>JAYRBT010000093.1:24660403-24682817 GCA_036023395.1 Myiotriccus ornatus
ACGCTCTTCCGATCTAAACACTTCAAACAAGAAATACCAATTAATAGGAGAAAGCTATAGATGTTTATTTGATCTTATGAACATCCTTACTGTCTGTTTTTCCACTGGGCTTGGATGAAAACGCAAACTGTATAATTGACAAAAGCATGAATAACTGTATTTTGTCTTCCCCCCCCATTCCTCACAAATCAGATCTAGTTTTTCTAAATTATTTTCTTCATAACAACTAAGCTGTTTCACAATCATTCCTTTGAAAGAGGAGGATGCAGATGTCATAGGAAGTCAAACCTTGCAAAAGAGTAGATATCTTGTGGATACTCCAGAGAGAATTTCAGTTTGATTTCCTAATTCAGTAGGAAAAGCACACAGTGAAATGAACTGAGAGTAGACAGTCTCCTTATCAAACAGGCAAGCTGATGATGCATTTATTTCCAGTGTTTTTACTGATTTTTGGTTTTATCCTTAATTCTAACAGACAGGATTCATCTGAAATTTTAAACTGGTACAGCTACTGAGCAGAGCAACTAAGATCAAGTACAAATGCTCATATGCTCTATGTGCAGCATATACTCTGTACTAACTTAATGCAATTATAAATGCCCTAGAAATAACTACCTTCTGATCTATTAAAAAAATTTCCTTTCCAGCTAGTCCTGCAAGCTAAGCACTTTCAGTCATAGTCAAGGAGTTAAAAGACTAATTCGATTTTTCAACTGTGCTAATAATTTCTGCTCAACATGTTCTAATCACTCCTGTGCAACAAAAAAATATATAAAATAATCTTCCGCTAGGAGTACCTTGCACTAGTGAGCAGTTGTTAATCTTATTTGTCATACTGACAGATATTATATTCAAAGATACAGAAGGTGGCCATTGTGCTCACTGTCGATGAGGGTCCTATTCACACGCACTCAGGATATGCAGTCACATAAATCTTGGATTTCACGCAGGCTTCTACCTCTTGATGATATACCACAGAGCTCTGCTTAGACTCTTAATTCTAAGCAATTACAAATTTTATTTCACTGACTTTCTCTAGGTAATTATGAACACATCTACCAGCTCACTGTTGAGCAATTGCTGTTTGTGCCATATCTGGTCTTGTAGGTGGGTTCTACTTCACTAAACAAATAGTGTAGAGAAAAAAGTCTCAATGCTGGTGACTAACATTTCATTTAACAAAGTAATTATCTGTGAACTCAGCAAAGCTTACAGAAATGAAGTGGAAGAACCTAATTTTATCTTGGGTACCATTACTGAGGAGCAGAATAGGGCTCTGCTAGAATGATACTGATACAGTAAGAACAGCTGTACAAATAACTCTTACAGTATTTAAACATATTTCAAATTACTAAAAATTCCTGAGTCAAAAAGAAATGAAAAAAGAGGCATCCCTTCCTTTTTCTCAGTGTTCTCAGAACAGAAAAGCTTTTTAATAATTTATTCTGGAGATGATAGTTTGGAAGGGAATACAAAGACATCTGCTGCCAATGTTGTCACACTTCTGGTATTCAGATCAGCTTGCTGAGATAGCACACGTGCTTCCCTTCCCCAGAGATGCTGAAATAGAAGATATTTTTTCTCTAAACTGTCACAGCTAAATAGCCATGTGTAATTTCATTTACAGTGATGACTTCTTAGTGCATTGTTCTCTACATAGTAGATTAAATTCTCCTCTTTGTCAATGTCAATAGGAATTTCATGCATGAAACACAGAAAAAAATGTTTAGAGCTATCTTTTCTACCTGAACACACATGTTTTCCAAATAAGCTATGTTAAAAATATGATAAAACTGAACTACACCCTTTTCTCTCTATGTGCTTTTCCATTTTACCTCCTGATAAGTAATACTAAGCACTGAGGTCTAGATTAATAAATTTGTACCACCATATTTAGGGACTGTATTTGTTTTTAAATAATAAAAACAGGAATTAAAATTCTATTGAGAAAACAAGAAATGTTCAACCAGATATTCAAACACATACTATAAATATATTTTTATATATATATATGTACATTCACATATATGATATTTAGACAGATAAAACCGATACATAATCTTTTCCAAAAATATATATATTCACCAGTTGTACACAAATTCTGCAAGGGTTGAACAATCCTTACTGTATCTTTCAGATTAAGCCAGGACAGATTAAATATCACTTCAAAAGTCTATTACAGATTCAAAAGTCTATTACAGATTTGTAATAGTAAGCCACCAGTGTGGGAGAAGGATCATCTGCAGAAAAATATTTTCATTGGAAATTAAATATGAAGTAATATACTTCCAAGAAGTGTTTATTAGTGAAGCAAATAAAAGCAAAAGGTGAGTACAAACAATTTTTTTTTTTTTGATCTGTTGTGGACATAAAGTTGTCCTTATTTGAATCATGATAGCTCTCTTAATACTGAGTGTACTGTGTATGTGCATCATTATGTTATTCTTGAGGTTTATTTTTCAAAAAATGCAATCAAATAGGAGATCGTCTAGTAATTCAAATGTATTGCCTGGAGGGAATTTATAGTAAAGTTAATAACAATAAATTAAGAAACAATATATCAATTATTTTTAAAACACTTTTTCTGATCACTTCTATAGGTATTCAAAATTCAGATCTATGGGGCTTCTCTCTTAATAGAGCAATAACATTAAAATCACTTCCCTTGCTTTTTTTCTGTTCCAACTTCACATTTCCGGTTCTTGTTTTTGAGTCAATTTTGTATAATTTTGTAATAAAGCTATAACCTTAGTCTATTTTGAATTATGATCTTAGACAAAGATCAAAGAGGGGGAAAAGCCTATGCAATAATTGCCTTTTCTATAACTGAAGGTTGTGGAATGGAGCAAGAGAAGAAATACAGATTATGCTACCCAAAACTCAAACAGAAGATATACTTAATGGTTCTGGTATTTCAAAATGCAGACATGGAGGAAACAGAAAAATAGACCAAAAAATTCATCATGTCTTTCACTGCTCTTCACTGACTGATTCTATTCTCCTGTTGTCACTCTCAGAGATCATTTAGGCTAATTTAGAAGTGACAATAGAAAGCAAGTTTTGAAGCTGGGTTCCTGAGGTGCACATCAGGATGCACTTAAATAACCCATTAGCAATGTAGCCAGAGAGATATGTGGCATGGCTGGTGTTTGTGACTCATTTATCACTATGTTTGTGCTTGAAGACATGTTCTCTGCCCAGTGTCCCACAGCCCACTTGCTGTATGCAGAGGTTTACCCAATGTACTCATTTTCCCTATCCAAGGGGCACCACAGATTTAACCAGGGTGCCTACAGGCAGGCAAGTGTTCTGGCTGCACCATGTCTTGGGGGAAGGTTCATTCACGACCCCACTAGTGGGCTTCCCAGGTTTACATGTGCCCGGTATTTCTCTTAGTTTACAAACACTAAACTAAGAAAAAAAAAATAAAAAGTGACCCTCGTCTACCGCCCATCAAGGTGTATGAATTATACTTTTTTTTTTTCCATTCTTCCACTCCAATTGTACTGAAGGAATTTAAATTATTAATAAACAAATAAATAAATAAGTCAATCAATCAATAAATGGGTAGCTTAAATACCAGTCAACCAGGACTACTGACAGCTTTTATATATGTTGAGATCCTGGAAAAGGGAAAACTGTGTAGGGAATTAAAGAGAAGTCTTGCCAACCAACATTTTTTTCTATTTTTAGAAAGGAGCACCAATTAAAGCAGATATGAAGACCTGGCTGACAAATCTCAAAATAGCTGATATAAAACTACCATCATTTAAGAACAATCAAAATGCCTGGTACTCTTCAGCTGGCAGAGAAGAAGGTCAGCAAAGATGAGAACTCGTCTTGGTTGTTAGTCTTAAATCATGCTGTTTCAGTTCTGAAGCTCCATTCTTAAATCTACAGTTCCTACACTTTGGCTACTGGCTAAATGTCTCAAATCAACCTGGATTATTCAGAATCCATAATTTCAGCAGGACTTATTATTTTTCCAATGTCAGTTACTGTATAGGATAATGACCTCTTTATATTTTTAAAACTCATGAATTCTGCAACAGGACCATTCTGTAGAAACGTCTAGTTCAAATCTTTTGAACATAAATATATCAGGAGCACAGCATCAAAGGAAGTAATCTCAACACCATGAATTGTCTGGGTTTTTTGAGTTTTATCACATCAGTTCCATCCTCCCCTGTGACAAAATACTTATTCTTTCTTGAGGGCAAAAGGTTATTTGACAAGACTACCCACCAAACTTCAAATAATTCTGAAGAGCTGCCAGTAATGTAAGATGTCACTGGAGAGAAACTGGGTTGAAATAATGAGATTCCTTTTACCTCACCTGTGATGATTGAATGTGGAAGAAAACTCATGCCCCATTCAGAATCGTCATAGTTCCTACACAGAAGATAGCTGGAGATTAAAATTTGGATATAGCTCTTGCATATTTCATTTTTTCATGTGGTATGTGAGGAGTACGTAGTAATCTGTGGGATGGGACCATTTGGTTAAGGAAGGATCTTCTACTCACAACACATCTACAGTAGGTCCACATCTTCCTATTTGCTGACTGAGAAAGACACAGTCTGGATCATGTGAAACAGGAAGACTCAGTGCAGAAGACATCAAAATGGGAAGGGTACTGCAAAAAGGTTGCACCAAATTTGTTGCAAAAGAGACATTTTTTTTGCAGGAGAAAATGAAGCATTTTCTTTGCCCAGCTGAGCTGCTCCCAGAAGAGATATAGTTTTATGAATAAACATATTATTGTCACATCTTTTTTTTTCTAATTCTACATAACACTGTTCCATGACTATGAAATTGACAAAAAAATAACTTATTATGGGGAATAGCACACGTGAAAGGAGGAAAAAACCCTCAGAAACACAGGGATATTTTGGAATTTCTTCTGTTTGTCTCTCTCAGAAGAGTTAAAGTTTAGGAAACTGTGGAGATAAAAGGGAATGAAACCTAGAAATCGCCTGTGGCTTACACCTACCCTCTGGTTGCAGAAGTCTTTGAATCTTCCAGACTCCTTTTTTTCCCATAGTTCCCTATCTTCCAAAACACATATACCTTTGATATTGCAATATTCAGTGCTAGTGGGGAACTTTCTCAGCTTCCTTCAATTGTAAAACATCAAAGTAGAAAACGAAGTAGCACATGGAAAGGTAGATAGATTAATGTCAAAAGCAGCACTTCTACTGAATTCCATAAACTTACCAGGAATGCTTTTATTAGAACTTGTATTAAAACTGGGGTGGGGGGGAATGGGGTTATCTTGGGAAAAGAACAGGTTTAATATGTTTTAAGACAAAGAATGA
The DNA here is from genome assembly GCA_036023395.1 of Myiotriccus ornatus. Classification (NCBI taxonomy): domain Eukaryota; kingdom Metazoa; phylum Chordata; class Aves; order Passeriformes; family Tyrannidae; genus Myiotriccus; species Myiotriccus ornatus. The sequence continues at coordinate 24,665,722 of JAYRBT010000093.1, forward strand.
AACAGTGAAAATAATCTGAAATATTTTTTTATGCAGCAGAAATAAAATACCATTGAGTAACATAAACTGAAGGTGAATAGCAGCTTAGTCATCAGTTTACAGTGAGATGAAGCTTCCCCAAATATGCAAATGTTGGCTGCATACAACATAAAAAGCATAATATATACCTGGAAAAAGGTGAAATACTGTGTTGCTTCATCTCTGAATTTACAGTTCATTATTTTGTTACTTATTGTCAAAAAAGTATTCACTGGGGAGAATTAAGAAAAGATGAAAAAGGTGGTCCTGGGATCAGGGGCTGGAATGATTCAGGATTTTAAGGTGTATACTTTGGCAAAAAGATAAAAAATTAAGAGAATCTATATATAGCTGAAGCAGATAGGGGTCAGGCAAGGAAAGGAATCTTTATCTTCCAGAGTCACCTGTTAAATATTCTAATGAAGGGAAAAAAAAAAAGGTTTAGCTAAAACCGAAGAATTGACAAAAGGATAAAACAGACGCCTCAAACATTTGAATCGTTTTGTACTCTGCAACTATTACATATATTCAAAGGAAAGTAAATGCATGAAAGTGAGCATTACTAAAGATTAGAGCTCTACCTTTTCTATGTAATTCTACTCTTTGCTAATAACAGTCATTAAAAAAACCAAACCATCTGCATAACTACCCTAGTTAAGATGACATGAAGACCTACAATTAAAAGTATGTGAGAATCTATTCGTTTGCTCATTAATTGGTTTTTGGTCCCTGCTTCTCAAATTTTTTTTTTTTTTTTTAATAGGCGATAACTTGCCTTTACAAACCAAACCATTAAATTTTATACATGTGTAAAATATGTATGCATATGTTTTATACACATGTATATACATATGAGTAAAACGACTGTCTTACCTGATTTGCTGCTTCTACAATTATGTGATTTTTATGGTTTTCTAAAAACTGCAGGAAAAGGAATATTTTTTTCAAAGGTTTCACAGAACCAAGTCAAATGCCGTGTAGCACAGCACTTTTAAAAATGTGAAAATCCCTAATTTGGGGACTTTCCATATATAAATGATTAGAAATATGTTCATTTTCCACAAGCAATTTGAAGGACAAAACTTTTTTTCTTATCAGCGTATCCTATGTATAGTGAACATTAGTGTTCAGATACTTTTCTGTGTAGAACTTGAAAATCCTTCATTGTTTAAAACACAAAGGAAATGCCTTCATCTACAAAGATGAACTTATTTGGAAGATGAAGTATCAAAACCAAATAATCTTCTTTGCTTAACAAAGCTCCATTAAAGTAGGCATACACGTTAATGTTGCCTCAACTGATGTAAGCAGTACTTCAGGAAAGACATTTTCTGAAACAAAGCAAAATTTGACATTTCACTACCTTTTTAATTAGAACTAGAATGTTATTTGTAACAGAAGCTAAGCTGTGATACCCTTACTTCAAATCATTTGAAATCCAAATCAACACAAAATTTTTGAGTTAATGGAAGACATATTATTTTAGGAAAAAAATTCTTATAGCTATGAAAGATGATAAGTTATCAAGTAACATTCCTTGTGTGGAAAAAGCCCCTGAACTTAAAATCTATCACACTTTAGATAGCAGAACAGAAGGGTTAATAAAGAGTAAAAGAATGTGATCCACCATGTTCTGATGGGATTTTTAGGAACACATATATATATGGGTCTGAAAATGCTAATCTTCTCTCTTTCTCAAAAAATGTTGGGCAAGAATATTTCACTTGTAAGTGTTCTCATTTAAAATACTTCAATCTTGGGCACCATGGGCAAAGCAGACTCAACTAGGAGAAATCAATTTATTTCCAATCAAATCCAATAATGAGAAAAAAACCCAAAATTTTTAAAACCCCTTTCTGCCACTGGCCTCTCACATACTTTCACTCCTCTCCCCAGATGCTGCCATGCAGGTGTTCCCTTTGCATCCTGACACCCTCCTTAAATCTCTTGTCCCATAGAAACTACCACCATCTCTGATGGGCTCAACCTTGATCACTGTTGGGGCCATTTTGGAGCCATCAGACATTGGCTCCACTGGACACAGGGGAAGCTTCTAGCAACTTCTCACAGAATCCACCCCTCTAGTGCCCTTGCTACCAAAACCTTGCCATGCAAATCCAGTACACCCAGCCAGCAACTAAGAATGCCAGATCTGCTCTCTCGCTCCATCCTAATTAGGTGGGGGAGACAACTGGAAAAGTGAGAGAATTTGTGGGTTAAAACAAGAATAGTTTTGTAGTCAGAGCAAAATCCATGCATGTCAGCAGAGCAAAACAAGGAATTAATTCACTGCTTTCCGTGGATCGGCAGGTGTTCAGCCACAACTAGGAAAGCAGGACCTCCTTCACGCCTAATGGATTACTTGAGCAGACCAACACCATCATTCCAAACATCCCTCTCTTCTTCCTTCTTCCTCAAGAAGAATGCTGAGCATGACTCTGTCTTGTGTGTGATATCCCTTGGGTCAGCTAGGATCAGCTGTCTTGGCTGTGTCTCGTCCCAAGTTGGTGTGCATCTCCAGCCTCCTCACATGTGAGATGGGATAAGCAGCAGCAGAGGCCTGGGCTCTGTGTTTGATAAGAACATCTCTGTATTATCAACCTGTTTCCAGCACAAATCCAAAGCCATACTAGAAAAAAACTAACTCTATTCCAGGCAAAACCAGCACACATCTCCACTGGGCTAGTTACGTTTAGCTATCTTCAGCTTCTTGTCTCATAGGACTATACTGTAATATATCACCACAGTTGATCAATCAGAGAGAGACATAAGTTTAGTGTTGTGTTAGATCTGTTCAGGATGGATCTTCTGCCTCCTGGGAGCAGTGCATGTGCATCAGTTAAGCACAACTCTTCCACTCCTCTAGGCTTCGAGCGTGTACCCACATCTACATCAGTTTGTTTCTCCCGTGCAGCAAAAAGTACCAACTTCATTCAGAAAGTCCCTAAGAAATGAGATAAATTAAGGACAAAATATTCTTTTTATAAATGAATAATTCTAAGTGATAAAAGCATATATTTTATGAATATTAAGGAACTTGTTGAAATAATCCTTGTTTAATTTTTTTCCCATGCATTTTAATACATGCTTTCACCTATCATTTGTAAGTGCTTTCTAAGCATTTCTCTGGCATCGTATAAAGTCCTGAAAAAGTGTCTTGAAAGTTTCAAAAGTGGCTTGAAAAGAATGTGTTCAGTGTTATAGCTGAGAAATGTGGGGCAGGTAAATTTGTTACTTGTGTGCAACAAAAATAGAATTTTATACCGGCAGTGAAGCACTTCTTTGTGCAATCTGAACAGGATTTTTTTCACATATCACCAAAGCGAATAGCTCTTCATTTTGGTAATGATTGTCTTAAAGGTTTATTGTTTGCACTTTGTAAATACAAAATCTTTCTAACTTTGCCATAAACTCTGGTGTGGTGTTTTTGAAAATTTAAATCCAGCCCGTTGATTGGCAAAATCAAGATATCTGATCCCTGTAAGTTGCTTTGAGTCAGGACCACGGTGTTCTCAACCATATGATCTTTTGGCACTTTAACAGCTAACAGTCACAGGTTCACTTCTGTGACAAACTGCGGAGGCTCTTGCTTTTGAGCAATGGGAGAAGGAATGTTTATATTAGCAGCAGGAGAAAAAGCTTTTATCAAACCCACACTGTAAGAGCACAGCACTACGTTTGCGTGTGAGATAGTCTAGGTGATGTTTGAATCAATCTTGAGCTTGTTTTTTTGTAGATGGAAATAGGAATGCAAAGCTTAAATTTGTTTGATACTACCAAAATCTATTGTCATATGCTTCTTTGCTATAATGTAATTTCTTATGTCCTGACAGCAACTTTGAAGGTTCTTATTAGTAGTAAATAAATAAATAAATAAGCAGACAGAATAAAGTATTGCTTGTTAGGCTTTCTTTATCTAGTATAGGTGACATTATGAAAACCTTATTAAATAATATATTATGTTTGTTTGCTTCGTAAGTACAGGTGTAAAATCACCATGAAGCAGGAACAGAGTGCAGTAGGTAAAACAAAACTCAGAAAATATAGAAACCCTTTCTTCAAATGCTTTTTTTAAGTCTAAACTTTCATCATTAACCTGCAGGTTGCTCAGAAGGAAGAAAATCCTTTTGCCTTCTTATTTTCTTTGAAAATTGTTTTGAAAGATGTCACTTTTTAGTGTGTGTCCATAAAAGTAAAGCTCAATTCTGTGAGGAAGCAATATCACGCAGTACATCTTTCGGAAATGTTTATATCTATTTATCAACCCATTTCCTTCTGGAATTCTCAAGTGAACATTCTAGTTACAAAATTTAAGAATACAAATGTGTCTACACTTTTGTATACACAGAGCTGCACAAAAAATCCTGTTTGTAAACATACATGCATACATATCCACGTGTATAAAAGTGCACATTTGTGCATATACATTTGCAAATATAGTCCCTTTAAACTCAGCATATCCTGTGACTCTGTGATTCCGTTGATATGTGATCCCTAATATCACGTATTTAATGCTTTAATAACTAAAAAACTCTCTTTCAAGAGTCATTATTGAATTAACTATTTAACTTGCATAAAATAGACCTGAGCTTTGATTTACATCGATGGACAGGGATTGAAATGAGTGATGCTCCAGTTATTTATCTCAGAAACTGTCCAAAAATATCAGTTGAAAAGAATAAAACTTTGAGGATATAATCAGTGTCTGTGAAGTATTACACAAAGAATTCTGACCACTGACAGAGTTCTGAGTTTTGATTCTTATAGTTACAGTTTTCACTCTATTAGCTATAAACCACCATTTGTAATCAATTAGACGAATTAGAGATTTCAGACGAATTTTCCTGTCTTCATGTGTAAATACTGTAATTTACTATGGATTTGAAAAATGAGCATATGTGTGCCCTTCAATTATTTCCTCTCAAGAGTATTGCCACCTTCCAAAACCTCATGAGATCGACAGTGTAGCTGCTGTCACACTGGTAGACAAAAGGTTCATATAATTGGATATGATGAACACCACAGTGTACTATAAAGAAGTTGATCTTGGAGACTATTTAAAAGCTGTGATTTTACTTTCACTCCCTTGTATCATGACAATAAAATTTAAAGTGTCCCTTCTAATTTAACTGGGAAATGTCTGCTACTGGAATTGAGGGTGGCTTACCATTATTTGTAGGCTTAGTTAATGGTAGACTTTTAAGACTACCTGTTCTGAGTGGTAAACTTGTCCCTGGTGTGCTTTTCCATGAAAAAAAACAGAAAGAAAAAAAATGGGAAAAAACGTCCTTCGTATATGACCTATTGCTTTTACTATATCAGATTTTTTCAATCTCATTTGAATTTAGTGTCTGAGTCCCAAAGCAGAAGAAGTAAACACGTTTGCCTTTTACCTATTTCTTCGGGAGTACAGTGCTTCTCCAGATTATTCAGAATGAATTGGTGATACAAGTTTGATTTAAATCTCCCTAGCTTCTCAGCAGTGAAAATGTTACTATTTTTATGTGTTTTATCATACCAATTTTATCATTTTAATATGAAAATGGGTCATTCTCCACTAACCCACTGACAAAGCATGACATTTTTGCTATCACTGCTACCTCTGTAGTGCACTTAAATTTGATTTATGAGAACATTTTATACGTGTTTGTCCTTAGAAGGCTTCAAGCAATGAGATAAAGAATACTAATGTGAATCTTTTAAAGAAAAGGGAAAAAGAAAAAAACACATTCAAAGAAAATAACCCCAAGTATTGAACATTAATTTGAAACATATTTAATTTCAACAACTGAAATCAGAAATGAACAAGAAGAGATTGTCTTCACATATTCTTAAAACTGCTGAAATAAATAGAGATATGAGGAGTTAAGCACCTCTTTGCTGTATACACAGGATAAAGAAAAAAATGTGTGAAATCCCCCAAAGTAGCATCAAGCAGATTTTTTTTTTATTAACTCGAATTATTAAAATTAACACCACTCAAATGGGGTCAGATTTGGGCTTCTATGGGTGGGGTTTTTTCAAATTAGGCTGTTATAAGTGAAAACTTTCCACTGAATGTTCTACACATCTGCATTTCCTCAACCTACTACTGGTTTTAGATGGCTCAGTTTTTGATTGTTGAAAGTGAGCTAACAGTTGGAAAAAAAAAATTTCTTGGTTCCATCTGAGCATTGATCCCTTTAATATCAAGGCTATTTAGATATATCCCACTTTGAACAGCTGTCATTCTGTCATTCGTGAAATTCTGGGTTAATTTCAGGTTGTATTAATAATTTTCTTTCACTTATATTAGGTCCTGTATCTTTAAGGTGCTCTACCTGAAAGTGTGTAAGTAGATCTTCAGTTGTATCCCTCCATCTTCAAAGGCCATTAAACATTTGAGTTATGATGCTTAAATGGTTTCATCTTTATCATTCGGAAAACAAGGCACTTCAGAAATGTATACAGTAAAGAACAACTGGAAGTTCCAGTATAAATTTGCAAGCAAATAGCTGTGCTAAACTCAGAGGTTTTCTTTCTCTTTTGATTTTTATAGTGTGATTTAGTATTCATAAAGGATGGAATTTAGAACTCCTTAGTCAGTTACAAGTACATAAACAGGGAGGGGGGTTGTCTTTAAAAATGAATTAGAAGTCTTGCTCTGCTAGTATCTAGTGCTTAGAATATACAGAACTAATTGTTCTGAACAAATGAGTGTCATATAAAATGAAAAATATGCAACATATCTGTGTAGCTTTCAAGATGCTATATATCAAGCAATAAACAACAACAATCTGTTGCAAAACTGAGGTTTTTGATTAGTCCGAGATCCTATCTCATCTCCCACAGAAGTTCTGATGTTTCTTTCTGAATGCTTGGGGTTAAGGTTAGGGTTTAACAAATATATGCCCACAAAACTGCCTTTTCTCTCAAAAAAACCCTTTGAAAATCATAATCATACAATGTTTATTTTATTATCCTCATTCTTTCTCTAGGACTTCCACATTCATTTAAGAAAGACATATTTTTTTGCTTCAAAAAGCATGTAATTTTAGCATCTGAGGCACAAAGAGTCTACATTAGTTAGTAGAAAATGTAGAAATATGGGACCTATGGTAAGGATCTGGAATTTTTTGAATGTTGATGAATAGGTTTCAGTGATGCAGATATTATGGGTCTTTAGTCTGCAAACATTTACTCCTGTAATGCACCCTTAGCCCTGATGCTGGCATACATCAGTGATCTGAAACATGGACTGCTTTGATGAACATGAATATATGCATGTTGGGGTCAGTTTCCTAAGATGACATTTTACTTTTATTTTTTTTTTAATGTTAACATTCTTCATAACCAGTAAATGCTCCGATATATCTAAAAGTGACTTTGCAATGGTAAAAGCTAAATACACACACACTAAATATCAGGCATCAGAAGGATTTAGGAGAATTAATTTTTAAGAGTCAAGAACACTTAAGATATTGGCACAAAGCTGCACCAGGACTAAGAAAGGCAAATGCCCTGTTCTTCTCAGGGCTTTTGTCGTCCCTGGCTCCACCGCTGCAGGGCCTTCAGACATGTCTGCAAGAACTTCTCTCGTACGCTGGAGTCAGCTACTCTGGAATGCAGAAGAAGAAAACATGGGAAAGATACCTTTTCTGGGCAGGAAAGCTTCCTTAAGCGAAAAACTTCCATGTCCTCATAGTAAAATCTTCCAGAAGGGACTTCTACACTTACAGCAATGTACCAAAAATTGTTCACTCTTTGGATAGTGATTATCTAGTCTATTTGAATCTTAATTTCTGATATTTATGCAGAAAAATGTTTTCAAAAACAGGGATGATTCTGTCATTTTGTTTCTACAAGACTTGTTTCCTTCTGGAACTTTTCAGTTGTATCTTTCACTTTTTCGGTTGTTCAACACTAAAAGAAATAGCAGAGAGAAAAACATATTCCTGGGAAATTCTTATGTGTTGAGACCAGTGTTCAGCTCACTCGTTCTGACAGTTTTGTTATAGCGTTCATCAGCAAAAGATTCCTGTTATTGTAATGGAGTTCTGGTCATCATACAGGAAAATGTGAAATACATCTGAGCAGAAAAATTATCTCAGATATGGAAGTCCTGTATTCAAGTTTCTCCATCTCACCTAGATAATGAATACCCAAAATCACAAGGTTACAGTTTGTTTGGAGGTAAATTTCTCCATCTGTTTGGCTTCAAACGAAAAGACAGAGGTTTATACACTGGACCAAAGAGAAAAACTAGCGACCATCTTTGGAGGCTACCAGACAGGCACTACCTAGTGTTTGATCCTTGTTCTAATTAATGTTTTAATTTTCTATACAAGGTAGAACCACTCCATCAAGGGAGACTAATCGCAGAATCACGGAATCATAGAATGGCTTGGGCTGGAAGTGACTTTAAAGATTGTCTAGTTACAACCCTGCTGCCATGGGGCAGAGGGGGACTAAGAGAAACTATGTCCAATCAAGGTCCCAGCATGTGACAAATGTTAATTTGCCATGGCATACATGCGTTTCAGTGGTTGCTAGTAGCAACATCAAGCATAATTCTTAATTTGTAGCATTGTTCAGGTCAGGATTCATAATTATTTATGGTATATCAAGCATGTAATTATTTCAATGCATATTCAAATCTGATTACAGTCTATGTTTCAAGGATGCCAGATTCTTTTAATAAAATGCAATTATGCTAATAAATAATCAGTATGATGCTCATGTTAACATTGAAAGAGCAAACTAATTTTGTTTTTCTCATATTGAATCTCTCTGTTTCTAATAAAAATTCACCTACTTTATCATGTGGGGCAATTTTTATGACAGTAATCCCTCACAGTTATTCTTCATTTTCCACTCCTCATATTCGTTCAGATGTGATTGGTGCAGGTGGATTTCTGTTAATAGAAGTCATTCTGCACATTTGCTTTTGCAAAATGCAGAGCTTGTGTAATATCTTTCATTATTAGCTCTGGATGAATAACACAGAAAGAAATACTGTGCACATTGCTTAAATTATTCCTACAATTTTATTGCAACAAAACTCTTGAATGCCTGAACTATTAGATAGGAATTTAATTTTGCTTTCATATCAAAACCATGCTTCAAAAAACTCAAGCAGATAGATATTAAATGTTGGTCAAGTGTTATTAATGTGTCTAAATGTCTCTGTGGCTTTGTTGTTCCTGCTGTTCAGTGGTAGATCTTGGCTGAAGATTTTATATCCTATGGATGTTATAGTTCATCTGGAGAAAAAGTAGGGAACTTTGATCTCCACGGCATATGACAGATTGTGTCATTATTGAGAAATAACTTAGCTTGAAATAAGCTCCCCAATTCTTCCTCTGAGTTACTTCAGAAAATGAAAGCATCTGTCTTTGCCTTTTTTTACTGGTGACCCCATTTCTTTTTGCCTTTTGACCTTCAGCTTTCGTAATACTCCTACAAAATTTAATGGGATTTTAGATGAGCAAAATAAATGCAACTCTTCCCTCTCTCTCTCTTTTTTTTTTTTTTTTTCATTTTATAAGTAGGAAGACTGTGAAATAGATTCCATCTTATAAAGCTAAGTATTGGTGTGTAATATGGCCATTGTAATACAGAGTTAATTTTTTCACCATGATCCTGAGCTCCGTTTTAATAGCTCACACAGTTTCAGACGAAAGGTCATAGAGATTACTGTGATCATAACTTTATTAGAACATCATTTTAAGAGAAGTGAATCACCTGAACACAGAAATGCACATGATGAATAAGGCAATAAGTAAATGGTCTGAATTCTTCTGTGATCTTGCAAAACTAGCTGAAAAAGTTGTACATCATTGTATACCATTGCAGGATTGCATTGGCCTGGTGTCTAACAGAAAACTCCATGCTGATGCAAAAGCTGTTATTTACTGCTAAATCAATACAAATTTCCTTCAGCTTTACTAAATTTGAAGTATTATAAATTAATATACTGAAATCAGTATATTAATACAAATAACAAACTCATACCTGGTTCCTAGAACAGCTGGTCAAGATATGAGACCCAGAATGGTCAGCCTGAAACATGGCATGACCTGAAATACAAGACATATTTATGCAATACTGTTACAGCAAGATGATTAGGAAATCCCTTCTCTAGTATCCCTAGTGTTTTCATGAAGACCTAATATTTTGTGAGCCAAATCACTTTGCCATGTGTCATAATCCTCTGAAAAGAAATCAATCTCTATTTGGAAGCTTTAATATGTAAATGTACTTGTATGAAAGATCCAACAGTTATCTTGAAGTTATAATTCAGGAACTTACTTCAAAGTAATAGATGTTCATCTGAATTAGAGACAAAACACATAAAGCTTACTATGTCCTCACTTCATGAGCTATTGACATGTCATTATTTCCATGGGAAGAACAAAGACAGAAAAGGAGACATAATTTTCTTTGTGGTTGATGATACAAATAACATTGAAAATAACAAAAAGAAGCAAAGCAAGCAAGTAAATGGTGATGTAAAAAGACACAGTATCTCTTTCATGGATTGCAGATTTTGTTGGGGTTTGTTTGTTTGTTTTGCATTTTATGGGAGGGGGTTGGTTTGGTTCTTTTTACTGGTTTTGTGTGTGTGTGGTTTTGCTTTATTTCTGCATTCTGCATTCTTTATACTGCCAAAATCTCACAGCTGATATAATGACCTCTCTACAGCTGACCTAGGTGCTTGCTTCATTTACACTTCACTTCCTGTACTCTTCAGTTCTATATTATAGCATGGGCAGGACTGTTGATCTGCTGAAAGGTAGGAAGGGTCTTCAGGGGGATCTGGACAAACTGGACTAAGGACCTGAGGCTGATTCTATGAGTTCAGCAAGACAAATTGCCAAGTCCTGCTCTTGGGTCACAAGAACCACATCCAGCACTTCAGGCTGGGGACAGAGTGGCTGGAAAGCTGCCCAGTGGAAAAGGTGAGGTGCTGGTTGACAGCTGGCTGGACACGAGCCAACAGTGTGCCCAGGTGGCCAAGAAAGCCAATGACATTTTTGATTATATCAGAAATGGTGTAGCCAACAGGGCTAGGAAAGTGATTGTCCCCCTGTACTTGGCAGCGGTAAGGCCACACCTCGAATACAGTGTTCAGTTTTGGGCCCCTCATGACAAGAAAGATATTGAGGTGCTGAAGTGTGCTAAAGCTCTTGAAAGGACTGGAGCACAAGCTGATGTCTGGACTCAATGAAGTTAGAGTTCTTTTCCTACCTAAGCTGTTCTGTGATTCTACGATCTCTTTTTAATAGCCCTGTTTCAGAACTAAGACTCATGAGCACTCTATTCTTAATTTCTTCTTTTTTTTTTTTCTCATTATGAAGGTGATGGTATGGTGGTATTTTTGAATAAAAACAATGTTTTTGTGGCGGGCCTCACAGAAAAGTCTGTATGGTCAGTTTTTAAAAGCTAAAGAGCTTCCTGGATTGTATTTTATTGCTACAGTGTCTGTTAATGGTTTGCTTTGTTGGGTTTTATTTTTGGTAAACAAACATGATTTAGACTTACTGAAAGAAAAAGTAAAGATGAATATAAGACCTAACATCTCTTCTTTCTGCAGTATGTCTTTGTGATGTCTAATCAAGCAAAACTCACCATCAGAAGTTCCCAAATAGATGGTCTGAAACCCTACAACTTCCAAAATGCTTCTCCTAGTCCTACCCTGCTCAATACACCCTTCTTGATCCAAGAATCATGGGTCACTCCCAGCTCTGCCTCCCTCAGCTAGTACAAGTAGATGAGTCTTTCTATGTATATGCAGACACAGAAAATTGCATCTGAATCCAATAGTTATTATTTGCCATTTGCGCACTCGTAAACTAGAGTGTTCATGAGCATTGGCCCAGTGTCTAACAGAAAACTCAGTTACAGTTTAATTGATTCTTTTTCAGCTGTTGTAGCTAAAGGGAATCTTACAAAATCTCATTTACAAGAAAGCTTAAGACACTTCATGGTCCTGTGTATGTACTTATCACAGCCAGTTCTATATTTTTTTCTGTATTATTTATTTTATTTAAAAGTCTAGATAAAATTCACCTTTTTTTGTCCAGAACTTCCCTGGGGCTTCCATTTGGGCTTTTATTTTTTTTACTAAATTTTGTCAGGATGGAAGTGTATCTGTGGAGTGAACAACATATACTTCATGTAACCATTCCTTCTTCATAAGACTTCATCACATCCTCTTCCTTCCCTGCATGGCAACATTTATCCTGTTAGGGGATGAAATAATACCATGTGAATTACAGGGAATGGTAATAACTGCTAATGAAAACATTATGGAAACAGAGCTAAGAAGAAAGAAAAAGAATAAAAGTCATTTGGATTAGAAACCAAATAGAGCAAGTAAAGTAATCAGTGCACAGTTGTAGATGTAGCTTTCAAAAATGCCTAAGAGAATCCAGTAGCAGTTTTCACCGAATAGTCAGTTGCTCAATTTCTACTGATTTACATTTTATCTCCAACTGTCCCATGCTCAAACCTGCTGGAGTGTAGACATCTAATTAATCGTGTTCTAGAAATACTTCTATAAGCACTAGTGGAAGGGCTGTAAAAATAAAACTTCAGGTACTCTTAGTGGAAAACTGAAGGAGTAGAGAGTTCCTTCTTTCTCCCTATTCTTTTTGATAATAATAATGTCTCACTCTCCTTTTTGTTGACATCTCCATGTACGAAACCCTGTATCTCTAATGAGCTTCTATTATTCATAAATTGTCTCATCCAGCAGTTTTCTTATTTTCAGAGAAAATTTTACAGATATCGGTCAGAGACCAGATTTGTGTCTCACCAGATTGTTTGAGTGATGGGTTGAATAAACCATGTTGCATGTGTGTGTGTCAGGGCAGAGGGGGAAGGGCTAAGCCTAGCCTGACAGAGTGGTAAATATGTCTCTCTCCTCTCTTTCTCTCTTTATTCTTTCTTCTCTTCATCTCTCTTTCCTTCTTCTTGTGGGTAACTAAAACCTATTGTCTGTACTTCATTTAAGTTATGGGCATTTCACTTAAGTTGTTTGGAGTTTGTGTTTGTTGGGTGTAACAAAGGTTCCCTTGCTATAGCAATGCTTGTTAGTGTCAGTAATCTGTTGTAATGCTTTCAGGAAGTTACACGTTGTTTCTCTAAAACTCTTTTTGCCCAAACAGCTATTTTCTCACCAAATTAAAAGAAATTTCTTAGAGAAAAAGGTGAAGTTTTTCTCCGATTGTGAACTCAAGGTATCAAAGAATCAAAGACTTTGCAAGGGTTCATGTGGGTGAAATCTCTTCAAGTCTAAAATTAAGGTGTACAACAGGTAAAAGCGTGGAGCTTCTGGACTGGGATGTAACAATATCCAAAGTTTCTGCAAATAAGTGAAATCTTTAGGCAAATCTCAGGTACTACATTGACAACAGCTTTTTATTTAGATAAAAAATACTGTGCCATACAAGTGATAGAAAGTTGTATGCAAAATATACAAGCCAAAAGGAGTAAATCATCATAAACTTGCACTCCAATCAAACAGATGTACCAAGATTTGATCATTTGTTCTTTCTTTTTTTCTTTTTAGTGTTACAGTTTCACAGCTTTGAATAAGGTCCAACAAGAGAGGTCTCTGGTGCTTAATAACTTGGAAAACCAGTCTCCTTTCTGAAAGATCTGTGTTCTGGGGAGTGTGACAGCACCTAAAAAGGACACTGAAGGGAGACCTCATAACAGTCTACAACTTCCTTGTGAGGGGAAGAGAGGGCATAGACACTGATCTTTTGTCTGTGGTGACCAGTGACAGTACCCAACAGAATGGTCTGAAATTGTGTCAGGGGAGATTTTGGTTGGTTATTAGGAAGATGTTCTTCACCCAGAGGGTGATTGGGCCCTGGAACAGAATCCCTAGGGAAGTGGTCACAGCACCAAGCATGACAGAGTTCAGTAAGCAGTTGGACAGCACTCTCAGCCACGTTATGACTCTTGGGGACGGTCCTGTGCAGGGCTAAGAGGTGGACTCGATAATCCTTGTGGGTGTTTTCCAGCTCCGTAGATTCTGTAATTATCTGATTCTGTGATCTAACAAATAAGGTGAACAGGAGAGAACATCTATACAGTCTATATAGGCTTACAAAAAATACAGTGCATTGTTTGTAAAAAAAGGAAATAGTCATCACCATGCAGTTGATTTCTGCATGCAGGTATAAATCTGAAGAAAGTCCATTCAAATTAACTTGCATTATGTCATTATAAGCAAAAGCTCATCTTTCAGCACATGGGGGTAGCCAGCTCTTGTGCCTTTAGGATTTCCTCCTTGAATAATATTGAACCTTACTACACTTACTGGCTACTTCGTGTATTGCAACACAGAGGAGCAATAGTGGTGTTGATATGTAAGAGACATAAATTTAAATATACCTTTTTTTCCCATAGCAGAGGTTTAACTCTTCTATGAACATCTTCATAAAAAGCCTCAGATACAGCACCAGTGTTGTTAACATAGCTGAAACAAACCAATCAAATGTACTTTAGCTCACAGCAGCAAAAGATAATTTTTTCTCTCCCACACCCCTTTTATCTTGCACTCACAAAAATCAGATTTAGCAATAACCTAGTTTCCTTTTTCAACACTAGATTCTGAGAGAATAGAAAATGCCACTTTCTCATGCTATTTGTGTTTCTAGAAGAGCAAAGCTCTTCAGAGATTTGTTGTTTTAGCTTTTGTATGTGTGAACAAGTAGCAAAAAAAGATTTCAAGATTGCTTAGGTTCCAAACACCAAAAGCAGACACCAATATCTTTAGGTTCCTTGGTGATTGTAAAAAAAAAATAATTTTTTACATTATTAATTAAATTTGCCCTTTTACTTAATTTAAAATCTAAAAGTAGGTCAATGCCTTTTTGAGTTATCTATTTATATTCAGAATTTATTGTATAGTTTCTTTTTTTTTTTTGAAAGGATAACATCTCTCCAGTAAACATTAGCAGAAAACAAATTTTGAACACACCTGCCTTTGTAGTAATACAACTCCAAGGATCTCACAGTTTTAGAAAGGTATTTTTTTCATTTAGGGAAAAGAATGAGGAAATAATTTACAAGATTCTGTAATGGAAGAGTTATCAGCTGGTAGTTAAAATAGTCGTATCCTAAATTCAGTTATAGCCAATATTCTAGACGCTAAAAGCTATTTGCTTACTAAAAAGTTTCTCAACTCTGTTTAGTCACAAAAGTGGTTTTCCTTCGTTTAGAAATAGTAAAATTTGAAAACCTCTTAATTGCAAAGAAAATACCAAAGTCTAATCCATAGACTGAGAATAAATTCTATAATTACATATTTCTTTATCTGGGCATTCTTAACATAAAAAGTTGGAAAAATAATAAAGAATATACTTTAAAAGTGTATAAAATATTAAATACTAAATGTTTATCTTAAGCAAAATTGCTTCACTTTGCTCTGTCCAAATCTACATTTGTGGCTTGCATGTTTGGGATTTTTTTCAAAAACAAATCAAAACAAAACCCCACCAACCTTTTCAAGGATTTTCCACCTGTTAAGTTTTTAACTATCTGTTATTATCTGTTATTTGACTATCCATTGAAAGTAATGAGGACTTCTGCCCCTTCTTGCTGAAAACCAGAAGAGTAAGAGTTGTCATGACTTGTGAAGTTGCTTGTATGAAACGGAATCATATTGCAAGTCTAGAGAAGGTAAACTCAAAAAGGAAAACTTAAAACTAAAAGAAAACTAGTATTAAAACCAGAGAATACTGTAGCTTGTACTCATTACTTCCCTGCGTTGTCACCTCAAATACTGTTTCTGTTGCTATTAACAGCAGCAGCAAAGGACAGGGCAGGTAGACTATTGGATAGCAAATTCTATTTATCAGAACTTAGAGAAGATGGATTCAATGTACTTGCCACAAAAACCACTCACACATTTAGCCAGAATCTGGAGCCTGGGTGAAAAAATATCCAGGACACACCAACTGCTCTCAGTGTTGAAGTGACATCAGTTCTCAACAGCACTTCATACCTGGATTATTGAGAATGTAAAGAACCTTGTCTAGATGGTGAAGAGCTGATTTTTCAAAGAAGCATCTTTTCCAAGTCCATATTTTTAAAATATAATTTTTCAGACCCTCATTTTCCATTTTTCTCTCTTCAACTATACCTGGTTTTACCATAAATCTTCTTTGCCCTAGAGACTTAAAGAGCACAGTTGCCTGTCTCAAACAGTGTTAAGGCCACAGAAGGAACTTGACATAGGATAAACTACCACAGCAGGAACTTGAGAGAAGCACAAAAGGGAGGAATTTATGGTGCTGATTCCAGGCTCGGCAGAGGTGAGATCTGTTTAGCACATCCTGCTTTAATGCATCCAGATGAAAATTCCCACTGTGGCAAACAGTGTAAAGAAGGAATTACTGATACACATATCACCGGTCAAACAAAGGTCACCCCAAGTTAGGGGACAGGTGGCATCTGTGACCACCAGTGACCTCCACAGGCCTGTGCATGATCCACTGTGTCGCATCAAACAATGTAAAACTCCCCCACTCCACAGGGGAGGCACCAGAACATTCCCATAAGTACCTGACTGTATATTAACCCATTGAACTCTATGTTTTTGGGGCTTCCCTCACCCCTGATGGATCAAGACAACAGGACATCGCAATTGCGGCAAGCAAGTCTTGTCACTGATGCACAGGTCATATTATCTTTCCTCTCCACTATCTACTCTTATCCATTGTTTCTCTTCCTTACGTTTGTAGTGGGTTTGTGTGGCTGGGTTTTGGTAACGGGAAGGTGGCTTCTGTCAGAAGCTTCTAGAAGCTTACTCTGTTGGATGGAGCCAATGCCAGCCGGCTCCAGGAGGGGCTTCCTGCCGCTGGCCAAGGCCGAGACAGTCAGGAGTGACAGTAACACCACCATGATAACACATTCAAGAACAAAAGGTATTGTGCAGAAAGAATTCCAGCCAAGGAAGAGTGGAGTGAGAACATGGGAACAATGCAGACACCAAGGTCAGTGAGAAGGAGGGGCAGGAGGTGCTCCAGGCCCTGCAGCCCGTGGTGCAGCCCATGGTGGGGCAGCTGTGCCCCTGCAGC
>JAYRBT010000093.1:24711148-24731335 GCA_036023395.1 Myiotriccus ornatus
TTTCCCAAGCGTTTCCTTCCCGAACCTTCCCTGTACCAGGTAAACTTCAGTGTTCTGAACTTGTTTCTTTAAAATTATTTTGAAAATATTTGTTTGCAACTTACAGAAAGGAAGTGTATTCCCTAGTATTATACAGATGATACTAATTCATTGCTTGTTAATGAGAATATTGCTGTAATGAAAGTCAAGTAAAAAGTCATTGTGCCTGCAGTTCCTGTTTATAATACTGTATTATAAATTGTATATATTGTATATAATGTGCTTGCAGTTCCTGTCTACAATACTTTTTACTCAAGAACCTCTTCTTCTTCAGGCCAGAGTGGACAAAAGTAATAGTAGCCATTCCTTCATTATATTTACCACTACCAGAATTCTCCTTTCTGTGTCTCTGCAGGCTTTTGTCTTCTGAGTTACAATTAAATTTCTACACTATTTTATCTATGCGATGCCTTTTCCTGACTTACTTTGTTTCATGGGATACTCATCATAAATTGTAGTTCAGCAGTGAAACACTGTCAGCATCCAAGCACCGTTGTATTTACCGTGTTGGCCAGATCAGAAAAGGTGTGGGTCTTTTAGGCCAAGATGGAATAGTGTAGCTGTGCCTCAGTTTAGTGTGGGCACCTCCTCCAATTTAAATTGCTAGATACACCTGCTTACAAGTAAACATTATATCCACAAGGTTTCCTCTTCTTCATGTGCCAAATGCATTCTATCTGTACACTTACATCCCTTAAAACTGCCTAAAGATGTTTTCCTCCAGAATGTTTCGAGAAGAATTACCTACAATGGAAGGAAAAGTGTTATTCACAGTGACAAGAAAATACTGAATTTTTATACTCATTAACTCTGATTGCTAAACAGTTCTATCTTTATGACATACTGTGCTGAGCAACATAGAGCTGTAGCAATAAGAGATCATTATTAATTATACATAAGAATGGATAATAAGCTCTTCAATCCAAATGTACTCCTAGTGTGTCAGATATCACACACTGCACTGTACAGAAGAACTGGACCAGTGATTGCATTTAAGAAAAATTGCTTTGTATGTGTATGGGTGTTTCTCATTTTTATAAATATTGTAAAGATGGATATGGAACAGTTAAATTTATCTCCATGTATTCTTGGAGATTTCAGGTGGAAATGGATTTTGGAGACAAACAGCGTATTTTTCTAGTGTGCGAATGATAATTATAATTTTTTTAAAAATTAAGAAAAAAAACAGCCAAAAACCCATCAAGACAGTTTCCTGCACACTGAATTGTATACAGAAAAATCTGTTAACTACATTTCACCAGCTGAAACCAGAATGGTTGAGTATATAGAAACACCTGATAGTGTATTTTGTTGAAGGTAGTAGTCAAGGTCAGTGAAGAGTATCAATTCTGCTCTGGGATAGTATAAAAAAATATATTTAAACAATATAAAATTATTATTAATTTATTTAGAAAAAGTTTGGATCACTGAGCACTTCTAACAACACTACAAATAAAAATCATGTAACAAATGGAAGCAACAGAGAATTTTTACCTTTATCTTTTATACTTCTCTAAAATATCTGTTACTTTTAAATCTTTTAAATACATTTTAGAAAACCCTTTAGAATAACACACATATTCACACACATTAATCAAATACAACCATCCATTAAATACTTTTTAAAAGGATTGAACTTCTATGGATTATTTCTTAGAGGTTTTTTTTTCATTGTAATCCAAGCTTCAAAACTATTTTTCTGTCTGTTGTTTGTTTCCTTCTGGTGTTCCACAGCTGGAGATCGCAATCCTACTGGGTATTAGAGTGTAAAACCTACTGCTTTATAAATTATTGACAAGCATTTAACAATCAGATGAGAGCAGGGAACAAAATGAATTCCATACTTTGAACCTATTGGTTGTGAAAACACTGCTACAGTTATTTTCTGCCTAGGAACTCTGATCATTATCTTTCTGTGTCTGCTAAGATCAATTTTCCATTGAAGAAATAAAGCATTTATTTTAATTGGAAATGCCAAATTTGGTTGTTTCAGTACAAACTTGGATGTTTCAAAATTTGCTTTTGGACCCTGTTTCTGATAATTTTATGCCTTGATGTACAGAAACATAGAAAATATTTGGATGATATAGGTAAGTTTTTAATATATAGGATGGAAATATCGGCATGGTCAATCATGTGAAGGGTGTCCCTTGGCACAGATAATGGTTCAGCTATAAACTTTAAATCAGGAAATTTTTTTTGAAGCTGAAGAAAAATAAACTGATGTGTAATGATGTTGAGTTCATAAGTCTACATTGTTGGGACCAAACTTTAATGCTCAATTTTTTAAGGGGTCTTAGGAAGCCAGACTTCAGATGACTACTCTTCTTTTAATAATTGATCATCACTACTCGTGAAGGTAGGCATCAGTGTGTTGAATGAAATTTTTTCAAGTCTCTTTTATCTTCGTAAAACTAAATCCTGTTCAAATTTTTGGCTATGTATCTGTATCACTCAGTTATTTTCTTTAGAACCAGAAGTAGACGCATATGTGCACTTTTTAATGAGATTTGCAAGCTGGTTCTGCCATAATATTCCATTTCATCCTTTTATGATAATTCCTTTATCAAATTGGATAAAATAGATTTAAAACAGATTATCTGCTTGCATAACTCCAGTGAAGTAGTTAAAACTATAAATGGAATTTAGAGCTTCATAGTCGGTAGCACCAAATGTTAGATAAACAAAATTTGCATTACAAAAAAAAATTGTACATCTGGTGCAGTTAAAGAATCAGAAGAGCGTAGAAGGGAGAGAATTACTGTGTGGCTGTGTTTAAATATGTGTTGGCTGTGCTGGTTCAAAGAGAATCCTCTTTCCTTGCAGCCTGAGTCTTTCCCTGCCATAGCCAAGTGCTCACTGAATCCAGTGGGCGGTAGCATTTTCTTTCCTGTGCAGTATATGGAGTTGGTGCATAGATCACTTTAGCAGGTGATGGGCTCTGTTGGTGTCATGTACAGTCCTACAGAGAGTCATCTGCTTTGCTTAGCTTATGGTGAGAACTGTTTAGTAAGACTAACATGAGTCTGCTTTTACTCCTGTCATAAGCACTTTCTTGGTCATATCTGTTCCTATGAGATGAGCTACAAAGATGCACGGATCATTGTACTTGCTTTTGGAAAAACAGTACACCATAGTGAATAAAAGTCTATATTTTTTTGCAGCTCTCGGTGTAATGTTCCTGTTGTGACTCCATAAATTTTTGAAAAGGAAATTAAGTACATTTAGGAACTCACAGGAACCAAAGAAACAAAAGCTGTAATGAATGGTGAGCAGTCCTTTGGGTTCTACTGAATGAAGTACGAAAGAAGTTTTTCATGTTATAAATTGTGGCAATAGACAAAATATCAGCTGGCACTTTGGGAGAATGTGTTTACGCTTTCTCATGACAGTAATCTCCTCCAAAATGTCTGAAAATTAGATTAAAATTTGTGTAAGGACTCTAACTGCAAGTTTGCATATACAGTGGAAGCACCTTTTGTTTATGTTACGCTTCTGCAATCTGCCATTTATTTCAACAGCAATGTTAAAGCAGAGTTAATTCCTCTGTATTAGGCCCTCAGGGAAAAAGGAGAGGAAGAGTAAATGACACTGTAGCTTTGTTCGCATTATGAAATACAGTATGCTTTGCAACCTTTTATTGGAGAGGATTATGTTCTGAATGTGAAAATATCAAATCTTTAGGAATCCTGGAAGAGGTAAAAAAAAAATAAAAAATTTCCAGTGTTCTGTCTGCAATGTTGGCTATGAAACAGTTTAAGGAGGAAACAGAGATGAGAACAGAGGTGATTATACTGCCTGTGGAGGAAGAAACTTGGGAAACTAGAGAGAGGAAAGGGATAAAGTAGTCAGGTTGTGTGTGGACGGTGTTGGTCAGTGTGTATATATAACATATACACATATCTAGATATGTTCCCTTCTACAGACCTGCATCCTCCTCAGCAAGAGAGAGGAGTAGAGTGAGGCCACTGGTAGTGTTTGTATTAACCTGAGTACTGTGGGTGTCAATTTTTGCTGAGTTATCTGAATTACCAGCAATGTATACATGTGCCCAAAGGGTGCCTGGGCACTGGAACACCATTCCTGGGGAAGTGGTCACAGCACCAAACCTGACAGAGTTTGGATGATACTCTCAAGCATATGGTGTGACTTTTGGGGATGGTTCTGTGCAGGGCTAAGGGTTGGACTTGATCTTTGTGGCTCACTTCCAGCTCAGCATATTTGTGATTCTGTGATTCTGTGATGTGTGGTATTTGTGTGCATGTGCCCACTGTGCTCAGACTGACCTCTAGTTGGTCCTGTGGGCATTGAGTTACGGCAGCCTCATCTCTGTTGGGCTGCTGAATTTGGCCTCCTCCTGCTGTTGTCTTCTGATGGCTCTGAAGAAAACACTTTAGACAAAATTTAAGACTGAGAAGGATTTCCCTTTGCCAAATAGAATATTTCTGTATTTGAAGTGAGAAAAGCTGATGTCTGTCCCAAATAGTAGGAAAGAACTTGTGAAAGTTCTTTATTCAAAGAAATGTCTGTTTTATACATCTATGACAGATTATATATTAGGCTTTATAGATAATATTATCAGAAGTATTCATACTATGAAAAGATTTAATAATTTTTGGGGTCATTGTGCTTTACTGTGACATCCCATTTGCTTCTCAAAGTTTGTTGTACGTATTTATAATATGTACATAATTATAATAGTAGCTTATGTTAGGAACAAACGGTTGCCCCTCCCTCTGTTTAACCACTCTAGACAGGATGGAAATATTTTTCCATTTGCCACATGTGTTCCAAAGCCCTCAGATTGCTATTACACATGCAAGACTCAGTGACTCAGAACGAGGTCCCAGGCAGCCAAGTTTTTGAAAAGCAAATACTGCTTCAGCATTTAACACTTTAATTTTCAAACCTTTTTTTACATGCCCCTTCTGCTTACATTATGTTGTGGTTTAACCCCAGTGAGCCAACACGGCCACTCCCCCAGTGGAATGGGGAAGAGTATCAGAATGGTAAAAGTCTAAAACACTCTGGACTAGGGTAAAACAGTTTATGGGCAAAGTAAAAGCTGGAGTACTAGCAACATAAAACAAAGAAATTAATTCACTGCTTCCCAGCAGCAGGCAAGTGTATCAAACCTAAAGATTACTTGGGAAGACAAACGGCATCATCACTCCAAACATCCCCTCTTCGTCCTTCTTTTCCCAGCTTTTTATGCCAACCATGACACTGTAGGGTATGGGATATCCATTGGGTCAGCTGGGGTCAACTCCTTGCTTGTGCAAAGGGGTGAGCAGCAACAAAGGCCTTGGCTCTGTATGAGCACTACTCAGCAGGAATGAAAAAATCCCTGTGGTATCAACCCTGCTTTCAGCACAGATCCAAAACACAGGCCCATACTAGCCACTGTGGAGAAAACTCTATCCCAACCAAACTCAGCACATCATCACTTTAGGTCTTTTTTTGGCAATTATCAGGTGTTTCCTTAAAAGTTTGCCTGTAGACTGAGGTTTTGTTGAGAGTAGTGACCTATAATAAACTAGAGATCCATACACACTTTTGTTTTAGTTTAAAGTTATTGTCAGGCAAGTTAGCATTGTGTTAAACTGGCAAAAAATGTCTATTTGTTGGCTTCAAAATGTCAAGTAAGGGTTCATATTTATTTTTAATTGATTTTTTGAAAGCACTACTAAAATAATCATTAAGAAGAAATCATGAGATATCTTTAACATTTTCTCCGAGGAGAAGGATGTGGAGGAAGCCATTTCACATTCATCTTGATGTCAGTGCTGGTCTACTTCCTTTATCTGAAATCTGCTACAGCAGCCTACTCATACAAATATGTGGTTGTAGCATGACTATCACAAACTTTCTTGCAGATGTAACTAAGTATCTTGTAAACCAGTAAAGGTAATAGACATTAAATAAATGAGCAGCATTTTATATAGCTAATGGTGCTAATAAAATGAGGTGTTTTTCCCAGTTATTGTAAAGTGTCTGTACTTTTAAATTATTAGAAAAGGCAAATCAAACAAACAAATTGATATATCTTCTCAGATATTTCTAATAATAAAACTTTCTTAGTCCAGAAATACAAGCAGAATCCTTAGATAGCTACTTTAATTTTGTCTATGTTTGACAGGACAACCTTTAAAAAGTGAAATTTATTATCTAAAAGCCAGAAAGCAAACAGAAATGTTACTTTTTTTTTTTTTTTCCTGCCAATAGATAAATGCAGGGATCTCCAGTGAAATAGAACTTAATGTGAAAAATTGAAGAGGAAAACAGAATAGTATTATATCTGTGTCTGGTTTTATCAGATCAGATAATGTGCAACACAACACATTAAATAACTTAGTGGCTCTTTGCCTCAGCAGGGAAAAGAACAAAAAGAAAAAGATGACTTTAAAAAAATATATTTTTTTTGGAATTACAAAAGTCCTGAAATCACTGAGCACAGGCATAGTATATTCGTAGCTGAAAATGTTTCCAATTTTAATATAATGTATATATAAATACAGGTATTGGCAAATACTTATTTCCCTCTTGAAAGTGTTTATGGAAGGAAATACAAATATACAGATAGAAAAACCTCAAGTGTATCAAGATACAGTTTGGACTAGGTAGGTGCAATAACAGATTAAAGTATAGGTACTGTGTATACCCACTGAGTATAGATTATCATTGCTTTTCTGATTGAATAACTTTTAGGGTTTGTTTTTTTTCCTTTCTTGCTTTAGTTTGCCATTCACATACTGACAGATGTCTGAGTCAACCGCTGCTTTGGATGATTAATAAGGATCACCCTAGACCTCTCCCACACTTAGACTTGCCCCCAGACTTAAAGGGTTTTGAGCTAAACTAAATAAATCACTTCCTTATTTGAAGTAGAGGAAATACTTTAATTTTTTCAAATGGAACATGAAGCAAAAAAAAAAGGAAAAACCAAACAGAAATAGAAGTGTATTTGCCTCTCTCCAGCTTTGCATGGTGTCCTTGCAGCCACCCAGGCTTCATTTTAGTAAAATCAGTTATTCTTTTCTGAGGCCCAAAACAGTCTTCTATGGCCCCTCTATAGAGTTTTTCTTTCTTCTCCTTTGAGGTAGGGCTGCTCTGCTAACATCCAGGTTCGCTCAACATTTGCCATTCAGGTTTTGTGTAGTTTACAAAATTATTCGTAATACTTTATAATGTTCTGAATTTTGACTAGAACCTCTGTGCCCCAGTTGAACGTCATCTTAGCAAACATAGCAACTCTGTTTCATTTGCTTTAGGCAGTCTCATGATTTTTAATTTTTTTTTTCCAATTGGGAAATTCTTTTTTTTCCCATTTCCATGGGGCTGGAGCGTGGAGGAGAGGAAAAACAGCCACAAAAGGATCTAAACAAGATGATATCCCAAAAGAGTATTTCCTTTAAAAAAAACACTTATCTTGGCCATGATAAATTACAAGGTGTTTCAGCAGAAGATCTAAGTAAATGGTTCCTCCATTAAAATCAAGGAAAATGAAAATTACAAATTCAGTGCTTCATTAGTTTTTCTCTGGATCATTCACGTTCCAAATTAAGATTTGGCTCTTAATTTTATGTGGAAGATATCTGGGTGTTGGGGTTTTTGCTACAATTGAATTTCTGCTACTCTGACTTTAATTATGACAAAGCACAAGTCATACTTCTCTGTAAATAACAAGTGACAGAATGTAATTTTGTAGATAGTCATATATACTTGCTTTATATAAAAGTATTCCCAAGATCCAATTAAATTATGTTAAATTATTCATTGTAATTATGTTTCATTTCAGGACCTACAATTATAGGAGCTAATACTGATTAGGTTTCATTTATATAATTTACAAAAGAACTTGGCAGTTCTGATATAACCATGTAACCTCTCTACATCAAATTTCAGAGTACTAGGAACAAATGTTAATCCTCAGAGGTGGGAAACTGCTCATCATTGGCTTCAGGTATTGATTGCCTATATCTGCAAAATGCATACGGAGTCTTATGCTGTGACAAGTAAAGCTTCAGATTCTCTCTTTACCATTTGAATAACTCCAAAAAGCTACTAGGTTGACTTCTTTTTTTTTTTTTTTTTTTTTTTTTTTTAATGGTGAGATGAGGGCACTAAGTCCTGTTTTCAAAGACATTCTCTGTCTGAAAGTCTGAAGTTTATCCTTGATATTTCTTCCTCAGTTTTTCAAAAAGAAAATATTGTAAAATTATTGATGAACACCATCTGAAGTTACCTGTGGAGCAGCATCAATTTTTACCTAAGGAAATTACTGAAACCAAAGCATGAGTCACTTGGTATGGGGAAAGAAGCTGAGGAATGCAGGCAGGACAGTGTATTGCAAACAGCAGGCTGTTGTAACCACATACTACAACATTTTAAATGTGAATAAGGTAATAATTAGCTGTACCACCTCTCTGCATTGCATTTGAGAATAACAATAATACAGCTGTGCATCTTGAACAAACATTGACTACAGTAACTTCAGTCTATTCAAAGATTGCCAGAAATGCAACACTGCTAATTATAATAATAATGTTACTTCTTTTCCAGGAGCTCTTTTCTCAATAAAGTATAAGACGTGGATTACACTGTTCTGTTAAAGTTAAATGGCTGAAATGAATTATTGGGCTTGAAATTTGTGGAAAAGTTAAGGAAATAAGACAATAAGTGAAAATGAGTCTCTGGGGCAATTATCGGTACTGTACGTGGGTGTGTAGCAAGGGAAGAAAGGTGTTACCACAGCCTGTTCAGCATTTTTGTCATCTAACCACTTTCAGCACATGGCTGTGGTACAGCTGTGGTCATCAAGTGTAGCTGTGGAAGAACAACTGCCCCAGCCTAACTGCTGCCTGGTGTCTTGTCCCATGCTCCTACATCAGCACCAAAACGAACATGATTACAGTTTCTGTACTGTGGCAGTACATGTGTAATGTATTGATACGTTGATGTCTATGGCTCTTCGGCTGCATGACTCAAAGCAGGAGTCCAGTCAAACTGGTCCAGTAGTTTTGATGGGTCAACTCTTTACTGGCAAGACTTATGCTCTGCAGTTGACATAAACTTGTAATTAACTCAGAGTTTTGGGTTTAACCTTAGAAGCACTAAGACCAGTGAACTGATGTTAAGTGGCATTCAGTAGGTATCATTCCTGTCTTTACCTAGCAGTGATGAATCCTGATAAAATCAGCAGTGTTCAGGATTGCCAAATTTAGCCTGATTTTTCCTGTACTTTAGGACATTCACCAGAACAGCTGAAGTTATGAGATCCCTTCAATCCATAGAAAAAGTAAAAAAAAAAACCCTCAGAAAAAGTAAAATAAAAGGCAGAACTGGGGAAGCTGGAGATAAGGGAAAACTTTTCTCCTGCTAGAATAGCTGGGGAACATGACTGAAGCCCAGGGCAATGGTGGAATTTCCCTCCTTGGAGCGTTTCTAGCCCTGCAGGATGAAGTCCTAAGCAGTCTAGTCTGATTCCACAGCTGAGACTGCTCTGGTCAAGGGGTTTAACTAGATGCCAGCTGCCTTGTAAAGTTCCTTTGGTCTTGAACTCAGTGTTGCAAGGCAACTTGTGTTTAGATATGCCTAAGCACTGCTAACTAAAAGGCCAGCGAAGGTGAAGACAGAAAAGTGAAGACAGTCCCCCATAAGCATCAGCTTAGCGGTAAGGACAGTTGGGTTACACCTTTCTCTTTGACAACTGACTTCTATAAAACACTTTTTCAGGGCAGTTGTATACTTGTCTTCTTGTTTTTTGAAGACTTCAGTTCTGGACCAAAACAAGGCCATTTTTTTCAGTTGTTTTGGTTGCTTGTCCTCTGTTTTCATGCTGATAAGGAGCTTCTAGCTGCTATTGTGTTTTCCCACACAAATTTCTGAAAACATGCCTATCGTCGCAGTTTTCACTAGCTTCTAGTGCCTTTCTTAGCAGCTTTTCTCAAATTTCTGAGTCCCCAGCCTGTTTCATGCTTGATCCACAGTTCCTATTTGATATACACGTAATCTCTCTTCTTATTTTGCAGTTGAAATAGGTTGAAATGAGATCCACAGTTTTCATCACTCCTGTTTCATGGCTTCTCTCATGTTTTTGTATTGCTGTTTTTTTCTTCCTTTTGCATGCTGTTGTATGCTCTTGGTGGTAGCCACTGAAAGCCGAGATGATCAGCTCCTTACAGAAACAGTTTATCCAGGAGACATCATGGAGTCACTGCACTGTTTGGAGGTAGTGACTGTAGCATATAAAAGGATTTGCATGCTGGTCTTACTCTATATATAAACTTCCAGTGAAGCAATTTAGTAGGCTGAAGTTATTTAAGACTGTCAGGGTTCATGAACATCTAAAGTCGGATGTTATAGACACTATGTGGATGCATGGCTACAAAATTATTTATCAGATATGTGTGTACATTTTTTTGTGACAAGAATCAAAGAAATCTTCTAATCAGAAAAAAACCTTTTTTTTTTTTTTTAAATAAATTCCTAAATTAGAAAACTATGTGTTTGATGTAGCTACAAATGGCGATGTTCTTTGGTATCCTCTGGTTGCTTTGAATTTTTTTCTTGCTATTGGGTTTGAGTTTTTTGTTATTCCTCTACACATATAACCTGTAATAAAGTCAGAAAATAACATTTCTCCATCTGCCACAATTTTTAGGCTGGAAGCCATGCCTAATTCTTCTCAGAAGCGAGAGTCTCTTACTCCCACCTCCAGCAATGACTGGTGGTATAGAATAACCTCCTAGCCACAGCTCCTCAACCACAGCCTCCTTCCCAGCAAAAAATTAACTCTGTTCTGGCTGTAACCAGGTCAGAGAGAGAGTAAGTTGGGATTTTGTAAATGTTATGTGAAAAATGTAAAAAGAAATTTCACTATTTAATAATTAACATGGTATTTTTTATTTCTTAGACAACTGTTTCACCTGCTGCTTAGAGCTCTGACTATGGGTAGTATATTTAAATTTTACTTCCAGACAGGAAAGATGATTAATAAAAAACACAAGAAGGAAGACGGTATAACTGAAGTGCTTTCTGAAAGCTTCGTAGATTTCTGACAGAATTCAAATCACAATTCTAAATCAAGACCTGGCTTCTCAGCTTCTAACCCTGCTTGAAGGGCAAAGCAAAGGCTTCATTTGCTCCCACAAAAAAATGACTCAAGGGTAGAGTCTGAATGTTCATACTGGCCAAATAATTTTCTTCATGTCCTCCCTTTTGTTGCTCCTGTCTTGTTCACTCCTGTGATTACTTCTCCTAAATAAGTGTACTTTTATTGTCCTACAGAGATGTAAATAAGAATAAAATATCATATCTTTTCAGGGATAGTACTATATGAGAATTTGACTGATTTGTTAAATCATTCCAGAAAACTGTTTGTTGGCTGTTAGAGGAGTGTGTTTGATAGTAGGAGCATATAGCGTCTCTGCTATTGAAAGTAATGTGACAAAATCAATATATTCTGTTACAGTTTGTGTTTCTGCTACTTTTGATTAATTGAAAAACAACAAACAAGTAAACTATTATTGGACAGCTTCACTGCAGTGAAAATAAACATACCAGAAGTAATTATGGTCCTTATTTCTGCTCCTATAGGGAGGCTTTCTGTGCTTGTCTGCAATTTAATATGGTCAACCTCTGGCTCACCTTCCATCAGTCCCACAGAATGACTCAGCGAGGTCAAGCTAGGGAGGAAACAGCCCATACAAGAGTTGTACTATACACTTAAACAACTTGGCAAAGGAAGGCTGTTAATACAGACGATGCAGCAACCTACCTCCCTTAGAGCTTTCTAAAATTTTGTGCTCTTGCCTAGACAGGTTTGAACCCTGGTGGTGCAGGGAAATATGGAACCTGAACACTTCAAAGGCAGCTCACATGAACATCTGCTTTTATGCTTAAGTGTGGCAGAGGTACAGTTGCTGGGTTTTTAACAAACCAGTTCAACACTGGCAGATTTATCTTGCTAGGATGATCAGAAAGAAGAGTTTCATCAGGTAGGCACAGGCAGTGCATTCCATAAAACACCTGGGAAACTGGGGTAAAAGACATCCTGGCACCAATTAGTAAGAATGACTGTACTTTTTTTCCACCCATTTTTTGTCTGCACATACAGTTATGAAACCAAGCAATAAACAGCTCCCAGAGAAGCCTGAGTGCTCTACTGATTGTTAAATACTGGTAATTGGAGACATTTAATTATTTTAAAAGATGAAATCTACACCATGCACTGCTCCAGGCCTAAGATTAATAGCTTGTGCAATAAGTTCAATCTTGAGATCTGTTTCTGCTCCCAGACTGTGAAGCATACCTTGGCTGATTTTTAATGTATTGCTCTTTTTTTCCCCACCCTTTCTCTTTCTTCCATTCTTTAAATGGTTGGTTTGAGCTACGTGTTTTTTTTCTGACATGCAGTGCCAGCAAGCCAGGAGACCTGTATTTTACCCTCTCTACCCTAACCCTAACCTGAACAAGTATCATCCTGATTTTGAGAAGCATCTCACTTTTGAGAGATGCTGAGAAAGAAAGGAAGAACTGGACTTCATACTACAAGATGCTGCATATGAGAAGAGTATGGGAATGTATCTCTTTCAAGGGTGTCATAACCTTTTGTCTGCTGATGTTAAGTGGGAGCAGAGGCTTTCAGTACTTTTCAGAATAAAACTGACACGTACAACTGGTGAGATTTTTCAGGAGAAGGACAGGGAGAGAAGAAAAGAAAAAGTAATTCATGTTTGGCACAAAGTGCTTCCTTTTACTTGAGCGGAAATTTACTCAGTTTTTACTGCTACATCGAAAACATATTGAAATCCATTACCTTTCTAAACCTCAGGAATATTTTTCCTGAAGCTTATTCCAGCATTCACATATAAACTCATGTCTTTTTCTGGTTTTGACTTGGAGTTATAAATTGCTTCTGAAAAATGCAGTTCAGGACACATTTCTTACACTGCCAGAGACCCTCAAAATAATCATTCATCTGTTTCTGTTGCAATGACCAGGCAATGAATACTGCAAAAACTTTATGAAACAAAAATGGGATACAACACTGCAATCAGTTGTGTGCTTTTATGGTTGCTGAAGGCTTTTTCTTTCCTCTGTAAATGATCTATCTTAAGTGCACATGGATTTCCATCAATCTTCCTATTATGCCATTTATTGCAGTCATATTTTATGTAAGAAAAAATGTATAGCTGGCCAAATACCTGATCTTGTTCAATTTTAGACCAATCTTTCAGACAGGAAAATGGAATATTTAATTTACCAAAAGCTTTCTGAAGTTTTGTACTGGAGACAGACTTATTGAATAATACTCTGCATCCATCCTGCTATCATTTTATGTTGAAAAAAATGCTAAAAGTAGCTCTTTCAGAAGTTTAAGTAGGTAAAATACTGTCGGCATGATTTGGGCTTGTATTGATTTTCCTTTGAAAACTAGTGTGAGGTGCATATTACTGTAGTTGTCTTGATTCAGTTTGTCTGACCTCAACTGAGGAAATGAGTTAGACCTAAACATCAACAAAAATCTATATAACACAGTTGAGATAAGCCAGAGATTTTTTTTACTAAGGTGGATTGATAACTGGCTGAACAGTAGATCACAGAGGGTTGTAATCACACAGGGTCTAGTTGGAGGCCTGTCAGAAGTGGTGTCCTCCGAGGTTCAGTAGTGGCCCCAGCATTGTTTAACTTATCTGTCAGTGACTCAGATGAAGGGGCAGATGCCTTGTCAGTAAGTCTGCTGGTGACACAAAGCTGGGAGGAGCGGCCGATACCCCGGAGGGCTGTGCCGCCCTTCAGAAGGACCTTGACAATTGTTCTCGTGGCACAGACTGGGAACTGAACAGTATAAACAGTATATTGTGCTAAGTCACAGGAAATGTCATAATTCAAATGGATTGCAGAGGCAGTGAGTGCTGTGAGGCTGGTCCAGCTCATTAGCCCATCAAGTGCATGGAGTAGAACACACTTGGAATAATGGTCTAAGAGACAACTGTGCCAAACCGCTGAACCTTTCTCCTCTTCTGTGCTGTAGTTCACAATGTTCTTTTGCCAGCAAAGACTGAGATAGAGGGGTAATAGTACACCCAAAGTTTAAGAAGACTTCTTGATTTTGAGTTTTGTGGGACAAAATAATAGTCTTGAAAAAAAAAAAGTTATCTAAAGAAATGCCATGATTGGAATGTGGTTTTGAATTTGGAAGATAATCCAGATTTTAAAAATACCTGATTAAACCAATCTCAGATTTTGTAGTGACTAGCAGATAAATACACTTTTTTTTTTTTTTTTTTTTTGTGGGAATCATCATATAAACTTCATGTAAGAAAACCTTCCCAGTACATCAAAACTAGAAAATTGTTGCTGGTTGCTTCCCTTCTCTGTTGTGCATTAAGGTCAATTTTACCTATGGAGACTCTTCAAAGGACATATTATACTTCCTAGAGCATTGCCAGTGTGGGAGTCCTGCTTATGAAAATGTGAGATCCTGAAAAATTGCTTTGAAATTTTATGTATTATCTGCTCAGATACCCAAGATGATTTATACCAGCCCTCCTCTGAAACTCTGGTTGATCCCAGCAACTGGTGGAGCAGAGAAGTCTTACAATTGTATTTCCCTGGCAATAAAGGTGGAAAAAGGGAGATGCAATAGAGATATTTCCCGGAGGAGAAGTGAACTGTTTTCTGTACACGCAGAAATTCAGCACGATAAGCAGAATATTAATTTTTGTTCTTTTCTAGCAAGCAACTCTTGGGGTTAGCTAAAAGGGAAGGCCTAGGAACAGAAAGAAAGACTAGGATACATGAGACATGAAGAATGAAAGTCTATATCAGACAGAAAAGGTTGGAATACTGGAGCAAAAAGAAAGACTGCTGCAAAAGGACAACGAATTTTTAAGAGGTTGTATAAAATGGAGGGGATTTATTTTGGTGTTTTATTGTTTATTGTTTATATATATTATATATATATTTATTGTTTATTTTTTATTATTATTTTGTTTGGGGCTTTTTTTATTTGGTTTGTTTTTTTGATGAGGGATGGGTTTTTTGGGGGTATTGTTTGGTTTTGTGGTTTGTTTTATTTTGGTTTGGGGTTTTTTTTGTCCCTATAGTGTTACAGAAATTATTTATTTTAGCCAGATATATTTCCTTATGTATTTCTATTTCTTCTCTTCAGCTGTATAAAGAATCCCACAGGATCAGGCAAGACCCTTTTGCACATTTTTCATCTGTGTTCTGAACTCTGTTAAATACATTGTTGTTTGCAAATGAATTTAATTATTACTTACGGTGTTCTTTTTCCCTAAAATAACACACTTTCAGCAGCATTTTAATAATCTTCACCAAACTTTAAAAACTGTCCAGTGTTTATTGGCTTATAGATCTGTCAACAAAACAATATTAAATTAATGATCTAATTGGAAGGATTTTCTGAAGTGAGTCATGGCATTTTTTAATGACTTGAAATGTATGGCACTGGATGGAGAACATTTAATTGAGGTCACTTTATTACAAATTTAATTTGTTCTCTGACCTGTAACTCCTGCTGTCCATTCTTAAGAGTGAATTGAAAGAAACATCTGCAACTACACTAAGATGAGAGTGGAAATAATTAATTATTCTGGAAAACAAAGAGAAAGTGAAAGCTATTCCCTTGCCTGTCTCACCCACATCCCTTACCTTCTCACCCACCTCCTCTAGAGACAACTTGATTTTGTTCGTGTTACCTGTAAAGTTACATGAAAACTGAAAGATGACTTTTTACGAATTTTTTACAGTTTCAGCAATGTCCTTTGGACCTTTAAGACACCCTCCTGTGAGAAGAAAAAATTGCTTCATTTGATTTCAAGGCATATGGGAAAATAAAATCATTATTTCTTTCTTCATGTAATCACATTATCCTACCAGTTATATTACATAAACAGGAAAAGAGGGATGAAAAGTTGAATAGTTTTATTTGTGTTTCTTCAAATTATAACTATTCATTGAATCTCTGAAATATAGGATGTTTTAAAATCTTATGAAAAAATTATGACAGACTTTCAATTGCTCTTTGAGATTCTGCTTTATTTATTCTTCAGGCTAATGGAAAAAACTCTTGTAAGTAAATAGTTATCTAAGAAAAGAGCTGAAAAGATAATAGTTTGCACTGTTTGGTTTTCCTTTAGCTTTTTCTATCATGTTTAAGGGATAGCAATAAGGAAATTATGGGGAAGCTTAAGCTTTTTATCATTGCTTCTTTCTCCCCAAACTATACAATTCAATGTGAAAGCTATACTTTAATGGGGATGAAATTATGGTGGGGAGAAATGGACTTCTTACTGTCATATTCAATGAACCTTGCTACATCACTGACCAGATTTTTCATGAGTTCTACAGGTGGATGTCAACACTATATGCTACAAATTGCCATTGTCAATATTTCAGCTATATGAGTTCAAATCTTTGACTTTTTTTTATTCGCATCATGGCTTTCTCTATCCTAAAGCGTGTTATCTGATAAAGATAAAAATTCTCTTTTTAATGGATTTTGCTATCCCTTGATGTCTTGCAGAGGTAATAATCTCTTCATAGGAATTCTTATCATGTATGCATTGTCCTGTCTCTTCCCTGAGATAACTAAAAGCCCTGTAGTCAAAATCGTCAGGAGCTCAGCTCGAGACTGTGTACCTGTAAAAGAGTTATTAGATCAGTTTAGCATCATAACATGCTCACATGGACTGTGAGCTGTTTGGAGAACAAGAAAGCAAGCTTATATATGGTCAAGATATACTGAAGACTATATTTAACATTCACTTTAATAGAGCAGATAAAATTTTTATTTGTCAGCCTTATTTTCTAATGATATACAGGCTACTTGTATGACAAAGTTCCAAAGACTGCTTCACCTTCCCTCAGCTGTGAGGTGTTTTGAAAGGAAAAATAGCTTAAATAAAACTGGAATATTTTTGAAGGTTAGAAACTGAACTTTTTCCTAGAAGAAAGGGACAAAAATTAACCCTTTCTGCAGCATTGCAAAATTCTGACCAGCTGTAATCTGTATGTCATTTAAAATAGGAATACTGTAAGCCTGTAATACACTATAACAGATTGTCATGAAGAGGTAGAGCTATTGATGTTTCAATCAGGAGCTGACAGCTGAGTTTCATTACAGCAAATATATATATACTTATATATGTAATAATAAAAAGAGAATCATCTTTTTATGAGCAGAAATTGATGCTAAGGTCTAATTCTACTATGACTTCTTTGTTCCTGTCACTCTGTCATGTCTTTTCATTGAATGTTATGATCTCTGTAGCTTGTCATCTCATTATTGATGAGATTGATTTCAATCAGAAAGGTAGAGATATTAATGAAATCAAAGTGTATTTAATCTTACGAAAATATCTTGCAATGTTTAAGTAGTAAAAGCTTTTTTTATTTTTTTGGGGTGACTAAAACTTTTCCTTAAAAAAATTATTCTTAGAATAACCTTTGGAGTGATAGAAATGAATGTGCTTATGAAATGACTTGATATTTAAATCTTTCCTTACAGTTGATTGATATAGCATCTTTATCCCTGATACTTCAAAAGAATCTTTGTTGTGGTGATGGAGAGTGACTGATAAACCCAAATTTTCCTATTTGAAAATAAGTCTGACAAACACATCTCAGAAAAAGATAACAGTTATTTGAGGACATTTTAATTTCTAAATAATACCTTTAATGAATAGTTTCCTCTCTGTCCTTGCATTTCTTTCATTTTGCATAAAAATCTGCACTTTTAGAATACTACCGGTAAGACAAGTATGTTAGACTCCATTGTAACTGAATTAAATTTTATAGGAAGAGTCTGTGTTTGTGGGATTGTTTTCTAAGACCACAGTGTTCCAGATATGTTGACATACAATTACACTACAGTGTAACTGATTTACTGACAACTGTTTTAGCCACTTAGGTTTTGAAGGAGATACAGTGTATCTTGTTGTATTTCTTTAATATTCTATGCACAAAGTTCCAGAAGTAGAGACAACCACATGCAGTGCTGTACATACTGAACTGCAAAGGGGTCCAGCTGAACGTGGAGATGTTCTAACTAAATATGTACAGTTAGCACAATCAATTTTCTGATTACTGTTCCAGATATGCTACAGGATGATTTTCTTGTACATTCGGAGTGTTTGGGGTTTGGTTATTTTGGTTGTTTTTGGGGACAGGGTATGTTCTCCCTACCATCAAAATGCAAAAGAAACTCTGTTAACATCAGTCCAGAAGGTCTGTGAGCTAAACACTGCAGGTTGAGGTCAGTAGGGTCAGAATGAATAATCTTAAAGAAAAGACGAAGATCCCATTTGCAGCATATGTGCTGCAGCGGGAGAAAACAAATCATGAGATTCCTCAGTCACCATGGCCCAGCAGGGTTTACGTAGGGCCTGTGTGCTTCCCCACAAAAGTGCAGTCACACCAATTAACTAAAACACACAGCCATGTGTCATTGAGGCTATTCTTTGGGGGCTGTTTTGGAGCTCAAACACTGTGCCATTTTGTAAAATCTGCGTGGTGCTCTGTGAGGCAGAATCACCCTGCAGGGATGCACCAGGGGTTTATGAATCTACATGCTGGGAAGACAAAAACAAGGAGGTGGTGGCTGGGAGTACATGATGATGTGGTGGTGGGGCCACACAGGAGGGCCCCTGCAACAGAGCTGTGGGGAAACAGGTTTATTTCCTGGGAAGACTGGGACTACGCTGCACAACACCAAGGCAGAGGTTATGCAATAACACTCTCTTATTTAAGCAGAGGGAACATGTTATAAATATGCTATCCAAAATCTGCTGCAGTTTTGAAAACCAGGTGCAGAAAAAGCCAGAAGTGTGTTTCTGTACAATGTGCTGACCTGTGCTGCACACTAGTCACTTCATCAAGAGCCAAACTAGAATGATTCAGGGAAGATAATGTTTCTAAATGGTTAAAGTGATTTCTGAATCCTTAGCTAGCCAACCGCATAATCCCCAGGTGTCATGCCTGTACATAAATCTATATTGGTAATCAGAATACGTAAACCTGAAAGCATTTAACATGAAAATCCAGCAAGAAAGCCAAGCAGAAAAAGAATACTTTATTGTCCAAGGTCTCTGGTTTGCAAATAATTTGAAACAGACCTGGCTGTTAAAATACATCACACATTGTAGTTCCACATATTGGACAGCAGAAATTAGAACTCGGTAAAGTACTCCCTTTAGCTTACAGTCTTTTTTTTTCTAGGTTGGATTTCTTTGTTGCTGAAGGCATCCAGTGGGTGTGTTATTGTCCAGAGTAAGATCTTATTAGTATTCTGGCCCTGTAAGTATCGATGGCTGATGACAAAAATCCCTCAGTGTAAGCTGGTTTATAGAGTTGTATAATATTATTGATGTTACTAAGGGAACAGAAACAGGTGGATGTGCCATCTGTGATTTCTACCTAACTGATATTTTACAGAAAAATTATTAGAACAGTTTGCTCCAGTACAAAGGAAAGAAACTGTAAATTCTGGGGGAAAAAATACTAAGACCCAACAATACTTTCTCTGTTTCTCTTTGTTTTAGTCAGTAAATAAGAGCAAAGATACAAGGGGTGTGCTTGATGAACATGAAGGAAGGAAGAGATGAAAAGCATATAGATTTTCATGTATTATTGAAGGATTTAGGGTCTAATCATGATTTTTTTTCATGCAGTTATATTAATACCTGCACAAAAGAAACTTGGAGGCAAAGGCTGATTATACACTGAGGAGAACAGGCTTGGCTTCTGGATATATATACTGACTTTCTATGCCCAGATTTCTTTGTGGTAGAAAGTAAGGAACGGTGATCAAGCAGAAAATGTATTGTCTAGGAAGCTTTTAGCTGTAATAACTTGGGAAATAGAACCTTGGGTGAGCACTAGAGAGCATAACTACTACATATTCACAGACACATATTGACACAATACTTTAACTTACTTAGTTTTACCTCTCATTCCAACTTTAAACATATTGAGCCAAATTTTCATTAAGTATCTATATTAGCGTTGTGATATCCATTATGTGTGTTACAGGTCTGTCTACTCTTATGCAATATTTGTGCAAAGTAAGTAATAAATACTTCTACTTACTCTTTCCAAAGCTCAATTAAAAATTAAATT
>JAYRBT010000093.1:24731435-24742719 GCA_036023395.1 Myiotriccus ornatus
TTTTTATCCTTAATTCTACTTTATGGCCATAGTCACCTTCATTTCTCCTCTGTTTCTCACTTAATGAACTCCATTAATCAATTAACTCTGATTTTTTTTTATTTTAATTTTGCTTTTCTCTTGTCTGTGGTACGGTCAGAAAATGTTTCAGTGTTCACATGACTCACAGTTACTCTCAAGACAGTGTTCATCTCAGAGGCACAGGCAGAGATACTGTCAGAATTATGTATGGCCTGTTTTATATTCAAAGAATCCTCACTTTTGTGGCCAGTCCCTGTTTCAGGAAGGGGTCTGGCATGTTTTCTATAAGAGAATTCCATAAGTGCTGCCACCATTATGGTTCAGTTAGGACCATTTTGGCTTCCTCTATATCCTGGATCGATCCACCCTCTGCTTCATTTATTCCCAGGATACTTTAAGTTGTTTCATTTTGAAATCTGCAGAATGAATGTTCGGTGAGAGCAGCTGCAGAGTTGATTAGTGAAATCATTGTCTTTCACTTGCAGCTAACTGCTTGAGTTGCTGTTCTTCAAGGAGCCACATCCTCACTCTCACAGCTGAGGGATGGCTTTCGGTGACTCCATCATGTGCTGTCTTCTGTATTTGCTGACCTTGATCTTAGAGCCCCTGTCCCTGTACCCTGGGCTAATGCAGGCTCAGACCAATAAAGCACCTATCTGGAGCCTCTTACATATCTCATAAGACCTTACCCTGCTCTCTTCAGTATTTCACGAGATTTTTGTCTCCTCCCCTAATCGGAAGTATGACATCAAGTAGCACATAGGTGCAGTGCACTTCACCAGTCAAAAAATTTGCTTGTTCATATTGTCATTATTGTTCTTCCTGAGTCCCACCTACCCCTGTCCTGTTTACTGTTGTCAGGTGTGTTATGCTGACCATGTCCTCTGCTTAACAGGAAGTATGAGCACGAGACTTCCGCAGGACACTATGCATTTATACAAAATTCATACTGTGGCATGGCATGGAATGTGTGCAGTGAAGGAGAGAGAGGGAGAGAGACATGGGCCAGAACCACCCTCAGACCAAAATGCTGACTAGGAATAATAAGACTCAATTCTTTATCTTACCTGTCCATTCTCAATCACGGGTGCACTGAACAAATGAAGTACCTAATGACCTTGACAGTCTTTTATGAAGTCCTCAGCTGGCTTCTCTTGTTTGAAAAGAAGTTCCACCTCCTGAGAATGTGAGCATAAAAAAGAAAGATGCAACCTTCATGTCTTACCTTGTAATAATGAGTGCCCTAGGGGATAAAACCCACAGAGCTGCTACTTCAGTGTGCTTGAAGTTCAGCAGGTCATGAAGTCTCATTCAATTGCTGCACCTTCCTTTAACTGTACAAAAGGCCAAACTTTCTTAAAATGGAGAAGACCAAACCTTGATCCTACTGCTACAGTCCCTTTTAAAATACATTCTCAATCTTTCCCAGGTTTTCTCTCAGAAGCTTTCAGGTTTTTTTTCTCTGAACTAAATTTTAGGGGTACTTTTGAGTTCAGCATTCTGTTAAGTATGTCTTGATTTTTATTCACTGGATTCTCAGCACATTACCTATTATTTGAAACAGTTTTCTTTTTACAGACCAAAGCAACAAATAGATAATATATTTACCTAGAATATTAAAAATGTGTTTTGAATAACATACAATGTGTATTTATGTCTTTTAAGAGCTGCAAGACCAACAGCCCCATGATTTCACTTCCGGTTCTACAAGCTCTACCTTCTTAATACATAGCAGAAAGAGCCCCTTATCTTTAAAAAGTTTAAGAATAATAGCTGTCTTTGCTTTTCACAATATTATCTCTCGTGCCAAAGAATTCCAACTGCATTTTCTTCACATTTACAGCCAAACTTCTCAACCTCCTATGCTAAAACAATATCCTTGAGAATTGGCCATCACATATCGCAATTTCTTCTGAACTGGTCCATAGAAACTAAGGTATAACACCTAGCAAAGAGTAAATTGCTGACAAAATGAAGACGACAAATAGCTGTGGGAATATATAAAGGCAGACTGTAAAGTGTTTTCAAGAAATGGAAAGTCTATCCATAATGCTAGATATTATACCCAAGTCTCTTCTTTAAAAGCTTGCATTTTAGTATCACTTTTTGTATATTTTTATACTCAAATTCAAATGGAAGTGCTATACAATGGAAAAAAAAAACATTACAGGAGAAGAGGAAAAGACTAAGGAATACTTCTTAAGAATTGCTTTCTCTCTGCAGATTAACTTTGTGCTGAAGCTGACAGTTTCAGTGAAAGAAAGAAGTCAAATGTCTAATATAGTTCTGTTCCCAGCAGGCTTTTGAGACTGACTTAAAAGACATTTAAATAAATGTAAAAGCAAAGACAAAAAATTAAAATAGAATGTCTGATTTACTTTTACATTATTCCATCTGGTCACCAGTTCAGTTCTACCAATGTCAATAGATCTAGAATGGGACAAAATTGGAGTAATGAAGTGTTGTATGTTGTATATATGGTGTCTCAAAACATATTACATAAGAATTACACAACAAAGTAACTTATTTTCTCTTCAGAAGAATTACTTATGTGGATGTTTCATTACATTTTTATGTGTGTTTTGAAATACAGTTTTTGCCAGATAGTCACTCTTTGCTGTCAAATGTATACGACCTTCAGGTTTGCACACTGGGGAAGACAATGAACCATCATATTTTGATATCAAAAAGTAAGTTTTATGTAGTTCCTTGTCTTCAATGAAATTAGATGTCTTCATCTATAGGTACTTGGCACTGTCAAATAAATAACTTTCACAAACAGTAACACAAGCAAAAATAATTCACAATAGACTTCTAGCATTATTTAGAAAAAAACATTTCTAGAAAAGAGTTTGGTGAGTTTGGAAATAGGATAATCATCACTATATTAAAAAGAAGATATTCTCCAAACAGCCTAACAGCTAAGAAATCTGACTTGGCTTATCAGAATTTGCCGTGGCTGGGACTGAAGACAAGAACTGTAGGAACAGGAATTCTGATTTTCAAGTGTGTTGACAATTGTCCCACACTTTGAAAAAGTATATTCTCAGAAGTATAGAGGCATGGACTCTCCTATATCTCAACAGTCGCAGTTTATACTTCTCTGTGCCTAATAATTTATTAACAAAAATTCCATTACTATTTCAGCAAGACAGTCAGGAATTCTGGCATGATGGACTTGGTACCACTGACATTCTGGCAGAGGTCCCTATCCCATAGAAAATGATCAAGAAATGTGGATTACTGCTGAGCTCCAAACCATAGTGTTAGCTTATATCAAAAAAACAGCAGCTGTAAAAAGCACTTGAAGTCACCATAGATAACCAGCTGAGGAGAACTCCTACTGTCCTGTTGCTACATGAAAAAAGCTTTACACAATCTTTGATTGTTTAAAATAGGATACTGACAAATTAATTTTTCCACCCCTCCCTTCTTATATATGAGATTCATGACAGTTTGTGTCCCTCTCTGTGTCTCTATTTCACAAAAATTCACTGAGAAAGATAAAATGGTCCAAATAAACTCCAGGAATTTTTGATAGCTTAAAAATTGTGAATTTCAAGCTTTTTTTTTTTTTTTTTTTTTTTTTTTCCAAAAATTAGCATCAAATTTAGAATATAATTGATCTGGATGTTAAAAGCTGCAGTTGCAGTTCAGGTAATCTAGAAATAGCCAATAAAGATAGTCCTAGTAGCACAGGATATTTTCTGCTAGTAGAGATGGAAGGAAATTTCTGGCAGTAGAAATTTCTGCACATCTCTTTTTGTGTTTTTATGTAAAAGGGAGACTGGGGAAACTTGTTAGTACCAATGAACTAGTAAGACAAATAGGAACTGCAGCTCACTACTGATCTGGGTTTTCAAATTGAACTGAAGAGGTTACTACTTATACACCACTATCCCTAGCTCTTCTTAAAGAAGAATCGGGCATATTACCTAGTGGTAGGCATAGTAAGAGAAACCCTGTAAAAGAACAGTAAAGTAGTTCATCAATAACATTACTATGCAGGTAATTAACCTTTTGTTTTTACCCTAATTTGGAAGTAAATTATTAAGTTAGATGCTATACATCAAACTGAGGTTTGCTTTAAAGTGACAGTGAAATTATAAAGCAATTTAAAAGATCAGTTAAGGATCTGAAAGGCACATCTCATGAAGATTGAAACCAGAAGTAAAGTCCATGCATTTGCACCCACCTGCAGGATAAATTTTCACTAACTGGAGAGAAACAAACAATCTTATTTTCAGCTTTGACAATCAAAACCTTCGAGTAGTCAATATTATCTGTCTTCTCTTACACTCCCTCAGATCTTGTAAATGCTTTCTTGCAAACATAACATTTCTGCCCTACGGTATAACAGAAATTATTCTTCAAACACCCCATATTCTTCTACACAGTGTATTTTTTCCTATGCTAAGCATTCATACATCTCCCAAATTAAAATGTTGGGTTTTCCTTTTACAGACCCTTTAACATTTAAAATACAGCATCTCAACACAGGATTGAGGAGGTCTGCAGCTTAAGAAGTTTTGGTATATCCTGTTTGCTAATCAATGTGTTGTACAGCACTGTTAAACATTATCTCAGGTTGCTAAAACCAAGGTCTAGAGCTCTGCTCATATACTAATACATGGTTGCTAAAAAGTAAAGCTGTCATTTCATCCAGACTAAAATGTTATTAACAACAGACTAAAATGCTACTTTTGTGATATCTACAGGAACATATCACTGATAAAACCAGACCAAATATTAAATTACATTTGTAAAATCTATTTGATTCCTTAAGGAAGGCTGTATGAATCAGGTGACTTCCTAAGCCATAAAGTAACAGTGATTAAGACTTTTAAAAAAGAATTTTCAACTTCTTTTTGATGCTGCTTTAATAACATTCTTGTAAATCTCTACTGGATACCTATAAACAACAGTAGTACCTTAAGATGTAATTATCAGACAGATGCACACTCAAATAAAAGACAGAACACATTGCTATAAAAAATTACAGAACGATGTGTACCACATCACATTTATGTTCTCATTCCTTACATATTGTAGATTATTTGTAAAGTAAATTACTTTGGGATAAAATCTTGGAATTGAACAGGGATTGGGGGATTTTCATTTCACAGAATCATCTGCAGATTTTCAACAGTATTAAACACTTTTTGGTGTCAGTTGCCTGTCATAACATGAAAAATTTTGGCAAATGTAAACAAATTCCTACTCAAATATAGCAGCTGCTGAACTGTTTTTTTTAAAGTTTAATCCTTTTACTTCTTACTTCAAATAAAAATTAATTATCTTTTCAATATTAGATGTCCAGTCCCTTTCAACAAAGCCTTGTTTCTGAGTAAGGTCTCCCACAAAGCTGGTTAGGAATAATGAAATTTAGCAAGCAAAATTACCTTTATTGTGCTACTATGTATTTGACACCTACCCTCTCCTGTAATTTTCTCATGTTCATCACAATATGAGAAGGACATAAAACTAATAGAGAGCATCAAAGAAGGGTCACAAAGATGATGAAGGACTTTGAGGGGAAGCCATATGAGGAGTGGTTGAGGCCACTTGATCTGTTTGGCCTGGAGAGGAGGAGACTGAGAAGAGAGACTGATCCCTTCTCTGTGGTGATCAGTGACAGAAATGAAGGGAATGGCCTGGAGGTGTCTCAGGGGAGATTTAGGTCGGATTTTGGGAAAAGGTTCTTTGCTCAGATGGTGGCTGGGTGATGCAACAGGCTCCCCAGGGAAGTGGTCACAGCATCAAGTCTTCCAGAGTTCAAGAGTTTGAACAACGTTCTCAGGGACATGGTGTGATTCTTGGGGCTGTCCAGTGCAGGACCAGGAACTGGACTTCAGTGGTCCTTGTGGGTGCCTTCCAGCTTAGGATATTCACTGATTCTCTGATTCTATGAAAATAAAATACATTTTTTAATATTAATAGATTTGGCCAAGACAAAAAAGATGTTAGTCATCATGTAGCTCAACAAATGTTTATCATTATTTTTAAACCAGGACAAGATGATTGCATATCCTGAGGATTGATAGAATTTGTAGAATTCATAGGAAGATGGAGGCTGCTATGAGTTTCTGATCCATCTCCTCTTTTCCAGACTGAACAAGCTGAGTGACTTTGGCATCTCCTCATAATTCTTTCCTTCTAGACCCTCCCTGATCTTTGTAGCCCTCCTTTGGAAAATCTCTAATGGCTTTGTATCTCTCTTATATTGCGGTGCCCAAAACCGCATGCAGGGCTCGAGATGAGGCCACACCAGGGCAGAGCAAAGCAGGTCAATCACCTCCTTCAACTGGCTTTTTAAGTTTGCTGAGAAAGGAAGACTAGTGTCATTGCATTTACAGCAGAGGCAGTATTCCTTTAGTTGTCTCTAGGAAATTCTGTTTTCTAGAGCTAAGTGTTTCTACCAGGTTGAAAAAAAAAAAAAAAAAAGAAAATTGAAAATTTAAAAAAAAACCCAACATCTCTAGGAACTTGTGCATTTCTTTGTAATTGCTATGCAGGTGTACGGCATCTCCACAGTACTATTCTCAGGATAATAGAAAATTATGATTGAAACAAACAAAAAAATAGAGCTGTTCTTGTACTAAACTGAACATTCAAGTTATTCAGGAAAAAGATTTAGAGGTAAGAATGAGCACAACTGCAGTTGGATGAATGTACCTATGCAAACAGTGCTTCAGCTTCTGCTTTTACTATCTGATAAGAATGTCAACAACATAATAACATTCCAGCAAGAAAATGT
The DNA here is from genome assembly GCA_036023395.1 of Myiotriccus ornatus. Classification (NCBI taxonomy): domain Eukaryota; kingdom Metazoa; phylum Chordata; class Aves; order Passeriformes; family Tyrannidae; genus Myiotriccus; species Myiotriccus ornatus. The sequence continues at coordinate 24,738,214 of JAYRBT010000093.1, forward strand.
ACTTAATTTTCAAACACTATATCTCAACATGCAGTGTTTGAAATTTTTGGTGAAAGTTTTAGCTTATCCAATATATCTTGGGAGATTTTCCACACAGATATTATTCATAAAAGTCAAAAAGTCAGGTGACCCTAGATTGTGTTATGAAATCTAACTTATTTTAAATAATTTGTATACAGATGCCTCAGAGTTTAAGTAATGAGGTTTTAAAAATACATTTTCCGTTCTGTTTATTCTTTTGTTTATTTCAAACACGCATATGATGCTGTCTTTACAAAAAACAAATAAACAAAAATGCAACAACAGAAACAATTACACTTTGTTTTCTATGTAACTTTCCATATGTAACTGTATTTTTTGATTGTTGTTCAAATAAGCTTTTTACCAGTAGAATTTACAGATTTTTTTTTTTTTCTCGGAGTAGGAAAGGTTAAAAGGTTCTTATTAATTATTAATGAAGGATTTTTATTTTTTCAAATGTTACATTTTCATCATGTATGCCATGGAAATGTTTCAGGCAGCAATGCACTGTCAGAACCCTGTCAGGTATGCCTTTTTTACTCTTGACTGACCTACTGAATTGTAAATAGGTTTTCTATTTTCTGAAAATAGTTTTCTTCAGTCAGATTCTAGGGTGAAAACAAAGCCTTATGACAAAAGCTTTCAACCTCAAATTTGATTCTGAAGGAACACTCCCATCACTTCACATCCTGCCAATACCTTGGCTTAAAAAAGGGCAAGCAATTCTTATTCTTGATCATATGTTCAGCTGTTTGAGATATGTCCATTAAAACAATGAGCTGGCTAGCCTCTTGAAGTGAATGAACATCATCAGCATTTTTTTTCTTCCATTCGCAAGTGTCTAGAGCTGTTCCACTGGTATAGAGAAGTCAAGAAATCTTGGAAAAATGTTGTCCATGAAAGGATTCTGTGCAGAAATTGTAGGCTAGTAGTCAGGCTTAAGATAGAGAAAGTGTGACAGGTCATCCATTCCAAAATCTTGCTGACTCTGAAGTCATCCAAACTACATTATCTTGAGTGTTTTCCCAAGTTGAGTGATTATTATTATTATTATTATTACTACTATTCCTAAGGGAGAAAGAAGCTTTTAATTATTAAAGATGATAAAGCTGATTGTGTTTGCTGGTGCTGAAATTTCACCTCTCAGAATTATACTGCTCAGATGCTCCTACTCCAACTGAGCATTACGTGATCTGTATCCTGTCGATAAGTCATGAAAAGTGTATCTTATGTAAAGAATATGCATTACACAGGACTTTATCATTGCCCTCATGCTATTTGCAACAGTTATGCTGACTGCTACTAGATTTACACAGCACAGTATCAAGCAAAACGAAGACTGAATTCAGAGACCAATTTCACTAATACAATCCTTTGCAGGACAAAAATGCTACTTGGAAAAAAATAGCTAAGGGAATTCCCCCCCCCCCCCAATGAATTAATACAGAAGAAATCAATGCAAAATCCTTTCTATGTTGATTTGATAAGGGAGAGAGGAACAGTGTTTACAGGTTTATATTGCCAATTTTAGAACAAAAAGACAATCTGACATTTTCCTGCAGTATTGTTAAATTGATAACTATGCTTGTTCTCTGCATGAATCCTTTAATACAATCTAACATTCCTCTATTTTTTTTCCTCTTTTATTTTTTTTTCTAAGAAATCAGCAGCAGAAGAAGAAAAATAAAAAGATTCATTAAAATACGTTGCAGTTGTGTGGAGTAGTTGACAGAATTTTTGTGTTTATTATATGAATGACAGTAACATCAGCGAGATTTGACTATTGGACTTACATAGAACTATCGGCTATAGGACTTATAACCCTATAGCCACCTTTCTGCTATAAGTCACCTTTTCACCTCTGAGTTATGGGTATGCAAGTTTTAGAAGTTCAGTATGTTCAATTCTGGAGTCCAGAGATTAGCAGTACATTGCTACATCCTGTGGTCATTTGTATTACCAGACAACATTTGTATTGAAGGATACTTAAAAGTGTGTAGACTAGTTAGTACGTATACAATTTTTTTCTCCCTAATGTAGATGTCTAACACCATTAAATGTTCTAAGTTATCCAGTATCAGAAAGATCTTCCAGAATTGCCTCAATCTTCAGCAGGTCACGTGCCTTGACTGTTGTACTGATACACATAAAAATGGCACTAAGCTACATCTTGGTAAACAAAACTGCACCCTAAATGACACCATAAAAAAAATAAAATATGCATGAAGTGCTAAAGAAAAAAATAGTCAGATTTCAAGTGGCTCTAAAATATTGTTTATTTCAGAAAGTCTTTTCAAAAGGGAATTCTTACTTTTTTACTGACAAAATTTATTATTTTATAAATCAGATTTCTGTTGCTACCCTTTTCCATCATGCTGTCAAAATTAAGTGCACATTTTCTAGGTTGGAGGAATGTATTTGAAAGGAATTATTTGCTGTATTGAACCTCTATTTCAATAATGCAATAGTCAAAAGAGAGAGGAGAGAATCATAGGATAAAACTATAACTCAGAAGCTTATAAGTCAGGAAATAGGTAATTTTTGGCTAATGTAATAGTTAAGATGCATTTCCTGTATTCCCTCATATGCCAAAATGTTTCTTTTGTTAGTAACAAAATTACTTTTACTCTACAAATTTTCATAATTTTGATACAATTTCCTGAAATACATCTGAAAATTTTCCTTCAGAGTCATGTCATATTTAGATCCACAATGTTATGGGATTTTACTACTATGTGATTCTGGCACCCAAATACACAGCTTAAAGTCTTCCTTTATTTACAGGAGAAAGAAAATAGTCTATGTAGAACAGCCTACAATGGGTTTGTGTTAGCAATTTTTTTCCTCCTGATAATTAAAGAAAATAGAAAGGATAAAGAAGAACAACTGTTTCAAATTTTTGCCTCAGCTTTGTAGACTCTAAAACATGATTTTCCAAAACTAAGTGCTTTGTCTCTATCCAAACAATATGTTACTTTTTCTAATTCATGAGCAAATCTCAGCTATCGTGGAAAGAGATTTTAATATTTTTTCAACATATGATGTCTCTTATCTCCAAGAAAAAACCATGATTTGTTATTAACTCAAGCCTACAAGCTTCCTCCATTAATCTTTTTCATTGAATTTCTGAGACTAAAAAAAAAGACTTTATCAGATATTGAAAGACATTATTGAACATTTTGTAGTTCCATTCATGCTCTGAGAATGCATCAATCTGTTGTCATTTCAACCACTATATTTTACTTATATTTGTCATTTAAACTTCCACTTTTGCCAGTTATTTTGCCTTCATGTCCATCTCAGTTGACAATATAGAATAATCAATTATCTCTCTCACCCAGCAGATGTACAGAAACACACCTGACTGCAAATGGCATGGCTTCTGTCTGTCACTTTAAGTGTAGGGAAGGGGCTGTCAACAAACCTCCTATAAACGGCTTTAGAAGTGTTTTAACCATTCAGCCATCAAAATTCCCCTTAGGAGGACACTTAAAATAAGATTCTGCTGGTTCTGTGATTTTGAAATTTTGTATTGATTATTTATTCTATCACTGACAGTGACCAGCCATGGGCTATTGTTCTTTTACCCCTTTTATTTAGTGTACTATTTTCCTAATCCTGTATCTTTTGTTCCTTCTCAGTTGTTACACAGAATTTTGGACTTATGAGTAATTCACTGTTTTCCCTCTAAGCTTTACCCATAGTAGGACACAAAGGTACAACATAAGGGAAAAACTCCTGTATCTGCACTATTCTTGTGTCTTCTCTTGACCTTTTCTAGCCAAGAAGTGTCTGAAACTCAAATTAGTTGTTCTTCTAAATTGTAGCATAGCAGAAAACTTAGGTAATTTGAAGAATTATTTTGGAAGAAAGTATTCTGTTTTGAAGATGGTGGGTTTGCTTCAAAATCTTAAAGTGCTTCCTTGACTGTCATTCTGCCTATAATGTTGTATCAAATATGAAAATTTCAATGTGTTAAATAAAGGTCACATAATGAAAGCAAAAAAGTCAGAGTTTATTCTTCTTCACATTTATGTTATTAGAGAAACTTTAATTTCTTAACACAAAAACATTATCAAGCCTTGGAAGTGGCTGCCCAGAGAAGTGGTTATCATCCCTGGAGGTATTTAAAGGGCAGCTACATGTGGCATTCAGGGACACTGTTCAGTGGTGGACCTGGCAGTGTTAGGTTTATAGCTCACTCAGTGGTCTTAGAGGTCTTTTCCAACATAAATTATCTACAATAATATAAAAGTGTAAAAATAGCACTAGAAAATTGATAAGGACGAAATAAAGGAAGGGAGGGAGGGGGGTTGTGAGGAAGGAAGAGAGGCAGGGAGGGATGGAGAGAGGAAGGAATGAAGAAAGGAAGGAAGGAAGAGAGGGAGGGAGACAGGAAGGAAGGAAGGGAGTGAGGGAGACAGGAAGGGAGGAAGGAAGGAAAGAAGGAAGGAAAGAAGGAAGGAAAGAAGGAAGGAAGGAAGG
>JAYRBT010000093.1:24745504-24770673 GCA_036023395.1 Myiotriccus ornatus
GAGGGAAGGGATGCCATCCACAGGGATCTGAACAGGCTCGAGTGGGCCTCTGCAAAACCCATGAAGTTCAAAAAGGCCAAGTTCAAGTTCCTGCATGAGGGCCAGGGCAATCGCAAGCACAAATACAGTCTGGGCAGATAATGGAATAAGAGCAGCCGGAAGGAGAAGGACTGCAGGTGTTGATGGATGAAAAGCTGGACATAAGACGACAACGTATCTGGGATGCATCAAAAGAAGTATGGCCAACAGGTCAAGGGAGGTGATTCTGCCAGAGACCCCATCTGGAGTGCTGCACTCAGCTCTGGAGACCCCAGTACAGGAAGGACATGGGCCTGCTGGAGTAAGTCTAGAGGAGGGTGATGAAGATGATCAGAGGGTTGGAGAACCCCTCTTATGAAGACAGGATGTGAGAGTAGGATTTTTTCGGCCTGGAGCAGAGAAGGCTTCAGGGAGCCCTTGCACCATCTGGATACTGTCAATTCAACTTTACTCACTTAACAAACGCATTTTTCGTCTGTCAGAGAAAAGCTATTCCTATTTCTTCTTCTGTTCTGGCCAGTAAAGTTCAAATTCATTTAGGCTCTCTGATGGGCTGATTCTTTCCTTACTACTTTATTACAGTTGCCATAATCATAAAGTGATAAATAACTGAAATCAGACAGAATGGACGAAGGGAATTCATCTGTATCATTAGAGCAAATTTTATAAAATATAACAGAGAGGATGCTGGCCATACTGACGGAAAACTCTATTGCTGAAGGTTAACTACAGACTCATGAAACTAAATCTGTGTTTTAATTTAGAGTGTTTTGTTTTGAGGAAGTTAATGTCTAGAAGAATGTCATATTCCAAGAATAAAGGTTACTCCAAAGTTCAGCTTTTAAATGTAAACTCAGATATGCCTGACTTATGCAGAGGTATTACGCTGTGAATCACTGCAAGAATTGTAGATTCACTTTCTCATTCATTGGGAAATGAAGGCCACAGAAGGTCTACTCCCTCAATGAAAAATGCTGGTAAACTGGTGACTATGGATGATGAGGAGGCTGAGGTACTCAAAAAATTTTTGCCTTGGTCTTCAGTAGCAACCTGCCTTCCCACACTTTTTGAGTGGATGGACTGCAGGACGGGAACTGAGGGACCAAAGTCCCTCCCACTGTAAGTAAAGTTCATGTTCATGACCACCTGAACAACCTGATTGTACATATGCCTCTGGGACGTGATGAGATGCATCCCAGAGTCCTGAGGAAATCGACTGACTGATGAATTTGCCAAGCCACTCACTCTATGATATTTGAAAGTCATGACAGCCAGGTGAAGTGCCAGGTGACTGGAAAAGGAGAAATATTGTACCCATCTTTAGAAAGGCTAGAAAGGAAGACCCTGGGAACTACCAACCTGTCAGCCTCACCTCTGTGCCTGGAAAGATCATGGAAAAGGTCATCCTAAAAGGCACAGAGAGGTGACTTGGGACAGCCATCATGGTTTCACCAAAGGCAAGTCCTACCTGACCAACCTAGTAGCCTTCTGCAATGGCTGCATCAGAGCACAAGTGAAGGCCTAGAGACGTCGTTTGTCTGGACTTCTGTAAAGCTTTTGACACCGTCCCCCACAACACCTTCCTGTCTCAATTGGATAGAAATGGACTATGAGTGGACTGTTAGAAGGATAAGAAAGTGATTGGATAGTCATATCCAGAGCGTAGTGTTCAATGGCTCAGAGTGCCACTAGACATCTGTGAGAAGTGTTGTCCCTCAGGAATCAGTACTGGAACCAGTATTATTTAATATCTTCATTAATGACATAAAGGAAGAGACCAAGGGCATCCTCAGTGAACTGCAGATGACACCAAGCTGAGCGAAATGGTTCACACAACTGAAGGATGGGATGGCAGCCAGAGGGACATGGCAAAACTCAAGAAGTGAGGCCATGGGAATCTCATGAGGATTCAGAAGACCAAGTTCAAGGTGCTGCACCTGGACTGGGGCAACCCCCAGTATCAGCACAGGCTGAGGGATGAACAATTTGAGCAGGTGCTGGTGGACGAGAGGTTGGACAAACTAACCTGCTTGTAACCATGGGTGTTCATATTTCTCACTTTTTAAAGTTCTTTTGAATAATTTATAAAATTAAATAATATTATAGGCCTCTTTGTACATTTATGTAGTTTTAAGGAGTACATATATTTCCAAATTCTCAAGGTTGTACTCCTGATTTTTACCAGTAAAGAACACAGCCTGAAAGCTCTTTTTGAGAGATAATATTTGGAGCAAACTCAGATAATACACCCAGTTTGAAAGTCACTTGATTAGTTTTCATCAGGCTGTAGAATATTTAGATTTTTAATTTTATATATTTTAAAAATATCCCAAGTAGCCACTATTTTAATTAGACATTATGATTTATGGAATATATGAAGCATCTAAAGACAGCAATTCTGCTGTAATCACCTGCTGAGAAAAGTATTTCAGCACAATAAATCTGTAACAGTGGGGTATGAAAATCCAGTGGCTTCAGGTTCTTTTGAAATTTGAATAGTCTGTGAATTGTACCACAGAATGCTAGGAGAAATAGTTTCCAGTTATACAGAGTAACTATTTATGCAAGTCCAAGAGAAATTTATTTGAATGACGTCTATTGAAGGACTAATCTGAACCATTATGCAAGGAAGATGCCTTAGGAAGAAAGTGATTTTAACCTTGAGGGAAAATAAGGGAACCATGTGGGCTGCTATATTACATTGTGTCCATAAAACAGGATGGAACTAGTGTACTGAAGTAGGTCATTCATTATTTTGTTTGATTTTGTTTTTCTCCTCTCAGTACTATAGGAAGTCAGCAGTCATTTATCAAATCATAATTACAACATATCAGAATTTCTGGGTGACTGTGTATCTTATCTGATTACTCGCTAGGTGTTTCATTTATAGCATGCCATATTTTCATTAAACTTTGCATGGCCAGACCTCACCTTTTTAAAGGGAAACTGGTTTAGTTCTAATTAATTCCTCATGATGGTTTACTTTTTTTTTTTCCTCAGTAGTGTACAGACCATCTGTGCCTCTGTTACTCTTAAATAGTCTCTTAGCAACTTTTGTGATTTCTGAACATTTCTACTTTAACCTTCAGCCTTCTAGGAATATTTTTGGGTCATTTAACTTGAACCAGAAACATTTAGGTTTCCAAACCCAATTATCAAGAATCAAGTGCAAAACTGCGTCTCTACATAAATCTTTCTCTTGTTGCTAATTATTACATGAAGCTTTGAGGTTACCTTATACCACAGAGCTTTCTGGATAGACCTGATGCCTTCCAAAGTAGGCACATACTGATTACATGGACACCAGGGTTTAAAACCTCAAAAATCAAAGGGAGACCAAGTAACCACCTTTTCTGTTGTTGTTTTTCATTTGTGTTTTGTTTGTTTAGTTGGTTTCTTTGTTTATTAGTTTTCCTGATTTTTAAGTGGGAAATTACTTTGTGAAAAGAGCTGTCTTTCCTTCTTTTCTCACAGTTAAAGTAATAAATCTCACTGAGAAATGAAGGAAAAAATATATCACCCCAGGGTTTCTCAACATACTTTGTACACAAGCAAAAAATGTAAAGGTACAGCAAAGCTTTTCCCTTTATTCCCCACCTCATTGCCTTGTAGAACAAATTTGCAATATGATGAAAGACAGAATGTGTTTGAATACACTTCCTTATAAGTAAATCTGAAGGCAGAATGTGTCTTTTTCCTTACAGAGTTATAAAAGGCTGTTGAGGGTAGACCTGTGCCAGAGCTCATAGTTAAATTGACTTTTTGATATAATAGAAAAAAAAAAAAAGAAAAAAGGTGTACTCGAGACAGAGCAAAATAACAGCATGTTATGATCTTGTGAGAATGTTATGCATGTTATGAGCCTACCAGCCATTCTTGTAGACACAGTTTTCCATAACACTTTGATAAGACACGAACATCAGAGGCAACTTCCAAAAGTAGAGGTGCTGAGACCGTGCTTCAAACACCTCAGTGTCTTTCTTGTAGTCAGGGGCCCAGAACTGGACACGGAACTGGAGGTGTGGCCTTGAGGTGTAAAGCCACATAGCTGCAGCCATGAAAGCACTGTGGAAAGAAGTGGATTAATTAGCCATCTGTGAAAACTTGTCTTTCCCTTGGATGATACTGCTAGCATGTGTCACAGATATGATGGAGAGAAGCATTGCGTACCTATTGTGCAGGGCATTATATCATCGTTACGGAAAACAGCAGTCTAATACTAGAAGTAAGGCAGAACTAAATAGAAAATACTACTGTTAGTGTTAGGGTAAGGTAGTGTAGCTTCTTTTCCTGATTCACTTCAAATTATGGCCCAGTTTAAAGGTATTAGGTCTTTGTAGTGTCGGAAGAAAAAAAGATTTTCTACTGTAAAACCCTGAAACACGTAACTTTCTCCTGAGGAAAGTGCTATTTCCCATTACTGAAATAGCCAATATAATAGTTGAAAGTGATAATCTCAAGGTAATGAATAAAATTATTTATACTTTCCCTGGGTAAAGATAAATAGATCATATACATATAGTATATAGTGGTTTTTTTACTCTACTGTGAAATCATTCTGCAAATTTATTATTTTTCTGGTTAAATGATGGCACTTTTCAGTAACTGTTTTCATTGCTGTAAAACCTTCCACTCCTCTAAAGGAGCCTGATATAGAGAGAAGAAATAAAATTCAGAGATACTAATTTGTCTCGAGATGTGCTGGAAGTCTACAGAAGGCTAGAAGTTACTGGGGATGGACACAACTCTTCAGAACTGGATAGAAAAATATCAACAATTTTCCCACAGTCCTGTGCAGCATTCATGACAGAGTGAGATATGTTGAGAGAAAGGTATGTTGAGACCCAAAGTCCCACTTGGATCCACCCAACAGCTTCACTCCTGTCTGTATCGGGAAGATCTGTACATGTTCACATTTTCTCACACACTTGGATTTCTTCTGTCCTCAGGATCCAACCGGGGATCAACAGCAAAACTGGTAAAACCTGACTCATCATGCTACAAGTGCAGTGAAAAGGAGCACTAAATATATGTAACAATTCTGAAGGCAGAATATGTTTTTCAATAGGAAGAAGGGAGGAAGGAAGGAAGGAAGGAAGGAAGGAAGGAAGGAAGGACAACAGCAACAAAAATGTTGGCATTTCACAGTGATAGAATAAACTTGCCCTGCTAGTTGGAAGACCTGAAGACACAACCACTTCTCAGAACTTAGTCTTCATTGTGGTGGTGTAAGGATTTCAAGAACACATTTGCCTGTCTCAAACACTCTTAAGGTCACAGAAGGACTTCGCCACGAAAGAATCACAGAACAAGGAGAAAGGATGGTGCGGAGGTGAGTTCTGTTTAGCCCACATCCTGGTTAATGCACGCAGAAAAATTCCCACTGTGGCAGTGTAAAGAAGCAACTGCTCATATGCATATTACAGGTCAAACAAAGTTAGTTTTCAAATATTCACTCATATTCCCTCTCTTTGGAATAATGTTAACACCCCTGTAAATACAAGGTCAGACCTTTTGTCTCCAGTACCTATGAGACCAACGTAACTGTTTCTGTCTCAAAACAACAAGCTGGTTTTAACAAACAACGATGCCCAAAAATCTCCTGTTACACTGACTTTCTATTTGTCCAGGAGGACTAGACTGTGTGTGTATGCGGGTGAACACAAATCAAAGATAATAGAATTATACAGAAAAATTCTCTCACATGTGTTTTTGACAAGAACAAATTTGAGCATAGAAGGTTTCTAAATATCTCTTGTACATCTTAAAAAAATTATTAGAATCACTGTTGAGGAAGCAGTAGTTAAACTGTATCAGCTTCTACCCTAGTTGCCAAAACAAAAAAGGAAAGATGCACAGATGGCAAATCATACCTGTAAAGATTTGTTATCTGTTTTACACTGGCAGATTTCAAACCAACAGAAGGAGCTAAAAGGCAAAATCTTGGACTTCAGTACATTTGTGAACTGAAAACAACAAGAACAGAATAAGCAAAAAGAAGTAAATGAGGTGTTAGGTATATGCAGTAAAGGAAAGCAATGTATGGTATTGCTTTAGTGACAACTACCTTTTTATAAGATTCCATTTCCTTTCCTGACGTAGACAAATTAGATTTGTGGTATACTCTGAGGTCTCAGTCATCACTTAACACTTAGACACCCTTAGACACTTTCATTTTCGCTTTCATGATAAAGAGTAAGCATGAACAAAGATAACATCCTACAGCTTTGAAGCATGCAAAATCTAGCTGTTATATCAGCTTACTGCTGAGTGGCTTTTACACAGTGAGGTTTTATCTAGGGGCCTTCTTTATCTACGCCTTCTAAAATATGAGGTGTTCTGGGAAAAAGTGGGAACAGGGGAAGAGCAGAGGAACCACTATGAAAGCAAAATATATTCCCACTGGCTTTGGGAGTATTCCAAAGAGCAAACTCTCAAGCCATTATTACATCCTAACAGATTAATCTGTGATAGTTACTCTACGCAGGATAACTGCAGTAGAGTCACTGATGTGAGAAGAGGGAGGGGGACAGAAAAACCGTCTCATTGTCTCACTTATAAAGCAGATAGATATACGCTTACATAATAACAGTGTAAGAAAAACCATCTCATGTTTGCTAAAGTTACTGCTTAGACTATCAGAAAGGCCACTATGCTTTAAAATATTGCATTATTATGGGAAACAAATGCTTTAGCTAGAAATAAAACAGAAATGGCATATCACAACTTGTCTTGTAATTTTCAGGTTTTTTATTTTGTTTGCAGTTGGGAGTCAAATGAGAAATTAATCAATGTCAGACAGAGGTAAATGTTTTCTATATGTAATATACTTGTTCTCAGATGAGTTATTTCTAATATTCACTTCTATGTATCAATTGATTATAATCAGTGAAAATGGACTAGGATTTTTTTTTTTTTAAATTCCATTTCCACACACACTGACTTTTGGGCAGATCATTAGATTTAATTAAACTCCTTCCATCTAATATTGTTATGGTTCTACATATGCAGGGTTCTACAATTCAGAACATATTAAAATAAAATATCAGATTCAGCTGTATACATCTTTCGCAAGCCTCTGGTTGATAATCATACAAGATTGTTTTCATGGCAACATGTTAGATTTTTAATTAACATTGTAAATCTAATCACTTGCTTACCTCCAAACCAGTCACCCATTTGCTTACTTATAATAAAATTTAAAAATGCACTAATATGCATGAAAAATGCAGGAGGTTTTTGTAAGGTTTTATACTGTAAAAGGAAGATGTGAAATGAATGTTTTTTTTCAGATTTAAAAATTAGTAGTAAGATTCTGTAATATCAGATGATTCTCATTCTTAAAGCATATGTATTTATCTTTATCTCAAACAATTTTGCACCTTAACTGCCTTTCTTCACCCTCTTGAGTCAGTACATATGAAGATGCAAACACCTTTTAAGATATGATTTGTCATTTTTTAAAATGAAGGAGTTGATATAAGAGCAATTACATAAAAAAATGTGACTTCTAATTGACTTGTCTATAATCAGATAAGTGTTTTGAATTCAAGAAATGGTAGAGGTCTGAGGAAACAGTAAAGGAATAAAGTGAGGAGTTTCTGAAGAGATCTCTGCTCCAGACAAAGCCACCACAACTTGTACCACTTGCTGTTTGATCAAAAATAAATGTATAGATAGAGAAATACAACTATGTGAGAAAAGTAAGATTTGCAAGTCACAGTACTTAAAAATGGAAGTCTTATAGTCTTACTATAAGTATTCAAATTATAAGAACTTCTGTGGTTTTATTAGTGATCCAGATTTCCTTTGCTACCATGATATTGGCTTGATTTAATAGGTAACATCCACTTGATGTATACTTCTTGTACCCACGTTATCATCATCCTAATTCATTCATGAAAGAGCTAGTCTGGAATTTCTGTCATGTTGTGATCAATGATTGGTTTTCAGTTCTAATTTGTAGCTATTCAAGACCTTTTAGACCTATTTTTTTTCAATGTGGCTGCAATGTGCATTAGGTTTTTATTTTTTTCCTTTAGAGAAGTTTTTCCTATCACACTGTGCCTTCAAGGGGTGATCACAGGATCACTGAATTTGGAAGGTACCTCTGGAGACTACCAAATTTTGATTTGGTAAATCAAGCATCTGCCAATTGCTCAGGGTGCTACCTGGCCTATTCATCAAGGTTATTAATGAAACAGTATTGGTTGCAATATGTGGTCCTGAGGCATATCACCTCTGACTGGTCTTCAGTTGGAATTTGTGCTTCTGATGACAGCCCTTTGAGCCTGACAAATGGGAGTTTTCAATCCACCACAGTTTATTTTAGGTATACTGAATCTGTTTGTTTATGAGGATCTCGCGGGAAATGCCTTTCTTAGGTGAAGACACAGAACACCTACTGCTCTTTTGTCGTCTACTGAGTTAATCATGTCATTATAAATGTTTATTGGGTTTTTGAAGCATGATTTCTCCTTTGTAAATCCATGCTGAGTACTCCCAATAACCATCCTATTCTTAATTCTCTTTGGAAATGGATTTTCTAGAATGAATTGCTCTATCAGCCTCACATAACCAAAGTGAATCTTACAGGCCTGTAAAGATTCTCCCTCTTGCCCTACTTGAAGACAGGAGTGATGCTTGTTCTCTTCCAGTCCTTAGTGACCACCCCAACCAGCATTACCTTCCAAATAGAATAGAGAGGGCCCTCAAAGTGACATAGGAAGCTCCCTCAGCACTTGTGGGTGCATCCCATAGGGCCCACAGACTTGTGTAGAACCAATTTATTTAATGTCCTCTGACTGCATCCTCCTCCACCAAGTCCTCCTTGCTCCTGATTTTCCTTCTACTCTTAGTAGCCTTAGTATTGCTAAAGACCAGAAGGATGACTGAGATGAAGGCACCATTGAGCACCTTGGCATTTTATGTGTCCTTTGTCACTAGGAGTTAAAAGAAGGTTAAAAGTAGGGCTGACATCATTATTTGTCTCAAGACTGGGGGGGAAAAAAAAAGAAAAAAGCAAACTTTTCCTTGTTCTTGGTCTTCTCTTTCTTCTGCATCTTGAATATTTTATCCAAATACACAGTGTAACTTTACTTGGTCCTTGGATTTTTTTTGTCCTTGGATTTTCCTTCCCAATATGTACATAAATTCTTCACCATAAGGATAACCTCTTGAAGTTGCTTTGCATCAAGTTTATGCACAATAATTCCATGAACAAGATTATTATGCAAATGGAGTTATTCATAACCCAGCTGCCTATTAATCACCTTCAAGATTCCAAAGATTTAGAGCAATAACAGGTTAGAACTGATCTGTACTAAGATGCTTTCAGCATGATTGCTTTGGTAAAGATTTTATAAGTTTCAGATAGAAAACAGAAGAGCTACAGTGACCCTGTCTACCCTTATTTTGACTTGAATATGCAGGACAGAAATGGTAAATTAATTCTGCTAGTATCATTTAAATGGCAACGTTTCTATAATCAAGATCTTATGTGTCATTTAAAAATGTGGCTAACAGATTCCTGAGTGAAAACAAACTACTGTATCTCCATTTTAAATAAAGTTAGGCTGATTTATAGGGACTGAGCATATGGCTTCTGTAAATTTTAAGTTGTTTAATTGAAAGACACTGTACATTTTATGATTAAGAGGACAATTCCCTTTACTGCACCACTTCTATTGCATAAAGAATCTTGTTTAGTAAAAGGCTGCACTCTATAGATAACTAGAAAACAAATCCTAGAGAACAGGACAGTCCTGTGTAAATTAATACTAATCCCATTATTTCAAAAAAATAATAAATGTAATGCATACTGTAATCAGCAAGTAAAGAGCTAAATTTGTGCTATTAGACTATACTCTTCCCTGCTTCTTAAGGTTCCTATTGGCACAGGCAAGCATATCAGTGTTAAGGAGAAAGTGAACCTCTCATAACAGCATTTTGTAGTTTTTATTGATGATGTATAGATCATCACAAGAAAAATATTCCAGAAAAAATAAAACCATTTTCATAAATATAATATTAAAACTTTGATAAGATTAAGCATTTTGTGAACCTTGAAATATAATATTTTTGCAACATAGGGCAATGTTTTACTGATTAATGGATGGATCCTTAACGAACAATAATGTTCATGCTTTTCTCTGAAACTGCACTCTCAAGATTCCTGCCTGCATACAGAAATTTTCATCCTAGTCTAATGACTGACAACTTGCAGACATCTTTCAGGACCTATGTATTTTATATTAAAATACTTTATATTGAAGTGGAGTTATAGAGGTTTTTGCTGGTATATCCTTTCTTTAACTCTCCATATCACAAGTCATGAAATAATAAAACCACATTTCATATTCAAGAGTACCACAATATTGGTATTACTCCTGCGAATCTAATTCTCATTCAAACCTTGGAATGAGTTTCTTTCTACCCAAAAAGGTACATTATACTTCAGAAGCATGGTCTGGGAAGATAAGGTTCTCAGACCCAAACAGAAAGGCCATAACAGTATTGTCTGATAAGCTTTCCAATAAGAATGCAATGTGATTTATTTATGGTAATTAGTTAATTTAGTTAGAACAATGTGCTGTCTGTTTCAGCGAAAATGAGACCACTGGCTGCCCTTCACTTGTGCACAGGTGCCGGGTTCCAGAATACGAAGGGATGCCACGTGTGAGGGCTGCTGCCACCCACCAGCAAACATCATGGAGCTGCCACTCTCCCAGGATGAAGGTGGCAAGCAAAGAAGCCTCGTGCTGGTGGCAAATGGATGCTCATATTTAACGAAAAACAAAGTGAGACATCACATCATCTGTCACCCTTTATTATTCTGTGTGCCTTTGTTATTGAATGCTACAGGATATGCTAAATATACTTTCAAATACTACACATTTAGAACATTGTAATTAAGAGAGTGTGATCAGATTTTACGTGCTGTGAAGTCTGGGCTCCTGCTTCTTTTTCAGGACCTTGTACTGCTTCTTGACATAGATAGTTCAGGCCCATCTTTCTTCTGTTTTTGGTTTTCTTTTCCACTCCCTGATCCTTAACTTTTGACAGAATGAAATTGGGTTGTACAGAGCCCAAAGACCACAATCACAATAAGCAGTAATACACATGATCTTTTTCTTTTAACCCTTGAGTGGAAACAATCATGTGGACAGAAATTTCTATCCCGAAAGGCACCCACGGGATGCACCCACAAAAACCAGAACCACAGGGGAGCAGGATGCTCGCTCCCACCACTCCAATCCCTGGCTTGTGGTCCCAGCAACTCCCTCACAATCTCAACCCTCTGCATGCTATTGGAAGTCTACACAGAATCACAGAATCATTAAGGTTGGAGAAGATCTCTCAGATCTTCTTCATAAGCAATTTTTTCTGATTTTCCTGAAGAATAGTTTTTTGCAAGTGGGGGAAGTAACCTCAACATAGATCAAAAATCATACCTTTAATGCTATCTCTCTGTTCCTCTCAAGAGCAGGAAAGAATGAACAATTTCATTAGTGGTAATTGCAACTACCAATCGTTAGCTACCAATCACAGCCAACATTTCATGGAGGCCAGACTAGACGATCCATGATCCATTCCTAAGTTAAAGAAATATTCCTTTTGTAGTTCTTAGAGCTGATCTGTCTTTTCTAACCCTGTTAGATGGGCTAAGAGCTAAAAAAACCCTATTTACTTTTACTAAGATATCTTGGTGCCTTCAAAAATACCTTTTAAAATTACTTTTAAAAATTTCCTTAAAACGTCCTTAGAACAGGAGAAGAATCTCAGTGTTAAAAAGATTAATTTTACTGATATAAAAGCAGACATGGGAATACAAGTAGAAATTATGCCCTTTGCCATAATTTCCATGTTTTCTACAGAGACAAACAGTATTCAGGAGAAACAGATTAGCCCTGCAGAAGCTTGAATTTGCATTAAAAGTGCAAAACATGATTGAGCTTTACCAAATCCTTCACCTCTCCTACGATATCCATTTGTGTATTATTCTCTCTGTTTTCAGAATGTTACAGTAATCAATGCTTTTGCTAAAAAATTATCACAGAAATCCTAGATTCATGACTTCAATATAATACTGAGTTATCTGCTTCCTGTTAGAAAAGAGGACCATTTTATTACATCCAGGCAATTATGAAAATTCTGCCTTTAAACACACCTCAAAACAAAATGTAACCATTTTGTGAGTTATTGTATGCACACATGGATATGTATGTATGTGTATAATGTTTTCTGCATACTGCCTGCTGGGATCTATTTTCAATGGACTAAACGTAAAATACAAGTGCAGTCCAATCCTGATGTCTCTTACCAGTAGTAGGTTCTTCACTGTTCATGAATTCCTGATTTCCACAGTCCAGTGGAACTGTATGTCCCCGCTCAGAGTCACACAGTGTATCTGTCCAGGAGTCTTCTAGGACTGATTACTCCTCAGTATCAAACCTCTGAAGAGATTTGATTTCTCAAAACAGGAAGTCAGATGTTGCAAAGGTTTCTAAAGATAAATTCCCTATGTGAAGGTTTTTCTGTGTGCATAGGCTTCAAAATACGCAGCTCTAATCCATTAATCCATTGTACTCTGTTGTTTTGTTGTTTTAATTCACAATACCAAAAAGGAAGGCATCTGATTGTTCCAGATGGCTGATTTTTATCATCCTAGTTGCCATTTTGAGCAGCAGTGAATAGGTGGAACGACTTACCAAACCGGGAAAACTGATAGGAGGGCTGGGCTGCAGCTGACCAGATGG
This sequence comes from Myiotriccus ornatus, assembly GCA_036023395.1. Taxonomy (NCBI): domain Eukaryota; kingdom Metazoa; phylum Chordata; class Aves; order Passeriformes; family Tyrannidae; genus Myiotriccus; species Myiotriccus ornatus. Next base: position 24,758,302 of record JAYRBT010000093.1, read on the forward strand.
GAGTACTGCTGAAACAGATGCCACAGTCGCAGTTGCTCTTCTCAGTAATATCACCACCTGCAAAAGACCTCACGGCAAACACAGGCACCCAAAGCCCCAGTTTGTCCATCTGGGGGACTGCATTCAATGCAATGAGGTAGCTATTTGCAGAAATATTCACAAAGGTTTCTTACTTATACGTTCATGACAGAAAGACCTGCAGAGATTTATTTTCTGCACAGCACTGGTTGGATAGTTTTGTTATCACAGAACTAGAACCACAATGCAATTTAGTTTACTTTTTTCATTTGTGACTTGCTCAGATGCTGTGGATGGTGCTCATTCAATTGAACTGACCTATCATGTGCTACTCTTTTGCTATCTTTACTATATGATACAAAACCTAGCTTGCTGTAAATAGTGCTTAGGTTCATCAGTGATTTCAGGTCAGGTTGTAGCACAGTTGCCATACATATAAAATTAATGGGGAAGTTTTTTATTTATTATTATTTATATTACTATTGAATAAACAATATTTTTTATTTATTATATATTATTATGGGGAACTTACTTATTCACAGTGGAGGTACTTTAATTAGGACCACTTGCAGAGTTATAGGTCTAGGTTCCTCTTCAAATTACTTGGTAACTGCAATTAACCATGATCCATTTCTACTGGCTGATTAAATTCTCTAATTCAAAGAAACAAAGTATTTTTTTTTGTAACTTACTTTTTCAGAGTGACTTCAGACTTTTCTCAACATCATTAACCCACACTTCAAGTGCAATATGTTTATATGTTTTATTTATTTATATTTTACGCTTGGTTTGTATATTGTATTACATTATGTCATATGTTTCTAAGAACTGGAAAGTAACTTCCCTATACAGGAACAGGGAATGACTTTGCAGATCAAACTGCTGAGTAATATGAAGTTTCTGGTGTAAAATAACTCTTAAAACATTTAGAGAAAAGCTTTTTCAATTATTCACAAGTTACAGGCAAGTGGAAGCTATTTGGGGAAAAAGATGTAGGGAACAAGTAGCCCAGACAGATATTCAGGGGGGAAAAAAAAAAAAAAAAGATAACACAAAGAAGAATGTAATGTTATGAATATCTGGTCAAAAAGCATTAGAGAAAAGGAGAAACAGAAATACTCAGTCCTGCCACATGAACTTACTGCAATAAAAGTTTGGTCTACCTTGAAGCAATGACAGCCTGTAATACACCAATGTTTCACTTCCACAGTACAATTTTATGTTTGCTTCTGATGTAAAATCACTTGGCAGAAGGTTGTAGAAAGAGATAGAGAGGCTCTAGAGACTAAAGAACAAATGAAAAAGGTTTGATGACTCAGTCAGAGCTGTAACTTTCATGTTAATTTCTATGACAGTGTGAAGGTTTTTGGCAAGGACAGAAACTAGGCTTTAAAACATGGCAAATTTTAGTGTATAACCAGATGATTCTCTGTCAAAAGACAAATATGTCCCTCTTTTACTTTCATTACTGCTGTTAGGAAGGAAAGAAATGGACTTGCCAGATGATAATGAGGTCAGGCACTCCTTACCTCACGAGTCATGTATTTGCTGACTAGCAAATAAGATATGAACCTGCACTCCTTGTCTACCACTGTCAGTGACACAGACAGCTTTGATGGTTCAGAATGGTCAATTTAATCTCTACACACTTAGAACCAGAATTAGTTTATGGGTAGTCTAATGGTCTGGAAATCATCTCACATAAACATTCACTCGCCTGCTATCAGACTTTTTACACTTGTGATCAAAATAAAATTAAAAATCAGATGTTCACAGAGTACATATTTTTCTTTTCAACTGTTGCAGTACAAACATGTGACAACCTCTTTTTAAGAGCCATCTGGATAACTCTGAGGTCACTGGTGATACTCATGCTATTAGTAAATAGTTTCATTTTTCTGTAGATAAAAAAGGAGTAATTGGGTCATTTTAATACCTAGATTGTATGAAAAGGATCTATTCTCATAAAGCTGAGCATGATCCATTTAATGAGCACAACATATGCTGTGTCCAGGAGAAGCCAAGTCCCAGATCCTGGCTAAAAAGTGGTAGTTTTACAGTAGTTTGCAGAGTCAACACAACAACATGACAAATTCATCAGTTTATGTCACATAATTGCTGCATGCAGAAGTGCAGTGCAGCTTGCACAATTTGGCAAGGGGAGGGTCTCTGTGTAGGTGCTGGCTGATTGCAGAGAAATAATTTATGCTGCTACTCTAATTTAGTCTATATTCAGTGTAAAATATTATACTGAAAATCAAAGAGTCCTATGATTGCTTATTTGATTTTAATCATTTACGTGTATATTTGCACTGAAAATTGGGCAAATACATTATTCAGGAAAAACCAGCTTATTTCTATCTCATTTCAGAGACTTGATTGTTTTTTCTTTCTCTTCAGTTCACATTAGTTTGTTATAATACTCATTAACACATTGCCAGAACTTAGGGGTTGAGCGATCGATCAAGGATTCTAACAAAAAAATAAACTATGCTTAGCACTAAAATGAAGACCCTGAGACTAATCTGTTTATTGCAATCTAAATTGGGTGAGATGGTGTCTAGAACTGTGCTCAGTTTCTTGTAAAAAGACAGAAAGGAAGAAAAGGAGAGGGGAAAAAAAATGGAAGTCTGTGGTCCCTTAGACTAGCATGTCAAAATCGTTATCTCCTTGGAAGCCATTGAGGTTCTGACACTAACTACAGGAGAATTAAGCCTTCTTCCCAAGAACAGAGCATTCAGAGCTCATCATGACCCTCATTTTGTTTGCTATTTTGTGGGGCATAGCTTCAGACTAGTTTTAGACAATTTCAGTACGACAGATAAATGGTAAACCCTTACGGTGACATGGAGATAGTAGTTCTCACCCACACCATGTGAGATTTCAATCTTCTCACGTAAGGATTTCTAGAGAAAAATATTTAACAAATAAAGTCCTGCTATCAATTATTTATTTCCTTTTGCACTCTGTTTATGTGCCCTTCCTCTACCCATAATGCCTTACTCAGCATATGCAGAGTTGAATAGCACTCTCAAATAGCAAGGTGATAGACCTGTTTAAAGTATAGCCAGGAACACGGACTTCTTCCAAAGGACATAGTTTGAAGTCTTTATCTGGTAAGAGAGTAGGGGTAGAATTAGGAAGGAAAGCGTTTGTATTTGCCAACCACTTGGGCCTATTTAGGGTTGCAAGCTACCATTGCTGAGTACCCCTCTCCCCGCCCTTCTTTTTTCCTCCAAAGTCTTTGTGCTGAGGACCAGGCAGGTTTTAGAAAAGAAGTCACAGTTTAGCACTTAAAATTGCTTAAGGAACTTAGGATAAGCTTCCTGCAAGATTTAGCCCTGCTAGCTATAATTAGAACTGAAGATGTGTTTTGCTTGCTGAATACTCCAATTCAGCACTAACTCTAGTTTATAAGTATTATTCGGAGTCTTCAGAAAGGATAGTGTAAATAGGACAGCAATAGAAGAATCTGGCAAATTGAATTCACATGTGAGTGTTCCCAAAATGAAAATCAGTAGTAGGGAATCTCTGTCTTGTTTCTCTATAGTACAGTAAGCAAAACTTGAACAAAAGGAGGAAAATCATGGGCTTTTCTCCTGCGAACTATTATTTTGTTGTGACTTACTCAGTTTGGAAAAAGGAGTGGAAGAGGGGCAGAACTTATAGCAGAATTTTTTAATGATCACACTCCTGGATGTCTGAGACTAGTGACTGCATAAACACAACTCCTTCACAACCCCTTTTTCCAGCTTTATAGCAACATTTTGTCTTTTCCAAAGCACATCTTCCGTACTTGCACCCGTGCACTGAAATGCCATTTTCCTGGAAATCGAACACTTCCCTTTAAGGTTTCTTTCAATGCTCCAGTTTTAATGCTGTTTCAAAATGAATATTTTAAAATAAGAGATAGAGAGATTCTAAAAATATTTTATTCCAGAGTTAGTTGTCTTAATCTGAAAGAATAATGTAAATTAAAGACTAAAAAGTACAGACGGACCTATATATCCTTACTTTAGTTGATCATGGGATATTTACTGTTTACTGGGAACTGCCACCAATGCCTACAGATTTCGTTTGACTTTTTTTCTTCTTGGATAATGGAGGTAGACCAAATTGAGGAGCAAAAATGACCTTTCACTATCTTTGTCTTTTTATCATAGGTCAAGTTGATCAAAGCAGCAGCTTTCTACAGAAAGTTTTTCTCATGCTTGTCATCCTTGTGGAACTGAGGTCTCTACTTCTGTAGTGTTTTGACCCACCACTTGCCCCTGTGCTGAATATAACTGTAGTATTTTGATGTGGTGGCATGCTGTGTTTCACCCGGGTACAAAACCAACCCAACAACAGAAGGAAGGAATCAAGGTTCAAAACAGTCCTATTAGGTTTGAGAGTTTGTTGCAATTGGCTTTCCCCTAAAAACACAGATAATTCCTGATATTCTGTCAGTAACTAAATTGACAGCATAATCACACATTTGCTGATGCAAGGAGATGGACCCATATATACCCAAGCATTTGAATGGTCATAACAAGGATGGTTAATTCAGATTATAAGTACTTAATCACACATTAATAAAAAAAGCTGTGAATAGAATTTGATAAAAGACCACTTTAGATCATGAGAAAACACTGTTCCATTTGAAAAGATGGGAGAAAGAAATATTTTTAAGAGGAAGATTGTGCTCAGCTGTTTCCTTCTCTGAAAATTGTCACAGAAAACCTTTTCAGGAAGTATTACTATAATGATTTTGCTATACACCATACTTCTGAAAAATATTCTCATAAAGAAAACAACACTGGGTGCTGAGAAAGAAAAATAAAACTTACAGACTGAGTATGCTGAGCTAATTACATGTATGAAGATGGATAGGGAAAGAATAAAATATCCAACATAGAGTAATGGTAGAGCAGGATGTATACATTCTGTATAAAACTGTGTATTTAATTGTTATCAGGAAACAGATAACTATCTGTATGCATCCTCACCTGCATTTGAGGTCCAGATCCACAAAATTTTTCTTCACTTAAATTGTAAGTCATGCAGGCATATCGTAGAATAGTAGAATAGCCCTGGTTGGAAGGGAGCTTGAAACATCATCTGATCCAACCTTTCATGGGAAAAGGGATCCTAGAGGAGATTTCTCTAGCATTCTGACCAATTGGATCTTGAGAAACTCCAGCACTGGGACTTAACCACACCCTTTGGGGAGAATTCCAGGAAATTATTGCCCCTTACTGCAAAAGAATGCCTTCACATGCTGAGGTGAAATCTCTTCCAGTGCAACTTGTACCCTCTGCCACTGGTTTACTTCATGTGGCCCCTTCTAAAGAGAGAGCCTCCATTCTCTTTGTGCTTGAATACTGTATGTGTTAGCATACTGTGAACTCAAACCACTCTTTGTTGAAAGACTAAACTGAACATTGATATACTTTAAATCTGTTTAGTACAACTGTTCCTGTCAAGAAATGTATTGTTCACTATTTCTTTTTATCTATGATTTTTCTTAAGATACCTTTCAAAGGAATATTAAAACTGAAACAATAATACAAAACCAACACTTTTCACAAAGTAATGCATAAGAACTAAATCAATTAAAAACTGTTTTGAAAAGTTGTTATCAAAAACTGTTTAGTCATTGAGGAATTGTTCCCTGTCACCAAAATAAATATAAACATTGATGTAGGTTTTATTTAGCCATCAAACCAAGGGCTAATCTGCAAATAACACTCCATCTACCTGAGCATGCAAATCCTAGTAAGATGGTGTATATTGACAGGGATGATTTAGATGAGTTGACATGGGAGACAAAATATGGCAGAAAACAATAGAAAACCAGTATTCTTAATCTAATACAGGAAGAATGTTTTTATTTATCATCAAAACCCTGAATATAAATTACCTAATTTTTATCATCAGCTGTTTGATATCTAAGTTTTAGCAATCTCTAGTCTCTTCTGAAGGTCACCTTGATTTCTGAGATTTATTGCTTTTTCTGGGATGAAAATATAAGAATTATCCCTGCAAGTAATAGAGCTCAAATTTGTCACAATTCTAGTGCCTTCTTTAATGATGGACTACCAGGTGGAAGTTACCTTTATTTTCAAAAATTAGGTGGTAAAACAGAAAATTGAGAATTTAGGATCATTCCAGAGCTATTTCAGTTACTCTCTGAGTATCTGCAAGAACCCTAAACTTCAGATATTTTTGTGGGATAATTAAAAAAAAAAGCTTCAACACTTCAGAGCTGCTTTCTTCTTTCCTATTTGTGTCTTTATTTATGATGTGTAAGCAAAAGACTTCATCATCTGGTTTGATCACTTTTACCTTTAAAAAATAAATGAAGATTATTAGCTGCTCTTTGCATAAACTTTCAAACCTTGGAATCTCAATGTCTTTTAGTTTCTCAAGGTAGCAAGGCATACAGAATTGTATCCTTAGCATATGTCATTTAAAATGAAAGATACCACTAACACAGTTACCTAACAACTTGTGACAGATGTAATCCTAGGAAAACCACATAACCTGGTTTGCAAGCACTTTTACTGTCACAATGTCAATTCTTAAGAAAAATTGTATGACACATTAGTATGGTAGGATGACTGTATATTGGATTGAAATATAATAATCTCAAATGACGCTTTTCATGGTTAGGCAGATCTGTGAACCTTGATTGCAAGTGACAGTCTAGTTTGTATGGTTGTTACACGGTGGGGCTCTCGTGCCTCCTATACCAATGTTATACTAATATAGCAGCTTTTGGGTTAAGGCAGTAAAGCACATATACCTCTAGTTATTTTGTAAACATGACAGCATATTATTTGAGGACTACACTGTTATTGGTTTTGTGAACACAAAGCTGTGGCACAGTACAAGGAAGAAAGGAGTTTCTCTGGTATCACTTAGGACCACTTAGAAGAATTGAAAACTGAAATATGCACAATTATCAGTAGTGAAAACAGCAAAGGAACAAAAATAACAAAATAAAATTTTCTTTCAAGGATTGGTACTGGTATTACTACTACAACTTCTACTACTGTAATTCTTACAGACGACCACACATAAGTGTTTTTTAAAGATTTTTTTTCCCAGTTTGTTGTCTTGGGTTTTTTTTAATATCCACCTGAGTGTTTATTAGATTTAGTTTAAACATTGCCCTGAGGCTCAGCCTAGCCACCACTAAAGATATTCCTTCTTGAAACAAGCACTACAACAGGAAAAGTTGTGTACAGATGATCTGTGAGGAGCAAAAGGATGTATAATCAAGAAGGAAAAGGTAAGAAACCCCTCAAACAAAACAGGAAAAAGGACTGAATTAATTCCCATTTTCCCAACTGTTTTGTATCCTTGAAAGCATAGTATGACTAAAGCTGTGTAGGCTGGCTGTGGTAAGGGCATTACATAAATGTTACTGTCATTGGGATTCAGCTTCAGTTCTGCCTTGCGTCCCACATGGCTCTGGGAAGGTCTGGTGCACAAATTATTCAAACATGGAGCTGGCAGCTGTAGCTTTTCTGTTTCAACTTAAATACTTTAACTATGCACTTGAGTTCAGCCTTTACCCCCATAAATTCCTATAACAAATGGCAGGACCCAAGAAACTATGATGAAGAAAGAAAATAAGAAATTAAGATTTTGGGACACAGGAATTAATAAACTGTGTTGTTGAAAAACAGCTAGGTTCAAGTAGAAAGTTGAGACAACAGTAGAGATCAGTAAAAAAAGCTCTGAACCATGAGACTAAAGGAAGCATTTTAAGAAGTATCAATGGACTTTGAATGAGGCTCTTTACCTATTCCTGGGAAAAAGAACTTTAAAATAGAAGTCTCTAATTCTTGCTCTTCCAGAAGAATCTTTTTGATGTTTTGCTGAGAAGGGCAAACAGTGTCATTCTTTCCATCCTGGAAAAGGTGGGAAAGTGAGAGATTTGCACACCCCAAGGTCAAAGATGGTGACATAATTCTTATTATTTTCATGGCCAAGGTTTAAGATGTCAAAATGGATTTCACTGACACAAAATGAGCATATTTGTTAGAGATTAAAATATTTATATTTTAAGTGTGGACTGTGTGTTTTTCTTTCTGTCACCATCAGTTTGTTTTATTCCTTTATCCTTTATAATCCATTGAATACATTATTTTGAATGACACTAAATAATAGATTTCATAACTATTGAAATTCCTTACTAAATGCAGCTAGTAATAAGGAAGACAGGTTTTAACAGAGGAAAAAGATTTATATATGTTTCCCCTGGTAAGAAAGAACAAAAGCATCTAAATTCTGAGACAATATAATACATAAAATACCTTCCATTTTAGATTCTGTGCCATTTACCTGGTCTGCTTGAAAAGGGTTGATTTTCATTTTCTCTAGCAAGTGTGTGTATAAACTACATGCATAACCATGTTCAGAAGTAATTAGTTTGCACTCATACTGTAATTTTGTATAAACTAAATTAACTAACTACACCTGGATTGCTTTTAGTATTTCCCTTCAGTGTTTTCAATGTGCACTTTACTCTTAGAATTAAGAAATTCACGAATGAGAACTGCTTCATGTTTACTGATGACTGCACATTTTTTGGCACAGAATATGTTGTAGATAACTGGCAAACCTTTCTATCTGTGTGGATTATTTTGCCTTCAACTACCTTCATCCTCAATTAAAGTTTTGTTCTGTGACTATAGATTGATTTTAATCACCCTAATTAAACACTATTGTATACTAACTGTTCATTATGATTGCAGCATATATTTACTACATGAGATTTTCAACTTATATGATTTTCAACTGCCTTAATTGATAAATTTAATTAAATTAATTGTAGATTAAGTTATCTTAGCTAAATTGATGACATACAGATTTACCATTTTTTCAATAAGAAAGTCATTAGCATTCATCAGATAAGCCTTATGATTGCTTTGCAGTATGACATTGATAGATGAGTGAATATCACAGGTTGTCTGCCTGTAAACAAAATGAAGCATCTAGTAGATACCTAACTACTTTTAAGGTGTGGTACACAATCAGAACATGTTCTTTTCAAGACTTAGACAGACATGCATGAGATAACACCATGTTTTTTGAATTCCCCTCCACTTTTATTTTTTTTTAAATCTGATTTTCCATACTATGTTATTATCTTATGATTACATTTGAGAGCTCAGTTTTGTCATTTATTAAGGGAGCACACTTGAGAGCTTATTTTCTGTCTTTTTTTATTTTTTTGTTTTTCCAAAGGGACTATTATTAGTTACTGCAATATACAGCTTTGGTGAGTTTAGAAATAGCATGTTTCATCACAGTGGGATGAACTCCATGGTGTTGAAGCAACACTGACTGTAAACTCTGTTAACTAGAATATGAGCAACGACACTGAAATGGCCTTCCCATCTTCCTGCTGGCTGCTGTGTATGAAACGTCAGAAAGCATCAAAAGTGATGTCCAAATTACAAATGACTGAAACTAATGCAGCTAGATGAGGGCTTGTCATGCATGAGCTATGGCACAGTTGAAACCCTTGGTTTAACTGAAGTTGAATGCAAAGAGATGTTAAAATTGGATTGGTCAAAATTGGATTGGTCTAGCAGAAATGAGAAATCAATGTTTCTCCCACAGAGAGCAATGAGAAAAATGAGCTTTGTGAAAAGAGATAGGGTTGGGCTGGGGAGGTGATTGAAGTCAGAGATATTGTGAGGTTATACAGTGACTGTCCTCTAAAGGGGACAGTACAGGGACAGTACTAGGACAGTAAATTTCAATTCTGTTTAAATTAGACTAAGGTATTTCTCACAGAACCAGTATTTTCTTTCAGTGTTTTAAATAAATACACAATCTACTACTCAGGTGTAGAAAGTTGGCTTTTCTGAAATGTTAAAAGATATGTACCACTGCCTCTGCAACAGAATGTCACACTTCACCTAATTTAAAATTAATTCATTAGTAGATTTTAGATAAGGTAAAGCTGCGTCCAGGCACGAAACCCTGCACAATACTTCCCTGATGATGTTAGTCCTTATTTGCAGTGTCTTACACTTTGAGGGAATGCAGATAGATGTATGGGACTCTATATAATTGTGACTGATACCAGTAAGAATTTGGTGGGTATTTTCATCTTCTACCACTTTAACTCCATGAAAAAAAGTCTTTGAAAATTATTCTGTTTTGACTGATCTATTAGTTTCCTGTTAGCTGTCAAGCACCTACCTTTAATTTCCATTTTTCAGGGTGAAAAAAGGGTGTTTGCCTTCCTAAATCAAAATGCATAGAACACTGACCAGCAGATGTACATCTAAACTGCAGGGGTGTGCATGTCAAATCCAGGTAGTGGTCTCTCCTCAACTGCACAAAGCTCAGTATGGTTTAATATACCTTTCATCTTTTGAACATCTGTGCTCTGATTTTTCAGGTTACTTATGTTTTTAGCCACTTTGTGGCTTTGCCTAGTAAACACTTCTACAAATCATCTCCTGGAGCAGAACAAACTGCTTGTGATGTATGCTGCAAAGCCTAGTTTTAATCATTTGTCAAGGCTCCTGCAGAAACCCTGTAGCAGAACTGCCACCAAAAATTGCTCAGCTGCTTCAGCTGAAGCATCATCCTTTCTCTTTGTTTCTCCCGCTAGACTGAAGAAGTGTTTGCCACATTCTTTCATAAACTGTGGGTTATTCAACAAGTAAACATGAAGTATATAGGCAATATCCTTCCGGAGTGAGCAATTCTGATATATATTCTTAAAGCAGGGCACCTGGATACACTAAAGGGAAAAAGGGCCAGCTGATAACTGGACTGTGTGTTTAAAGACTGCATGGTAATCTTCAAAAGCAAGATGTATGGTACTGCTTTCCATCTTTCAGGTCATTCATTTTCAAAATTCTGAGTGTTTTGATTTGTAACATTAATAAGTCTGAACTTAAAATAATTGAACTTGAAAAGAAATTGATAGGGAGTATCTTATGTCACTGTTTTGATATAGATGTGCCTGAAATCTAAAATTTCTCGTGTCATGCCAGGAACCATGGTCAAAAATCCAGTAAACTAGTGGGAAAGTACTAAATTGAAGAGTCTTACTAGCACTGCAACTACTGCTATATGCATTTGTTGTTAATAGATATAAAATTGCATTTTTCAAAAAAAAAAGAAACTTTTCCATACTCTTTGTTTCTTTAAATAAAGGTGAATATGCATAATTTCCAACTAACTTCCATAGGTTACAACATTTACAGGAAAATGCTAGTTGTAACAATATCCACACCAGTTTCATATGCATATAACATTTTATTTTCCAAGTGAAATTTTTTATTACTATTTATTTGTTGCATATTTCTTTTTTGCCAGATGATTTTGTAAAAGTTTCAGTGCATGAGGAATTGTTATGTTCACATATATTCAGAAATGTATAGGTGGATCTTGAGCAAAAGTATCTTAAATAGAAGAATAAATAATTAGAGTCCTTAGGAGATAGTTAGAAATGTATGCCTAAAAGGCATTTTCACTGCTTCCTAGACAGGAGTAGGTGTGTTTGGATTACCTAAGTAATGCTTTGTAGGTGTAAGATATAAGTATAGATTGTTGCATTCCCCAGCAAAGAAGAACTTTCCCCTGTAGAATGGGGAAAGCATTATTGAATATGCTGGGATAAGTCTGATTATTTTGGTTTGTGCCTATTTCAGCTGCTGAAGAAACAGATATTAAAATAAGTGTTATATTCCATTCTATTAAAGTGTTCAGGAGTTTAATCATTGAGACAAACACAGATATTTCCACCTCTCAAAATCACTCACCAAACCAATGAGGAGGGGCTCCATTACTGTGGCTTCTTGTATTGATTCTTCCATATTGATTCTACTAAAGTTCTATTTAACTGACTCTGAGACTTAGGCAACCTTATTAGAGAGCTAAATAAACAAATTATATGTGTTTCCAGTGATTGCTTTCACTTTCTCAAATGCTCAGATTCCAAGAAAATATCCCAATCAGACTTCAATAAAATACAAAGTAGATCTAGTCTGGTAGACCTGAATTGCTAACTAATTGTAAGCAGCAAACTGAGATTTTATTTGAAGATATTAAAAATAGAGATCTGTGTGCTGGAATAATTATTTTTATACAGTTTTGAACATATCCTGGAAAACAGTGGGTGTTCTGTACCACTTTTCTGTCTGCTTGAAAATAGAGGGATGGGATGTAGTTAGATAGAAACATAGAACATACCCAGTTTGGAAGTGACCTTAAAAGATCATCTAGTTCAATATTCTGTGGGAAAACAAACATGGATGAGATTATCTATCTATCTATCTATCTATCTATCTATCTATCTATCTATCTATCTATCTATCTATCTATCTATCTATC
>JAYRBT010000093.1:24782009-24802983 GCA_036023395.1 Myiotriccus ornatus
TTTGACCAATTTACTGCTTTTGGAATTCCATGTTTAAGACCATAAACCACCCAATCCTGATAGCGTTTCAATGCTTCCTTTTTTTCTGGTATATTGGGGTCCCATTTGGGATCTTCTAACGGAAACACTTCTCCCAGATCTCCTTGAATCTGCCCAGATGTTATGGATAACTCAATTGCATTCCGGGCAGCTTTTTTAACCATGTCTATCTCACTGGAGACTAATAATGTATCTAGCATTATTTCCAAATCTTCCCAATCAGGATTTTGTGTCTTTATTGGTCTCTTCACAAACTTAGCTACATATAACCCACTACGTTTCACAATTTAAAATTATTGCAACATTTAAATCTTCCATTCCTAATGGGTTTTCATAGGAGACAGAGTACTATAGATTTGAAAAACAAAGGAAGGTTTTGTATACTGTTATATAAAATTATCAGAAACAATGGGCGCATTTAACTTCCAAAAACCATGAAATCCTCTTTAAGATATGCTCATTAAAGATTATATCAGTTATTATTTATCAACCCTTTTAAATATTTGTAGGGGTTCAAAATATAGGTGGCGACAATTATTCTTACCCAAGACTGGGAGCATTTAGGACAAGGAAAAAGCATGTACTAAATAGCCTTCTAAGTATTTAGAAACTCACTTTAACTTTTTTTGTTGTTTTATTTTTTGTTTGCTTGTTTGTTTGTCTTTTAATTTATTATTATTTATGCATTTTTGTATCTTTCTAAAGATTATAAACATTATAGACTTATACACATTACTATTGGACTGTCCCACTATGATAACGTTTACCTTCTTCCTATCAGCCATGTAATTTACATGAATTTAACCATATATTTCAAATAACTTTTTTTCATTACAGTAAGAAGCTCAGAAGTCAGATTCTCATTTCTTGTTTTCTGCTTTTTGCTTTTATAACAAAGCAGAGAAACAACTGAAACAGAAAAAGTGTAACATCATTAATGGAAGGAATCTACACCTTCTTTTGAAAACTTAGTATGTAATTAATTCTTTCCCCATGTTCAAATATATATGTGTGTTTGTTTCATGGGAAGTCTTCCTGAGAGTTACATCAGGATTAAACAGTGGTTGAAGACTAGAAGACACTGCAACTGCTGAAATATAGGTAAGTTTTATGATGCAGTTTTCTGTTCCATTGTGAATTACTCCGCTGTGTCTTTACTTTGCATCTCGTTTATTGTAATATAAAATTTAACAGTTTGATCTCTGATTAGTGTAAATAGGTGTAGATAGGTACAAGAACCTCAGAGTACATCAAACCTTGGAACTGCGGGTTGCTTCAGAGGTGCGGTCAAATTTTCAGATAGGCCTTTTCACTCGTAATCTTTGATGAATTAACACAAAACTGATTTCCCCTACCTTCAGCTTCAAGATACGGAAAAACTTCTCTAAGATAGATGGTAGCAAGATTCTTTCTTGCTGTGGGTAAGAAGCTTGGGTCAATAACAGCAGCTAGAGTGAGAGATGCCAGTCTGTTCTACAGATATCCATCAGAAAATTCATGCTTTTGTTTAGCCCAACAGAATTCCCTCATTTTATCCTAGATTTTCTGTGGGGATTGTTCCTTTGTTGCTTAAAGAACCACAGCCTTCACAGCTCCATTGTCCTAAAGGTCACACAGATTATATGTTTATGTGAGGAAATACTCATTTGGATACATGTGTTATTTCAGTTGTTGGTTTTCCTATTATAGTAACCTACTACTGTGTTCAACACTCTGAAAATCCCTTCCAGAGGCACTCTTACGTCAGATAGAGGAACAGAGCTGGCCTTAGCAGTGTGTTTCTTAAACTTGCTATATTTCTTGGAAAAAATGTAAAATCAGATTTTTATAAATTTCTAAAAGCTAGGGACTGCAATGGGGATCCAAGCAAAAATTTTAATAATTGAAAGGCTCGGTAATTAATAAAACAGATATTATTCCTCAGAGTTTTGGAAATAGTGTATACTCTATAGTATAGAATGGAGTATTCTGAAATAGTTTCTGAAATAGTATAGTGAGAATAGAAATTCTTGCCAATGTTGAGAAGATTGAATACCTTGGCTACTAAATTCAGAAGAAGATTAAATTGCTTAATACCTTATAGAAGCTGGGAAGGAGAATAAACCAGAGCTGGATATCTGCATTTTTCCTGATGATTTGTAGCAAAAGAATTCCTTTGAGAATGTTCTCTGCTAACTCATTGTAAATTGAAATATTTCACCAAAAACAATAGAAGTATTCTGATTTTATACCATTGCTTTACTGTGTCTCAGTAATTCCTCCTAACCCATCTTATCATATCTATTCATATTCTTCTCTGCTTCTATAAGGCAAGAGCAGATATTTAGGAATTTTTCATCCATCTTTACTGTTATCCATTTTTTGAATGGATAGCACTGTTGAGTTTTGACAGTGATAAACGAAAGAACACTCACAGATTCATTCAAGAACTCTGTTAGGAGGTCATGAATTTTTTAGCTGTGTCCAGCACTCCTAGATTATTATCAGCAGCATTTTGAATGACTGTCAGAGCTTTCATTGCCATATTACTCCATTTTCTGACTGAAAGCATCATATCTGATTTCTTTTGAACTCTTGCACAAATCTGATGATGAGCACAGCTGCAAGGACTATCAGCAGATGGTTCATTTCTCTTCTGAGTTGTTCCTGACAGATAGACAGACTTAGAGGACAATGGCAAGGACTACAACAGAAATTCTGGTCCCCCAAATCCAGATCTCAGCTATCACAGCCAGCATATAATTTGTATTTGAAGTTCAAAACTGACAAGTAATATCTCTGCCCTTAGCCATCCATTATTTCAGGCATCATTCTTATGCGCTACTCTTAAAGGCTATAGATAAGACATCTGGGGGTTTTGCACACAGGATTCTCTGTATGGTGTAACCATCACCTCTGAGTCTTGACTACAGTGCAATAGCAACAGGAATACCACACCCAGCAATTGATCAAGATATAAATCTAGGAAACTTGGAGTTAAGGCTTTAGATTTTAAGAAAGATGTTAACCAAAACATTTCCAGAGAGCTACTAATGCCTTTTTATTTGACTGACTACAAAACTCTGCTGTTCTGCAGATGACAAAATTCACACATTTTGGGGTCTTGGTGGCCTTTGCATGCAGCTTTAGTAGAAAATTAAGGAGGGAACCTTGTCCACTGTGTATACTCTCCTGATTGGTCCAATACATTTCTGGTCATAAGTAGAACAGGAGGGGATTTGATTGTTATCACAGAATCGCAGAACCACAAAATATGCTGAGTTGGAAGGGACACACAAGGATCACTGAAGCCCAAACCTTAGCCCTGTACAGGACTATCCCCAAGAGTCACATCATGTGCCTGAGTGTAAAATCCAAATGCTTCTTGAACTCTGTCAGGCTTGGTGCTGTGACCACTTTCATGTGAAGACTGTTCCAGTGCCCAGCCTCCCTCTGGGTGAAGAACATCTTTCTAATATCCAACCTAAACCTCCCCTGACACAAATTCAGGCCATTCTCTCAGGTTCTGTCACTGGTCACCACAGAGAAGAAATCAGTATCTGCCCCACCTTTTCCCCTCACAAGGAAGTTGTAACTGCAATGAGGTCTCCCCTCAGTCTCCTCTTCTCCAGGATAAACAGACCAAGTGACCTCAGATGGTCCTCACATGGCTTCCCCCCAAGGCCCTTCACCATCTTCCTGACCCTCCTTTGGACGGTCTCAAACAGCTTTCTTATATTATGGCACCCAAAACTACACCCAATATTCAAGGTGTGGCCTCCCCAGGTCAGAGCAGAGTCGGACAATTCCCTCCTTCGACTGGCTGGAGATGCTTTGCCTGATGCCCCCCAGGACAGGGTTGTCCCTCCAGGCTGCCAGGGCACTGCTGACTCACATTCAACCTGCCATCAACCAGGACTCCCCCAGATCCCTTTCCACAGCACTGCTTTTCAGCATCTTATTCCTCACTCCGTGCGTACACTTGGGCTTGGCCCATCCCAGGTTCAGGATCCAGCACTTTCCCTCGTTGAACTTCATGCTCTTGGTTACTGTCCAGCCCTCTAATTTGTAGAGATCTCTCTGCAAAGCTCCATGACCTTGAGGGAGTCAATAGTTCCACGTATTTTTTTGCCATCTGCGAACTTGCTCAGTATTCCTTATAAAGAAGAAAATACTGTTCTCATTCTTCTTCTGTGTCAGAGTATCAACTCTTTGCTTGTTACAAGTCCATGCATTTTAGTTCATCTGCTTTGTTGCTCTGATCTAGAAATATTATATCCTAAGTCAAATGACTGGAAAAACTTGCTATTATTGTCAAAGCTTGTTAATTTCTGAAGGGCTTGCTTCTGATCTTTTGTTTTTTCATAAAATATTTCCCTCAACATTTAGTGTGTAGCCCCTGCAGTTATTTGATTATTTCAAATTGCCTGGGATCCAATTCCTATCAAACTCAGAGGTGTTAAAAAGGAAAAGAAGGCCATCATTTTTGTATCTGATGGGTAAAACTTCTCTTTAAAGTTTTTAACTGGTGAGCACCCCTCCCAAAGAGCACTGTGCCTTTTGGAAGTACAGGCACTTTCTTCTTTAATGCTTGTGGTTTCTTCACATGTTTTCAGCTAGAGGGTAAAGAGCTTTTATTTCTGAGATGGCCACTGAAGGACTCAGCATTTTTTTAATCCCATAAAAAATGTATAAGCCAGTTTCTTCCCTAACAAATGAAGAGAAAGCAGAGATTTATCAATCAGTTGAAGTGACATCCCTAAGCCATGACTCTTTGTATATTCTATTAAGCTGAAATATACATGTTTATTGGAAGAAATAATTCTTTGTGCTTCAAAATACTTTCATGGGGAAAGTATTTTAGAAAGCAACTTGTCCCTCTTGAAGTAAAAACTGAGAAAAATCTGTTTCTAAGAAAAAATAGACTTCTTGGGACAGTCTCAATACTTTTATTTGAAAATAGATAAGTTTTCATAATCTGACTCTGTAAGTGTGAAATCTTTGATTACCAGAAAGTGAGCAGTAGATAACTAGATAACTCTAAACTGAAATGTGATATAAAGACTTGGTCAAGGCAGTTTAAGCTATGATGATTTATAAAAACACCTGAGGTGGCTGGTTTCAAATCAAGCAATTTTGAAGACTGGCAGATTTAGATGTCATCTCATTTAGGCTTGCCCACACTAAAATATCACTAGATTTACTTCTGATCCTTTCTTTTTCTGCACTCTCTGCATTAACCTCATTCTTCAAACATGAACTGCACCTTAATTTCTCTTGCCTTAAACAAAGCTGCAGGGCATGTAATGTCTCACCAAAAATTTTCACTCAGAGTAGCCATGACAGACGATCCAGGAGACTCTTGGGCTGAGCTGAAGGTAACTTCTTTAGACAGGTAATAGACAGCTCTACCAAAGGGGATGTGATACTGGATCTGTTGGTTACCTGTGTAAGTTAGATAGTCAGATTTATAAACTGGAGGCACTCTGGGATGCAGTGATTATACGTGTCTCATGAGATTCTACCTGCTGTACTGCGTCTGGGGTCTTCAGTACAAGACTCTGGGGTCTTCAGTGCAAGGCATAGACCTGTTAGAGAAGTCCAGAGGAGGAACACAAAAATAAAACAGAGGTCTGGAACTCCTCTCCTATGAAGATGGGCTGAGAGAGTTGTGACTGTTTGGTGCGGAGAAGAGAAGGCTCTGGGGAGGCCTTATGGTGTCCTTTCACTACCAAGAAAGGGGCTTATAAGAAAGTCGGGAACAGAATTTTTAGTAGGGCCTGCTGTGTTAGGATGAGGGTTAATGGTTTCAAACTGAAAGAGGGCTGATTCAAGCTATAGATATAAGGTAGCAACTTTTTTACAATGAACATGGTGGTGGTGAAACCTTGCCCAGAGAGGTGGTGGATAAGGAAACTTTCAAGACCATATTGGATGGGCCTCCGAGAAACCTGATCTAGTTGAAGACGACCCTGCTCACTAAAGGGTTGGAACTAGATGGTCTTTAAAAGTCCCTTCCAACACAAACTATTTTATGATTCTTCAGTTCTGCAATGCAATTACGGTCCAACACCTAGAGAGAAAATATTAAGTTTCAAATATGGTATGAAGAAAACCAAAATGGGGAAGATGTAACCTTAAAACCACCTCCCTCACCATGAGGGAACAACTAAATTATAATGTCCAGACAGGCTGAGAAGTGGAGAGATGGAAATCATCGAGGTAAAACATTTTTAGGAAGAGAAAAAAATAGTTAAATATAAGACATTTAAAGCTCAGTGGAATAGTTCAGCTGTTAAACCTAATCAAAATAGGCAAACATGAAGGAGTATGAAAGAAAATGAAGTGGTATGACCATCTTCTATTATGCAGAAGGTTTCAGTCAATCATACCTAAGGTGACATTTTCATTTTCTGCTAAGGAAAAAATAATTAAACAGAGACTCACGTTGGTTTGACTTTGGAGATTTTTTTTTTTACAGTTCATCTACAGTTTTTACAACTGATGCAATAATTTTCCTCCAGAAACCTTGGATATTCCCAAGGAAATCAGTCTGGGAATTATGAAATCCACAAGGAGAAACATGAACATAAAACTAAATTTTGAAGCTTGAATAATTTCAGTTGGACTTCAATGCAGCCACATATATTTGGGATATTGACAGGTTTAGTCTTAAGTGCTTGAGTAAAGGCAGCTGCCTATTGGCAGAAAACACCAACTTGTAGTCAGGACTCACCTTGAAGCCAAGTACTGCACTGAATGACAACAAGATAAACTAAAATATCCGCTCTGCTCCCATGAGGCTGCCACTCTAGGACATACCTTCTGCCACTGCAGATCCAGTCGTAATGACAGATCCTTCTCTGGGCTGATTACTCCTAGCACAAAAATTGAAACTATATATTGATTCTACTAAGTTTATGAAATATAATAAATGTATTGTATTAACAATAACAATTATACAATATCTTATAAATATTATATATACAGTAATACACAAGTATACACTGGAATCTAGAAACCTATCAAGGTGGGAAAGAACAGAGTAGAAGTTGACAGGGATATGGGTTGGATTTCTTTATCCACTGAGAACTGCAGAGTTACTATGGTGCCACCTTCAGGGACATAAAGTGGTTTAATTGACTGATTTTTGTCAGTGAGAGATATGGCAGCATGGTACTAGGGTTTGGATTTTTTCTTTTCCCTCAGAATTCTGCTTGCAGAACTTGCATCAGAATTTGCAAAGTAACCCAGAGCAGCAGTTTAAACTGTATTCCCAGACAGCTTATTTATACTGTAAATCTGTGTCTGGCTGCATTTATAACTCATACAATGGCAAAAATAAACTAATAAAAAGATATCGCCATTATTATACAAAGCAAATTCAGCAATCTTCCTCAATTTACATTACCAAGAACTAAACCCCCAACAGCATAAATTATAATTTTATAATGAGATTAACTGAGTATAAAATGTCCATGAAGAAATAAAAATAGTGGTTTACACTGGGCTGAATATTTTCTACATAAAAGAAAAAAAGTCACAGTAAAAAACCTGTGTTTCTCTCCTAAGAGAGGACTATTTTCCTGTCTTTTACTTTGGTATGCAATGAATTTTTCATTTCTCTAGAATTTTTAAAATTTGCATATTTCTAGAATTTATAGAATATAGAGAGAGACTGTATAGGCTTTCTACTCTCTATACGATATATTGACACTTCTGCTGTTTACTTTTTTTAAATGAATATTGAAATATTCATTTATTGAATATTGAAAGAAGATTGATTTTATTGGAACAGTGCTCAAAAGTTCCAACCTTGAACAAGATCTCAGTATCACCTGAGTTCAATGTCAGTAGATTTGTAGTCCAAATTAATTTCTTTGGGAAGAAAAATATATTACTACAATAATGAGAATTTAAATGTTTTTAAACCAGACTGAGGCAAACACACATGAAAATGTACACACGCAATATATACATAGCAAACTACAAGGAAATGAGATAGTAGGCTTTTGAAACTAGTCATATGCAGAATTTAATACTGCTAGAGGTGTTTGGTTTTCAGGTATAAACTTACTAGTAAGAAAGAAGTGCTCAGTGCTGCAGTTCTTCTGCAGTAAAACAAGTCTCTAAACATAAGGAATTTTCAAATTTTTTTTCAGAGTATAATTCATCTCCAGGTGAGATCAGAAAGCTGAGCAAAACTGAAATGCAGGTTTTGCAGTTTACAGCAATGGACCCTGGAAGAAATTGCACTCATGGTATCCTTCCAGAAATCTAGAAAGAGATTTATTGAATTCAAAATTTATAGCAACAGATATGTTTTCTGAGCTCTCGTTTTGTCAAAAAATAATTAAATACATATTTATATTTATATTTATATTATTTTTATAGAAAAAGAGCGAATTGTCAGCCATTCTGTCAATACTGAAGGTCTAAATTCCTGCAGAGAGTGAGCCAAATGCCTGTTGAACAGCACTCACTGACTGACTTCTTGCCCTGGCACTACCACCAACCTGCCATCTGTCTCGAGTCAAGCTGTTTCACCTCAGCTTATGCAAAAAGCCTTGTTTTGTCCTTCTAGGCACTCCACTTTCCCAGGAGGGAATTACCCTAGACAAGAGTTAGTATAAGGGTTAAACTCCATCTGAGGTGAAGGTATAGGTCGTTCTGTAATGCAACATTTATCATTAATGATAACAGAGAAAAGTTTTCCAGACAGCCAATTCCCTGCCAGCTTGAAAGATGTATAACTCTGCCTCTGTGGAAAAAAGAGCAGGTAGAAAGAGCTGGAATATCCACAGGCTACAAGGTCCTGTGAGCACCAGCTTGTCTTGATATCTTATAAGTTTCTCTGTTACAGCTACAGAACTGCTTAATGAGAAGATTTTTGCTTGTTAAAGTTAGCTATCGCCATCATTACTCAATCAATTCACCAAGCACCACATATCTTGAAACAACAGAGGTCACTGGGTTCATTATAATGGGAAATTTACTTCGAGTCTATTAGGGTTCATGTTACTGAAGGGATATTTCAATGCAGTTATATCAAACTTACTGAGCCCACTGCACACAACCACCTGCCAGCATTTAGCTATATATAGTACTGAGATTTTAATTGAACCATGGCTTTGATTCAATCAGTTTCTATTCCCATTTATGTCTCATGGATGTCACATAATGCTGTCCTCCTGTAGTTTTCAGTTGGGTCTGCAGGGTTATTAATTTAAAGAAAAATATTAGTTAATTTTGACTGAGTAACAGTTTACTTCCACGCTTGCCTCTCCCAGTTTAAAACACCCTACACAACTAACATACATAATTTCCCAAGCCACTCCTAGTTGGTACTTGGATTGCGGATTTTCTTGATATCTATTGGTTGTCTGCTAGAAGTCCATCACTGCAGTGTTCAGGAATCCCAAAATTTCTGTTCTGTCTTGGTAGATTTTACCTGAATTTAACACAAGTTGACTCTAAATTATAAATATTTGAAGTTCCGGGGTTTTTTTCCTTTGACCTAATAGACAACTGTAGAAGTTCTAAGTATACAAGAAATTGGTTTTATATCATGAAATTTGAGAATCAATGTATAGAACAATAAATAGGAATAATAAGAGGCATCCATTAAATGACTGCAATCTGAAGTGCTGTCAAAAAAAATACCCTGGGCAATAGCAGGATGCTTGCATGTAGGCTTGCTGGAAGTGGGAAGTTAGTGATAGCTACCAAATCAACATGATGTGTATCAGGCACATCTCAGACCTCAAGCATTATGGAGTCATTTGCTGGAGATGAGATTTGTCAGAGCTCCACTTGGATAAAAGATGGCTTGAGCCTTTAAATATTTTTCTCACATCTGAGCAGATCTTATTCCAGGTAGACAAAACTCTTACAAATGTCAGTGCAAGGGACAAAGTCTGACTGTTAACTCATTTGAATATATATGTATATATGTGTGTATATATATATATAGGATATGTATGTGTGTGTATATATAGAGATATATATCCTATATATACATACACATATATATATCCTATATATATGTGTGTGTGTATGTATATTTCTATTTGTATATATTTATATATATCTCCTAGAAGTATATTAAAAAACTACATAACAAAGTTTTCTATTTATTCACATTACTTGTGTGCAAAAAAAAAAAAAAAATCCATGGGCCTTAACTGCAAATCACTTTAACAGGCTTTTGTTTACTGACGCCTTTGTGCATACTGTTAAAAGCCTTTGATTAAAATTACTTCCATGGTGTATTTTTGCAATTTACAAGGAAAGCCTTCCTCTGACAAGTACTGCCTGAGAGAAACTCGGGTATTGCCTACTAACTTTCCCTCTCACTGGGAGATGTTATTGAATGTGCTGTAGTGTTTCTACAGTTATTCCTATAGTAAAAATACAAAAAAACCCCCGACAGCAACAAAAAAAGAAATGAAGATAAAAGAAAAATAACAAAAAATAATCATATCAAAAATTACCGCTGATCAGTTCTACCTACCCTCCACGCTGTTAGATGATCTCAGGTTTGGAATATGCTTGTGTTGTTTCATAGCAAGCAAACAGATTTGCTTCAGCTCCTTCCATGTTAAACATGACTGTATTTCATGCCCAATGATTGTCGTGCAAAAGGAAAGCCAAGAGGCTTTACTCATATGGTTTCCATTTCTCCACACAGGAGTGCATATGCTTTTCCTTCTTTTAAGGGAAGATTCATTTAACCTGGAATTGTGTGAAACAATTGGATTGGAGGCTACACCCAGAAGCTGAACCTCACTAAACCAGATAAATCATGAGCTTCCTTCTTTGCAGTGCAAATATAGAAGGATTAAGAAAAACTGTACAAAGAATCTATAGTAGAAAACATCTTACAAAAGGGAGATGGTAATTATATTCCTAAAGAGAAAGAGGGAGTTTGATTAGCATAGGTCATAAAAATACGGGGTAAAATTAGTTCTACGTGGCAATTTTTTGTGTTTTCTGATATACTGCCAAATTCAGTTTATTTCTCTTAAAGGAGGGAGTAGAAGCCACACATTTTTAAAGACTTTTTTTTTTTTTGGTACAGCAAATATATTTTTTCTGAAAGAGGAATAACAAAAATTTTGGAGATACTCTCTTGAAAGGTATACGTTATTTTTTATGCAAGTACTGCTAAATTGGAAATGAAACATTGTGCATTTGTTCTTCATCATCATGTCAACAGAATAATAAAGAAATAATAATGAAGAAAACATATTGCTTTTGAGACAGATGCGTCAGATACATCAGAGTAGCAGATGGTCATTCTCACGATTAGAAATTAGTCTCAATAATTAAACAATGATGTCACATTCTATCCCCAAAGATGTGGAGGATTTTTTTTTTTTTTTAAAGAGTTTTAAAATTGTATCTTAGTCTATTAACACAGACTTATTTCAAATGCTGTGCTGGCCATTGCTTTATTCTGGCCTGTAGAATTGTGTTTCCTAGCAGCTTTACACTGCACACTGCTGCTGTAGAGAGCAAACTGGTGGATTATCTTAACTGTTGTTCTTACTCATGTAAATGGCAATGTGCTGCAAAGATGGGAAGGTCTGATGAGTAAACCGCAATTAGTATACTGAGTTTGTTGTGAGAAAAATATCAAGACTGATATCAAGATATCAAAACTGCCAGTGGTATCATTTCAGAACCTGGTCTGAAAATCTGGAAAATACAGAGGACATGAGAGGATGAGGATGAAAAAGAAAGGAAAATAACCTTTCTAACATAGGTCAAAATAAGTGACAAAAATAATGCTTATATATAGGGGGTACAGTTCTCTGTGTGTGACACACTCTTTATTACGTTATTTATTATATAATACTTTTTATTATATTATGTTACACCCAAATGTTTCAGCGTTCTGATTTTACATCAGCCAGATCCTGCTAACCCTGAGTTTCTGCACAAAGTTCAGATTACTGTTGAAACTGTTTACATAGAACAGAAGTAACATATGGAAAAGGGTTCTGAAAGAGAGGACCACACCTGCTATATGGGGAGAAGTGGGAGAAGGTAAAATAACAGTAATCTCATTGGACACATTGTAGGATAAATAATTAAGCAAATAAGTAAATCTCTTGTATTCATCTGATAGTATTCTACCTGGTTCTGGCTGGTGGGATTTTTCAAAATGTCGTATTGGTTTTGTCTAGGGTAGAATTTATTTTCTTCATAGTGGCTTGTATGGGGCTGTGTTTTGGATTTGTGCTGAAAATAGTCTTGATAACACATTAATATTTTAGTTTCTGCTGAGCAGTCCTTACACACAGCCAAGGCCTTTGTGCTCATTCCACCCCACCAGCGAGGAGGCTGGGGCAGAAGCTGGGACAGGACACAGCCCGCACAGCTGACCCCAATTGTCCAAAGGGATACCCAGTATATTATGGTATCAAGCTCAGTCATAAAAACTTGGGGGAAAGGAAAGATGTCAGGACTGTCACTGCTTGGGAACTGGCCAGGCATCAGCTGTCTGATAGTGAGAAATTTGAGGGCTTTTTCCCCCTCACTTTTCTTTTTTCTTTGTTTTAATGTTGTTTTTTTTTCAGGGGTTGGAATTTCTGTTTGTTGTGGGTTTTAATTTGTCAAGATGTCTTTATCTCAAACCAAGAGTTTTCTTACTCTTACTTTTTCAGTTCTCTCTACCAGAGCTGAACCATAATCGACACACATGGAGTTAAAATGTCCATCCAATACTGAGAAAGATTGAGTAGAGGCAGGATTGAAGTCTGGTGAACAAAGATCTCAGAAAAAGAGTTGGTGAAACAATGAATGAATAGGGGTGTTTCTTTTGAATTTACTAATAATTGGGAGTAGGAATTATAATCATAAAACATCTATGAGACATTTCTGTTCCATTGCATCTCATAAAAGAGATGGTAGAACAATCTTTTTTTTTACAAGAAGGCAAATGTTTTTCTTCTCTCCTTAATTAGGTTGAAGAAAAAGCACCATTTGTGAATCAAAACTGTCCATCGAAAAAGGTTGTTATTCTTCTAGGGGAACTTGACCTGTAGCTATGTTTTGAAGGAATAAGAGCCACAGCACTTTCTATTCAGTTCTTGATTTAAATACTGTTCTTTTCTTTTGACCTTAGAACTAAGCAAAACATTCTTGCTTACAAGAACATCAAATCATCTCTGAAGGGCTCAGTTTCAACTATTTTGTTCCCTTGTGTAAAACTCTTCTGCCTGTAATTTCTTTTATGAAAAGCTTACAATTAGGTGCAAAATATCTAAAACTTTCTATTTTATGCTGTAGCTATAGCATCTTTGGTTTTGAACATTCCCTCTCTTGCAGAGTGGATGTTCCCATGTAGCAGACCAATTGATTGCATCACTCTGGGAAGAGAACATAAGGCTCTTGATGTTGGTCTTCACTGACCTTTGAAAAACTTACTCCTATGGGTTCTTATGCTAAGATATTTATATCCAATATAAAACTGTCTATTTGTCATTTTTCTTTTAAGGAAGAATAAATGTCAGCTTTTGGACATTTGACTACCCCACACACAGAAAGCCACAGATCCACCATGATCCCAAGAGTTTTATTTCTAATAAATCCTTTTCTTCACTTCCTCATAAAGGAGATCTGAGACAGGGTCTATTGATCATGTCAACAGATGATCCTATTGCAGCAGGATTGATAACTTCCTTTTGTAGATCTCAGGTCATGAAAATTTTAAGTCCCATTTTAAATGAAATCTGACAATGAATTTGAATGTATTAAGTACTCAGATTCTCCTAGAAGAATTTGTTTTTAAAACTGATGGCCTGTTAGAAGATTCAAGTGACAGTGTATTAGGCCCTAAAGAGCAATTTCTTGTCTCAAAACTGTCAGGGCCACAGAAAGAACTTGCCATAAGATAAGCCACCACAGAGGAAACTTGAGATAAACACACAGGGGAGAAATTTACAACTGGAAGGTGTTAATTCCAGGACTGATGGAGGTGAGCTCTGATTTGTACATCCTGGTTGGTACATCCAGATAAAAATTCCCACTGGAACTAACTGTGGGAAAGGAGCCAGCTGCTCAGACACATGCCACCCTGAATCATGGGAACATCTGTGACCACCCTATGGATACCTGGAACTTGAACTGCATAAAGGTGGTACCTCCAGGAGAATTACTCTGGAATGCCCACCATCAAGAAGCCCCAGGTGAGGAAGGATCAGTGGGATGCCACTAGATCCACAGGTGGTTGACTATCTTCTGCTTGATCTCTCTCTCTCCCTCCCCCCTCCTCTTTTCCATTTCTTTCTATCTCTCTACCTCACATTTGCTATTAAATAACATCTACGTTATTGATTTCAGCATATGGTCTCATTTGTACCTGAATTCAGGTAGAGGCACCTCTCACTACTCAGGTCATAACACAGTAGTCTACCTTAAAGACATTATTCATATCAGAATATTGTTAATTCAAAATAAAAGTGAACTGTCCTGTAGTTTGAGGAAATTGTGAAATCAGGGCTGAGAATAAATTGTTTAGAATATGGGTACAAAGTACCCTTGGGATCTCTGGAAGGCAAGGGTTAGGCTGTTCAGTGTCTGCATTAGACAGTTCTGCCTTAGACATGGTCCTTTTCAAATAAATATTATGTTAATTGAAATTTTCCCTCTCTGGTTTTATTTTGGGCTAAGGTGAAGAAGAGGGTCAATAAGTATGGAAAAATGCTGCCAAATCTAATTTAAGAGGTCAGAGAATCTAATTATTTTGATAACTGCCTTATGGCCATGGACAGGGAGAGGGTGAATCCAACAATGAGCTAATTAGTGATCTCCACTTGTAGAATTAAGATAATGCCAAGTATCTTATAAAAGTACTGTACAAGGTGCTAGGGTGGACTCTAAATGAATATGGTGCAAGAGTGGGCAATGTTTGTTAAAATTTCTTATCATTCTATTGCTTTATTACTTTGAGGGCCCAACATTTAAACTTACATTTTAACAGTGAAAAAATCCACATTCTTTTTTACACACAGAGAATAACTTTGATCTTGGATTACATATCTGCTTAATCTGGACACTGTTAAACTCACAATTTTTAAATAACACTCTTCAAAACCCCAGCAGTTTGTGTAGAGCTATGATTTTTCTCCAACACAAAAAATTGTTGACTGCTTAAATTTTCTCTTGACAGGACTACTGAGTAGGCACATGGATAAATACAGCTCTGTAGAGATGAGGCATCTTTCCTTTGCTAGGAAATTTTACACTGAATTAACATTTTAATAAAAAAAAAGGAAAAAATATTCCTTTTTAGCAAGGTAAAACTTTTGAAAGTAATACTTATAAAAATTATTAAACTGGTTTTTAAAACTGTTTAAGTAATGTAAACCTTACTGTATCTGACATGTTATTCTAAAGCACCGCATCTAAAGAAAATGTGGAGAAAAGTAAAATAATGTATCTGGTTCCCCCAAAAAAGGAGCCTTGCACTAATGAGAAGGTAGGACAAGGACTCTTCATCATCTGAAGAGTTTTTCTAATTTATTTTTAAGATTCATGATGATGATTTCCTTACAAGCTACCTGGAGGACCGCCAAGTGAAAAAGGTTTCTTTTAGGAATTAATGTATACTTTGGAAGAATAAATAAATAAACTGGTTTCCTCCAATCTTGATCAGAGTGGGATTTGAAAATATGTGCCAGATCACTCTGATAGCTGAATGTCTGCTGCTACTGAGATCTCATTTTCATTCCTCCCTTCCAGGTGTTTTTTACTGTATAAACTTGGAAAACAGCTGCCACAAAACGTGGTAAAAGATCTTCCTTGAACCCCATGTTTTAGAACCTTTAGAAAGTTTTCAAGAGAAATTTATAGCCTTACCTTTGTAAGGCTTCTGAATTATAAATAAAATTATGTTTCTAATTGTCTTATATGTTCATAATCTCTCCACATCAACCCCCCGCCCAATGGAGGCTCAGCCACAGAGTCAGACCAGGTTGCTCAGGGCTTTAATGGGTGCAGGCTGCAAGCCCTCCAAGAAGGGAGCTGTTATCTCCTTGGGCCCTTGCCCTGATGTCTGTCTATCCTTGTATTCTCAGCTTCCCTGGCCTTGCTCGCTGCCTTCCTCCAGGGCCCAGAGTCTTCTCTGCAAAGCTGCCCCTGGCTGCCTTCCCATTACTCTTGCCCTGGGTACATGGGGGCTCCAGTGGCCTCTGCCTCCCGCCAGTCCTTGTCCCTTCAGTTGGCAGCACTGTCTTCATGGGCATTAACTGGTCTTCACTGCTGGCATCTTGACAGAGTGCGCTTTGTGACCTTCCCAGGTAGAACATAGAGATGCTAAACAGGACAGGCCCCAGAAGATGCCCTATGAGACCCCATGAGGTATCAGCCTCCAGGCAGATACAGTGTAGTTCCTATCACCCTGCACCAAACTGCCTAACCACCTGGCAGGATGCCCAGCAAGACACCCTAGCTTCCAACTTGCCTTCAAGGACACTGTAGGAGATTGCTGGAAGCTTTGCTGACATACCCTGTTCTCCCCTTATCCAAAACTTCAGGCACTTTAACCCTGAAAGCAGCAAGGTTGGTTGGGCACCAATTCCAGTTCAATCCACCCTGACTGTTCCCATCACCTTCTTCTCTCTTATGTGCCCAGATATATTCCCCAAGAGGATCCACTTCCTGACTTTTTCAGGGATCAAAGTCAAACTGATTGGTTGACTGTTTCCTACACCACCTTTCCTGTACTTTTCAAAACTGGGCATGAAGTTTGCCTTTCTCAAATTGTTGACAATCTCCACTAACCTCCATGGATGTTCGAAGATATTTGATGGAGGCCTTACAAGGCCACCACCCAGTTCACTCAGGTGTAGTCCCCCAGCCAGATCCCACAGAACTGTACAGGTTCAGTTTGTGTAAGTAGTCTTGGAATCATCTTACATCTACTGCTGGTCCTTCTTTTCCTTAAACTCTTTTTTCTAAGCAGAGAGACCTCAATGAAGACTGATTTCTCTTTTATTTGCAAGAAGACAATAGCATAAGGCTCTTATGACATAAGAATTTCTGTTCAATTATGTCTGTACCACAAGAAGTCTGTGTTTTATGTAGAGACTCAGCACAAAGACACAATATATATGCATTTACAAGAGTGCTAGAACTTCACATTTCATACTATGTTTCTCACATAAATCTTGATAAAAGAATTCTGAAAGCTTAACAAAAGCATAAATAATTTTATTCTTACTTATCATTATATGGATATCCATCTTTTTCATACTAAAACTTCCAGTCTTGTTATTTGACACTCTGTAGGTATTCTCTTTTATAGAAACAGTTCCAATATTAAGAGCCTGAGAGCCACACAGCAAATATTCTGAAAATAAAACATGACCACTTTTTAATTAAAATGTATATAGATGCAACGCATGATTTACCTAAATGCCTGTGTATTGGTAAAAGCAACAAAAAACTATAACAGGAAATCACATGAAGAATTACGGTGTGCAAATGACAGTGTTCTGCAGTATGGTTGCTATGTGCACATCTAGTTTTTTATATGTGCCTAGTCTGAAGGGGGGGTGGAATTGTATTTTATGGCAAACTAAAATTAATGTATTGTCAACCCTTTATAGCCCCATGTACTGAGAGGTGAAAAGCCAGCAGACCATATTATGTATTTAGTGAGAAATGCTACTAATGGTTGGCATGGTGACTCAGTAAGAAAGCCAGAGGGCTCACTTGTAAATCACGGTGAACTCCAGAGACAGTGCTTTGATTCCTAGAGCTCTCAGTAAAACTGAGAATCACAGCCATGGCAATTAGCAGCATGTTTCCAAAGATCATCATAGAAAGCTCAAGCTCATTGCTTCTTGGAGTGTCTGCCTTCCTCAACCATGTGGTAGTGTAGGGAGAGAGGACTCAGTGTGATCAACAGACTGACAAGCAATAAGAGTCTGCTAAAGGGAATTTCAAACAGGGTTGCAATCTCACTGTAAGGCTTTTGAAAGTCACTTGATTCAATTTCTGTACCAGAGATTGGAGAAAGACAAAGAAAATCAGGGAAATTGCTATTGTGATATTCAGGTGCAGGAATCATGACAGCAGAAGTGTTGAATTGTGGGTTTTTTCTGTCCATCCCGCTCTAATGCACAGCATTTCTTGGTACATCATTCCAGTGTATCCACTACTTTCGTACAGAACCGAACTCTGTGCAAGAATTCAGTGTAGAAATTGGCATCTGCATGTCTCCAAAAAAAAGGAAAAGCCAGGTAGCTTAGCTGGGAGGGAAGAGAAAGGTGGTAACTTCTAGCACAGGAAAAATTCTGCGTACAAAAAGAGCTGTCTCAGGAAGAGGAATGTGATGGTGGGAAGAGAAGGCAAGGCAAGTTTAATGAACGACCATCAGAACCTTCATAATGGGGAAAGTCTTACATTTTAACTGATAAGAAAGAGAAAAATATCATTGAAGCAAGAAATGACAGGGAATATTAAAAGAAAAAATGTATATAGAAGATATCTTGATAAATGTACCATGCAAAAATATACTCAGCAAGACAGTGAATCAAATGACCTTGAAAACATGAAACTAAAATTATCATTATAAACGGTAAAGGAAAAAATATTATAAAGGAAAAGATAAAGTAAGACTTCCAGTAAAACAGATCTAATGGTAGAAAAAAATTATTTCTAAACAAATAAAATTGATTGAGTTTTTTATAACTAAATAAAATTTTGACA
Source organism: Myiotriccus ornatus (assembly GCA_036023395.1). Classification (NCBI taxonomy): domain Eukaryota; kingdom Metazoa; phylum Chordata; class Aves; order Passeriformes; family Tyrannidae; genus Myiotriccus; species Myiotriccus ornatus. The sequence continues at coordinate 24,800,751 of JAYRBT010000093.1, forward strand.
CAACAACAGAAAACTAACAAAATACTTTCTGAATTCTACAGGAAATTGCATCAAATGTGTTAAGAAATAATGAATGCTGGATTTATTTCACATGCAAAAAACTATCATACCCAAAAGTTACACTAAGAGCAAAGTGATTGATTTTCAAATGTAAAGCACTGACATTACTGAGGCTGAACACAAATGTTTAAGTGGATGATCTACATGGTCACCCCCTTTTTACACACCAAGAACATCTTGTTCAGCTTCATTTTCACAAGTACAAATAGATAAAGAGAAGAAACAACACAAAGGCAGAGAGCACAGTTTCAACATCAGCACCAAAATTTTCCTAGGTTTCATATGCAGGATCCAGATCTGCTAAATAATTTTGGTAACCATAGGCAAAAGGAGTGGCTTTACTGGTTTTATAAGTGTGTAAAATCAGACCAGGTGCCTGATTTGCTGCAATAGCCAACTTTTGTCCCTGCAACGTAGCCATAAATTTTGGGAAGGTAGAGTAATGTCTGTACACCCATACTGTGGAATGACCTTTCCCTGCCATATTCCTTTGTGTCCAGACGTTACTGTTACAGACTAATAGCAAAATTTTCATTAAAAAAGTTTATGATTTTATTAGAGAAGGCTTTTGGTTCAAAGCTTGCTGCAAGTTCAGGTAATGCCAAAGTCTTATTCGCAATCATTTTGAATAGAAAACCATTTCTACCCAGTGGATTGGATACCTTACCATTTTGACCAGCCTCATAATGACTACAGAGTAGAAAGGTTGGTCTTGAAGTGATGTTTTACAAATGACCTTTTGACAGCAAGCGTGGTCTCTCCTTGCTTCGCTCTGTGGTTACAGTAGTAATTCATCTTTTGTGCTCACACGAGTTTTGGCAGTGGTATGATAAGTTTATTCAATACTCAATGCAATATGTATTCACTCTGGGAAAGTAACAGGGAGGGATGGGCTGTGACTTATTAAACCTGTTTACATCATGCACAGAAACCAACTACAGTGTCAGGGAACAACACATAGACAGCAAAACACCTGATTTCTCTCTTTGCTTCCTGTTCTTTACATTCCACATTTCATTGCACCATGACACACTATTTCTACAGTTGCAGAGGGAACTAAGTCAAGAAAAAGTTCTAAGATGTACAAAACCAATCCAATCCAATCCAAACCAAACAAAAAAGGTCCTCCTGGATCACCGCCCTCCTTTTTTTTTTTCCTTTTTCCTTTTATTTTTTCACTTCAAGGAGACATGCAACTAATTTGTACCACTAAATGGCTAATTTTTACAGGTGAGTGATGTGCTAGAAATGTTAAAAGAAAGCTGACAATGAGGAAGAGGTCCGTGGAAGAAGAGAGATGGTCACACCTTAATCACTAGTGATAATCAATCATAATGTCAACCTATAATCTCATTTAAAATGTAGCTAGTGCTTGTAGAGCAAGCCAAGTTATTTAAGCAACAGGAGACTTTGGATAAATACAGTTTATGAGTGTAGATAGACAAAACAAAATCATCAGCTGTGAAAGCTGTGCAGGAAAGGTAATTGTAACTCTGAGGAGAAAAAAAATCCGAAGTATAAGGAGAAACAGAGATGGACAAGTTATGGGAGAAATTTTCCTTCTCCTTTCTTTGAAATACAAAATGCTATATATTTTGCAGCTTCTCATTTGAGCAGATAAAATGAACTTGTAAATTTATATGTTCTTGTTTTATTTTACATATTATAAATTCTGTCAGAATACCAAGTTCCTGGTACATAGAATGATTTTAATATTACAGTGACATCCTTTGTTTAACACAGCAAACAGGCATCATCACATCATTCTTATTAAGTCCTGTTTTCTGATGTGTGCTACTGCAGTTAATGCATTTTATAAAAGAGTGTAGGAATAGATCCAATTCAGGAAGAATTTGTAACAGAAAGTTAAAACTCAGTTTTCGCTAGGACGGCTTTCTGCTTAATGGTAACTCTTCCTCAAAGGCAGTTTCAATGCTTCTTCCCCCTCACATAGCAAGAGAAATTTTCAGCATTGCTCTGGTATGTGAGAGGAGAGACATAGCCCTAACAGATAGGCACAGAGGCCTTGGAAGGCAGGGTAGAAACAAAGAGGAGGTTCAGGGGTGACCTCATCACTCTCTACAACTCCCTGAGAAGAGGTTGTAGCCAGGTGGGGGTCGGTCTCTTCTCCCAGGCAATCAGCAGTAGGACAAGAGGGCATGGGCTTAAGCTC
>JAYRBT010000093.1:24809196-24821953 GCA_036023395.1 Myiotriccus ornatus
TTGTTGGGGGGAGGGGGTTTGTGTTTTGAGGTTGGGGGTTTTATTTTTTTTTCTTGTCCTTTATTTTGGGGGTGGTTGCAGGTTTTTTGCTGTTTGAAAATTATATTTAAAGGAAAAGGAAAGCGTATAATTTAGTTCTGATCCACTTGCTAATCTTAATGCAACATATTAGCTTGTTAGTATTTTGATAGTTGTTTTTGTCAGTAAGTATACACATGAAAAAATCTCCCACAGAACTCTTTGACTATTCTGTGCTCAGCTTGTCTCTTCTAGAAGTGACCTTGCACAAAACCAATAACTCTGATGTACCTTTGTGTAAAAGCATCAATGCAGATAAAGCATGGAAATAATAAGTAAAAATGTAGCCAATAATACAGATTTAAAAATCAATAATAAGAATCTGCATTTTATCTATGATTTGTCTGTCTCTATATAATCTACTCACAATTGAATAGCTGGAGGATTCTAACATGCCTTTCATTTTTTAATGTGTTTTTACTCGGTAATCAGTTATTGCTTGGGTTTTCCATGGTATTAAATAGTATTGATGTAATTGAATGTAAATATACAACAGACTACCATAAAGTAAATGAGTTTATATTAAGCTTAAAGTATAAAAAGTCCTACTCACTTAGAAATATTGAGTTGATCAATTCAACTTGCTGTGTATAAGAAGTCAAACATAGACAAATCTATTTTCTTTGCTGCTACCTAGTAGGCAAATGTTAGAGTTAATGCATTTCATACAGGTTTCCCAGCTAATACATTTTATCTCAGTGCTAAATTTTAGAAGTGTACTTTGGGTAAACACATCACTTTCAGTGATAGTACTGTTTTACAGCTCAGTTTGGATGTGATAGAACCTTTCTTTCATAGAGGAACCATGATTTACAGCATTTTCATGCATTGATTTTAATGACTACTTTTAAAATCTTGCAACATGTTTTGTATTCATGAATATTTTGCATGGATTTATGTAGATTAACACTGGTATAGGAGAAATAAATATGTTTTATTTACACTTTACACGTAACACTGTAAAACTGTTGAAGGCAAGATAGTTCTGTGTTTTGCTAATGAGAACAGCTTAGGCATCCCCATCTGTAACTCGACTTAGCTGGCATTGCTAATAGATACATTCCTATAACAATAAAATTCATTATGCAAAAATTATAGCATTTGCACTCAGAATCCTCTGATGAGAAATCAGAATTTGATGTTTTCTACTTAAACACTTTGTTACTCAAACTGATTTTCTTGGTGTTAAAATGTTGGAACACTTCTATTTTTATCTGAATTTTTAGTGAGAGTGCTACATAACTTTGCAACAAAACTAAATGCAATTGAGGTAATTAGAAAGACTTTTGGTATATAGTAATTCAGAGAAGGTTTGGGTTTGTTTGGTTTCTGGCTTTTTTTTTTTTTTTTTTTTTTTTTTTATAAAACATTTAGGACATAACCAAAAGAGATTTCAAATATTATCAGTTTCGTCTGTATATCCCATAGGCAAGACAATCTTAATCAGTATCTCAGTTCTCATCACAAGGCTAGACAGATTGTCTTGCCAGCCCTTCTAATTCAAGGCCAATCACAGCATTCTGCTCTCTTATCTTCTGGCCAGGAAACACTTCTCAGCATTACTGTCTCCAGTCATTTATAACCCTATAATTCCTTCTTTGCTTTTGTGATCAGTGAAAGCAAACTTTGAGTTACTTTATCATTTTACTTGACATTTTGGTCCCTTCTTAGTGTTGTTGTGACTTTTTGTTCCTCTACTGTGCTGTACATTACATATTATCTCTCCATTTACTGTACTAAAGACCTTGACCCTCCTGAACTCACTCATTCCCCTTTAAGGGGCTTCACTCGCCCGTGGGAGTCTCCTCTTAAACTCACCTGGAAATTCAGTGCAGTGGATAAGACCTGATGTGTGACAGAAGCAGGAGTTCTGTGAGGACCCCACTTTTTGAGATCCCAAAATAAAGTTCTCAGCCATCAGTAAGCACTCAAACCCAGCTTTATTTATGGATGGCTGTATTTGTTACAGTTATCTTAGCACAATTCAAGAGGTGTTAGAGTGTTTCCACCACACTTAATCCTTAGCACGCATTGCTGCACTGAAGGGATGTAAGAAAACGAGAGCTTTCCCAGAAATGAGGGTTGTTTTCCAAAAATTCTTGTTCATTTTTAACTTCAATGCCAGAATTATATTAGCAATTTGTTAATTGATAAACTCAATTACTTGAAATTCCCTCCAAATGTTTAAACTGTCTTTTACCCCGGCAGCTTTATGAGAATATATTTTGCTATTTGTCCAGAAATTGCTGAGCAGTCTTGTTGACTGATTTTATTTTACAACTAGTCAAGCTTTTGATAATTGATTGTGCACTTAAACATTTCCAGATGTTATAAACACAGTAAGGGCTGCACAGCAAACTAAACAAGCAAAAGGTGCAAGCAGAGGAAATACCTCTCTTCATCTGAAATACAAGGTTGTCCTGAGCGATATGAGGATTCTGCTGCGGAGCCAAGAGGTCATAAAATCATAAAAAGACACTCTGTGTACCCTTACCAATTAGTGTGGTTGACCAGGTTTGTTCTCATTCCATTCTTCCTTATCACTGGTCTGAAAGGTTTGTGTCTGTGTTCTTGTTTATTGCATCCTCCTTTTCTTAAATTTTTTGCATTGAAAAGGCCCTAGGCCACATACTCTTAAAGGAACAGGCACCACCCTTCCACATATCCTTATAGGCACCACTGCAAATTTTAGGGCTCTCCATTATAGGCCATATACTGATAGCAGAATTCCTTGAAACTGAATTACAGGGGGGTTAAGACACTAAAAATAACTAGAGGTTGGACCAGATGACCCACTGTGGTCCCTTCCAACCTTACCTGTCCTGTGATTCCGTGAATTTTAAGATACTAATTAACCTTGCCATTTTTATTCCAATGTGCTGAAATTCTTTCTTAAAACATTTCAGTCATCCAAGGCTTTTAGCTCACTGAAGTGGAAATTTTAGAGTTTATGATCATAGGGAGATTTTCAAAGTCAAGCAACCAACAAAATTTGAAACTGAATTCTTTATTTACACTCGCATTTCTTATCAGAGTGGTATTTAGCCAACCTGAAGAATAAATATTAGAAAGGATAAATTGAATCCACTGTGCAATTTTTGCTCAAAGTTTAAATGCTAAATACAAACTTTCATTATTTAGCTCTGGCTTTCAGGGCTCCAAGTGATTTAAAGTTTGAAACTCTGGTGTTTACAGTAATGTTCCTGGCTAGCAACATTCTGTTGCTAAAGGATAAGACTCCAGTTTTGTGTACATGGACTTAACTATAACAGCACTCTGCTTGACAGAAAAACACTTATCATCAAATCGGAGATAACAGAAGTATGTTATGTCATGATGCTCCTGCTCTTGGTAATAAATAGATAGCTTTTACAATCAGCAAACAATGCAGTGAATGATACTGGCCTTAGTATGGTTCTCATCTTTAAAAGTATTTACTAAATTTTTGTAAGTTCACTGAGTAAATATGTCTGGTGACTTCTGTTAACTTCTGCAAGTGGTTATGCCATTCAGTGTTCCTGCCTCGTAGCTCCTGGTTTCCCCATGTCATCTGGATGTTAACATGGCCTTTGTAACCACACTTTAGCCACTTTGGAACAATTACTGACTCTACTAACTACTCATCTGCTTAATCTAATATGGCCAACTTCACAGGAAGCAGATAAATGGTGACTGCACAGTGCTTCTTGAGTGCCCTCTTTGCAGCTGATTCCTGCTTGCAACTGATTCTGAAGTGAATATTTGGCAATTGTCCAAGACATTTGCTAACTCCACTAGTTGTGATTTAATCTTTGCTTTTAGCTAGGTTTGTAGCACTTGCTTACAGATAGGAATATGTTAGGTAGATAGAGTTCTGATTTGGAAAATAATATAATGACTTGTTAAATTAATATGAATAGTTAAAACATTTTCAAAACACTTAAACAGTTGCTCTTGTCCTGTAATTCAATTTTGCTACTTAAAAAAAAAAGTCACCCAAGAGTTTAATTGTGCTAACCAGGTAAGTGATGAGATCAAAGCTGAACATCCGAGTAGTGGAGCAAGATGATGTCATATTTCTATGCATAAAAAGTCTGAGGTTTGTGTGTGATTAATATTGCAGGTATTAGAGAGAGGCAGAAGTGAATTTAATTTTGAAACTAATGAGGAATAGACAAAAACACAAACCACTTTCTGAATAGAAAACTGAGGGAATTTTAGCTTGTTTGAAACTTCAGAAGAAACAGAGTCAGATGAACGGGTAAAGTAGTGTAAATCCTTCCTCTAAAGAATTCTGTGGGCCATAAAAAGAAAGGACTGGATTTCGGAAGGAAGACCAGGAAAAACAAAGTAGGACTGAAGATTCTATAAGGGAGATATTTAAGAAAGGTGTCTGAGAGATCTTATTTATTTGTGTAGGTTTAGAAAAGATTTTTGATTATTTGTGTCAAATTGAAACAGTTCCCTTATGCTTGTTACTTGATAGCTGACTTTGAAAAGCCCATTAGAAATTAAGTAATCATGCATATTTTCACATGTGATTGGAACTGGATGTGAGGTCTGAAGCTTCATGTTCCCTCAGAGATTGAATAAACGAGGTCCTCTTCCTCTCAATTTAAGCACGAGTATGGCAGACCCAGAATAAAACTTTGTGTAGCAGTCTTGTACAAATCAAGAGCTCTCTGGAATTAAAAGTTTCTGTAAGCGCAGGGCAGTAGTAAGTCTTCTGGATCATTTATTCACTTGGATCATTCATGTTGGAAGATGGTTGTGCAGGAAAAGGAAATCAGTATTTTGAGTGGATTGAGTCTATATGATATTGCACAAATAAACTCAGAAATTGTCTGAAATTCTTTGGACTTTTCCATTGAAGATCAAGGATCACATTCCTTCAGAAAGTGGAACTGGGCAAATAAACTACTTACTATGTCCATAATCATTCTCATCAGTACATATAGTAGACTTAGAGAAGCTAAATATCATTCTAATAATTCCTAATGTTTTTGTTTTATTCAGTTTTCCTTCCAAGTATATTTCTATAGTCCTGTTTAGGGGCACCCAAAATTCTAGCCTTTGGTGCTAACTTCCAGGTGGTTATGTGAGATGCCCATTCAGATTCTGTCCTATCATGCCCTTGACAACATGTACCTTTGCCATCGTCTACACTATTCTTTATACTTTCCTTCTTTTTGCTTAAGCTGAGACTCTGGACTAAAAATGGGTGAAAATGAATTCAGACAACAACTTAAAGGAAATTTGATGCTTTCATTTCAGCCCTTTGAGAGAGATTATGATGATATCATGACATTAAGAGGGGAAGAGAGTATAACAAAGATAAATGTCTTCATATAAATCTTTGATACATCCTAATATCAAAATATTACTCCAATATGTCACTGTTTTCTAGTCACAGATTATAGAGGAGAGATGTCCTGTTTAGTCATCTAATATCTGAGTGTCTGGTCCCAGACTCATTTGTGTTCTTTCCAAAATGGTGAAAGAACAGAAAATCACCATCAGAAAGGAGTTTATTCTGTTTATTTAAATACCTATCTTTGACATCCCTAGAGGATTTGTCCGTCTTCACTGATGATTAATTTAACAATGGACAGAAAATTTAAGGATGATTAAATTAAGTCACTTGAAATTCTATCAATGGTCTAAAAGAAGTCTAAACAGATAATAAGAGAAAGGCCTAATAAAAAGACCAAAACAAATAATAAAAATAATTGCATATGTGTATGAAAGAATGTCCTGGTATAACAATAATGAGTCACACATGGAAAATTTTGAGTCTCAAAAGAGGCACAAAGATCTGTCAAATGCATAAGAAAACCAATGCTCTTGTATTCAGTAAATGAAATTAAGAACTAACATACTTAAAATAGAGGAGATATAGTATATCCTTGTTAAGTTAAAATGTTCTCCATTGTGGAATATTATATAAACAAATCACTTTGTAAATCTAGACAACTAAGAGGAGTAGCTTCAACTGTATTCAGTAAGGCTAAAAGGGCTTTATATCCTAAATCTTTCAGGTATAAAATGTCATTAGGTAAAACTCTTTGTCCATCTTATAGCATTGTGGTTATGAATGCTAATGAGACTTCATGCCTCCCCATTGAATCATATATAATAGCTTGAAAGTAGATAACTATTATTTACATTATGTAGCTTTTATCTTTTAAAAATTGTTCAAAAGATTTACAGAAAATTTTTAATGAATAACATAAAATATTTCCTCAGTCCATGACTTTTGGGAATTTCTCTCAACACATGCACACACATATGCTATATGTCTTTAAGTCTTTAAAACCACAAACAGACTCATTAGAATTACTTCAAATACCTACTTTTACAAGCTTGTTGCTTAAATGAATGGGCAAATATTAAAATTCCTGTAAGTCTAAAATGCTTATTAAAGTCAGAAGAAAGTGAAACAGAAAAATTCTTCCTACTCTCATGAAAATATCTATATATGTATTTAGATTAATTATTCATTTAGAACAAGGAGTGACAGCTTTAGAATAAATTTTGACCAACCTGTTTTACTGTGGCTGTTTGTCTCTTGGGCCAAGTGACACTGCTGCAGAGAATTATCTAAAATAATGTAGCATTCTTGCACAAACCATCTCAAGGTATTAGTGAGTGTTAGCACAGTTTGACATTAGTCCAAAGGTGATTATAGGTGCTCTTTTCCTCTGAAAAGCCAAGTCAAAGTGGTTTTGCTTGACAGCCCTGTGGCTTCCTTATCAATTATGTCTCATGGGATTTGTTTTGTTGCAAATCATGTATGTGAGATGAGAGTAAGAAAGCAGAATGTTCCTCTACAAATGCTTTTCCGAAACTATTGTTCACTGGAGAAACAAAACAAAGAAATTACTTGATCTCTTTCCCGATCTTTGAACACAGTATAGATTAGACAAACATAAGCATGTGTTAAAGTGTGTGAGGTCTTTAGGAAGTCACTAATTCTGTGATCCAATAAGATAAATGAAACTTGGGGATTTTTGATCAGGTTATGCTCTGAAAGAAGCTGTAAAAATTCACTGTGATGCACAATACCTAGTGGTAGGTTTCACAACACTGAATAATTCTGAGAAACAACCAGTAAATATAAAAAACTTTATTACTAAACAAATATTAATTCTGATGCTGACAAAAATGTGGAACATCATCATTTATTTCAATTTTATCCAATGTTCTACCAGGAAAATATGTGGGGGGGTTTCATAATTTTTTTCTATCCTGAAGAAATGTCCTGCTGCTGCATTGATTCTCTAGAAAACAGAGACATCTCTTTTCTTTTAGTATTGAGGCCTGACAAATACCAGAAGAACTAATTCTTCTTGGAAGTTGTAAACTTACAGTAAAAGCAAATCTATTTTGTTAAACTTTGCATTATTTTGCAACATAAAATCAATGATATGGTCACTTTTTCTTTTGTTAGAAGACTAATAAAATAATTTATTAATTTTTTTTTTTTTTTTTACACAGGACAACCCCAAGAGTCACACCATGTGCCTCAGAGCCTTGTCTGAATGCTTCTTGAAGTATGTCAGTCTTGATGCTGTGACCACTTTCCTGGGGGAGCCTGTTCCAGTGCCCAGCCACCCTACGGGTGAAAAACCCTTCTTACACATTTAAATTTTATCATATAGTCATTATGATACTACTGCAAAACGCTACACAGAGAAATATTTTCTATGCAAAGGTAAAAAATAGAAGGTTTACTGCATACTCTGAAGTGAAAATGTTCATCTGTAGGAAAAAAACGAAAAGTGAGGTTTTAGAAAAATTATGCAACCTTTCTCTAGTTACCTGTCTTTTTAAATCCAGTAATAAGGTGTTTTTCTCTTTGAATCAAGACTTTGACATAGCACAGTAAAAGATGTCTATCCCTGTTTGTTAAGTAGGGTAAACCAGAAAGGTTTGTAATATGTATGCATACTTTTCTTCATGTGCAAAGAGGATCAAAGACATTTTTTGAAAGTGTTGCTTTTAGAAAATGCTGACTTGCAGTAAGAAAATCAGTATGTTTTCCTTGGGAAGGGTAATTTCTAGCTTAGACAAAATTAACCCCAACAAACCAAACCAAATCAAGCAACCAAACAAAGAAACCAGCTCAGCTTTTCACTTTGCAACTTCAGTATTTCTGAAAATTTATTTTGAAGCAAGCAGCAACCCGTTGTGCCTCCGCTGAGATACACTCTACGCTTGTCGCCTGAAAAACAGATGCACTGTTAGAAATACAATGTAGAATTCTACTGTTGTTCTTCACCTGGAGAAAACATTAGGAAGCCCTTAATCAACATTCATAAGTGAAGATGAGACTTTTAAATTGGACTTTCTTGCCTTGGCAGATATATTGTTCATCAAGTAATGGATAGAGAGTGTCATCAGAATGAGCCACAGCACTGCATGGGATGAATGGTATGAAGGTCATGAATTTCAAGCCTGTCATAAAAAACTCTTTTATAAACACTCTTTATATTTCAGAAGCACCTTTTTTTTATTTTATTTTATTTTATTCATGAAAGCTCTGACACTAAGAAATGCTCTCTTCTTTCACAAGTTTTTTAGAACATTTCCTGCGTCAAGAACCTGTCCAGGGATTTTATCACCTGTATTCTCAGCCTGTGTGTTACACGAATTGAAGAATGGCACTGGAAGGGTGACTGCAGGCCCTAGGTGAGCTCTCCAAAGACCTTACAGAAGGTTATGGATCTCATCGGAATGTAGATAATTTTGTTTTACCAAAACAAAATTGGTAACACACCAATGTTTTAGTTATTGCTGAACAGTACTTGGGCAACTTCAGCTCTGTTTCTCACTATGGCCCCACTAGTGAGCAGGCTGGGTGTGATGAGCCTGGAAGATGACAAAACAGAGAAAGCTGACCCAAGCTTACCACAGAAATAGTCTGTAATATATAAGGTCTTGCTCAGCAATGAAACTGGAGTGGAAAGTTTTTGCAAAATAGCCAGTTTGGAGACTGGTCAGCATCAGTCTGCTGATAGTGGTAAGTGATTGCTTTTGTGTCATCTGAGGTTTTTTTTTCTTTTTTTGCTTTAATTTTTTAAACAGTATCTTGACCCACAAGTTCTGCCGTATTTGCCTTTCAGGTACTCTCCCCAGCGGGCTGAGGGAGAATGGGTGAGTGGGTGGGTGGATGGGTGGGTGAGTGGGTGGGTGAGTGAGTGGGTGGGTGAGTGAGTGAGTGAGTGAGTGAGTGAGTGAGTGAGTGAGTGAGTGAGTGAGTGAGTGAGTGAGTGAGTGAGTGAGAGAGACAGCTAGAAGAGAAGGAGGTTGTGTTGGAGAAGAAACACCCATGGTGGAATACCTAGGGAATGCCAAAGCAGTGTCTCCAGAACAGTATCAAACAATTTGAACAGACATACGGCAGAAACAAAAAGATATTTTGGTAATTGAGACCTTCATTTTCCAGTATGACCCAGTCTACTGTGCATAAAAAGGAGATTTAAAAAAATAAAAAATAAAACAACCTATTAGTTATATGACCTACTGGACTGTTACTGGGCAACTGAATGGTTTTCAGTCTTGATATCAACTTTTTATGTGAGTTTGGGTACTCACATAGGGGGTACTTACATGCAGTGCATTCATCTGACACAATCCATTCCTAAGTTGCTGGTTTGGATGCTGATTTTAAGCCAGCTAGTGTCATGTTTGTAGTATTATTAAGAATAAATGATGAATAATATTAATAATATAGTTGTCTCCATCGCCTACAATTCAGTTTCTCTTTTCCTCACACTCTTATCAGTTTATTAAAATTAACCTAGTTCTTTGTTAAGAGAAAGAATATTCCAGGCAGTAAAAAGCATTACAACAATTATAATTGCTAGCTTCTTTGTCGCAATGAGTACTTTGTTCAACCAGTCATAGCTATAAAGTGCTAGGCCAGAGAAATTCTCCATATATCACTTTGGAGATGCCACACTGTGCATATTTTCATATTATAATATGCATCTCCTTGTTTCTTGACTTGACCCTTAAGTTATTCATGGTTAGAAATCTTTTTCTTTTTTTTTATGAATATTCACACTTCTGTCTTTTTACAAGAAAAAGTATTTCATTCTGTAAGTATATTTCAGTCTATGTTGGTAATTATAGTGCACCAAAACCTTCTCTTTGACTTAAGGGGTAGGGGGCAATGGCAAAAAGTTCCTGCCAATTGCAACAGGTACATCTCCTCTATGAGTATTCTGCTTTACCAGGGAACCTTGTACAATAGGTATGAAGATCTGCAAGTTTAACTGGGAAATAATGAGGATGATGGTTCATCTAGCTTGGAGGTGTTGATAAGGTTAAGTCAGACCTGTTGTCAAAAACATGGGGGAACTGTTTAACAACCTGCCACACCGCTTAGACGTGCACAAGTCTATGGGGCCAGATGGGATCCAGCCAAGGGTATAGAAGGAGCTGGCAGAAGAGCTTACTGAGCCACTTTCCATGATTTATCAGTAGTCCTGGATAACTGGGAAGGTTCCAGAAATTGGAGGTTGGCCAGTGTGATGCCCATCCACAAGAAGGGTCAGAAGGAGGATCCAGGGAACTACAGGCCTGTCAGCCTGACTTCAGTACTGGGGAAGGTCATGGAGCAGGTCATCTTGAGTGGGATCACATGTCACATACAGGACAACCAGGGAATGAGGTCCAGCCAGCATGATGTTAGGAAAGGCAGGTCCTGCTTGACCAGTCTTATCTCCTCCTATGACAAGGTGACCGAGTTACTGGGCGTGGGAAAGGCTGTCGATGTTTTCTTTAGTAAAGCCTTTGATGCCATTTCCCACAGCATTCTGCTGCAGAAACCACCTGTTCACAGCTTGGAAGGGTGTACTCTTCACTGGGTAGAAAAGTGGCTTGATGGCGAGGCCATCACAGCAGGTGGCCAGTCACAGGTGATGTTCCCCAGGGCTCGGTATTGGGGCCAGTCCTGTGTAATGTCTTTATCAGTGATCTGGACAAGGGAATCAAGTGTACCCTCAGTCAGTTTGCTGATGACATCAAACAGGGTGGGAGTGTTGATCCACTGCAGGTTAGGAAAGCTCTACAGAGGAATCTAGATGGGTTGGTTTGATAGACTGAGGCCAGTTGTAGAAGGTTCAGTGAGAAGTAGTGCTGGATCCTACTCTAAGGTCACAACAACCCCATGCAGTGCTACAGGTGTGAGGCATAATGACTGAAAAGCTGCCTCTCAGAAAAGGACCTGGGACTGCTGGTCAATATCTGGCTGAACATGAGCCAGCAGTGTGCCCAATCAGCCCAGAGAGTAGTGGCATCCTGGGCTGTAGCAGCAACAGTGAGGCCAGCAGCACCAGGGCAGTGTTAGTCCTCCTATACTTGGCACTGAAGAGACACAACCTCACTGCATCCAGTTTTGATTCCCTTAGTACAAGAAAGACATTGAGATGTTGGAGCTGGTCCAGAGAAGGGTAATGAAGGTGGTGGAGGGTCTAGAGATGAGTCCTGTGTGAAGCAGCTGAGGGAACTGGTGTCGTTTAGCCTGGAGAAAAGATGGCTCAGGGAAGACCTTCTCTCTCTGTACAGCTACCTGAAAGGAGGTTGTAGTGAGGCAGGTGTCAGTTTAAAAAAAAAAAAAAAAAAAAAAGGAAGTTTTGGAAACCTAAAAAAGTACAAGAAAGTCAGCACCAAATGTCTCATCAGCAGTTTGCAACCAGACACTTCACAAAAGCAACCATGTGGGAAGCAAATTAACACCTATCCATCCAGTTTCCTTTTAAGAAAAGTCCCAGTAATGTCAAATGATATACACTGTATTAGTAATGTAATTGAAATTTTTCAGTAGCAGAAGACTGTATTTACAAGGACAAAGTAGATTAGATTTGTGGGCTGTTCGGTTGTTTTGTTTTTTTTTTTCTGTAAACAATTGCTATAGGTATATAAATTAAATTAACTCACAGAAGTTTCAAAAATGTCAATGGTGCCTTCAGGGAAATGTATATAATAAAGTTCTGTTTGGCTAAATTACATGTAAACCTGGGACTCATTGAAGTCAGTAGCAAAATCCCTGCCAAGTATAAAAGGACCAGCATTTTGCCTTAGAGGGATCTTCTAAGCAACAAGAGATACTAACTGCATTTGTTAACTTAATATCTTCTTCAGTGTTGCACACTCTTTGCATGGAGAATGAGTCTCAGGAGATAAAGTAAAGCATTCCTGGAGCTGGGTTAGATTGTTCAGCTCATTATTCAGTTTATTTTCAGTCATGTAATACAATAATGTAGGGTCAACCTGCTTTGCTTAGGAAGTTATAAATGTGTCAATAAGCAAACATCTATCTGCCATGTCAGCCTGTGGTTTTGTTTGATCTCCATTTATTTTCTCTTTTGCCTCAATGGCTCTGTTAAAATCAGCTGCATCAGCTTCTTCCACTAATCATGCAAAAGCCTCAGGGACTAAGGACCACCTTGGGGAAATGTGAAGGTAAAACCTGGTTTAAGACAAAAGAAAGTTTTTGTTGTCATAGCCCAAATCTGTAATACCTCACCTGTGGAGAAATTATGGTGTATTGGGTCTGCATTGCAAGGTTTTGGTAGTAGGGGACTACGGGAGTGGTTTCTGTGAGCAGCTGCCAGAAGGTTACCCTATGTCCAATAGAACCAGTGCCAGCAGGCTCCAAGCCAGACTTGCCTCTGGCCAAGGCTGAGTCCAT
>JAYRBT010000093.1:24821963-24832921 GCA_036023395.1 Myiotriccus ornatus
CATCACAGATCATGGCAGCACCTTTGGGACAGCAGGTTAAGGGAAAAAAGTTACTACCCAAGGTCTGTTGCAGCCAGGGATAAGTGAGAATATTTGAGGGCAGCAGCCCTGCAGATACTAACGCTAGTAGAGAAGGAGGAGGAAGAGATGCTTCAGGCACCAAAACAGAGACTCCTCTGCAGCCTGCGGTGAAGACCATGGTGAGGCAGGCTGTGCCCCTGCAGCTCATGGAGGTCTATGGCAGAGCGGAGATCCGCCTGCAGCCCGCAGAGCTCCCCATGCTGCAGCAGGTGAATGCACACAACTGTGACCACATGCTGAGCAGGCTCCTGGGAGGACCTGCTGCCCTGTGGAGAGTGAAGTCTGTACTGGAGCAGGTTTTCTGACAGGACTTTTGAGCCAACTGGGGACCCACACTGGAGCCGTTCATGAAGAACCGCAGCCTGTGGGAAGGACCCCGTGCTAGAATTAGAGGAAATGTGTGCAGAGTCCCCACCTGGTGGAGGAAGGAGTGGTAGAGACAATGTACGACGAACTGACCCCAGCCCCCACTTCCTGCACCGCTGCAGGGAAGGAGAAAGAGAAAATGGTGAATGAAGAGTCTAGGAAGAAAGAAAGGGTGGGGGGAAGGAGTTTTTAAGATCCGGATTTATTTCTCTTTATCTGTTCTTATTTGATTGATAATAAATTCAGTTAATTTTTCTGAGTCGAGTCTGTTTTACCCATGGCAGTAATTGCTGTATGATTTTTTTTCCTGTTCTTATCTTAACCCGTTTTTATATTTCTTCTCCTCTCTATAGCTGAGGAAAGAAATGATAGAAAGGCTTTGGTGGACACCTAGCATCTAGCCAAGGTATATTCTCCTCAGATGGGTTCTCTTTCATGAAGATAAGTGTAAAGACAAAGGTTGTTTGTTATCCACAGATTCCTAACTTAGTTTTCTTTTGATGTGATCTAATAAAATAGCTATGTTTGCTTTTTTTTAATGTTATTTTTACAATAAGAAGTATATAACCTGTACAAAATATATCTTTTTAAATGTATGCTAAATAAATAAACAAAAGCTCCCTCCCTTAAGAGTCACAGGAATATGATTTAGTGTTATGAAAGTAATTTATGGAGCGCATCCTCAGATAAGATTAAAAACTATAGTGTCACTTTTACAGACGAAGGTATTTTAACTATCATGACCTAGCTATTCTGACACATTTCTTATCTAAAGGTTTAGGAGTTCATTTAGACTGGTAGCATCTATTACTTCACTTTTTATTTTCTCTCATCTCTCAACTTTCTCTTAGGTTGTAAATCTGTAAATCCTACCTTTTATTTGCAGGACATGAATAGTAAGATTAGTTTTTAAATGTGAAAAATGAAAAATAGAGAGGAAATATTGTTCCTCTGCCTATTTGAAAAGAGTGAAGCCTTTTCAGGTAAGTAAGTGCCATCTAGTACTAATACAAATGTGCGTGAGAACATACCTGAGAATTATGACTGGCCTTATAGCCCGCATATTTGCTCTTTTCAAGGCTTTTTTCTAAAATCTAACCCTACTCTATTTTTTTCCATACATCCATCTTATTCCACTTTGTTTGGACTGGTATAACATTACAACTTTTCAGTCATCACATGAATGAATTCTGGAAAAGGAGATAATTTTTTAATTGAGTTGGAAAGAAATTCTGACACCCATGAGTAACATGCCTAAGCTCATTTAGAAAACCCTGCAGACTCACTGATTTTTCCTGCAAAAAAACAAGACCAAAATCTTACAGTGTTGATTCATTTTATGCAGTTGTTTAATCTGAAAATGAAAGCAGCAACAAAACAAACAACATTACTTTGTTAGCCAAGACAAAATACTATTATCTTGGCTCATTTTTCCTTTTATTCTTGGAAATTATTCTGTCATTACACTCTTCCTAGCCTAAATACTTTTGAAAGCTTTTGAATAATTTGAAAAGAAGTTTTTTATGGTTCTCCAGTTCTTTAACTATTTGATAGGTTCACCAAACAGTGATGCAGAGAGTACTGTAGCATAGTAATCAAGGGAAGGTTCTTGGCCAGCTGCAGAAAGTAAGAGAAAGTGACTATGTGGATGATTATGATTAGATTTACTGCTAATATGGTATCTTAATATTGTCAATTCAGTATCTAAATAGTAAGTCTATCATTACAACTTGTTATACTACAGTCAGTTCATCGTCTCTCCTGTTGAGTCACAAACTTCAGTGAGACCCTCTTGCTGTTTAAACTTCTCAGAAGTCCAGTTGTGGCTGGGTCCACTTAGTCTCAGATTTGGTCAACAGTCTGTGTCTAAAAGGTTATAATATAAGCAGGTTCATCTAGAAACATACAATACAGGCTTACAGTCTTTTGTCTCATAAAATTCATATTTACAAAGGAAAAAAAACCAACAACAAAAAACACTTATGAGGCTACTTTAGCACTTTATTTCCATATTTGCCTTTTACTCATGCATTCAAAAGTGAGAGTTCCCTTTCTTTGGGCTGGATGTACACTTAAAGTGTTCCTGTCAGGGTGGAGATTCACCCAGAAACTATATGCAAACTCTGGGAGATGGGTTTTCTCAGTTGGGTCAGTCTCCAGCAGCATTTTATATCCCTTTGTAGGCTGATGTGCACCAAAGTCAACCAAAAACTCCTCAGCTTCCCTCTCTCTGGAATGCAGTAATAACAAATACAACAAATATTTAGTCTTTACAGTAAAAAAGGTGCCTGCTGCTAATACTACTAGAGCATTATTAACTTTTATTAAGATAGACAAGACGTTGTGACAGGTTTCAGACGTGTAGTACACCTGAAGTTGCTTTACACTGTTCTGATCCAAGAAAATTCTTGTTGCTTAGAAAGATATGAGAAAATTTACAGCAGCTTTTCCACTGATAGATACTACAGAAACTTTGCACCCACATGCAAGGTACCTGGGGTTCCTTCAAGCTAATATGGTTTTTTGTCAGCACACAGGCAAGGTTGTCAGTCTAAGGTGTAGAAGTGCTTATATTGAAAAAAAAAATTAAAAAATGCTGAGATCTCAAAAAATGTGGTCTGCAATTTCACCCAGCTTTTCAAGTTTAAAACAAAAAAAATATGTAAAATGTTTAGATTTTTTCCCAAACATAACTTCTAAGTCATAAAAGGGAAGTAGCATTACCTTTCCCAGCAGTCACATAAATTCCTAACTATTCATCACAACTGCTGCAATTTCCTCTGCAGGATCTGCTACAAACTAAAATTGAAGAAAAGACTTAGACATTAGAAGAGTTTCTGCGTGCTGCTTAGAGGTAGGCAAACTGGACCTCAGCCACGAATAGTCACACAAAGGCATATGTTCAATGCAACAGCTAAAGAAAGAAACAAAAACAGTTTAAAATAAGTATTTTTTCCCTTTTATAAGTCAAAATAACTTTACATGATAGTTTCATGTATATTTGGAAATTAAAGACTTATAGAGAAAGCAAAAATATAAATAGTTATAACATTGCAGAGTCAGATGCAGTGAGAGAATTTCCAAGACTACTAGAGCTAGCTACTAGTTAGCTACTGGTACTAAAAGGCTTGCTTATTGTCTTTAATTTTGTGCTATGTATTAGAGGCTCCAATCCTCTGTGTTTTATGATCTGGGGTCTGAACACAAACATAAAGCTATGTGTTATCTTATTTAATTCCAAGATTAGCACTTTCTAGGAGAAAATTCTTGCCTTTACAATGTAAAATACATCAGGAAGAACAGGAATAATAGAGCTAACAGAAAGATGTATTTGAGTAAACTTTTATGAGAACACTGCTTTAAAAAAAAACCAAAACCAACAACAACAAAAACAACAACAACAACAAAAAGGGCTTTTTGGAATGTGTTTTCACGGATTCATTAAATATTCTTAAATCATAAAACAAAATCTGAGAGGGTATGTATTTTTCTGTATTTACAGATAAAAGCAAACATATTTTTCACTGTATTCCTCCTTTTCAGATGAAGCCTAAACTCTCAAGTAACCTTTGGCACTTTAGGATGTAAGACTGTTAACTGCAAGTAGAACCAGCTGTAACTTATCCTTGACTGCCATTTTAATTGTTTTTCCTTGCAATCAGTCTTTCCCTACCATTATGTCCGAGTGTTAGAGCCCCGTACAGAGCACAAGGACGTCAATGCTCTTAAAGACTATGGGTTTTAATATTCTTCAACCAAGAGGAAGAATACAACTGGTTAGTTTTCTGGTGAATTTTGCAGAGTAAACAGATTCATGCATTCCAGCATGGACAATCCCATTAATCAAAGCTGACTTGCAGACCAATAGAGTCAATTAAATTTATATGACTCTTTCATGCTCCTGCTCTTCCTTCTCTGCTATTTTCTTCCTATTTTTTTATCAGGGGGAAAAGCAGAACTAGAGTCCTCATTTTTATGCCTTATTTAAAAACTCTATGGAACTTCAGCACATGAACTCCATTGTACTAGTTCTGTTGCCGGGAAGGTCTGCACTTGAAGCTGAGTTTCATGTATCTAAAGAGCACAGCTTGGTACCTAAAACAGATACATCAGAACAGTGAGGGGAACACTGGCAGGAAAGCAGCCAAGAGCAAAAATATCTCAGTAAGGTTTCCAGACATTCATGAGATGCAACTGCAAAAATCCATTTGAACACATAACAAATTAGATGGGTCTGTAATGAAGCAGATAAACCAGAAAACAGTAGACAAAAGAGTTTTTAAGAGAAACTTCTTTTCTTTGCCACTTTCTTACCAGTTGAACAACTGAAGAGTCACAACCACAGTGCTTGAGGCAGTTCATGATTCATATATAAAAAATCCTTATATAAAAAAGGCTCATATGTATAAAATCCATCACTCCTTATCCACAGCTGGAAATATTTTTGTTGCTGCTATCCTTAACTATCCAGACAACACTCAAAGAATTAATAAAATGCTAAATTCCTATTAAGAATTGAATTTATCGTTTTAATTTTCTCTACAGCTTCAGCACTGCCATCTAGAAAAATTATTTTCTATTTTGTTCTTTTGTGTGGTTGTTTATTTGATTGCATACAGGAAATCACTATGGCATTTAGAGGCATCTTTTTTTTTTCTTCTATTTATTTTTATACAAAGTGTAAGTCAGAAGACCTCATAGCTGCAAGCCAATATTGTGTGACATAACACAATCAGGGTCCACATATAGGTCTTTACATTCTGACCTTATCTGCTGTTGCT
Source organism: Myiotriccus ornatus (assembly GCA_036023395.1). Lineage (NCBI taxonomy): Eukaryota > Metazoa > Chordata > Aves > Passeriformes > Tyrannidae > Myiotriccus > Myiotriccus ornatus. The sequence goes on from JAYRBT010000093.1 coordinate 24,827,192, forward strand.
TTTACAGTATGTTTTTTGACAACATACAATAACACTTTATCTGTTCCATCCACTCTTTGTACTATAGTGAAGCTGAACCTTGAGTCCTTAGCACACAACACCTAAACCCACAGTGGGGTTACAGAGACCAAGGGCTCTTCCATATCCTGAAATATTCCTTAAACAAACTCATAATGGAATAGTCACGAAACACAAATCCTATTTGACTCAAGTATTAGCACAGAGCCAGAACTTCTATTGTTTAAATATAAAGACGAAGTCCAAAAGAAAATTAAAAAGCACATGGACAAACAAGAATTTTTTTTTTTTTTTTTTTTAATGGATATAACACTTTAAAAATTTGCACCTTAGACAAAGTTATGTGAAAATTTTTCAAGTTTTCAGTTCCATGTTGGTAACAATACCTTAGAAATATACTATTGCCATTACAATGTCATTCACTTGAGCAGGCAGATGCAAGAAAATATGTCATTAATGAATCTTCCTCCTACTTGCAGAATATATAACTTACACTTCTTTATACTAAGATTTTTTGGGAAGGGTGTGTTAAACTTCTATTTTATACTAATTTTTCAAATACTGCTTGTCTAGAACAGCATAACAGCAAAGAAAAGATTTTCCCACTTACTCAAATGCAGCTCTATCACTGTTTTTGTAACAGAAAAATTAGATTTTAGAAATAAGAAAATTAGAAATTAGAAATTAGAAAATCAGATCCATTTTCGTGTGGTTGAAAATATCAAGAGCATACCAGCATTCAGAAGAGTTTGTCATCTTACACACATCTTAGTCACATTTCCTTATAAGTATATGGAAGAGACTTACTAATACTGGTTCCTTGCACACTAGGTATATTTATAAGAAACAACAAAATTTTGTTGGTTGTCCACATATTTAAACTAATATGTATATCATTTCAAAACCTTCGCATTCAAACACATGGATTGGTAACATACTTCTTTTACAAAATCTAGATGGCTTTTGTCAGCCTTTTTCATTGAGGGAGTCAAAATGTCCTGGTGATCTGAGCTTCTTCCTAGGAAACTTACATACTGACTTTGTTTCCACTTCCACCATGTACCACTGTGTACTTGGCAGTTTCCATCTACTGGTATAAATATAGCCTGTATACAAAATACATTATATATAATGCAGTATATACAAATTAAATGAGTATTACTTGAACAAAGGCATGGTACAAAGACATCCATCTGGCCTTTATCCTCTCTCCTCCTTGTTTTCAGCAATGGCATTTAAAGCTCTCATCAAAGCGGACCCACAGTAGAACATCGAGACTACTTGATTCCAGGTTGCTACAGGGATGGTCCCAAAGCAATAGGACAAAGCAATTTAGTTCTCAACTAAAGCCTTGTCTCTGGCTACATGGCATTTCAAACAGATGCATGACCAATTAGTTAAGTTTCTTTAAAAATAGTACTAAAATCCATCAACAATACACACAGATAACAAAGTCCTAAAACTTCATGATTATTACAAGTTATTAGAACAACATATTCCTCTCCGTACTTTACAAAATTAATCTCAGTTACTGTTAACACAATTTCTTTCCTGCTTCACCTACGCATGGCTCTGGGTGTCATGCTCGTAACATGCCATTTTTGCCTTTCAAAGGGCTATTGTAATAAAATTTGTCTCATCAAAGCATGTCTGTTTTAAATACCTCTTAGAAAGAAAGCTTTTGCCATTCACCTTTTTAAAGGAAAGGAAAACAAAATTAACAAATTTTAATATTACAGAAATATTTGAAAAGTAATCACAGAAGAGGCTTTTATTTCTCTTACATCAGTCAAAATGAGTTTAATTTGAAAGAGAGATCATTTTGACAAGACATTAGTAATTTTTATGACTATGAAAGAAAGTTTTAAAAGAGTGAATGCACCTCAAATACTTGAATACTCCTATGTCTATAGGAGAGCATCTTACATCTCTGTAACTTGGTCTCTTGGCACTTTGAGATTAGATCAAAGAAAGTCAGTCCCTGGTAAAAAGGTTACATGAAATTTTTCTTACAGATGTTTCCTGAGGAAATCAAAACATTACTCATACACTGAGAAAGTGAAGGACCAAAAGTAGATAAGGTACATTAAAAAAAAAAAAAAGGAAAGAAAAGAAAAAGCCATTGAAAAATGTAAAGATAGGTAGATCTGAATGAATTTAACAAATAAGTAAATTGAAATAATAAATATCATTCTTAGTACAAACAGATGAGACACCAGCAGCTGGGAAATTTAATATTTAATACAAATAATGGTGCCTAATAAAAAATAGAAGGAAATAACTTGTGTGTATCACATATGTAAAGAAACTGATATTCTAACAATGAAGAGCCAAAACTCAATTTTCTTTACTCAAGATGCTTCATAGCACAATTTAAACTTTAGAGCATAAACCGTTTTCCTGAATACTTACAGATAAAACCTCATACATTCCTTTTATAACCTCTTTTCTTCTCCCATCCACCTCTGTCATTACTTTTGTTCTCACATCTTTCCCCTCAATATCTTTCTTATTATGTCAATAAGTTACTCTCTTCCTGAAGGGCTCTTTCCTGGGTTTTTGGCTCCTCATTCACACTAAGGATTGCTTTTTTTTTGTCCTCCATGTTTCATGCTCTTGAGTTCTTTATTGACAGCTGCTCTCTTTTGAGTTAGAAGATGCATTTGCAGAGATAACATAAGGAATCTACAAACAGCAAAGGCAGCTGTTCAACAGATTATCCCATGATTATTTAAAAAGGATTTTGGTTTCCAGTTCATTAATAACAGGCACAGGGATGTAGTCCTGGGAAGTAAACTATCACAGTAACACAACAATTAGTTACAACAGTAACACAACTATTATTCAAGTGGCATAATTTTTTTCTAGTGATAAAACACAGAATGCTTTGTCATGGCTAGAGTTCAAATTTTCACCACAAAAGGAGAATCAAGGAAGTGACACAGGCTATTTCCTTATCCTTTAAGTTCACATACAATGTTTATACAACTTCAAAATTAAGATTTTGGTTACTCTGTGTTCCATTTTACAGGTACACTGAATTTTCATTTGAGTTTGCAGCTCAATTTTTAATTCTGTGGTTGAAAGGTGTGATCAAATTGCTGAAGGTTAATTACTAATAAGTCAGTGAAATTAGGGGAGAAAAATGAGCTGATTCCTAGTTCTCTTACGGTGACTTACATAGAAGTTGACTATAAAATTTCTACTGAATAAGTTCTCAGTAAACTTGAGACATCATGAATACTTTAACCAAAGAATGAATGTCCCTTAAAATTCTTAATTTTAAGCTATTCATGAACAAGTGTTGGAGATCATCTACCTCATTCCCAAGAAAGGCTGTATTAAAAACAGTTGGATCCCATCCTCGGTAGATGTATCCAGGATTTTCACCTTTCCTGACTGAAAAATTGTTACTATTGTTACTATTCTGGGCAGGTTACACCTTTGAGATTCTTACAGAGAAAGAGGTAGAGAGGGATGGATGTACAGCAAAACTGGGGATATTGCCTCTCTGAGATCGCATTTCCACTTGCACTACAAGATCCTTGTTCTACCAGCAAGTTCAGAACAGCCCCTGCTTTCCTCTTGCTAGGAAAGTCTGTCATTTCTCAGACAAAATTCTCTTTGTGTCACCCCACTGTAGTCATGATGAGTGTGAAAGAAGCCAGGAAAGGGGGGTGGAGTTGCAGGACCAGTGATCCCAGCACAGGAGTCTTCCATGTGACAGTACAGACTCCACTATATCCTGAACTGTCCACTAGTGCCAAAAGCCTTCTCTGTAAGACAGGTGTATCCTTCCACTTCTTAGGCAGTCAGAAGTCTTCATGGGGCTGTGATGGCAAAGGTAAGATGCTGCGATGTAACGCCAGCCGGTAACAAAGTACCACACAGCCGCTTGCTCACTCTCCCACCAGCAGAATCCGGGGGAGAAACAGGAGAGTAAAAGCAAGAAAATTTGTGACTTGAGGTAAAGAGAGTTTAAGAAAGAGGTGCACACAGAAGCTGAGTAAAACAATAAATTAATTCACCACTTCTCATGGACAAGCATGTGTTCAAACATCAGCAGGCAAGCCATGTTCCAGCGTGCTTAACGGTTACTTGTGTAGACAAACACCATAACTCTAAACATCCTCTGCTTCTTCCCTTTTCCTTGATGCCATATAGTATGGAATATTACTTTGATCAGTTTGGGTCACCTGTCCTGCCTGTGTCTCTTCCCATATTCCCGTGCACTCCCAACTTCCTCACAAGTGTGGCAGTGAGAAAAGCAGGAAAGGCTTTGGAGCTGCGCGAGCGCTGCTCAGCAGTAAGAAAACATCTCCATCTTATCAACCCTGTGTTCAGCACAAGTCCAAAACACAGACCCACACTAGCTGCTGTGAAGAAAATGAACTCTTCCCAGAAAAAACATGCACTGAAGGGAAAAGGGGAAAAGGAAAAGAGAAAGGGAAAAGAGGAAAAGAAGAGAAAAAGGGGACAGGAGAAGAGCTGGAGTAGAGTGGGTGAGGGAAGAAGGATGCCAGGATGTTTCACTACCTTATGGGCTCCTTTGGAAGATCTTTCTTAAGATGTGGTCTATATCAGGGGAAAAAAAGTTTCTAATTAGTCATTGTAGAAAATTTTTCTTAATTTTTTCAGTGGTTAAGATGTCTTTTTGGTTAAGATGTCTCTTATTAACATACACCTTAATACTAAATTGAAAGGGCTGTGTGCAGACAGAGGCAAAAGAGTAGGCCTTATAATAAAATCCAGAAAAATCCTGGTAGGGCTTCAGCATATCTGGAAATTTTAATGCAGCGTTTAACAGACTGATGAAAGTAATGAGGTTCCTGACTGAGAACTACATGAAAGGCAAAATGCTTGAAAGTACCTGAAAGGCTCATCAAGAGGGAATTCCTGTCAAAACTCTCAGGCACTTTTACTGTTTTTTTAAAAAGCTTATAGTCTGGCTGAGAAGATGGATTTTTCAGTCTAAGAGTATCAGATGGCTGAGAGTATGCACGATGCCCAGTCTGACAGCAGCAGAGCCTGCACAGTATTTATTTACTAAGTATTGACACATCTCCCTGCTGCTTATGTCAGTGATGTTTCTGGCTTTACATCACATGCAGGACAGGCACATATAGAGACTCTCCATGTGTCTGACCACCAGCTGACAGCACAGAGCAACAGCTATCCCTGCAGATGTAATGTTTACTCCGAAGTAAAATAAACCAGAACTGAACTCAAACATTTGAAACAAGAGGGAAGCTAAAAGGGACAGAGTGGGAATTGTTGTGTTAAATAGAACAATGTAGTTGAAAGTACATTCTGTCTATACTGGAACATAGTCTGCTTTCCAAGGATTCCTTCTCACATCCTAGCCTAGAGGGTGATTTAGGACCAGGATAGGGGACAAAGAGTCAGAGTCAACATGGAATGAAATTGTCACAGATGCTGAAAAATTGGCAGTAGTTTAACCCAGTCTGAGGAGATTGCTCCAGCTTTTGATGGACCTATTCACAGACAGATTAGAAGAGAGAATGACAGCACTATCCCACACAGGAGGCTGTTCTTCACATTTTCTCTGACCTTGAACATAGTCTTCTATTCTGTTAAGCTAGAGGTAGAGCTCAAACTTGTTAGCTCTTCATAGCAGTAGGTATTTTAATTTTAATTTTTTCAGAACAGGGACTGAAAGGTGCAGATCTGTAAAGTGAAGAGTGGCATTTG
>JAYRBT010000093.1:24832931-24844425 GCA_036023395.1 Myiotriccus ornatus
GACTTTTTAATTTTACTGTATTCAGAACAGGGACCTGGAGGTGTAAATGTGTAAGTGAAGAGTGGCACTTGGGAACAGGATTCTACCAATCTCAGGCCAAGCTGAAAGTTTTTTCATCCTTCCTGAATGAAGCTCAGGATATGTACAATTCCTCACAGAGCACTTCTTTCTATGACATATCTGTTTTATAACTGTCCTCTGGATCCTAGAGCCTTCATTTCAGTTCCTCAACCACAAGATTCTACCACAGTTAATGTAACTGCAAAACATCAGATGAAAAACATGTGTTATCACTTGTTATAGGTTTACTGATGCATCTATTTCCCTTTACACAGCTTACTGTGCCTTAAATCAAGATGTTTTCATAGAGTTAAAATTAAATTTTAATTATTGTGTTCTAGACAGGAGACTTTGAACTAGTTTCCTCAATCCCAGAAAAGTAGACTCATCTAGTATACAGAAATTTTTTATCAAGGTAAGTGCAGATCACATTTTATGAAACAAAGCTAAGCTTTCTTTTCTTTTAAAATGCTTATTTGACATATTGGCTTTTCTTTTCTAATGGGATTTCAGCTTTATCACTGCTGTTTCTAGAACAATACATTTATATTGAGGGTTAAGCTACAGAACTGTTTTATTAAGATGCAATTCAAATTATTTCAGTTACACTTTCAGGTGACTACCTGGCCCAGATACAGCTGGTGGATACAAACAAGAGGGAAAGTTCAAATCATAGGTTTAGTTCTTTAGTCAGCTAAAGAAAGTAACATAAAAAGATTCAAAAATAATTAAAAAAAAATTTACTCTTTCACTAAGAACCACTGCTCTCTTTTTTTGCAAAGAAATCATTGTACTCTCTTGTCAACATTAAAAATACTGATTATATATCTTAGGATACAGGATTGTCATCCTTATGGGTTATATATCCTCTCTGGATTTCCCACTGTTCTCTGACTCATCTACTCATCTCTCTGGGCTACTTGGATTTATAGAAGAGGAAAAAAGAAAAAAACATGATGAAATAAAGAATCAAAAAACAAAACAAAACAAAACAACTAAAAAAAAAAATCAAGCAAACAAATGAAAAAACAAAACAAAACAAAACAAAACAAAATAAAACGAAAAAAGAAAGGAAAGAACCAGAATAATCACTCCTGAGCCAGAAGAATGATTACATTCGACTTTCAGTTTTGGCAGGTGCCTCGCTTAATAACAAAGGTTAGTTGCATAACCCTTCCTCTAAATAAGCTTAATTGTGTGTAAAGTAGACACTTATGAAAGTACTGTGAGTATTATTACAATTTACTGACAAGTACAGAGCACTTGGAGATAAATAGTTAGATCTATTCTAAAAAGAAATGAGCTAATGTCAAATACTTCTTTCTGTACATCAGTGTCTCAAAACACTTTGTCTAAAACACAGAGCAGACAGCTGAAGGGCAGATAAGGCACAAGAAATTTAAGATATTCACAATACCAACAAAGTATATGTGAATGTACCTTTGACGGAATTAAGGAGAAGGGCAAAAATATTCTCGCTGTAAACTGATCCAGTTCTACTTATGAAAGGAAAATTTCTGTGGTTTACATCTACCAAAAGCTCCAAGCAGTCCTCCAAAAAGAAGCTTAGAGCAATTGGGTATTTTCAGCAACACAACATTTTCCATATGAATAAGGCATTTTCTATTGCTTCTGATCTTTGTGAAAAGCAAATGTTAATACTTCCTTGTGACAAATAGAACAGTTAAAGATAGCATAACATATCTGACCTTTTTTCCTTATTGCTGCTATATTAATGTAAACCTTAAGGCAACCAATGCAGGCTCTGCAATCAAGCCTGTGTGGTTTTTATTCTGTTTTCTAAATAAAATCCTTTGCAGGAAGAATTTTGGCTATAAGTTTAAGAGTTAGAATGGTCAGGAAATGCTGTTCTTTTAAATGAAGCTTCATACTTTTACTTCATCTCTTCATAAGTGTTTTCCAAATGCATCTTTGGGACACCCCTGTACAACCTATCTCAACCCCTAAAGGTAATCAGCTAATTATCCAGTGTGAGTGCTGAGAGAAAGCTGCACCTGGCACTTCACTGGGATGTAGGTGTCAGCTGTCTTATCTCACAGAAATACTTAGTGTGAAGGGGAAAGAACAATAAGTCAGAAATTAAAAGCATTGCTTTTGTTTTTCATACCTTCTCAGTGACACCCTCTGACTCACTGACACATTCCAGAACACTTCCTAAAAAAGTTCCAGTTAATAGCATAAAAAAAGAATGTACAACACCTTGTATCCTTCTAGAGTATTTTCTGCCTTCAGCCTCCCTCAGTTCCAGACTGTCCACAGATGATTTCCAAATGCTTGTCTTCCCATTCCTTTATGAGGTATATGCTTATCTTTATATAATTCAAAAATAAGAGAAAAAAAATGGTACATCTGTCTAGAAAAAAGGTGTCTGTTTTGGTTTCTTCGATGTTTGGAATCAAAGGATGCCCATCTAGTCCCAGAAAAGGAAAAGATAGGAAAGGGTGGTCACACAGTAAATTTCCCACACACTGATCTAACTACTTATTGCAAGTACCAGATCATGTTTTGTGACATTAAATTCTATTCCTACGACAAAACTCAATAGTGGTATTGCCTTTTATTATATTAACTATAGTAATAAAATAGCAACACTTACAATGATGACTTTAATAATAATTAAAAAGTAACCACAATAATAAAATTCTATTATAGATATGAGGAAGTTATTTTCCCCAAGGACTGTGAGAAATCCTCCTAAGCAGTACCTTCCCTTTTGAAATACAGATGTAGAAAGAGCAATGTGATGGCATTTAAGGAAAAGGTCAAAGATAATGGAGTTTTCTTTGTGATCTTTAAGGTACTGCTATACTAAATTTACGTCTCTTCAGGAAAGCTGATTACAGTTCCTTAAAAAAAAAAAAAAAAAAGTAAAGAAAATTCTCTTTTTCTGATAGAAAAAGGTGGGTTCAGAGCACCATCTCTCTGATTTACCCATTTGGGACCACTAATTTTGTAAAAAATGTAGTTAGCATTAAACAAGATTACAATCCTGATATAAGGTAACACATCCTGAAATATAAAAATGTGAACATTTCCCTATTTGCAAAGGAATAATTCCTAATATATAATAAATCCCATGAACCCTGGTGTAATTTCCATTTGCTTTAATCTAGTGGGTTTTTTTGAAAGAGTTTTGAAATGTGTTTGAATTATTCTGAATAAACCAGAAAAGGAGGAAATAGACAAGGGGAGATGTATATTTTCTCTATAGAATTGGTGGAGTTTTTTGTATTTTTTTTAAAAAATAATGTACCAGGTACTTCTCTCACAAGAATTTCGTAGTTCTCTATACGCCATCAGAACAGAAAAAAAGGATGTATATTTGTTTTTTTATTATATGGGATTAAGTTCGTATATAGCAAAAAAAATTATAAAAATAAATATGTGATACAAAAATGTTGCCTAAACAATTATATTTTAATTGAGAAATAAATTGAGGAGCAATTCAAGTAATGTAAGATACTGAATGAAAAGTTTCAAACCATGGATGCATTTAAATCCAGATGATAGATTAAAAAAAAAAAAAAAAAAAAAAGATGAATTTGATAGGAAAATGTGTTTTAAAAGTGAGATGGGAAGTGAGACCCTCAGCTTGATCTTTCCAGGTTTTTTTTACAGACTATTAGTAAGTAGTTACACTCAGTATGACCAGCTGCTTTATGCATAGCGCCTAGACATGAATGAATTCCAGAGCCTACATTCTTAATTGGTGGGGGCTTTTCACTATTTCAGGGTTTGACGTTTGGTTTACTACTGTTCTTTTTGTTTGGGGTATTTTTACTTCCTGAAATTAACATATAGCACCAAGGTTCCAGGTTATGTTGCTTTAAGGATTATCAACCTCTGACCACAGCTCTAGTTGTGGAATCCTGTTTTTATGTCTGTGGTCATATGCTCACACAATTGTATAAGGATTTCAAACAGTGTCATAGAATCATAACAGCTTGAGTTGGAAAGGATCTCAGAGATCACCTAGTCTGAAAATCCCTGCATCTCTCCCATCCAACCTGGTCTTGAACTCTTCCAGGAATGAAGCCTCCACAAATTCTACTCTGGGCAGTGCCTCAGCACCCTCACAGCCAAAAAGTTTCTTCTTATCATCTAGTCTAAACCTATCCTCTTAAAATTGTTCCCCCTTGTTCTATCACTGTCTGCCCATGTAAAAAGTCGCTTTGCATCTTTTTTATAAGCTCCCTTTAACTACTGAAAGTTCACAATGATGTCTGCTTGGAGCCTTCCCCAGGCTGAACAACCCAACAACTATCTCAGCCTGTTTTCATGGAAAAGGTGTTCTATCCCTCTGGTCATCTCTGTGGCCTTCCTCTGGGTCTTTTTTAACAGGTCCGTGTCCTTTCTGTGCTGAGGACCCCAGATCTGGATTCAATACTCCAGGTGTAGTATAATGAGAGCAGACTAGACAGGAAGAATCACAACTCCCAAGCTGCTGGCCATGTTGCTTTTGATGCAGCCCAGGATACACTTGGCTTTCTAGTCTGTGAGAACACAGTGCTGGCTCATGTCTGGCTTTTCATACACGAAAACCTCAAGTCCTTCTCAGCAGGGCTGCTCTCAGTGACTTCTCCCAGAATGTACTCACGTCTGGAATTATCCCAACCCATGTAGAGCATCTTGCTCTTGGCACTGTTGAACTTCATGAAGTTCTTGCGGACCCATTTCTTAAGCTTGCCCAGGTCCACATAGATGGCATTCCTTCCTTCAGTTATGTCAACTGCACCACTCAGCCTCATGGCCTTTGAAAATTTGCTAAGGGTGCACTTGATTTCACTGTGTCATTGATGAAGATGTTAAAGAGCACTGGTCCAAGACAGACTCCACAGTCATTACTTTCCACTTCCCAATTCCTGTTCTTAGAATTCAACTGTGCTTCTGCTGCACTCATTTATTGATGTTTCTTAAGCAGTTAATGTGCAGAATGTGCAGTTTCTAGCTCAAGGAACAGGTAAAAGTCATACAGTCACAGAATCATAAACAGGCCAGGTTGGAAGTGATTTCAAAATGTTATCTGATCAAACTCTTTATGAGAAAGGAAGCCTGGATGATATTATCCAACACATTTTCCATTTGCATCTTGAAAGCCTCCAGTAATGTTGAATCTACCACACGCCTGGTAAGGTTGTTTCAATGAATGATTGTTCTTACAGTAAAAAAGTTCTTTCTTACGATGAGTTGAAACCTCTCTCAGGGCAAACTGTGTCACCTCTTGTCTTCTCCACGTGACTCCTTGTGAGCCTTTGTGCTCTCTGTAGCTGCTGCTTAAGAACTAGAATACTATGTTGAGGTTCCTTCAGAGTCTTTCATTCTCCAGGGAGAAGCCTTTTCTTATAATTCTGACTTTACATCCTTTTTATTATTGCTGCCCTCCCTTGGACTCACAGTCTATCTGTGTGTTTTCTGAATTATGAGGAAAAGAACTGGACACAGTACTCCAGATACTACCTGACAAGCACTGAGTAGAGTGGGATGAATACATCTCTATTTCTGCTAGCAATGTCCCTTTGGATGCAGCACGGAATATGACTTGCCTTTGCTGTTGCAATAGCACACTGCTAACTAATGTTCAGCTGACTGTCCACCAGCACATCCACATCCCTTTCAAGAATACTAGTCTCCAGCCACACAGCTCCTAGCCTGTGCTGGGCTCTTTGGCTACTTTTTGCCACGTGTGGGATTCTTCAGTTGTCATTGCCAACCTTCATGGAGTTCTTGTTAGACCACTCTTCCTAGTTGTCGAGGTCTATCCGTAAGATGACTCATTTTTCTGACATGTCCAACCCAACAGTAACTCTAGTATCTTCAGCAAACTTGCTGAAGGTGTATTATGAATTTACCACCCATTTTGCAAACAACTAATCTGTAATTTGTTCATTTGTCAAGCAAAGACTGTGGGAAAGTGCATCAGACACTTTGTTGGAGTCTAGATAAAAAACATCCACGGGTTTCCCTATGTCAGTGCAAGATATTATTTTGTTGTAGAAGGTGATACACAACATCTGTTGTAAATACATGCTAGTGATTCTCTGTCACCAGCTTAATTTTATTTGTAGTAGTTTTTAGGAGGACACATTCCATTACTTTCCCAGGGATTGGATTAAAATTAATGAGTCTGTAATTTTCAGAGTCCTCCCTTGTGTCTTATTGCAGATGGATGTGACATTTGCCGCCTTCTAGCCATCAGACCCACTCCCTGATCTCCACAGCATTTCAGGTGCTGTGGACAGTGGCCTCACAATAATGTCAGGCTCATCTCTTAATACCCTGAGGTGAACTCTGTGCAAACCAAGAGTTTTATGTGGGTTGAGCCCCTGTAAGAAGCTGAAGATGAACCCGTCCTCCACTGCTGGTGAGTTTATATCTGCATGGTCGTAGCTTCTTGACCCCATGATCTGGGGTCCAGGTATGCCCATAAAGGCAGGGGTAAAGGAGATATGGAGAACCTCTGTCTTCTCAGCATTCTTAGTAATTATTCACAAGTCTTAGGACTTTCCTGGATTTCCATACTGTGCAAAGAAGACTCATTAGTGTGGAAATATTATTCCTAACCTGGGAGCCTTGATGCAGAGGTGGGAGGGCGATGTGGCCTGTTTAAGCAGCCCAGTCCAGAGGTAAGTGAGTCAAGTGGATTCAGTTCAACTTTCTTTGTCTGTCTGACTGCCATTAAAACAGTAGAAGTCGGGTTAACAAATTAAAACTAGATGTTGTTCAGTAGTTCTTTCCAAACAACTGAGAGTGAGAAATATGAATTTTAGTAAATATATAAATGAACAAAAGGCCTAAATTTAGGAAGTAAAAAGTAAAGAAAAACTGAATGAAGTGGGATTAGGAGAGATGTATGGAAGGGTGATTCTCCTGTTATTGAGTACAGGGAAGGAAATACATTCAGAAAAACACTACATCTAGTAAAACTGAAGAACCTTTGACATCTAAGAGCAGAATAAGATGTTGTAATCTGAAAAATATTGCCAGATGAACTCATTCCCAAATATAAAATGCAAGGAACTTAGATAAACATTTATCATAAGAGGGTAAATGTGATGCAAGACCCAAAAAATTAGAGGATTATTTCGGAATTTGCTGTTTCTTTCAATGCTGAAATAACTAGGGGAATTAGTCCAGAGGAACTAACAGGAAAATCACATATATCACATTTATGTTGAATAGAAACATTGGTAGATCGACCTTGAAGAATTTCATAGATTAATTATATTTATATTGATTTTTCTGCCTCTGGTTGCAAACAAAGAATTACACCTCATCATGCTTGATTGCCATATGTAAAAGAAGATTGGAGTAACAGTAATCTGAACTGTGACGTATTTTGGTGTCTAATTTCTGTCTTGACTTTACTGAAGTTACCTGAAATGTGATTCTTCCTGATAAAAACTACGAACAGTGACAAAACATCAATACTGACTTTTGCCCTTTCTGACTTTATAGTGTAAATAAAGCGTCCATTTAAATGCAGTTAGATAGAATCCCCTTGAATTACCTCAGAAAAAAATACTAAGAGCTTGCACTTCCCTTGCCAGTGACAATTTTGCCAGTCTATCTATCACAAATGCATCAATTTTAACAATATGTGAATACTACCCTGCAGATTATGTCAGTGTATTTGAATGTGCTATGGTTTAAACCTTCATAAAAAAATACTAATACCATCTGTCCTTGTTTCATAAAAGGAAATCTGACAGACAAATCTTGACTGCAACCTGGCAAAAGACCTGCATATTTTGCTGATATTGAAAAAATGAACTTTATCCAATGATCTTCAGAGTTAAACCCACATTGACTTCATGTGTTTCAATTCAGCTTCTGTCAGTATACCTGAAGCAAAAAGCCATTTTTAAGTCAGCAAAAATAGCAACATTTTTTCTGTTCTTTGCAAGCAAAGCCATTCTGTAAGGCATCTAATCCTTAGAACAGATCCTGGGCTTTGCTGCTGGCTCTAGGGTGAATATACACAAATCTCTAATCGCTCCATTGTCACAGTTTCACCCGCCATGCAGTAGTGTGATGTGTCTGGTCTCTTTTTTAAACATGAAGATCTTTATTTGTAAACACATCATGCAAAAGCTGAGTATGTACTACATGCACAAAAGCCACCGCAGTAACCCAGACCTCCCATTATTCCTTGTTCTCCCCATTTTCAAGACTTTCTTTTTACTGTTAGAAAAAGTTTTCTGTACACTGTGTGATAAAGGTGATCCAAATTCTCCAGGGCAGTGTGCATCATGTCCTTCTCTGTAAAACTGGACATTTTGCAGCAACTCACTAAAAAAATCAACACCAATATATTTGTTTCTCCTACCCTCAATTTATAAGAATTCAGTTTCAAAATTGTTGGTTATGGGATAGTTGATAAAGGCTATTACTTAAACCAGGTAATCCTGAGCCTTGAATGACAACATAATTATTCCAAAAGAACAACAAAGTATTATGTAAGAAAATATAAAAATCTGGTCTGAGTAAAAAAAAACTCCTGGCTTCTCTCCCCATTAGTTTTACTTAAAATTTGAGTTATCACATAAAAAAAAAAAAATAGATAAACCCCTAAATGCAGTTATAGATTGTTTCAGGATGAGCATAGATTGACTGTGGAGCTACACATTATCCATTTCATATCCAAAGAATGAACGTGTTTGTTAATCAATATTTACTGGAAGATGATACAGTTAAGGCAAAACAAAACCAGTTCTGTTCTGGTGCAAGGACAAGTACACAAAGATTTATGAATGGAACACGTGTTGAACATGGACTGAGAATTCAAATTATGTTTGTTGTTACCTTGATGATAAACTTACATCTTGCTCATTTCTCTTCCAACAACAGGGTGCCAGGAGGGGAAGGAAAAGAAAAAACAAGGTAAAAGTGTATCAAAATAGGAAAAATAGCATTTGTAATCTTTCTCATCGCAAAGAGTGCTGCCTTTCATCAGTAGCTTTCTCATGGGATTTTGTTTCTCACATTTTAATACAAAATTTCATTGATACAGCTTTAAAATGGTAATGGCTCAATTTTTTTCTGCATCCATATGTTTCTATAGCATTTGTAATAGTAGTAGTATTGTAGGTCTGACTCAGTGCTTCCCAAAGCTTGGGAAACACAAACTGATATATATAATCTAAATTTATGAATACATTTATTTTCCTAAAGATAGAGAGAGGTACCCTGGGTGGGGTTTCAAAACATGCAATGATGATGTGACTCAGGTGTGTAATAGAGTGTGATAAAGGCTCTTACAATTATTGTAATAGAAGGCTGCCTTGCTAGACATGCGAAAATTATTGTAAGGTTTAAAAATTAATTGCTTAGAAAGTATGGAGGAAAATACTGAAAACTACTGTAAATTATTTTGAAACTGAAAAACAAGCAAGGCCCAACACTCTCTGCTAGTATACTGTACCCACAAAAGATACAGACTGGGCAGAGATCCCTTCTGCTTCAGACCATGCCCTTTTGCAGGAGGTGAAGATCAGCTCTGTGCCTGGACTGCTGTGGTGCACCGGTGACTGCACACCTGCTGTGAAGCTGAAAAAACCCTGAAAACAGTGATAAGTACAGGTATTTTGTTGATGTTTTCAACCTGCAAATGTGACAATAAAGGCTTACATCACAGCTCAAAGGCACTCAAGATTCATCTGGTGACAAGTCGCTGACATCTGGTTTGAGAAATCAGCTTGGTTTTTTGAATTGTTTCACTCTTTGAAACTTGGTCATCATCTGTCTGACTGGATTAAGTCCCTTTCTTAAGTAAAAGATTTAAGTTCATCCTGTTTCCAAGAGATATTTCATTAATGTTCATGGGTATATCATTCTGTGAACATATGTCTTCATTGTGGAGTTGTTTTTCCTTCCAAGCATTTCTCATCCTGAATTGCATGATCCTTGGGGGTTGGGAGAAGATAACCTATAGTAATAATAAAAACTCCAAACCAGTTACTGGTTACAGTGTATAACAATATTTGTGTGAATCCTGGTTTACCTGGAGCACAATAAAAGCAATGAACAATACTCTTAGATATAAATGTAACAGATGAAATCTACAGCTTCATATATACCAGGCATTCAACTGAGCTCCCATCTATCAAGATATTATTTAAATAGAAATAAAAAATAAAATAAAAAAATAAAATAAAAGAAGGAGGAAAAGAAATAGAAGAGACAATAAAAGCATTTGGATTAAATAACAGAAATTATGAGAGACAAAGATGAGAGTTGTCGTGGTTTTGCTTTGGGCTAATTTGCTTTTACACCCCCCACACAATAACTATTAGTTTAGAGAAGGTTTATGCAGACAAAAGAGACTGGATTTGGGAAAATAACATGAACATTTATTACTAGCAAAATAAAAACTACTAAAGAACTATAACAATTTTACTTAAGTAAAAGTGCTATGTATTTACAGAAGATACTTTTCTCCACCCACCTCCCCCCCTTTATATGAGTTTAAGGAGGAGAAGCAGTCTCTTCCTCCATTCTTAGAGCTCCAGGTTTCTTCAACAACTTTGCAGCACTCTCATCGCAGCTGGAACTCTTTTTTCTTCTCTGTGTCGGTCTCCAGGGCTGGGCTTACTCCCCTCCTGGGCTAAGACCGGAGGCTGGGGGTTACATATAGGCCCTGAAGGGTCTTTTCTTCCATGGTCTTGCAAGGGGACACTTGCTTACCATGGATCTTTTTTCACGGGGTTACAGGGGATAATGGCTTGTGAGTCCACCCCTGCTTCCCTGTAGAGGTTTCTTCTCACGGGAGAACAGTCTTTGATAGACCTCTCCACCACAGGTCTAGCACGAATCCCTTACTCGGATCCCACACATCTCACCTGAGCCATTCTTGCTCCAGTGTGAGGTTCTCTCAGGGTCACAAACACACTCGGATCCTACACATCTCACCTGGGCCGTCTCGCTCCAGCATGAGGTTTTTCTCAGGGTTACAAGTCTTCAACAGGACTCTGCCTTACTTCAGTCTTCTTTCATGAAATCTTGGCTTCCTGGTACATCTACAAGCTCTTCAGTGAGCTGCATGGGGGGTCTCCTCACCCTAACAAACTTTTACAGCTAGCAGGGATTATTTTTCAGTCTTTTTGTTGCTGAAGGGAGAAAGCGAAAGGGGGAAAAACAGCTCTTCCTCCTTTGAACTTTTTTCTCTCTCCTGCAGCAGCTTCAGCTGCCAGCTTCAACCTTGGGCACTTTCTTATCTCTTTGCAAAAATTTCTTCTACAGCGGTTTCTTCGTCCAAGCAGTCAGTCCTTTAAAGATTTTTTTTTTTCCCACTCTCTTACATGAGAGAAGGGGGGCTTCAGTGCCACACCTGCCCCCGACCCAGGCCGGGGGAGGAGGGGGCCTTGCCCCCACCTGGGCTTGCCACCGCTCCTACATGGCTGCTGCTCTTAATTTC
>JAYRBT010000093.1:24849904-24873032 GCA_036023395.1 Myiotriccus ornatus
CTTTTCTGCTAGGCCATTTTCCAGACATTTTTCCTGCATCCTGTAGTGCTGGATGGTGTTGCTGCTGATGAAGTGCAGGACCCAGCACTTGGCTTTGTTGAACTGCAGCCCATAGATCAAGTCTGTCCAGAAAATTCTGCAGTCTTCCTACACTCCAGGAGATCAACAGTCCTATCCAACTTGGTGTTATCTGTGAACTTACTGAGGGTACACTCAATCTCCTCATCATAATCATCAGTAGAAACATTTAACAGGAACTGGCCCCAGTGACGAATGCACCTGTCCAAGTCATGGGCTGCTAGCTTTCCCAGGAGAATGTAGTGGGAGACAGTATCAAAGGCTTCACTGAAGTCCAGGTATTCTACATACACAGCCTTTCCCTCATCCACTAGGCAGGTGTCTTTTTTTTTTTTTTTTTAGGAATATTTTGCACTTACTGTATTTGAATAAAATGAATAACCAAGTTCAGGAATTCTTGAAGCAGTGTCATTATGTTTTACTTTGAAATTATTCACTGTGTTGCAATTTTAAATGGACTCTTGTTTATTTCAGTTTCGATTACCATGGTTAATGCATTTCTATGAAAGACCCAGAACAGAAGATTGCAGATTCTGTGTAGCTAAATCAAGCTTTCTGGAAAACAAGGATCATAATACTCCTCCAATTTTATGAAATTTTGTGAAGCTGGTGGTTATAAAATGATAAAAAATAGTATTGCTAACTTGTTCAGAAATTGAGTATAAAGCTTGATGACAACTTGTGTAAATAAAAATGACACTTTTGAATTCAGACTCACATTAGTGATCTTTGGAAAGCTCTCTCATTCTTCTAACATGGTAAATGTTTTTCTTTGGAAAAGTACATATCAAGTGAAAACTAGTCTTTTACAGAGGTATTTGCCAGATGATTGTATGCTTGTCTAAGTGGCTTGGTAACATAAGCCATTTGCTTGCAGCCAGACCAAACAACTAACAGAACTGGTTACCTACCACCCTGGTCCCCAGGTTCTGTACACAGAAACTCCCAGGGAGATCCATGAGAATTCCATGACTCTGAGGGGTTTTCTGCTGAAAGGGGAGGCAGAATGTTGACCTAAAAGTGGAGGAGTACTCAACCTGGATGGTGAAAATTAGCATGTTTTATCATTAAATTTTATGCCAGTTCAACTCATACCATGCTCCAAACTCTGGGAATGTGCCATCAAACTCCTTCATGGTCTGTCTGTCCCTAATTCTGAGAGTTACCCCCTGCTTAGAGAATATGGAGAAGGACAGGGGATAGAAATTGCTCCAGTGATCTGACTCCAATACCCTTTTATTCACACCTGTGAAGTTTGTTCATGTAAACAGAGATGATGAAGAGAGAGATGACTTTCTTGAAAGAAATTGCCATCTCTTAGCTGTGATGCAGTACAGAAAGCATCTACATTTCTAGGCACTACAGTTGCAAGGAACACAGTGAATCTCCATCAAATTAATGCATTTTACTTTACAACGTGAGAAGAATCTAACTGAACAGGGTCTATTATTGCCTGTCACTGGCCAGCCAGTAGCTTCTGAAGGTCCACTAAAGTGTTCATTTGGGATCACATGTCTGAATATTCCATCCTGTGAGGTTTTAGAATGCTTCATGGTAAGTCAGTTGCTAAACCTAAGTGACAAATATTTAGCTGATGTAAATCAGCATAGTTTTATTAGCTGGGACTGAACTATATCTTTTTACATTCACTAAGCCTCTGGACAAAAGGCAAAAATACATGCAACGGGACTAACAAAAAAGTCTGAAATTCCAATGTTATTGGATTCAAATTCAATGAATGTGAATTGCAAAACATTGGTGAGAACAAAAAAGCCACCTTAAATCACTTGGTATACAGAAGATAAGACGCTATACAGAATGACTTTCTTAGAGGAGTAAAATTACTGACTAATTATTGATTTATAATGTTGAAGAATCCTTACTTTTGGCCCATCTCTTCTAGAAAACACCTCTCCAGCTGAAACCAAAACTCTTCCTTCAGAGCTGAGAAGCTTTTAAGATATAAACCAGTCAAAAGGAGAAGCATTTATGTCTGGTTTATATTGGCAAAATGCAATCAATCCATGACTCTGGTTGAGCTGATCATGTATCTCCTGACATTTTATGGGAAATGTATATATAAAGCTACCTGCAACTGTGTGGAGAATAGTGTCCTGAAGATGTAGAAATGGATCAACATGTAAACTTTGGACTATAATTCATAGCTTATGGACACTGTCATCAGCAGTTGTGACCTTTTCAACTAGCACTAAATATAAGTGAAAAGTACATAATTCTTGTGAGTTCTGTAACATATCAGCAATTCATCCCCATGTTGTCAGTCCATAGGTTAATACCTCTCATATTTCAACTGGGCAGTGCAATGTTACAGCTTTCAAATCAGCACTGAATCTTCCCATTTACTTTTTATTCAATAACTCTTGAACTGTTTCTACATATTGTACAGACTTATAAGAAGACAATAAATAATATAGTCCAGTTTAGTTGCTTTAATCTTTGAGAATTGTTGTTGCTATGAATTACACACTTAAAAAAATGTTTTGTTTCCTGTATTCTGCTCTTAAGTAAATGTCCTGCTAATTTCTACATACAGAATTATGAAAAACATGTCAGAATGTATAACTCTAATTAACATTTTAGGGTAAAAAAAAAAAAAAGGCAAGTGAGAAACTGCCTGGCTATTTATAAATGCCTAAACCAGCTTTCAAATTAGCTTACTACACTTTTTGAGAAGTTTTGATAAAATAAGTGTGCTATTTTGATATTCTTTAAACTAAAGACAACCCATTTAAATTGTTAGTCCATATTATGAAGACAAGCTAGTTCTTACTAAGCATCTTAGACAAGGAGTTAGAAATTAATCATAGTATCATCATATAATCTTAGAATGGTTTAGGTTGGAAGGTATATTAACCATCATCTAGTTCCAACCCCCTGTCATGGACAGGGATACCTTCCATTAGACCAAGTTGCTCAAAGTCCCATCCAACCTGGTTTTAAATTTCAGGGATTGAGCAGCCCCAAACTCTCTGGATATTCTCTTCCAGTGCTTCACCACCCTCACAGTAAAGATTTTCTTCCTAATATCTAATCTAAACCTATTATTCTCTTTCAGTTTAAAGCATTCTCCCTTGTCCTAACACCACATGCCCATGTGAAAAATCCCTCTCCAGCTTTCTTTAGACCTCTTTCAGGTTCTCCTTTGTTTTTTGAAAAAATGCTGAAGAAAAGGTCAGCCTCCATATGACTAAAAATCAAGAAGGTCAAAGGCATGCTCAACTTACATTCTGCAGTAGGCAGGAGACTGTAGGCACTAAATGGCAGTGAGTAGTGTTATTCTGTTTAAAAAATGCTATGAAGCAGTCACTAGTCCTTCAGTGCAGACCCTTGGGTTGCCCACACTGATATTTCAGCATGCAGTCATTGGTCTAGAACACATCCCTTCAGCTGTCCTTGCAATTTTGACCACCTTTTGTGGCTGGAAATTATTTATGCTTTAGGCTTTCAGAATCACATATGACTCTTTACATTTGTTGCTGGGCTGCAAGGCTTCCCTTCTCTCCTCTCCCACTGAAAAAAAATTGAAAGCTCTGTAGGATTAAAAAAATAAATATTTGTTACCTGGATCATACAAACTGAGTATATTCCAGGAAGATCTAATGGTGTTTGCTATCTCTAACATTGTCTACATTTGAATAGACCTCAGAGTAAAGAATTTAGTCTTAAAAATATTGGTGAATGTAAATTCTTTGTCATTTTCCAATAGGGTAAAGGAATCTCATAGCATTTATAGGGGAAAAATTAAACATGTATATAAAAATTGCACAGATTTATAAATCCAGGTTTTGACAAAGGATTATGACTTTAGCTTTTTTTTTTTCTGTGTTGTATGCTTAATTGAGGGGAAAAAAAGTTGAAGGTACAAAGAAATTAAGTGTCTCTAAAAGAAGCCAGTGTGTTGTTTACGCACACATTATTAGGTTAATTTTAAACTAGTGATCAGCTAGGCAGTCAATCTGAGGGATATGCCTACTGGATACCTACTTAGATTCTAATCTCTGATTATACAGGACTGCACTGTACACTAAATGTGTGAGAGGAAGAATAAACTCCCAAATCCCTTTCCATGCCCATTTATTTATAAGTTTTTATAACAAAACCATCCATTAGTATCAGTAATCATAATCAGTACATTAGAAACATCAGAAAATCTGCTATAACAGAAGGACTAACATCATCATGAAGTTTTGCCAGTTCCATATGGATTTAGTTCATTGTCAAAAATATTCTACTGCTCATTATCAGCTTCTAAGTAATGTGTATTTTACAATTAAATGATAGATCTCAGCTTCTTAACACTTTCCACAAATTACTAGATAAAATCTGCAGTTTACACATGCTTAAAGACAAGTTTTCTTCTATAACTTTGTTCTTCTCTAAGAATATTGTTTTGCATTCTCTAGTTTTATGGTATCGTGACGTGGGACTTGCTTTACATTTAATCACAGAGAAAGAAATTGTGTCTACAAATTCGTTGGATGACACTCAAGGCTAAAATACTTTAAATTGAAGGAATATTTGAGCTTCTTTAATAAGTGACAAAACTCTCTACTAGTAATTGGTTTATGGAGGTACAGCCTGCTTTATGCGGCATTTTTAGTGACTCACTTCTTTAGCTTGGTCTGATTGCTGCCTGTGATCCGTATCAGTTGCACAGGAAACACTGATTATTCCTATATATCTTTGTTTGGAAAGCACAGTCTCTATTTAATGTAATTGTTTTCCCACTGTGGTGTTGTTTGAAAATTAGTGTTTTCTTGATTTATTCATTTATTTTAATTTCATGCCTTTCCGTTGTGGTGTAACATGTTGGAAACATCTACAAGAAGAACATATCCAACATATTTTCTTTTCTCAAGATTTTGAATTTATTACTCCCACCCTACTTTCACTTGCATGGTTGCTAAAAGCCCCTTTGTTAGGGGGATTTGTCTTCCATTCCATATTTTCATCGTACTGTGCAATATAAAATATTTAACTGGTTGCATGGCTCAGGTGTATCAGCTTTGGAAACTTATTTTAAAAAAACTTAACTTTGAGAAAATCAAACAAGACATACTTTTAATCCCCACATTTCTTTTGTTTTCAACATTATGTATAGAATCTTGCCTACTAAAACTGCAATAAGTAGAAGGAAATGCTTTCAGAATTATAAGCAAAAAGCCTCCTGAACCCTTCTGCCACTTTAGTACCACTTTAATGAATTTACTCTGGTTATGAATGGTCTTTTTTTAAAACAACCATTCTTATTTTTTTTCTATATAATACATTCCTTTTTTAAAATTCTTGGTGTTGTGTCATTGTTTAACCCCAGCCAGCAAACAACCCCATGTGGCCAGTCTCTCACTCCTCCACAGTGGGTTGTGCAGAGAGAATCAGAAGGATGAAAGGGTGAAAATTTGTTATTTGAGAAAAAACCATCTTAATAACCAATATAGAATATAATTATAATTATAATAATGATAATTATTATAATTATAATAATAGTAGTAATAATAATGGTAATTTAATTAAAAAGAAAATGACGGAGAAATAAAGCCCAAGAAAGACCAGTGAGGTAAATGAAGAGTTGCTCACCATCAACTGACTGATGGCCAGCCAGTCCCTGTGCAAGAGCCCTCCACCAACATTTCCCCAGCTTTATATACTGAGCATGATGTTTTATGGTGTGGGATATTCTTTGGGCCAGTTGGGGTCAGATGTCCTGGTTGTGTCCCCTCCCAACTCCTTGTGCACCCCCAGTCCCCTCCCTGGTGGGGTGAGGAACAACAAAGGCCTTGTCTTTGTGCAGTAACAAAAACATCCCTCTGGTATCAAGCCTGTTTCCAGCATGAAGAGAAAACACAATCCCAAAAGAACTTCTGTGAAGAAAATTAATTCTATCCCAGCCAAAACCAACAAGTCTTCATCATTCTTGAAGTAATTACAGAAAAACAGTAAAATAAATAGGTTCAATAAAAATAGAATTTATTTTACTAAAGTATTGATTTCTCCCCTCTTGACCCTCTTTCTGTGAGGATTCAAAAAAAAAGAATAGATTCTATATTAGCTACAAAGTTCTATGTCATCAAATATATCACCACATTATACACTTTATTAATTTATTTTATGACTCTTTACTAGTACCTTGAGAGCTTTATGATTAATTAATAACAAAATGAAAGAGTGAATTTTGATCTTTTTTGGTTTTTGAAGGTATTCAGATAAATTCTCTCCTAAATATTTCAATATTAACATATCACTACAGTTAATAAGAAAATTACACACTTGATTTCATCTCTTAAACTGAAAGTTAAATGGATCTACATCTGCTTACCGGAAATAAACCCATCCAATGATATTTGCTGTTAGTGTAACTCAGAACATTACTTTTTCAAGCATGTACTATTTTTTAGTCAGACATACAAACCCCATTAAAATGAACGACATGATTAACTGATACTTTATGTAGGAAATTACTTAACTGTGTACTTCATTCTCCTCTCACTGAGACTGTCTTTGATGCAAACCAGCATTTTGCTATTTTGATTAAACAAGTTTGTCTTTCAGACTCCTGCAACACGTATTCTGCTTTAGGAGAAGACAGTTACACCTAAACCCCATGAAACCAGTGGAAGTCAGATAAAGAAACTCTGTGAGGACGTGGCGCTTTATATTCCCAAACTTAATTGCACTCACACTTGGCTTCCATATACTCTACTGCCTCTGACCGAGGTACGCTGTACTTGGTTGCTAACTGTTGCAATACAAGCCCTCTGTTTCTCAAGACTGTGATGTGTACATTTATGTAAATATACGCTTTCATTCAATATTTAGTTTGCATACAGTTGAATATTTCAAGAGATAAAATAAGCTACACCACAAGCTTCTGAACACAATCCATAGTTTGAACTGTTACTGTGTTTGCTTTGTAGTTCCACTTTGCCTCAAACATGTTGTAACAAAAAGCAGAGTAAAATAGAAGAAGGCTTGATGAGGACTAACATGTGGTGTTGATGTTTAGGTATGTCCTCCTATTTTGAGGTTAATTTGTGGGTCAGGTCAGGGCTGGACAACTCAGCAGGACTTGCAACAGAATGAATAGAATGGAAGGATGTTGTAGATATCAGTGTCAATTTCACTATTCAATTACTCTATCCAGAAAGGAACAAAGGAATAAAAGAGTTGTCCATTCAGTTAATACCTGTTGCCATATTCCAGTGTAAGTTTCTATTCTACTTTAAGAATCTTATATCCAAATATTTAATCATAAAACAATTTGTTTTGTAGAAGGAAATTCTGTCAACAGGCTTCCTTGAAGATTGATCAGAGAACAAATGCTTTAAGAGGCTTTTTCAGATGCAGATCTACATCTCATTCCTGCTTGTTTCAGAATTTTCCATGTGACTTTGGGAGTTTATTTACTTCAATCTGTAAAATAAGATTAATAAGACTTACTAGCTATGGTTTTGTTTTATAGAATATGAGTTTTTTAGGGCACAAACCAACTTTCTACATTTGCATAGCACATCACGAAGTCTTGGCAAAGGTCTTCAAATGCTATTGAAGTGCAAAAATAATAAAAAGTGCCTTATCTTTAATTGGTTTTACTTTATGTCATCCTAAATTCAAAGCGATAACTTTAGGTGAGAAGCAGTATAAATTATGATACCATTAACACAGTATCACAGTTTCTGAGATTATTCCTTGAACATAAAACCTGCAGAAGACAACTGCAGTCTTCTGCAAAGACTAACGAAGTAGTTTCTGAAAGGACCCTTCCCTTTTGAGGCACAGCAGTGATGGGTACTGTTCTTTCTTTCTGGCTCCATCTTCCCCCCAGGTGGTCAGAGGGCTCTGTCTAATCTGAAAGACAAGTTGGGTGAAGTTCTCTAGGGTAGGAAATCAATCTTCAACAACAGCTTTTGACAATACAATAGCAAAACAGATCTCCCTGACAGTGATTTTTAAAAGTAAAAAATGATGGTTAGTCTGATATCTCTTTCTTTGGTTGTCACTATACAGTATGTCTTTCTGTTGTCAGAGAATGCTCAGATATAAAATCTTTCCTTGGGATATTACACAAAAATAAATATGGGTAGTACACAAATATAAAAGCGTCATTACTTCTAAAGGTACCTACTATATTCTATCATAACAGTTACGGCAAGGAGTTAGCAGTTCGCAGAAGTCTTTCTTGCTAACCCTGAAATCTGTAAGAATCTGAGGTAGCAATAGACCTGAAACGATAAAGTAATTCTTGCAAAATACAGTAATTGAGTGATTAGTAGCAGGGACAGAATTGATGAACTGGTTAGGAACAATTTGTGTTTGCCTCCTCTCCTGAATTACTAAACCAAATGAGAAGTGCAAGGAAGAAAACTAAGATAAAATGGAAATCATCTACACTGTTCAAACTAATTTTGCAGTTCTCTTTAGAGCAATTGTAAAGGTAGCTACTGAATACAACTGGCACAGGTTTTTTAATAAATCACATAATCTTTCATGTATCCTGCAAGAAACGCAGAACTTTATTGGGATTGAGATGCTGTATTCTGATATGGAAATTTTTTGGGGGGGGGGGGAAGAGAAATAAGATTAAACCAGAATTTTAATTACTGATTATGTTGGAAAATAAAATAAAGCAAACACATATTAGTTAGTTTCCTTATATGAGTGATTACTGGCCTGTAAAATTTTATAACCTGAAAATTTTCCTTTCTTCAATACATCCAGTTTCTTCCCCTTGGCTGTGCTTTTCCTACTACTCTAGTGCCAAAAGTTTGTAGGTGGCCATTATGTATTATAATCACAGAAGTTATTCCTATCACATAATTACTGAACTGCCCTGAGGACAGATGTACTTTAATGAGCCTTTGGGGAAGTAGATTTAGCTTTCTTCTCTTTCTGAATGGCTAAAAAGCATTCACGCACTGCTTACAGAGTCATTGCTTGCACATGGATCGTATTGTTGGCAGTCCTTGCTTCTGCTATTTTCATTTAAATGATCACAGCTATCTCTTCCTTTTGAAGACTTTAAAAAACAAATTTATTTTCCTAATTTAATATATTGATGCTCTTCACAGAAATTTAAAGGCAAAAATATCCTGGTTTGAAAATACGGTCCTGAGTACTGGTTTTCCTGTGAAAATAGGAAAAGTGGAACTGCCACATTTTTCAAAGCAAATACTGCTTGTTTTGCTTTTGGTGAAAGGAACTGTTACTTTGTGGAGTCTGTGTACCAGTGCATTAGGATACATGTGCTCTGCCTGTGGAGTAAGGCTGCAGATGAAATCAAACCAGCAGATATTAGTTTAGTAAGGAACTTTGGGGACATGTCAAAATCTTTAATTTTTAAATTTTTTCATTTAAGGGACTGTACGTCTTCTGACCCCAGTCTGCTTCTGCATTTATTTATACATCCTTTATGAGGCAAACCTTCCCATGGCTAGATTACCTGTGATACCCATGATATTTAACACACCCTTTTCCTTGGTGATTTAAACAGGAAGCATGTACTGAACAGATCACCAGAGCTTGTGGTCAATGGCTCTGTATCCCGGTGGAGTCCAGTGATGGGAGATGTCCGTCACGGTGATGAGTGGTGTCCCTCAGGTCTCCATTGTGGATTGGTGCTCTTTAATATATTTAAAAATTAATTGCTCAGTGAGATCAAGTTTTCAGATGACACAACGTTGAGTGGTGCAACCTTCCTATTAAAGAGAGAGAGCAATTGTTTACAGAGGTAAAATCTAGTCACAGGAAAACAAGAACAGTTTTAAACTAAAAGAGTAGATATTTTGATTTGATACTAGGAAGAAATTCTTTACTGTGAGGATGGTGAGGCACTGGCACAGGTTGCCCAGGGAAGTTCTGGTGTCCCATTCCTGGCAGTATTCAAGACCAGGTTCGATGGTGCTCTGAGCAACCTGATCCGGTGTTTTGCAGCATTCCCCATGGCAGAGGCAGGAGAGGTTGGAACTAGGTGATCTTTAAGGTCCCTTCCAGTCCAGACCATCCTATGATTTTATGATCATCTTGAGTTTGCTTTTTAAGTTAGCCATAAAGGAGGACAATCAATTCATTTACTAGGAGAAATGTACATAAAGATTTGTATATATCTGGATTTTCCAGTAGATAGATAAAGTCTCTGAGCTATAAAATATTTTAGTTCCAAGGAACCAGATAAATAATGCTATCAGAATATTATGTTAAAAATCCTGTAGTGCTTTACCCGAAGGATACTAATAAGTCTATGTCACTGACAAAGAAAAAAATCTGGCAGATCATCTGATGATGTTATCAGAGAGATAAAGTTTATAGTATAAATGTCAGAGAACAGTACTTAGAAATAACTCATCCAAAATAATCAAAAAATCATATAATTTGATTAAAAATTAATCAGAGGAGGATTATTTTTTATTTGCCTGTGGCCTTTTCATTACTTAAGATTCATCTTTACAAGCTTCGCATTGCAACGCTGTTAGAAAAAGGGTAAAAAGGAAAACTGATTTGTTTTATATAGCTATTTGATTCTCAGTACAAGGTCTGTTAGAAGAAATATTACTAGACTCTCTAAATATCTGAGAGAACTGCAAGACTGTGAAAATTCCATTTAGTTAATGCTAACATCAAAAAGTGGGTTTTGGAATCTTTTACCTGAATCTCAGACACTAGAGCTATCTTCCAACTGCAGTTCCAAATTTCTGGACTTAAACTAGTGCACAAGACTGATTACAATGTTATATACTAGACTGCCATAACAATATTACTGAAATAGCTTTATTTCTCTCCTTTTTTTTTTTTTCTAAATGAATCTAAATTATTTCATTTAAATTAATTGTTTTAATGAGCTTTCAATGCCATAATAACTAAAGCTTTAAACATTAAATGTACATATATGATCTCATTCTAATAAAGAATATCCCATACTCTCTGTAAGTTTATCAAATTTGATATCTTCAGCAGGTAATCATTAATGTGACAAATGCTATCAGTGAGAAAATACCAGTGTCAACATGTATTCCCCCAGTGGAATTTATTTACATAGTAATGTTGTTGGATGTACAGAAACATAGCTTACTCTTGCACAGGAGAATTTTAAGGGATTAATTTAAAATAAAAGTCTACAAACACACTAAAGAACTACTGCTGCTGCCATAACTGGAGTAATTACCTCAAAGTACCATATTTTGGATTCAGTCTTGCAGTTAGGTCTGTAATAACAGAGATCCACTGATACTGCCAGGTGAAGCTCTTTAAGGGTAAAGCTTTTATCACATGCTTTATCACATGCAGACAGTATCTGTAGGGTTTAGCATGACTAGAACAAAATTTGCCCTAATAATAGTGATTAATTCTTGGCCTATAAACCATCTGAAAATGTTTAAATTGATGACCACAGAAAGAACAATTCAGCAATATGACAGAAATATTAAAGGACTGTTTAGCAAAAAGAAGGGTGGTAGAATTTAAATCTAGTGCACTGAAACTGCAAGAACTTATTTTGATGGTCAGTAGTTAATCTTACTGAATCATTCAACCATCAGCATGATATTCAGGAAGTCCAACGGTGTCAGAGTTTGCTCACATAGAACTACTGTCTCAGGCGCACAAGCTACATTCATAAATTTTATTCATGGTATAGGTACAGATATCAGCTGTAGAAGCTGGGTGTGCAAATATTAAATAAACAAGTAAAGATGCCCCTTAAAAGTAGCACTTTCACTGATACAGATATCAGTGTAGCCACTTTAGTAGTGATTTAGCAAATCCAAGAAGTCACTAATCTGTGAAATACTTACTAAAATAATGAAGGACACATTGATGACGTAATCACAACCAAGTTAATATTCTTTGATTTCCTATGACAATACAAACCCATCCTATTAGACATGCAAAACCTTAGAAATGTTCTCATGTTAGCTACATTCTTTCTAAAAAATTATTCTCTTTGTCTTTTCAGTAGCAAAGGAAATTTCTTGTCACATGGGCAAGGCAGAACCACAGCCTGGAGGCCCCTTTTAAGAGAAAATCCATATTTTTATTTTGTTTTTATAGCAGATAATAAATTCCAGTTCTGCGGGGGTTTTTTCTTGTTTATGAACTACTCTTGGGAATAAAGCAAGATGAGAGGACATCAGAGAGTTCAAGGTCTTTTATTCATATGTAAATTAATTGAAACTATTTCCAAATGTTTCCTGATGCCTTTAAGAACAACTAATAAGCAACTAATAAACAGTGTTTGCACATATGAAAGGACATTTCCTTATGGTGGTCTTTTGCTTATTCAAAACACTGGAAGGCAGAACATAATCTCTGTGAACATGCTTAAATATGTGTCTATGTGTGCACCTGCCAATCCTATAAAATTCTAAAAATCACTTAAGGAACAATTAAAAAATAATAATTTAACTTAGTAAGCTTGGCCTTATGTAAATGTAATTCTACAAAATCTACTCTTATGGAGATGGTAGAAAAATGGGTCAACTGTTAATGTTTTTTTCTGATGTAGGAAACAGGAACCACTAATGGAAATAGCAGCAGTCGAGCAAAAAACAGCAATCACATAAGGTGATTCAACCCATAATGAGCAATAAAGCTATAGAACTCCTTGTCAAATAAAGGTGTAGATGCAAAATATATGGGGAAAGGACTTGGAATAGAAACGAGATCTAGTTCAGGAAGCTGAGACTTAAATATTAGAAGCAGAAAATCAAGGAAAATGTGAGGTTTTTTTGAGAGATGCACACTTCTGCTCTCCTTTCTTTTCCTAAACATTAGTACAGGACCTTTGTCAAAGATATTGAATTATACAATGATTTAGATTAGAAGGAACCTTAAAAGAGCATATAGTTCCAGCCCACCTGCCTTGTTCAAGAACACCTCTCATTAGACCAAGTTGGTGAAAACCCTGTTGAGCCTGGCCTTGAACGCTTCCAGGGATGGGGCACTCACAACTCTTCTGGGCAATCTGTGCCGATGCCTCACCAGCCTCACAGTAAAGAATTTCTTCCTCAAATCTAATGTTAACCTACTCTCTCTCACTTTAAAGCCTTCACTCCTTGTCCTTTCACTGCATGCCCTTGAAAAAAGTCTCTCTTCAGCTTTCATATAGGCCTCTTTAGGTACTGGAATGTGCTGTAAGGTCTCCCCAGAACCATGTCCTCTCCAAGCCAAACAGCCCCAGCTCTCTCAGACTGAGACACAGGAGGTGCTGCAGCCCTTTGATCATCTTTGTGACCCTCCACTGGACTCAATTCAACAGGTCCACATCCTTCTTATGCTGGGGTCCTCAGAGATGGATGTGATAATCCCAGTGGGGTCTCATGACATGGGCCATTGTCTAAAGGGTCCATTGACCTGACCAGGGTGGATCTTCCTTTGTTGTCATGAGAAATTAAGAAAATATGACCTGACTCTTCAGCATCCCCTGGGGACATCACCTTCTCCCTAATACCAAGGAGGGTGATCTAACGTACTGTGCCTGAAGGATTCTGAATAATCCATTTCATTTCTTCCTCTGAGCAAAGACACTGCAATATTAGCACCAGCAAAATATACACTCATTGTTAAACAAAAATTATTTTTCTTGGTTCTGTAAAGGTTTTTCTGTTTGTTTGTTTTTACCAGACATGCCTTATATAATTGAAACATGTAGGATAAGTAGAGTTCGAGCCTGCACAGTGTATTTTTTGGGTGAGGCTCAGCTTGCGCAGAACTGGCCCCACCCTTTACTCCTGAGGTTCATCTGCCAGGGCCTAGCAAGCTTGGACGGTGACAGCGAGGTCCTCAGGACGTAGGTTTAATTAGAGTATCCTTCTCTTGGATGGATGGCCTTACAGGGCTAACCGAGTTCCATCTACCCAGGTTTGAAATTCCGCTTCAACGTCGAAACACAGCTCCCGACGGCTTCTCCACGAGGTCAACTGCACAGATCGGCGCGGCAGTGTCTCCCACACATGCAGCTCGTCGACGGAACACGGGAGCAGGAGCGGGTCCCCCACCACCCAGCACCCTGCTGCAGGAGCACACCGAGTGCCTGGCCAACCCCCCACCATCTTGACCCGCCCGATAGATGGAGTAATCTCGCAGAGATGGTACTGCCAGAGAAATGTGCGTCACCGTGTTGTATACGAATCAACATTTCAAACTGGAGTCTGGATGTCAGAAACTTGTGAACATCTCATCTGTTTTCCACACTTGTACAGGACATACTTTTAGACTCCTGTGCTGTACATTTTTAGTACAGTAAATCAACGTACTTTTAAGGCCACGGCCAAGCCACGGGATAGATTGTGAAAGTAGGCATCCAGGTACAACACAAGGGAACATGCTCTTGACAAGTCAAAACCCATGTGTAGGTCAATCCCTACAGTCTCTTTGCTGGTTTACTTTGATGTTCAAGTTTTATAGGAATAGTAGCACAGAATGATATAAATATTACAAACTAAATTCTTAAGAAGTCAACTACTAATATAGCAGGTTCAAGATCAATTTCTACCAAGCAAGATATGTGGTACTTCAAACCTCCTTATTCCTGCAAACTGAAATAAGCCCTTCAGTTTTCATATTGGTTAGTCAGAAAGTTTCTAAGAAAATGGAAAAACAGAAGAGTATGTTATATACTATTAAAATAGTCATGGTATTACTTGAGAGGTATGGTACAGCCAACTGTTTTGTATTCTTCCCTGCATGTTACATTTTCCAGACTAAAATCTCTATTGCAGATTACACTATAGTTTGGATTCCATTAAATAGCTACCTGATAGCTTTTTAATATAGTTGTACAGACTTAAAAATACATCCTGACAAAGACATCAGTGTGAATTTTTTCCTACCTAGGTTGCCCCATGCTAAGCAGGAACATCCTTTGCAAGCAACTGATATTATGTAATTCCATTAGACTTGAAAAACTTCTGTATTTGCTTTGGGCTGTTTACATATTACTGTCTTATAACCTGCTGGTCTCCACAGAAAATTCTTGCAAAAACTGAAAAACCTTCTCTCTTTATTTACTCATCAGGATGTTAGTGCTGCAGGTGGGAGCAGAAATGAAAAGGAGACCACATGCCTGCAGCAAATATTTACAGGAAATAACTTTCAGTTATGTAGACATACATACATATTCCTATTGACTAGACCATGCCTGTGTTCTTGTAAACTAAAAAAAAAACAAAAAAAGAAAAAAAAAAAAAAGCTGAAACCTCTCCAAGAAATCAGTGCTAACTTTCTGATCTAATATAAAATTCAGTTAAGGCCCTCAGAAGATTTAATACGCTAGTCTCAAGAGTGAATTCATGGCTTTTTTTTTTAACCCAAGATCAGTGTGGCTTATGTCAAGATGTTTACCCTGATAAATTTTTGTTTCCAAGACAAGTAAAACTATTACGACATTTAATCCACTTCTCAAATATAACTTTTAGATTGTTTAAACTAAACAGTTTCTGGCTATATATTTACTGTGCCTAAAGAGATAGAAAAATGAGGAAATGAATGCCAGAGTTATTAACTATCATTTAAAAAGTTGGGTGTTCTTTATTTAAGGCCAACACAGAAAGGAGCTGTGGAGGTTGTTGCAGTCCAGGAGGTTATTCAACTGACCTTGCATTGATTTCAGTCAATCATTTCCACACAGCACAGACCACTCCCAGTGTATTCACACAATTACTTTCAAAGAGGAATACTACATGATATTTGTGTGTGTTTCAAGTCTAGATAACTCCTTTATGGGAAAGTTGCTACAACTCTTAGTCATACATTAAATATCAATGAAGTATTGCAAGAGTGCAACAATGGTAGCTGGCACAGAATCACTGCAGTGGTTCTGACAAAATAATGGCCTGAATCACCAATGGACTGTTGCTCTTAATCTTTGAAGTTCTGCAATTGCTGAGATCCCATACAGAATGGCAGCAATTTTGCACATCACAGAGAGGTGTATGAACACATAGACAGATTGCCCTACTTATAGATTTATAATCTTCTCAAATCCTGAATGTCAGTAAGTTTTGTTCAAAACACAGAGAAATTAAGGGAGGAACTTTTTCATTCCTGAAAGTTGAAGGTGAAATTTATGAAACACACATAAATAAGCAGGGAAACTTGTTCCCATTAATTTCAAGTTAGTTATTAATTGTTTTCTGTAGCATCTAATGCTTATGAATGACAGATGCTGCTACAGAACTTATGTTTTGATCTAGTTTATTTTGAAAATTCTTTTATTATTCTATTTAACTGTGTTCTTTCTTTGAGCAGGAGGCACTTGGGAACATTCACATAGCATTTCTAATTCCAAGATCATTGAAATTGACTTGACATCCTCTGAAGGTACTGGAAATATGGTCACATACACCAGGCAAATAAAATACAATAGAAATAGTTGTTGCTCTAACCTAGAAAGCAAATAGGAACCTATTCTTACACCAAAGGGCTTCATGTTTCATTGATACTTCTTTCACGAATTCTCCCATTTCTTTCCAAAACACCTAGAAAGGTGCATGTTCTGACACTCACTAACACTCCATAGATAGAAACTGCTACTGGGGAGCTGTTGCAAAAATTGAGAAGTGGTAAGCCAGCTTGCAGAAGTAGGGAGAGAGCTGTGTAAAACCTCTTCAGTATAGGTGGGTGGGGAGGAACAGGAGGATGGAGTGGTTCTCAGTGTGATGGAGCAGCTCATATATCCAGGGCTTCTCTGTGAGACAGGAGACCAGAGGTGAGAGCTGGAGCTCTGGGTCAGAGGACAGACAGATGACACCATGGTAGGAGTGCACTGATAACCACCCAGTCATGGATGTTTAGTGAACCAGCTTCAACAACCTGAATAACTCTCTGGGTCTCTGACACCAGTTTTCTTGAAGGTTTTACCTCTCTTACATTTTCTGGTTTGGTGTGTGGTGAGACAGAAGCTGTCAAGAAGATTTGTGAAGAGGATAAGGTTTATCTGTAGACACCAAAAGAGAATCCTCTCACTTTTTATTCTTTTTAATTTTAACTTTATTTTGAAAATATTTCTTTCCATCTAAAATAAAAACAACTCAAACCCTGATGTAGTCTGAAACCAATTTGTCATATAAAGTAATAAATATATTGCTATTTATAATAGTCCCTTGTAAAATTTCAACAGGAAAAGAAAGCAGAATAAGCAATTAACTAGAAATCTGACTAGAAAATACTCTAATATAGTAATCTTGATAATCACACTTAAGAAAGGAGAATGAAAACTTAGATAGTCTATTTAATGAGAAATAAAAATTTATGGTCAGTTTGGAGTTATACAGGAGGTACCTAAATGAGAGAATATGGACTATTTGTTTTTACATTGTCTAAGGGGAGGATAAAAGGCAATGTTTGATACAACTAAAACTCTCCAGTAAAAAAGTATCAAGTTCTTGACAGTAGCTGTGAGAGTATAGTCATGTTTCCATAGGGTATTCTCTCAGATTCTGAAAATACGTGTTTTGGTGCTGAAGAGCTCATTCATATTCTCCCTCTTCCTGGACTTTATTCCATGAGATTATTCAACCTATTTTTGAACTGTATTAAATTTTTGGCTTCACAGTGTCCTGTAGTAGTGTGTTCCCAAAATTAATTATTCATTATAACAAATCTGCCATACTTAAGGAGCTTTAAACATGCAGCCTAATGAAGTTCCATGGTAACTTAATTTGATCCTTGGACTATGAGATCTACTGGGCAATGTTCCCAATACTCATGATTGTATATATTTGTATATCTGGAGACCACTAGTTTATTTAATTTCACTAAATGTTTCTTTTACACAGTGTGTTGGTTAAGTGAAAATATGTGAAGGAGAAAAGAAGCTTTCAATCAAGGAGTGTTTTAAACCTGACCACAGCAAAAGGCAGCCAAATGAGCTATGGCTGCTGGTGACTATAGTAAACAATTCCTTGTTTACCTGACGTATGTAAAAAAACCGTCCAACAACCTTTCACCAGGGGTACATTTTGAAGTGTTTCACAAGCTCTCTGTTAATTTAAGAAACCTTTACAGTAATTTAATAATGAAAATGTGATATTTGTTTTATTATAATAATTGTTTATGTCTCTCATAGTAAATACAAGTGCTGCAAAGTCAACTACATTCCTCATATAGTTTTGATAATAAGAGCTGGAAACCTTATATCAAATTAAGTAAAACTGAACTGCAGCTCCGTCACTAATATTTAACTTGTTTGTTTTAATAGGATGTCAGCGAAATATAAATTCCTCTTCTTCCCTGGACCAAAATTAAATGTTTCTAGTGAAGTTCCATCATGTACAGCAAATTATTTAATGGAATATGCTTAACAATGTACAGGATGAGTACTTAAAAGGTAAAAGAATAACTGCAAG
Source organism: Myiotriccus ornatus (assembly GCA_036023395.1). Classification (NCBI taxonomy): domain Eukaryota; kingdom Metazoa; phylum Chordata; class Aves; order Passeriformes; family Tyrannidae; genus Myiotriccus; species Myiotriccus ornatus. The sequence continues at coordinate 24,868,339 of JAYRBT010000093.1, forward strand.
CACACAAATATTTTGAACTTCTTCAAATACAATGTATTTGAACTAGTTTAAATACAATGAACTACTTCAGGCTAAATGTGGATCTTCCGTTGGACTAGCAGGATTCTGTTGGACTCACCTGGGGCTTGAATATCACTACAGTTCATGAAAAACCCAAAACAAGAAAAGAGAAGGAGAAGAGCTGATAGAGCAAAACAATACACCTGTATTTTTCAGAGAGCTAGCTTTGAAAATGTTATAAATGCTGCTTGTAAAGCTCAAGGTTTTCATACTGAATCTGTCTAGCAAGGTTTATATAGGACTTGATACATAGCCTAAATCATATATTAGAAGTGGATAATGTATCTTACCTGCCTGATAGATGTTTTTTCCACCTTGCTCAGTCTCTGGGCAAATGAGAATAGAAAACTACCACAGAAGTGTGAAATGTTTTCTATATGGACTGTATGAGAAGATTTGAATATTGCCATATTAAAAAAAAGAATAGAATCATAGAATCAAAGAATTATCAAGGCTGGAAGAGATATTTAAGATCATGAAGCCCCGCTGTCCATCCAGCACTATCACTGTAACCCATAAATCACTAAATCACATCAGCCATGCCAGATCCAGGCACCTTTTAAATGTCTCCAGGGATGGTGACTCCATCATTGCCTGCCAACTTATTTCAATGCCTGACCACTCTGACAGTAAGAAAAAAAATTTTTAATACCTAATCTGAATCTCACCTGTCTCCAGGCCATTTTCTCTAGTCCTCCCACTGTGGACGTGATACAGTTCTCATGTTTTGTTTCAGAAACAGAAAACAGAATATGCAGAGAGCCCCCAACAGACTATGTTAGTCAAACATTTTTTAGGTAGATGTGTTTTGGTAAATGGAGCAACAAAGGAATCTTTCTGTTTAGAAGATAAAGTTCATTTAAGTGGTGTCATAATCAAGGTAGTGACACAACAATCAGGAGCAGCACACTATGCACCAGATGTTACTGTGCCTGCTTTCACTGCAAAATGTAAGCAATCTGCAGTCTATTTTGCCTTCACCCTTACCACAAACTTTGTTGATACTATAATGATGTTACTCATATTACAAAAGCCTGTAGCTGTTCATCAACTCCTTGGTTGATGCACATTTTGTCATACTTTTGCTATGAAATAACTGAATTGTGTTTTTCTCAGTCAAAAGCTACTTTGGCTTTCTTCTTTTAACAACACAAGTTACAGTAAAATAATAATTGGCTCACTCAGTCTTAAGTGTATCTCTTGCAAATTCTACATGAATTCCAAAACTTTAGTTATGGTTAATTTAAACTATGCACAAAGTGTTAAACCTAGCACAGATTCCATTTCCCCAGGCCTCTATACACATGGATGACATCTGTGTCTTGGCTCAGTGCTGCCGTAAAAGAGGCACACATGGTTGTCTCCTTGTCCCACAGCGGTTTCCATAGGAGGATAACATAAGCAAGTTATCCAAAAAGAAGCTACCTTATACTCCAATCAGATGCCCAGTCTTGATGACCAAGCACACCACAGACTGATATATCCATGACTAGACATGTCATTCAGTGCTATCACTTGATGCCTTTTTGAGGAACAGTCAGTGGGGTCAAGAAGATCCCCTTCATCTTCCCAGACAGGAAGAGTTGGTGGTCAGAAAGCTGTGTCCTCTCTAGCAGAAGAATCACGTGGAGAAGAACACAGCTGGACCTTAAACACAATCCTTGTTTCAAGTCTCTTTGACAATTGAATACTGTTTGTGGTGGGTTTTGCAGTGTTGATTTTTTTGCAGTGTTTTATCTTCTCCCACATTTTTATTCTGCAGTAGTTTTCATAGTAGCTTCATGAATAGTGGTGAGAATAGTAGTCTCATTTAGCATAGATTGAGTTTAAATATGCATGTATGAAAAGGTATTCAAGTTTAAATATGCATGTATGAAAATCTGAAAGTATTTGCCTATAGTAATCAACTTAGATATGTAAAAATTCAAGCAATAAGCATCAGTTCAATCATTGTCAATGTATAACCTATATTTCATGGGTAAGAGGCAGTTTGATGCATAGCATTATTGCTTAAAGTTTTAAATACGACAGAAACATTTTGGTCTTAAGTTTCATTTTCTTAATTTCAAGAGGTGGTATACAATACATAACAGCATTATTAATAAGCTGTAAAGTTACAGAAAATGTTGTAACTGGGCTTCAAATACTGTGCTTAGCCTTTATCTATGTCCTAAGAAGACTTCTCATGAAGTCTGCCTAATTAGGATAATTATGCTTCAAAAAAAAGCTCTTCAAAATCCATAGTTTTCAACAGACAGTTTGTTTTCAAGACTTAGCTACAACTCTCAATTTCATGAACTGTGCTTGTACCAGCAGATATAGTGTCTAGACTACTTTGTTTAACTGTATTGCGGAAAATACCATGAAGTAAATAGCCAGTCATATTTTAAAAGTTAACTATGAATAAAGCATATGATTTCAGCTGGGTGTGTTCAACCCAGACATTCAAATATGAGGTGCTTGCCTAGTCAAATAGGGTGGGGGCATTTGTCCCTGAAAAAGCATAGTGAAGTTAATATTTGTATTAGACTTATGTTGGTATCAGGAACACCAAAACTTTAGTTCATAACTGAAATTTTTTTGTGGTTATGTTTTCATAGGTGGCAGACCCTCTAGTGTGTCTGCTTTGTCATAATACATTTAAGAATAACCTCTTGTCACATTGAAGGCTTATACATGTGAATGTGTTTGTTTTGGTCAGTTTGGTAATTAATACATTTCTGAGGTAGCTGCAAGCGACGAGTTACAACCAACCAAGTATAATTTAATCATATTATTCAAAATTCACCTGATATGCAAATCTTACTAAAAAATACTTAGAAAAACCCTCAAAAATGTAGTTTCTTAATCTGCTGAAAGTGGAACAAGCTCCCCATCAGGCTATGTGATGAAGTGTAGTGGTATAAAATTTGAAATTGTTGTTATGCCTTTGAATTTGCTTTCTGAAAGGTCATTTAGAAGCCAAAAGCAGTGTTACAGCACAGCAGCTGTAGGAGCACACTGTGTTCCATGTAGGAATTAACATACAATCCTGAATATAATATAAGCTCACAAAAAATTATTCCTCCATTTCATGCAAGGAGAAAAAAAAGGTTTGCATGAATAGAAGTACTTACATTTTGGGTTATTAAACTTATCTGCTTCTATTAGGCTTTTGTTTCCTAGACATGTTATTATACAAGCTCTTATTTTGAATAACATTAACTAAAACTAATGGGAAATTCAATTTTCTAATCCAGAAAAAAATACTTTCTAAAAAAGAATAAATTAAGAATTATAATCTGTTACTTTGCAGGAGATAAAAAGGAAAAAAGTTAGAAAAATTATTCTGCTAAGTAAATTTCTCCCTGAATAATACATTGGCCATGTTTATACTGCAGCCATGGAGATGATACAGAAAGATTAATTGTCCTTAACAACTTCTGACATATAAAGATTTAAGTATCCTTCACAAGCATAACAAGTATACAGGAATTTCACGAAGTACTTTTATTCTGCGGGAATCAGAAGGCAGGTTTCCCAAATGAAAGTGTTCCAAAGCCTTGAAACTTTGAAAACCTCAAAGGAATTTCTTTCATCTGAAATTCAATATATCCATAATTCCTTTGATGAACTGACTTTTATCCTATATTTATACATGTTAAAAAACAAAGCCTAAAACTTAAGTTTAATTATTTTGTCCATTTACTTAAATTGCAAATCAAATTAAATTGGCTATTAATACAATTTTATTTATTTATTCATGAAAAGCAACTATTTTATAGAGGTATCATGGGTTGACTGATCAACCCCCCTGGGGCTGAAAATAGTTTTTCCAGGTGGATTTCTGGAGAAAAAGCCAATCGAAAGTTTTAGTAACACCTCTGCCAATGACATATTTAAAAAAACAGAAGAGAAGGTTGTTGAACAGATGAAATTAAGAGCCATGTAGGGAGAGAGACAGGCCCCAAGTGGGGGCAGGCCTCCCTCCTTCCCCTGGCCCTGGGCCGGGAGCAGGTGCGGCACTGAAGTCCCCCTGATCAAAACATGTAACAGAGTGAAGAAAAAAAACTCTAAAGAAAGATTGCCTGGATGAGAAATACTGTAGAAGGAATTCCAGGCAGAGATAACGAAGCCTCCAAGGTCAAAGCTGGCAGCGGCAGGAGACAGAAGCCACGAAGGCGGGGAAGCTCCTTCTCTCCCCCTGCACCTTCCCCTTCAGCAGGGAAGAGACTGAAAACTAAAAATCCCTGCCATCTGTGGAAGATTGTTGGATAGCAGAGACCCTCTGCTGCTCATGAAGAGGCCCATGCCAAAGCAGAGGAGTGCATGAAGTAGATGTGACTCCATGGGAGGTCCTGCTGGAGAGCTAGGGTACATGGAGAGAGAGACCTACGCTGGAGCGAGATGGCCTGGGTAGGATCTGGTGATCCCAGTGTGGGATCCATGCTGGTGCAGCTGAATTTGTGACCTTAAGGGACAGCAGACAAGAACTATTGCCTGAAGGTGGACTCACTCTAGAGAGGTCCATTAAGGACTGTCTCTCGTGGGGAGGGACCCCACAAGAAACAGGGGTGAACTCAAAAGCCATTATCCCTTGTGATCCTGTGGTGAAGATCCATGGTAGGCAAGTGTCCCCTTGCAGTCCATGGAAG
>JAYRBT010000093.1:24880507-24900461 GCA_036023395.1 Myiotriccus ornatus
TACTAGTAATAAATCCCAATATTATTCTCCCCAATCAGATCTCTTTTGTCTGCATAAACCTTTTCTCCACTTATAGCAATTGGGGATGGAGGGGTGAGAGAAATTGGCCCAGAGCAAACCCACAACAGCAGGGATGTTATTCCTTAACAATTAGATCATGGAGTTGTGGAATATCATGACTTGGAATGGACTCACAAGGATAGTTGAGTCCAACTCCTGATTCCACACAGGGCAACCTAAAAGACAAACCATATATCTAAGGGAATTGTTGAAAGGCTTCTTGAACAACATGACCACTTCCCTGGGGAGCTTCTTCCAGTACTTGACCGCCCTCCCAGTGAAGAACTTTTCCCTAATTTCCAATCTGAACATCCTCTGATCATGTTTAAGCCATTTGCTTACATCCCATCACCAGACAATAGAGAGAAGAGATCCCTCTCTGCTATCCCTCATAAGGAAGTTATAGGCAGCAATGAGGTCACCCTTCAAGTCTCCTAAGTAAAGAACTAAAACTCCAAACACTCTATATTCAAACTGTGCTGTGATATCACGTCAGACTAGTTTAGTTCTTCCAAGTTTCAGTGCTTATCATGAGGCAAATGCATCTGGCTGAAATAAATTGTCTCTGCAAGATATTAACAGAAATACTCTGAGGAACTGTTTCTTCTCTTGAAAAACTCTAATGCAGTATAGGAACACAGTTTGTTATAGAGAATGAGTCATCTAAGTTAATATAGAAAAGTGTTGTATTTTTCCCTGAAATATTTTCCTTCTTTTTTCAAATAACTGGTAACATTTGGGGTTTTTTTTCTTCTCCCCACACTTCTTTTCCTTAAAACATATTTTCAGTGCTCTGTAAGACTTTATTAGGTTCACCATCTTGGAAAGAAGAAAAACTATTTTGTGTTCTCCAATAACTTTTCTCAGAACTTATTTCATACTCCTAATTTCAAAACAAGGTTATAATATCAGATGCATTAGGCCTTTCTCTCTGGAAGTTTTTTTCACTGAGATGTGTGTTCATGACCAGTAAGAAAACAACAAGAATGAAACATGACAAATTATTACTGTTACATGAAAAAATTAATACTGTTAGTATAAAACTGCTCACTTGATTTGAAACTCTGGCCTGACAAAGTTTAATGTCAAACCCACATTTTCCACAGCAGAACCAGTACTTCACTCGGCCAATGCTGGGGTGTATTGACTGGAGATAGGCAAGTGCATGCTGCCACAAAAGCCTGACTTTTATTCCCATGCCATTTTAAATTCAATCACCTCTTGCTAAAATTCCACTTATGCCTGACAGTCATTTTTACATTTGTGCTTATGGCTGATTGGTATTTTACACTATCCATGGGTTTGTGGAGAGTAGCAAGAATATTTTTGAATAAAAAAGTGCTCAACCTTGAACTTGACAATTCATTGTTCTTGTGCAATTTTTGGCAATAGGTTCCCTCTTGCACAGAGCAGATTGCCCATAGTCACAAGCCAGTGCTGTATTTTCTCAAGTCACTGCCTCCAAAAGATGTTACTGCATTCTAAATGTCATATTATATTGCTGGTTTTACACAATACTTTGCACCTTTTTTTTTTTTTTTTTTCAGATTTTATAGTCTAGACTGGTTTTTTAGCGGTTTAATTTTTAGAATAAGTTACTGACAGATACATTTAAATAATGTTCAGAAACTGATAAAAAAGCTTTTTAAGCCTGGTTCCACTTCATACCATATTATTGTCATTGTTCTGTTGGCAAAAATAAACTACCAAAGCTAGTGGTAAACAATATGTCAATAATTTGCTTTTGTAACACTGCAGCTTTTACTCACATTTTTATTCTCCTTCTGTGTTGCTATTTTCTGATACATATGTTCTGTACAGACTCAAATAAATAGAGCATTAAAAATTATTATCATAAAAAAACTCAAGAAAGATTAAGAGACTAGAAATGACAAATATTGTTTAATTTTCAGGCTTCGTGTATGAATTCTTTCAGAATCACTACAAAAATAGATGTCTCTTGGATGGGTGGATGGATGGATGAAATAAAAACTTGAGGCAACGTTCAGATTTTTAGGGCATTCAAATACCTAAATGAGCAAAGGTGATACAAGATAGGTAAATAATTAAACATTTTCTTTTTTCCTTTTAATTCCATAACACTAGTTGTTATGCACATAACCATCATTAAATCCTTAACACCAGTGTACTGATAAATAAAGATCAGTGACTTTCATTAGGAGCTAGAGGACATTAAACACAGGAGATACTGGCTTGAATAAATTAATATAGCTACAGACAAGGGAAAGATGGAAACATCAAAATAGCAGTTATTTGTCAAGAGCAATTAAAGGGAAAGCCTAAATGAGGTGGATTTTCACATCTCAATTTGATAATTTGTTAAACTATTGGGTAAAATTTCAAAAAAACCCCACAACATTAAAACGTAGGTAAACATGTAAATTAGATACAAAATACCATTATATTCAAGAGGTATCTGCTAAAAAAAGGAAAATTCTGAGAGAAAAAAAACAAAACAACTTTCTTTTAAACCTTTAAAACTTTTTTTTTTAAAACTGCTGTCATATGTCTGGGTTTGGGGTAATATATGAAGTTACACATAAATAATTTACAGAATCTTTTTGTTATTGCTACTCTTAGTTTAGTTTGGCCACAGAAAACAGTTAATATTTAATGTGAGTGGCATTAAACAACACTATCCAATTCTCTGAGCAGAACGGAGAAGATCTGAATGATCTTTTTATATACAAATTAATTTCAGCTTGAAATGGTGATGTTCCAAAAATAAACTTGGAATAGTAACTGGAGCTTTATCTCTTCTAAGCATCTAGGTTTTCTGTATTAAGTCCAGTTTCTTAATTTTTCCATCATAAGGTCAAAAAGTGGAAATTAATAAGAAATATGACTGATTAAAAATATATTACATTTAGGTTGGAATAATAAACAAAGATCTCTCACTGTCTGGGAATGCTGTCATAAATGTTAATAGAATATCCAGGAAAAAGCGGTTGTGGCAGTCAAAACAGGAGTGGTAGTAGTTTGCAGACATTTTAAAGTTCTGTGATTTTACAAACACAATTGGAATGTTTTAATATGAGTTTCCTCTTAATTCTTTCTTCTTCATATTGTGGTACTGCTCACTCTGATTATATGAGGTGAAACTGACATTATTATGTCTGTAGGATAAATGACCAAACCCTTACCTCAGGGATTATACTCTTGACATCCTTCCTCACTCTTCCTTGTTTGTTTTTAAATTCTTCTCTTACTGGTGACAGCTGCCAATCTTTTTTTTCTTTACTACTGGAAGCCATCAATCAAACTTTAGTGCTGGAAGTAAATTTCAATTACTAGATGTACCTACTATCATAAAACAAAAAAGCCACATACTGGTTACAGTTTTGGTTTTGGTGGGTTTAGTGGTTTTGGTGTTGTTTTCGGTTTGGGTTGGGTTTTTTGAGGTTTTTTTTGTTACAACTTAGAAACTCCAGTGCAAGCTTTATAATTAGCCAAAGAATGTAAGTCCATTTTGACTTGAGAATTGTTCACCAAGATGCACATTGGATAGACACCACATACCTATCACAATTAAACCCTTCCCAAAAGAATGTAAGCTACAGTACTGCAACCATTTTGTGAATTGATGATTCTGTTTTCTGAACAGAAGGCTGCCTTGACATTTTTTCTTAGAGCATTTCAATTCTCTACCAGCAAACCTATGACACAGATGTGTAGAGTCAATATTGTAGAATGCTGAAGTATATTGTCAGAGCAAATTCTTGATAGAGACAGCACAATAGTGGTAACTATCAACAGCAAAGAACACCAGATTTTACCAACTGTTTCAGTTTTGCTGCATTTGATTAAAGGTTGGCTTGAATAGTTTGCTAAAATTTGCTCTGTGGGGGAATTTAAATACTTACCTGAACTCATTTTAAATTCAATCTGCAGACCTGAAGAGATACTAATCTGGAAAAAAATAAAAATTAAATAAAACTAAAAATTCTGTGTACAGTTTCCTTATATGCCATATCTTACCAGTCCTTGATAGATGCGTTTACAGTCCATATATGCGTAGAAGTTTCAGTTTTATGTGAAAAACTTTTCCCTAAAGCATGCAATTCAAATATGTGACTCAGAAATGGCTTTTATGGCTTTCATAAGGAGATACATGCATGCTTACAGAAATCATTGGTTCTTTCTGTGCTTAAATCTTTTGGTGCTTTGTTTTGGTTCTGGTGATTAAATGGAGATACAGGAAGTAATTTTCTGTAACTTGGTCAATAATAGTGAGTTGAGACCCAATCCTCTCTTACTATTTCCTTCAAGAACAATGAAATTCTAGTTCTATTCTGTTTCGGATTGAGTTTGCAAACTTTTTTCATAAAAGTATGAATGAATTTTTTTTTTTTTTATTTATCCTCTTTATGTTAATGCTTGGTAGTGTGTACACAGGCACAAAATAGAAAAAGCATTACTAAATCAGAGTAGATAAACAGACATTTTCCTCTCAATCAGGTGACGACAGCTTGGAAGGTAGATAATAATTTCGCACTTCTTCCATATTTTATTAAAGATTGCCTTCTGCAATTTATCCTCTGGTATGAAGAAGGTTAAGTGTTTAGAGGTTTTGTAATGATGAAAATCTATCAGCATGTAAATGAATACAGTTGCTGAAAATTCAAGCTTGATGAATTTATACATGAAAAATTCTCCTAATGAAAATATAGACATGAAACAAAACGCCCCAAACTCAAAACACTCTATGTCTGCCACCGAAAAAACCCCACCCAGAATATACCTAACTTCCTTTTTTTTCTTCTACAGAGAATAAAACTGCTGACAGATTTAGTGCAAAACAATTTAATTTTACTGGTAACTGCAAAAGGAAAATCTAGGATAATGTATTTCCACTAAGAGTTATGTGTGTAATGAGTAGGCCTCTGAAAGCTCTAACAGCAACATTAATGCTTATATGTAATCTGTTGTATTGAGGTGGATTAAAGTGATAAGTTCTTTCTGAGTCTTTATCTTGAAGTCTAAAGCACCTTTTATTTTTTCCCTAGTGGAAGAAAGATGACAGTACAAACACATTCTTGTGCTTATATTTGGAGTTAGTATTAAGTATAACAGTCAAAGACAAAGACAGCTATTCACCAAGATCCTAGGAATTGCATAGGCAACATCCTGGAACCAATTCTGTTTTCAATAACTTAGAAGTATGGTGTAGACAAATGCATAAATACATCTTAATGGGCCTTCAGTGTGTATGAGCGCTAGGGTCAGTATATCAAGTTATATTTTAATGGAATATTTTATTCAGCAAGATCCTTGATTGTTCTGAAATTATTTGACTCTGCCAATTCTATGTGACTGTTTGAGACAAGAAATTGCTATTTTTTGTCATTATGAATGTAAGTGTTTGGACAGTATTTTTCCTTAACTTTTCCACAGAGCCATTGATCTTTGTCATAATCAACCTCATTCCTGAACTTCAAGGGCTGTGAAATCAGTTTCATGAACTCCTTCACGGCTGTGCAGCAAAAAATGGTAAAAATGTCTGTCTCAGTCTGTAACATTTGTCCACTAAAATATTTTTTTTTTTTAGTAGTTAACAGCTAATCCTCATTTTAAGGTATTTACCTATGCTCATGTAATCAGTGGATAGCAATTCTAATTTAAAAAGTCATATTATAGACTTTCTTTTTTGACAGTATTAATATTTGGAATGATAAAAAGCGCTGACTTGATAAATTTCCTCTTTTCCTTCAACAAGGGAAAGAAACTGTTCCTAGACAATTGAGGAGGACTTACAACAGAACTATATGCATCTTCCAACAGAGGACTGTACTTCCCTTACATTTGCAGCATCAACGAAACATCCAGCATGGGTAACCATTTTTAGCACTGACAAGAAAGTACGCTTAATTCCGACAATGATGAAGAGGTTACCACAAGAATTGTCTTAATTCTAAATTTTTTCCACCAAAAGAACAGTAAAGGTGTAGGCAGGTATTGTGAAGTGGCAACTACTTCTTAAAAGGAAATTCTGATCTTTTAACTACTAAAAAAAAATTCCAAAACTGAATAATTATAAACAGTAAACACTTTCCTTTCTCACTTATTTTAACCAGTTTGTTCAGTCCTTCTCCAGAAACAAGGTTACTTTGAGAGTACTCCTGGTATTATTATGTGGGCACGTGGTGTCTCACCAATATCACGTGCTAGTAAATGAAGTATACCCACCTTTGAGGTGGGCAATTTAGAGTCCCTTTGATTTTCAGACAAACCAAATAGGTAAGCTTTTTCACTTTTTAATTATCTCTGCACCAGTCAGACTCATGCTATTTGCAGAAACGAGCATAAGCATAATACAAATAATACTCCCAAATCATATTGTAAGCAATGGAAGAGAGCATTCTATGTGTTACAGCTCATTTCTTTGCCATTAATTCAGAACATAACTGTCACAAATTCTTAATTATTTTAGTAATTAGAAAAGGAAATCGACTATGCTTAAAAAAAGATAACTACTTGCAATTGTTCCTCTAGGATGCTTAATGTAGCATGTGTATATGTCTTAATCTCTGGATTTAGGAGAAAAATAAGACAGACGGATAAACAAATACTGATTTATACACTATGTATCCAGTTCCCCTGACTTTCTCTTTTAATAACTGTATATGATGAGAGCATTTATCTTCTCTTGCCCTGACTGAACCCAAAGGACCAGGGAGCCTGCTTCTTCGTATGAAACTATGAATATAGTCTTTGTTGAAAATGTAAATTTTTTGCACATCTTTAGGCTGAAAATTTTCACTTGCCTTTCCTTTGTAAGGTTCAATGTCATTCATCAAAGAAGATAAAAGATAATCATTGAAGCCAATCATTACCATAAAAATAAGGCTCCCTGTAGAATCAGCACTCATAAGCATAGCAGAAACTACCCCTTAGTCAAGAAAACTGAAATATTTTCACTGAAACATGATTGGAATGTAAAAGATTTATAGAGTCAGATTTTGTCACCCTCTTCTCTCTTTTTAATAATTTCTATCCTGAGTGTTCACTGAGAACGTGTGAAGAGACATACTTACTAAGCTCTACTCTCAAAACCATGGAATACTGGGCACGTATCTGAAGTTTCACGAAAAGGAACAGAATTTGCCATACTTTCTGTGTGCTGGCAGAGTGACAGAATGCAGTAAGAATGTCATCTCCTTTACAACCTTTTCCAACACAGTCCTGGTTGCTAAGGATAAATTTCTTAATTCTTATGAGCTGGTTCCAATTAAATGAAATTAAACAGGATTGCTGGAGTCAGAGTAAGCTTTGGCTGATGGATGAGTTTGACCTTATTAAATGAAAAGGGTATCAATATTTGAGAGAAGCTATCAGTTATTTCTCTTTGTTCATTTCTTCCATCTTCCCAACTGCTGTAGTAGTAGAAAACAGATGACCAAATTTTAGTGTGCTACCTGAAGCCTATATATCTATGGTTTCACACTATGGAGGCTGAAACTAAAACAAACAAACAAACAAAAAATTAAAAAATCTTGAAAGTAAATAAAATGTGAATATGCCTTCCTTTCACAAGTGGCATAGCTTGGAGATATAAATTTTTTGGAGTGGACTCATAGAGCCTAAAATCTTCAGACTATAAATAGACATTTGGAACTAGCTCATGAAGAATAGTCAGAAAAAAAAAAAATCTTTTCCTTTTGAAGCCTTATGAAATCAAACAAGAAAAATATTTTCATACTTTTCTCTGAATCACCAAAAGCCACTGTTCATGTACAACACCATGAAAATTGTACCTGCTACAAAATATTTCTCCAAAGTAAGAAAAAGTTCCATAGATATTACATTGTAGATAATTTCTATTTAACAAAAAGTAAATAAAAGCAGATAAAGCGTGACCCAACTGAGTTAATACTGACACATGAGAACTCAACTTTTGCCGCAGGTGTCACACAGGTATTTCCTATGAACCTCTGGTGTTAAAAACTTCAACATAACAACTCTTATGTATTTGTTTTGGAGACACACATAGTTTTAAATTATTTTTTTAGTTTAAGTGGGTACATGTGCATACGTGTTAAAGGAAGGGGGAGGAATAAGAAAGACCATATTTATTGTAGTCAGCTGGCATCTAGAAGATTGTATCACATTATTTAACAAATAAGAATGGGACGAGCCCGACATCACCTAAGCTGACAGTAGACTACACAGTATGCATTCCTTCAATGATGGTGGTATCATATCCTGCACTGGCAGCTTACATCAGCTCTGTCACAAATCAAAAGGAAAACATCGCCAACCTTTTTAAGACCTTTCTGGCACCTAATGAAACATTTTGGCAATTTGTGGAACATTGTCTACTTCTGTGGCTTTTCTGAAACTCTAAACATTGCAGAGGGAACAATGCTACTTACCTGCTGTGTGATATTTTGGTGTTTTAGCTGTTTTAGTCACTATTAATGCTAGAAATTACACCAGCATCCCCCTAAAAGCATGCTATACTATATTATTTTTATTGTTATTGTATCTCCATCTTTAAAAATTATGACAGCAAATTTTCAACCATTTTTTAAATTTATTTAATGTGGTCAGTCAGTATGAAATGGATGTTGGTTCCTAGGAGCTGGCAGCAGGGGAGTTGCAGGGCTGCATTCTGTGAGAAGAGGCCAAGGGCTTTCCATGTTGGACACTGCCAGATTCAAAAAAGGCACACCACAGAACACAGCTGGGCCTACCAGTCCCACTGGTGGTCACTCTGTGAAAATGTTTCAGAAACGGTGAAAAGTGCTGCACAGCAGATATGGTAGAGAGGAGTTAGTAAAATATGAGAGAAACAGCCCCTCAGACACCAAAGTTAGTGAAGAAAGAGGGGAAATAAGGGGATATTTGATACAATAGGTAACAGTCTGATCATGGCCATCCAACTTGATTGGAGCATTATGATGTTGTAAAGGCTAAAACACATTTTGTTAAAAGGTTTGAATGATGATGATGCTGTATAAGATTTATGGTCAGGATTCCCCAAAGTGTAGCTGAGTACTTTGCTTGTGGTTGGAGAGTGAACCCCCTGTTCTTCACCAACGAGAGAAGAGTTCTGGTCCTGAGAACAGTTCAGAACATGGGCAATAATCTGTACATCCAGGTATACTTACACCACATTTCAGTGGCAAGCAGTAAAAAGTAAGGATGGTTATTTTGGAATAATTCTCATCTAATTTGAGAACTCATTTCAGTCTTCAGGTATGAGTAATTTTGGGGTACTACCTCCCTATGATGGGTTGTTTCACACAAAAGAAGTTTAATTCCTTACATATCCTTTTGCCATAAACTTATATCCCTCCTATCATAATTTTGTTACATTAGCATTAAGAGACAACTCTCACTTCAGTGTGACAGTCAGGTGTCCACAGGAAAATGAGAGTGAGGAAAAAAAACAAACAGTAAGACACCATCTTTGGTAGCATGAGTGCCATGTAAATTAAGTGGGGAATAAATAAATGTCGTTTGATACCAGGAAAATATAGGAATGAGGTACTATGTACAGGACTAATCTTGGAGGAGCTGTGGACTTCCTCGAATGCAGCAAGGCCCTCCAGGGAGACCTAAACAAATTAGAGGACCGTTCAATCACCAGCTGTATGAAATTCAACAAAGGGAAGTGGTGGATTCTGCACGTTGAATGGGGCAAGCCTGTATTTTGGTACAGACTGGGGAACAAGATGCTGAAAGGCAGTGCCACGGAAAGGGCCCTGGGGGTCCTGGTTCATGGCAGGTTGAATGTGAGTCAGCAGTGCCCTGGCAGCCAGTTGGGCCAACCCTGTCCTGGGGGGCATCAGGCAAAGCATCACCAGCTGATCCAGGGAGAGGATTGTCCAGCTCTGCTCTGACCTGGGGCAGCCTCACCTTGGATATTGTGTGCAGTTTGGGCATTGCAATATAAGAAAGATATTAAGCTGTTAGAGAGTGTCCAATGGAGGGTAATGAAGATGGTGAAGGGCCTTGAGGGGAAGCCATACGAGGAGTGGCTGAGGTCACTTGGTCTGTTCAGTCTGGAAAACGGGACTGAGTTCTCCTGGAGAACAGGGACCTGAGTGGAGACCTCATTGCAGTTACAACTTCCTCAGGACGGGAAGAGGAGGGGCAGACACTGATCTCTTCTGTGTGTTGACCAGTGGAATGGTCTGAAGTTATGTCAGGGGAGGTTTAGTTTGGATATTAGAGGTTTCTCATCCAGAGGGTGGTTGAGCACTGTAACACCCAGAGGAGTGGTCCCCAGGGAAATGGTCACAGCACCAAGCCTGAGTTGAAATGGTCACAGCACCAAACCAGAGTTCAAGAAGCCTTTGGACAATACTCTTAGGCACTTGGTGTGACTCTTGTGGATTGGCCTATGCAGAGCCAAGAGCTGGACTTCAGTGATCCTTGTGGGTCCCTTCCAACTTGTCATAATCTGTGATTCTGTGACAACACAGGTATTCTGGGGAGAATGGAAAAAAAAAAAAAGAGGGCAAAAAAACCCCTAAGCAACAAAACAAAAAAATAGAGTATGTCCTGTGATAGCCTGACTCATCAATTCTGTGACCTCATCACAGGCACAAGTAAGGAAAACTTATTTGCAGAGGTATGAAAATGGACTTCTTGTTATCTTTATGGTACAACTTCACTTCATAATAAGAACTTTGCATCTCTGTTTCTCATCTGATTATTGTTTAAATATCTGATGCATAAGCAGCATCAACAGGAAAGAATACGTGCATAAACCATACGGATAATTTTTGGCAAATTTTTACCAAAAAGGGTAGGCTGCAATAGTGCAGCTCATGATTAACATGTCTTTGTAGCTTTGTCTATAATCAGACTCTAGCGTCAGGTCTCCTGAATTGTACAGACTTTCTGGTGGAAACTATGGTCTTTTTATTTGATAAGACATGACGGACAGCGAAAATGTAGAGTGACATTCTAGAAAATAACTCTGCATGAGGATATGCCAAACTAAAAAAAAATTAAAAATAAAAAAAAAATAAAAACATCAAAATATTTAAATTGTGGGAGCAAACCTCAAATCAGAGTGACAATTACAATTATTTCAAAAAAATGGGAAAAATAGATTTTGAAATATAAGTAAAGAGAAATAGGTATTGTAGGCAAGTGTCAAAGGAGATACCCTTACTTTCTGCAGAAAAAGGATCTAACAGAATGGTACAAGTGTTTAGGTTGAAAAGACCTCCAAGATCATTGAGTCTAACCTTTGACCGAACAAAACCATAGCATTAAGTGCCACATCAATCATTTCTTGAACACTTCCAAGGATAGTGACTCCATTTACGTTCCTGGGCAGTCCATTCCAATGATTGACAACCCTTTCAGTCAATTCTTCCTGATGTCCAACCTGACCCTCTCTGGGTGGAGCTTAAGGCTATGTCTTCTTGTCCTGTCATTAGTTATCTGGGAGAAGAGGTCAACCTCTACCTGGCTACTACCTCCTTTCAGCTGGCTGTAAAGAGCAGTAAAGCCTGTCCTGAGCCTCATTTTTCACAGATGTAGTCTTATCATACTTATTTGTATGTAGTATTACCACATGTATTTCACCAATGATTATATATAATTGTGGGGAAATGTGGGCTTAGCTGTTAATAAAAGATGTGCCAGCTTGCACTCAATCTGGTGTGTCTGTACATCACTGTCACTTATAATTTTGGCTAATAAGAAATACATGGCTAAATATAACATTAGGTTGAAAAGTTTATCTAGAGGCCTCAGCACTTCATCATCCTAGTTGGGTGGTCTATAACAGATCCACCAGGATGTCTGCCTTGTTAACCTTACCCCTGATCCTTACCCATAGGCACCCAACCCATCACTGTCCTTGAGCTCTGCAGTCAAAACACTCCCTGCAGTACAGAGCCATCCCACCCCTCCCCTTTGTTGTCTGTCCCTTCTGAAGAGCTTATAACTATCATTGCAGTACTTCAGATATGGGAGTCATCCCACCAAATCTCTGTGATGGCAAATACATCACATTTTCCCTGCTGCACAGCAGCTTTGAGCTCTTCTGCTTGTTGCCCATACTGCATGAGCTGGTGTAAGTGCCCTTCATCTGGGCTATCCATTTTACTCCCAGCACTGGCATACTGCTATACTAGGTCTCTGCTGTCTTCCAGTATTAATGCCAAGCTCAAACACTTGCTGCAGCTGGAGACCTGGACAGCTGCATGACTCTGAGGGAGCTCCATCTGGGTCACCATGTTCCTTCTAGCAATGGCTTTAGACCGTGTGGAAACCATCACTAGGTCTGTTCTAGCTGCTTAAGATAAAACCACCAGCTGAGCTCACCTCAGGAGCTGGGAGGGTGGCTGCATCCTCCGACATGCTAACACAAACTGCCACACCATGTCCTACTGATGTGACATGTCCTGTTTGTCCCTGCTGTTCACTAGCACTGTTCACCTCCCTCCGTGTCTCTCAAATTAGCAGTTGCTTTGGCAACGCCTTTACTAGGTCAGGCCGGGTCCTGACGGGTCTCTCCACTCTCTCTCAGGTTTCCCTGATTCCAGAAAATCCCCAGTTAGCTCCTTCCACTGTTTTACCCCATGACTAGTGCCAAATTAAGTCTAGAGGATATGTCAGTATTTTGTTCAGTCTATTTTTAAGTAGCTGAAGGCAAACTGATGTACACATACCATATGTGAACCCTCTGGCATAGAAGTCTATACTGTGTGAATTCTACTGCTTTTTATCACCATGCCTATGAAGTGCCAGGAAAAGAGATGGCAGAAAAATATAGAAATTCCTTCTGTTTTCTCTTCTTTTTTTTTTTTTTTTTTTTTTCCAGATGTCACTCCATCTTAAAGGTTCTGAACTTAGCTCTACTTAGCCAACCTCTATTACAAAATTAACACAGTTCTTACTTGGCTCTTGCTGTAGTAAGTTTTGCTTTGAAATTTGTTTTATAATTAGAAACTCTGTTCTTCACCTTCCATTTTTACGTTCTTCATTTCATCCTATTATCACGTTTATACTCCACAATCAGTGACATGTGGTTACTCCAGCATTATTTATTGTTCTCCAACATCATCTCAAAGGCCTTGCAAGTACTACTTTCTTCTCTTTCTACTCATAAAAAAAAAAAAAAAAAAAAAAAAAAAAAAAGCTGAAGATTCCTGAACATATACTTGAAGACAACAGCATGCACTGTATGCTAAATATATAAGCCATATAGCATACCATATGACACATGTACCTGTTCTGACAATTTGACAAAAATATTTCAAGGAAATAAAATAATTACAATGGCAGTATATATGCATACTATTGCAGTCAAAGATCTTTCACACAATCTTTTGTATATAATAGTATCATATCTTGGGTTGGAAGGGACCTGTCGTGGTTTAACCCCAGCCAGTAGCCAAGCACCATGCAGCCACCTGTTTGAGGAGAACATCAAAAGGGTCAAAGCCAGGAAACTTGTGGGTTGATGTAAGGACAATTTAATAGGGAAAGCAAAAGACACACACACAAGTAGAGCAAAACAAGGAATTTACTCACTGCATTCCACTGACAGTCAGGAATTAATTCACATTTCCCATGTGTGCCAATTACATATAATGGTTACTTGGGAAGACAAAACCAATTACTGCAAATTTCCCCCTCTTCCTCCTTCTTCCCCCTCACTTTATATACTGAGCATGATGTTGTATCATATGGAATATCCCTTAGGTCAGCTAAATAACTTCCCCCAGCTTTGTGTCCTCCCACCTTCCCATGCTTCTTCAGCTTCCTTGCCAGTGTGGCAGTACAAAAAGCAGAAAAGACCTTGGCTCTGTGCAAGCACTGCTCAGCAGTAACAAAAATATCTTTGTTCAGCACGAATCCAAATAACAGCTCCATACTAGTCACTGTGAAGTAAATTAACTTCACCCACACAAAACCAGCATAGACCTCAAAGATCATCTAGTTCCACCCCCTTGCCAGCAGTAGTGATGCCACCTACTAGGTCAAGTTGCTTGTGGCCCCATCCAACCTGGCCTTAAACACTGACCAGAGTCAGGGCATCCACACCCAAGCTAAGAATGTCACGTAAGAAGGAATATAAGAAGATCACTTTTTTTCCAGAGGTGAAGTTACTTCTGTGTGTTCTGAATTCCATTCACACGAGTCGTAACGGACTAAACCAACTGCCATGTTCTTGAAATACCCGAAACTATAAAGGGAACCCAAAAGGGTGGAATTTTGTTAGCACTGTGTCATATTTTTAAAACCCTGGGTCTACTACTAAACACTTTTCCTTGATAAGGTTCTTTTGTCTAACTGCAACTGGTCTTTATTTGTTTGTTTATATTTTAAGTGAGGAAAATATTATTGTCAATATATTTAAATATGATTAAGATATTTAAGCAAAAAATTTTCCCAAGAATTTCTTTTGTAAGTTAAGACTGCAGTTCTAAAATAGAAATGTTCTATTCTTCCTCAGGGAGGATACAAAGAGCCTAGAAATTCTTTCCTTTTTTTTTTTTTATAGCACATCCTGAAGATGACTTAGTCCAAAATCTGTTTTTAGATTGATCCAGTGTCATCTGACTGAGAGCATGGCAGAGAGAAAGATACAACAGACAAAGTAATGGGTTTGAAGTGCTGAAGCACGTGGCTGGCCTTACTATATGAAAAATGATACATCAATTTCTGTCTCAAAGCCATCAGGCAGGACAGAAAGTTCTTGAATACCAATGACTCTCACAGAGAAGAATTTCTGTGAGACTTGTTATGGCAGTCTTAATGTTGTTTTCTTAGTGGAGTTTCAAGTGGACAACATGGTAGCCTTGAGGCACCCATTGCATTTTTACAGATGTCATCCACAAAAAGTGATTGCGAGCTACTAACAGGGATGTCTAGTAGGACTTGGGAGTTGTAACACTAACTCATGTACTTGCTGTAAGGTAACCTTTCTAAATAAAAGACCTATTGATTTTAAACAATGCTGCTTTGTCAACTCCACAGCCTCAACCAGAGCCTAGATTTGAATTTTGAATTAAGAAATTTTTCTCCAAAATGTTTGGAACTCGCCCAGTACAGGAGGAGCAGTGTCATGTGTATCAGAGAGTAGTGTCATGGTCCTTCTTGTGTAACCATGTATACTTCAAATGAAAACTATCACTGAGAGAAACTGCTAGGTTAAGAAATTATTCTGGAAATTAAATCATTTGGTGTTTAGGTAACAAAGGAAATGCAGGTGGAATTTAATTTGATTTTCCCCTGAGATATGAAATTTTCAGTCTTGTTTGTGTGAGCTTCAATGACAGTAAAATTCTGCTGTAATTCGCTGTTAAACTCTGAGATTATTGTTCCAAAATAGATGGCAGCACATTAATAATAAACTTTTTGAGTTCACTACACATCTCTAGTAAGACCCAGTAAAACATTTTTTTGGTCAGTTCTTGACAGATCCACATATGGATGCTATTGGCCACAGCTGTACACTATTAGGAAGAGAAATAATCTTTTCTTTCTTTTTCAAACTTAAATACATTTACACTGAAATAAAGATTTTATATTGGCACATTAAACTTTCCTAATACTACTGGTATCAATATCGCTCAGATATGCCTGTGTAGTCAGTGATGAACTGTGGAGCCATTTGTATGTTAATAGTTGGCAGGCTATTTTAAATGTATTGATTTTCATTTCTATGATTGACATACACTGAGATGGTAACTTGCATATGTTACACCCTGGTCAAGAAGTTCCATGCTTTTACTAATTGTACACTTTATTTTAGACTTCAAGAGATTTCACCCACATAAACCCTTGCAAAATTTTTGATTCTTTGAGATCTTGAGTTCACATCCACAGAAAAAATGCATATTTTTCACCTAAGAGATTTCTTTTAATTGGTGAGAAAATAGGTGTTTAGACAAAAAAAGGATTTTACAGAAATAGCATGCAATTTTGCAAAAGCATTACAACTGATTACTGAGACTAGAAATCATTGTTATAGTAAGGGAACCTTTGTTACACCCAGTAAACACAAACTCCATACAACTTAATGGTTCTGACCCAATAATAACTGTTCTGGTGTCTAACAGCATATTAAAACAATTTACCCATGAATAATTTAAGCCTAAGGAAGAACTGTGTTCCATGGTATACCACAAGAATTTTCTTTTGCATATCTTAAAAATTAAATGCAACAATTCCCATTAAAAGTCAACACACCATTTCTGAATCTGTATGGCTGAGATCCTCATGACTTAATTATTTGTCACTAAGAAAGCTTACACACTGCAAACCAAAGCTAAGAATGTGCAACCAGGAAGCTATTCCAATTAGAATTATGGAGGTTAAAGTTGGAAGGGACCTTAAATATCATCTACTTCCAGTCCCCTTGCCATAGGCAAGGAACCTTCCACTACACTAGGTTACTCAGAGCCCCAGCGAGCCTGATCTTTAACATCTTCAGAGACAGGAAGCCAAAAATCTCTCTGGTCAACCTGTTCCAGTGCCTCACAGTAAGGAAATTCTTCCTAGTATCTAATCTAAGACTACTGTCCTTCCACTTAAGGCTATTCCCCCTTGTCCTATCACTACAAGGGCTTGTGTAAAGCCCTTCTTTCAATTCCTTTCCTTCTACTTCTTAACCAGGGAAAGTAGATCCCATTCTTTGTTTTAGAAGACTTGGACTGTCATAAAATATTCTCAATTACTTTAGTGACAAAAAGACAATGTTGCTTAATAGTCACAATACATCAGCCTGAAACAGGAAATGTTTATATAATTGTGTGGATGGAAAGAGAGAGAGAGAGAGAGAGAGAGAGAGAGAGAGAGAGAGAGAGAGAGAGAGGCAGGTAGTTACATACATACACGTATACATATGTATACAAAGGCACACATATACTTTATGATATATTTTATGTAATCAATGCCTGGAAAGTGCTTCAAGTTTATATAAAAAAAAATTTAAAATAAAAAAAATTATGCATCACTGCAATAATTCACCAAAATAGTCTATAAATGCTTGTAAAACCCTTTAGCTGCTTTCATGAAGTAGAAACATGGAGTCACAGTACTGAAGGTTGAAAGCGACCTCTTGAAGACATCTGTGCCAGCTTCCTGTGTTGTGAAAGTCCAGTGAGACTGTGCTGTTCAGGCCTTGTCCAACATCCAAGGAGATTCCGTCACCTTCCTGGGAGCCTGTCCTAATGTTATGTTATTTTTATTCAGAAAAAGATGGTATCTGAATTCATTCTAGCAACCTGTGTTTATTGCATTTCGCCCTTTGACTTCTCCAAGAAAAGTATGATCTCCACTCTTTCTACATTTTCCTATTAGATAGCTTTATAAAACCTGTCTTTCACCTTTTTTTCTCCAGACTGAAAAAGCCACACTTTCTCAACGTATAATTTTACATCCAGTGCTGCAGTCCTGAGCAATCTTAAAGGTCCTTTGGTGAGTTGATCTAATGTGTCAGTGTTTTCCTTGCCCTGCAGAGGCCAAAATTGGATGTAATCAGACATTTTTTATGTATGAACATCATTCATATTTATAGCTGGATGCATTCACATGACCATGTCAATAGCAGAAAATTACCCTTTTATACTTATACCAATCAGTATTTTAAAACATAGCTCTGTGATCCGTATTTGAATAAAATATCCTAATTTCCTACCATGCTGAGCATTAAAATGTACTGCTCTAATCAAAAAGGGATACTGAGTATTTCTAACTTAAAATTCGGTACAATTTGTGATACTTGAATAGCTAAAGTTTTAACATAAAAATGTGAAGTATTAAGATGATAGCAAAAGTGCTAAAGTTAATAGTCCACTTATTAGATCAGATAAAAAATGTATTTAATTAAGGCCAAAAACAGTCTTCTTTGTTTTGTTCCTTACCAAGAGAAATTGAAAGCATCATCAAAAACTATCAATAAAATTATGAAAACCCAACATTGTTTTCCTTTCTGTGACAAGGAGGATCTGAGTGTAAACACTTAGATCTCATGTTTTGCAGGAAGTTTGAAAGACTTCACAAACTACTCTTTGAAGTATGAAATACAGTCACTCAAAAGAAAGTATTTAGAGGTTGCTTATAGTAATATCTCTGAAGTCTGAAAATCCATCATGATATACAGGAAGCTTTTTTAGTGATGGTCTCTTTCTGAAAAATTACTTGTCCTAAGCTATCTCTGGTTTGACACCTTAGACAGTTGTATATTACAATATTATTAGGAGCAAAAATATCCGAACATATTGTACAATAGACTAGCTCAGTTTTTCATGGCCTATCATTCATGCTAGTTTCTGCTACTGAAAATGAATTCTGCAAGAAGGGTAGCTTTTTAATTATTATTTTCCACATCATGAGCCTACTCTAAATGTTTGTGAATGACTAGAACTAATCTATAGCTGATTAGCACTCATTCCTGCTGCGAAGGAAAGATCTTAAAGCTATTTTGTTCCTATGTTGAAAGTTATTAGTAAATGGAGTTTAGGATGAAAATAAAACAAAAATAAAAGCTCTAAGATGCAGACTGAAAAAATATAATCAGCTATGTTGTAATTGCTTTTATTGTTATCCTTGGTGAATGTTACAAGCGTTTTCATTCAACAGAACCAGATGGGAGAATAGAGTGAATGTTGTAATATATTTCCATAAAATATAATGATTTGAAATGTAAAACCCATTTTGGCCAAGAAAATATACTATCAATAAAAGACAGGCTTATCAAGAAGACAATGTCTTGTAACAGCACACAGGTGGTGGGAGGCAATAGCAATAGAGAGACAATAAAAGTTGTAGGAGGTTAATAGCATGACCCAAGAACTCGACCAGAGAATAATAGAATAATTTGAGTTGGAAGGAGTCTTTAAAGTTCATCGACTCCAACTCCCTAGCAATGAGCTGGGACATCTGCAACTAGGTCAGGCTGCTCAGATCTCCATCCAACTTTGAATGTTTCCAGGGATGGGGCATCCACGACCTCTGTGGGCTACCTGTGTGAGGATTTCACCATCACCATCATCATAAAAATTTTCTTCCTAGTATCTATTCTGAATTGACGTTCTTTTAGTTTAAAACCCATACTCCTTGTTCTATTTCAACAGGCAAAAAGTTTGTCCTCCTCTTTCACTGTACCACTTACAAACATAAAGCTATTTGAAAACCTTTTGTTGTGTTGTACACACTGAAAAATAATGTATAAAATGTATAATTAGACAGCAATTCAGCTTTAATAACAGTTTCTTTTGCGTAAATTTTTTTTTTGATAGCTCTGTGGTTACGTTTTAAAGGATTCTTCTGTAGATGAAGAAAGTTTCCCAAATAGGTCAGATGTTTATCAAAAGAGGTTCTTCAGAAGCACAAAAAGGAGCATTTTTCCCACACCCACGACATTATGCTTTGAGTAAAACCAAGAGTCCTGTTTCAAACAATATTCTTGTATTGGTAGCACAGCAGGTAAAGTTAAGGCACCATGAAAGAAGTATTTGTTTGTCAACATTGTTTATTAGAAATAAGACATCAGTGAATGTAAATGAAGTCCTGTGACACAGCCCTTAAAAAACATGTTACACCAGTTTTTAGCATCTTACCTGAAATATTTGCTTTACTATTTGTGGATTTCTCCACTCCATCCATTTTAAAGAATCATGGAATTTGGGTTGAAAGGGATCTTAACTATCATCTCGTTCCAATCTTCCCACCATGAACAGGGATACCTTTCACTAGACCAGGTTGCTCAGAGCTCCATCCAACCTTACCTTAAACACTTTCACAAATCAGGCAATTTCTCTGAACGACCTGTTCAGTGCCTCACCACCCCCACAGTGAGGAATTTCTTCCTAATATCTAGTCTATACCTTCTCTCTTTCAGTTTGAAGCCATTTTTCCTTATCCAATCACTACAAGCTCTTGCAAAAAGTCC
>JAYRBT010000093.1:24918361-24938320 GCA_036023395.1 Myiotriccus ornatus
GTTTTCTTTTTAGCATTACACAGCATTTTTAAGTGATTCAATCTTTTACAGTACATGTTTCTTGTTTTAAGCTCTGATTTTGGAAGTAATGTAACTTTACAAGATTTCATTATTTTCAGGAATAAAAGCAACATTATACCCATAATGAAATCCTCAGTCTGGATGAAACCATTTAGTCTCAGTGGAACTAGAAAGGATGAGAATTCATTCTTTTAACTCTGCTGAAGGTTTCAGTGAAAAATTTAAACCAGCAGTATATGCAAACAACTTATTTATTTCACTCTTCAGGCAAAAGTGATTTCATATGTACCAGAGCACTATAGAGCATAGATATAGTATATTGATGTTGCTTATACTAGGCTCAGCAAAATTACTTGTTACAAAACCCAAAGTTTGACATTTGAACTAGGTGATAATTGTGGGTCCTCCCTCTCTAATTAGCTTTGCTTAGAGAGAATGTGTGTACTGAAAAGACTGGATTGCAGACATTTTTATGTGCAAATAATTTCTCAATAAGTTAATTTTATTGGCTGGCAGAATTTAATACCCACAATAGATTTGTTCAACCTGGGCTGGATGCTCTGTTGCTCTAGCAATTTGTTAATAGTGAAAGTGTCTGCCATCCAAATGAAAATAGCAGCTCTTAACACGTGTAATAAGGCATTCAGTCTATACTTATATTATTTAAAAACAAACAAACAAACAAACAAAACAAACCCCGCTTTCACAGACCATATCTTTAATAGTGAATATTTAAGAAAGTAAACACCATTTATGACCCTAGGGCTCTAGCAAGATTTACCAAAAAGATGTTTTTAGGTGTGTCATGAGGTGATCAGTTTATTCTTGACTTCTATGAATTCTATTACATGTTTTGGGAGAGTATGTGTTCTGTTTCAAGTATCTACTGAGTTAAATTCAATAAGTAAACGCTCCCCACCTTGAAGACACCTGTTAGCAAAAAAAAATACTCAAAATATTTTTTCATGGCTATTGTTTTGTTTTGGTTCATGTTAAGCAGGCATTAAATTATATAACACCAGTAATATAGTAATAAAAAATTCTAGAAGAGAGAATTTTTAGTTAATATGGCAACTATTTCCAGACTAATGAATACAATACAAATTCTAAGGCTAATGAATGCAATAATGTCAGAGTAGAATAATTTGCTCTCTGGAAATTCTTAATTATAATTTTACATAAACTTTAGACATTGAGAATGAATAAATCGTAGAACACAGTTTCCTCCTAGGTTATTAGGAATTTAAAGCCTTGCCAGATGTCATTTGAAAGACAGTTTTCAGTAAGGCCTTGGATTTAACCTACAGACACATAGAAATAACTTAATTTCATTTTCTGCATACAGGTGAAATGGAAGGAAATGAATACGAGACGGTGAAAGCACAGGACTGGAAAATTTCCCCTGAATTACACTGATAAAAGCTGGAAGAATTTCTGCCTAGACCAATGAAAGATAATATTGGCAAGCAGTATTTGAAACAGTCTTCTACTGTATAATTATTTCACATATCCACTGATTTGCTATTACAGAAACAATGCCAGTTAAAATAAGGGAATGTAACTCTTCCACACCTGAGTTTTATTGTTAGCTATAACTCTGAAAACTATGTATATATAGTTAAAAGGATGTCACTGTTCTTTCTATTACTACTTTGAGGAAATAAAAAACACAACAAAACAAAACATTCCCCCCCACACAAAACCCCCTTAAAACTCTCATTAGGATGAGAGTTCTGTTTAATTTGTTTAATTTTTTTTCTAACATTCCTTTCAGTTAGAGTATGTAATCTTAGAAATATTGGTCCTTTGATTCTCCTTGTAAAAAAAAGGTCCATAAAGCTGAGACAGCAATTCTACAGTTTCTTCTGAATATGGTGTTTCAATTTGATTATTACTAGATTTGTCTGGAACATGTGCTTCAGACATCTTTATGTAAGTGTTGCCACTGCTATCTTTCCAAAAGAACACAAAATTCATAAGAGAGAGTGAATATGCCAAAACAAAAAACAGGGGAAGAATACAAAGAAATGAGTTGATTTTGTGACATTTAGTCTCATTAGCTTAAAAGCCACCTGACATTTAGAGATAGCTCTGAGAAAAGTGAAAAAATCCAGCTCTCGGTTCCCAAAACCAGACAACTTAGAATTTGGTACAAGTGTTGTTCTAAAATGTTGTCAAATAATTTAAAATATCTCTAATAATGACAATGACAACAACAACAGTAGTAGTAGTAATAATAGTAATAGTAGCAGTAGTTTTTTAAGAAGACTTATCTGGCAGTGTTTTACATCATCTCTCTTAATATCTATTAAATTGCAAGTTATAAAAGTTACCTGTTACTTATTGGGAATTCATAATTAAGAGAAAATAAACTATTGTGAAAACAATGTTATTATTAGAGAACTTTTTGGGAGTTCTTGGGGAGGTGCATGTTGAACCTTCTGCATGCATAACTAATTTATCTATAACATTATGGAATATCTGTATTAAAAGATCTTATATGGCAAACTATTTCTTTGGTAAACAAATAAAACTAAAATTTAGTAACAAACACAAACAAACAGTGTTGAAACACGTAAAAAAGCACCTGCACTTCAAAGGACAACTAAATTATTTTCCATAGAGCATTTAATCCTTCTTTAACCATTTCATGTTAGAAGAAGAAAGGATTTATATATACATAGATTCAGCGAGCATAATTAATAGAGTAAAAAAATTGATTGTTATGATAAGAAGAAAGGCAGCTAAACCATACATTTCACCTATGGTTTAGAAGTAAAGCTTCTTTTCTGGTAAACCTGTACTTTTGAACCTAAGCATTATTGGAAAGACAGCTTTTGTGAAATAGAGCTATTCTAGCATTTTAAGTAAATAAAGAATTTCAGACAGTAAAACTCATCAATAAATTTTAGAAATTATTAAACTAATACCTCTAAAAGAAAAAAATACTATTTATATTTTTCTTTATAAATTCCTTATAAGTGAGTTTATAAATTATTCATAAACATATTTATAAAAAACTACTGTTACATTTTAAATCTAGAACAAAACAACCCTTTTCAAATTTTTATTTATTAGTTTGAAATTCTTAATTCTGATCAGTAGCATACAAGACGTAAGTCTGTGTACCTGAAATATACCACTCAATTTGGTATCCAAGTGGGTTTGCATGAAAACTAATGTTTGAGATCATTAGTTACTTACACAAAAGAGTAAAAGGGCTTTTTACATGTGCACCTAGCATCACATCACACCCTCAGTCTGACACTCTTCCTGGAATCTGACAGGACAATATGTGTGCTGTGTGCTTCTCCTTATATGTCCCTGTGCTGATAGAAGCTTACTACTACTACTCTTGGATTACAAAGGAGAACATTATGACTCAGGTCTAAAGGCATAGCTTTCTACTCTGTGGAGTAAATTTTTTTAGCAATAAGTTCTTCTCCTGAAAATTCTCACATTTTTCTCTGAATTCAGGGTGACAGTAGAGGAAGGAGAGATCACAAGAAGTTTCTCAGAGAGTTTATCTTTCAGGCTTATTATTGGTTTGCCTAAGATTGTTGGCAATGCAGAAGTTTGGCAAACTTCTTCATCCTTGAAGAATTATTTCATGTATCAGAGAATGACAGAATTACACACACAGTATGGTACACTGCATTATAGTTTTGCACACATTGCGTTATGTGCATTATTTAACCACTTTTTCAGATCATAATAATTAGTGATAGGACAAAGAACAGAACTGCTGTGAACTTCACTTAGCAATACTGCAGTGCTATGTAGAATGTAAATCTTAATGGGGGATGACTACACACAGCATTATCCCTGTATAAAGGAGTAACAAACAAGCAGAAACCATACTGAAATCACTGAGATGACTTCAGTTGCTGCTTGTGATAAAAATTGTTCACATAACTTGTAACTGGTAAGGTGGTAGTGTCAACAACTGAAAAATAATTACAATAAAACCACCTCTTCCGCCCTCATGCAAAAAATATTTGATATATCCTAGTGTAAAATAGTAAACAACAAAATAAGCCCTAAGCTCTGGGCCACTAAACTTAGTTCACTGGGTAGTTGATACCAACTGAAATCTTCAGAATGATCAGAATAATTTCACTGATTTCTTTGTTCTTTTGTTTACATGCAGATTACATGCATTTTTTACCAAGATTTTGTATTTGTCTATTATTGTTATCACTATTATTACTGTCAAGTGAGCAGAAAGTATATCTAATCTATCTGAATAGAAAAAAGACAGCATGAAAAAAATGTATTTATACATGCAATTTTCCCTACTTGTTCCGGCTAACCACTGCGTGGTGAGGATAACCATTGAGTATAATGCTATTTGATTATGATTATGCACAGAAATTCTCACATCTCATTTTACAGTTGAGACAGTAATTAAGGTGTGTGTGTGTGTATATATATATATATATATGCACTTTGGTTTTAGACTTGGGATGCTCAATTACCTTTTACTTGGTTTTTACTATGTATTTATTCAAACAGTTTGGCAGCAACAATCTCCCATCTGCTTAGAGAAAGCATAAACCTTGTACGTCCTATCCCAAAACAACATTTACTGCAGCTGTAGCTTCTATTTTCATCCTACAGGAAACTTGATGGAAAATAAGGTACTGTCTTTGAAAGCAGATAAGGAGAGTGCAAGTTTGGGCAGAGGAAGAAACTGCACTTATTCACAATGAAATAGCTTATTTCTGCAACTGTTGTTACTGAGGGTGAATATACCCCAGGGTGCTCAGACTCTTCGCAAGATCTTCATGTGCAAGACTGTTCCTTCCTGACACAAAGAGTCAATACTAAACACAGGTTTTTCAACCTCCATCACCTCTGAGTAGATTTAGATCACACAGGACCTGTTCTCAGTGATTTAGAGCTCGTATCGCTCAATGTAACCGGAAAACATCAGTAGAGAGAGTTATAGGTTATCACATTAAGGTCTTTAAAGAAGTTCAGAAGGTTATCCAGCTTTTCCCACTGGCCACAATTGTAGCAAGGCCTGATTCATCAACATGCGAGGTATTAACTTGAATTAGCAGGAATACCCAAAACAGAAGACATTGAAACTATGGGAACTGCTCATGTTTTCTGATTTCTCTCTTTCTGCTATGCACAGCCAAGTCAGTTCCTTCAAAGTGAGCAATTATATTTCATGTTTTATTGTTTTATTTTTTTTGGAAAGGTTTAATCGTCAATATTATATAATCAAGTGGGCAAAACAGTACTTTATACATTTTTGTTCTACGGCGTATGTGTTTTAAATCGTCTAGACATTTAGTCTAAACAAATGATTGAAACCTTTTCTTAATGATGGAGAAAATCAGTCTGTGGTTTTTCACATCACTAGATATACTGAGCCAACAGGAACATCTCTTTAAGCTGTAATAAATAAGCATATTGATTATCATCTTAAAATATAATTCTCTGTTCATAATGTAATTGTCTGCAAAATTTCTATTTAAAACTTTTTAAAAAGAGATAAAATATAAAAACAATTAATAAATAATTTGGTATAACATACCACTTCTTGCTGAAACAGTCACTGAACACAACTGTGACTATGTGATTTTTCATATCGTGAAATAATTCTACTGACCTCCCATTGTCCTGACTTGGGGCAGTACAGCTCAAATATACCATTAAATTTCTGCACTATGGTAATCCAGGTACACTTTTTACACCGGAATGGCCATATTTATGCTATTTTTGCTACAGGGTGTTTAAATGAATTTCGATTTTAAATGAATGCATGCACACTGACAAAAAGTATGTACAAAGGTATGTATAGATATGCTGTGAAAAATTCCCCTTGAATCCAGTGAAATGATCACATCAAATATTCAAATACTCAGAGTTCTCAACTGGTAAAACTTTGGGCTTAGAGGACTGGCAGGTATCAGCACAGGCCCTGTTGTCAACTTTCAGATCAAACTTGAGAGTTTGAAAGCTCTGAGAGGTACCTCTCACAGAGAAAGAGGGATGCCTCTGAGAGAGTGCTGCTGGCACAGCCCACTGTCATCCAGGAAAGCTCAAACAATCTCATTTAGGACTGTTTATAGGGTATCAAAATTATTTGCTTTAGTCATCCATAAAATTTTCATCTTCAGCTCAGCCATTACTGGAATTTCCAAAATTCCAAAAAGAACTGGAATTATTTTCAATACAACTGGAAACTGTTCTGAAAACTCCAGCAGCAATTGGATCTTTCCCCTACTCACATAGGGGCTGCCCCAGGGCTGTCAGAGGTTGACTGATTACAATCTCAGTCAGCCACCTCACAGCCCAACTCATTACACAAAGACCAAGATCTAACAAGTATTCCCAAGGTCACAGAGCAGTCCTGAGGAGGTGGCAGCGAGGATATGCCTCCACAGGTGGGTACCTGGCATCTGGCCAGGGTCAACCCACCACAAATGTCTGAACTATCTGAGCAAACATGTTGTTAGAGCTTATTCAAATAAACTTCTCCCATTTCCTTAAAATAAGTAAGCTATCAAGTGTATTAAACAAGACTGTGCTTTCTAAAACACCTGTAATCACTTTGAAAACACCAAAATGTTTACAACTATGGTATATGCAGGCACAGAGTCAGGTAGATATACTCATATACATGACAATGCCAATTTTTGCAGTCCCAAATTAATGAAGTGTAGCATTCAAAAACACTTGCAATTAAACAAGTTTTCCCAGCCCTTCTATCTTTGCTATTATTATTCTATTAGATTAACTTGATAGTGATTCAGCAGTGAGAGTAAAACTTCTTTTGAAAAGCGTGGACAATTCCCCTTCAGAGAGGGCTACTTGTTACACTTGGCTATTTATGTCATAAAATCAGACACTTATGAGGTCAGGATACTTATGTATATCTATCTGATTCAAGGTATCTATCAATACACAGAATAAGTAAAGTACATTTTCAAGCTTAAAAAAATTACTGCCACAGATAGAAGACACAAAGCATCACAAACAAAACCCATTATTTGACTTGTTTTTTCCATTTTGTATGCTAAAAAACGCAAAAACCAACCAACCAACCAAAAAACCACATATGTTGCTTTC
Source organism: Myiotriccus ornatus (assembly GCA_036023395.1). NCBI lineage: Eukaryota > Metazoa > Chordata > Aves > Passeriformes > Tyrannidae > Myiotriccus > Myiotriccus ornatus. The sequence continues at coordinate 24,925,469 of JAYRBT010000093.1, forward strand.
AGTATCTTTTTCTATAAGGAAATGGTTTGCATTGCTACTCTGTACCTTCTCTTTAAAACTACATGACTCATTCAAATCCTTTCCATGCAAATGAAGTGCTGTAGGGTAGTGGGAAGGTAATGATAGGCAAAACAAAGTTACTTGGAGTGCACAGACTTTATGTTAATTCAGGACTTTGTGCTTGAGTCCTAATTTGTGTCCTGTGCAAATGGTTACTATTCAAAATCAGGCTAAAACTCAAACCTTAGCTCTCCATAACTCTAACTCATGAGCTCTTTAGGGTGACTGAAACTTGCAGGAACAGATTTCTTCCTCTTGAAAGTGAGTGCTTAATGTTTTTCTGTTCCTTCTGTACCACTGAGAGGGTGATCAGCAATGTCCTCTGTGTGGTGACATGGAGCCTTGCTTTTGAGAATGGAGGAAAGTCCACCTCAGTCTGGACTTCTCTTCCTCCTGTTTTCTCCTCTGTTCCCTGATGGAATGTCATGTCACTGAACCAAAGACCAGAAACTGTGGTTTTCTTTTCTGAGTATGGAGAGGAATTAGAGAACTATGTGAACACCAGAAGAAAGCCCAAAGTCCAAACTTACGCATAAATTATGACAAAGAGTGTCTACAAATTAGTTAATGCTCGTCTTTGATCTTCTACATAGCTGTTTTGCCTCAAAAGGCCTAAAAAGTGTAATATAAGATGCCCATAACTATATGATGCAGGTTGTAATTAATCATGTAAGGTATCAGCCCTACATTTATTTCTCAAAAAAAAAAAAAAAAAGACCTCAGCAAAAAAGGAGGTATAGAAGTGGAGAAAGGGGAAAACTTAATATGAAATTGAATGAGATACAAATTATAACGACTACTTTCAACAGGGGATGCAATTAATTATATGACTTAATGATATGAGTGAGAATTTCTATAATGAGTAAATCTGGTCATGAATATTTAACATTCATAGAAACAGCCAAGTGCAGAGCACATCTTCTTTTGGGTTACACCCAGGGCACAACTACTGTCTGATATTCCATTCATGTCAGAATTTTGCCCTTAAATACAAGGTAATTTTGATCATCTGGCAGTCAACTTCAGTGGCTAAATGAGTTTATTGCATATCACTTAACCTTCTTATTCTGGGAATATATGCAAAAATAAAAATTTTTTAGCTTCTTAAATGAAAAGATATCTTTAAAACCAGCGGAAAACACCTGAGTGATTTGTGGTTTAATATATTAAACCCATCTAGAAAGACTGGCAATATTTTTCTTACATGCTGAAGGAATATTGCTGAAGGAATACTCTCAAGTTAAGTATTTCCTCTTTGTTTTCTCTAAATGAGACAAACTAGACAATATACATCTCAGGGAGTGGTAACATTACCGTTACTATTGCCAGTATAGTACTTATCCTTGGATTCTTCTTATAAAATTTCTAAAATAAAACTTTCTAAGCAGAAATCACCAACCGTATGAAGTTTAACAAAGACAAGTTCCAGATTCTGCACCTTAGATGGGGCGACCCTGGATGTACAGACAGACTGTGGAATAAGACACTAGAGAGCAGCTCCATGAGAAGACACCTGGAGCTTCTGGTCAGCTGCAAGTTGAACATGAGTCAGCAGTGCCAGGAGGGTCAACCATGTTCTGGGGATCATCAAGCAGAGCATCATCAACCAGTCGAGGGAGAGGGTTGTCCAGTTCTGCTCTGTTCTGGCATGACCTCACCTCAAGTCTTGGGGGTAGTTTTGGGCATCACAACATAATGAAGATACAAGGCTGTTGGAAAGTGTCCAAAGGAGAGCTCCAAAGATGAGGAAGAGTCTAGAAGGGATGCCATAGATGGGGCAGTTGAGGTCACTTGGTTTGTTCAGCCTGAAGAAGAGGGGACTCCGGGAAAACCTCATTGCTTCCTCATGAAGGGAAGCAAAGGGGCAGGCATTGATCTCCCCTCTGTCAAGAGTAGTGAGAGGACCTGAAGGAATGGCATGAAGTTGTGCCATGGGAGGTTTAGGCTGGATATCAGGAAATGGTTCTTACTCAGTGGTGGTTGGGCATTGGAACAGGCTCCCCAGTGAAGTGATCACAGCACCAGGACTGCCAGAGTTCAAGAATTATTCGGACAATGCACACAGGGGCATGGTGTGATTCCTGGGGAAGTCCTGTGCAGAGCCAGGAGTTGGACTTTGTTGATCCTTGTCGGTCCCTTCCAACTCAGGATATGATAAGTAGCACAGAACTATTTGTCAGTATCACAGAATAATTTAGGTTGGAAAAGACCTCTGAGATTATCAAGTCCAACCTTTGACTGATCACCTCCTTGTCAACTATACCATGGCAGTAAGTGCCATGTCCTGTCACTTCTTGAACACCTCCAGGGATGGTGAATCCAGTATCTCCCTGGGCAGTCCATACCATTGTTTACCAACCCTTTTCATTAAAAAGTTCCTCCCCATGTCCAGACTGAACTCCCTCTGATGCAGCTTGAGGTTATGTCCTCTCAGCCTATTGTTAGTTGCCTGGGAGAGGAGGCCAACAATCCACCTGGCTACAACCTCCTTTCAGGTAGTTGTAGAGAGTACTAAGGGGAAACACCTCAGCCTTCCCTTCTCCAGGGTAAACAACCCCAGCTCCCTCAGCAGCTTCTCCTGAGAGGTGATTTCTAGACCCTTCACCATCCTTGTTGCTCTTCTTTGGTCCTGCTCCAGCACCTCAGTGTCTTTCTTGTCAGGAGTGGCCCAGAACTGGACAAAGAACTCAAGGTTTGGCCTCAGCAGTGCTGAGCACAGAGGGACAGTCACTTCCCTGGTCCTGCTTACCACACTGTTGCCGACACAAGTCAGGATGTCATTGGCCTTCTTGGCCACTTGAATACATTCCTGACTCAATTTCAGCTGGCTGTTGACCAGTACCCCAGGTTCTTTTCTGCTGGACCACTTCCCAGCCACTCTTTCCACAGCCTGTAATGCTGCATGGGCTTGTTGTGACTCAAGTGCATAACCTGGATTTGACCTTGTTGAACTTCAAATCGTTGGCCTTGGCCCATTGATCCAGCCTGTCCAGATCCCTCTGCAGAGCCTTCCTACATTCCAGCAGATTAAAACTCTCATCCAACATGGTATCTTCTGTGAAGTTCCTGAGAGTACACATGATCCCCTCATCCAGATCATCAGTGCAGATATTAAACAGGACTGGCCCCAATACTGAGCCTTGTGAAACACCACCAGTGACTCGTCGCCAACTGGACGGGACACCGTTCACCACCACTCTGGGTCCAGCCATCCAGACAGGCTTTAACCCAATAGTGCTTTAACCCAAAGTACTGGTAAACAGAAAGATGTAGGTGTAGCTTTTGGCTCAAAGTTTATCACGTGACTGAGACAGTATGACATAGATATGTCTTACAGTTGCACTTTTCCTAAGGCTGGGTGCTACCAGAAACAGGGTGATGAAGCAGGGAAACTTCTGTCTTGCTTTATATGATCATTCATATGATAGACACACACACACATTAAAAAAAAAAAAAAGGAAAAAAAGAAAAAAAAAAAAACTTTTTTCAGAACTTGTATATTTTCCTTTGCAATAAAGAACTAAAATCCAACGAAGTATTTGATTTTTGCTTTTTAAAAAAGTATAAAAGTCAACCTTAATACAGTAAAATTCCAATCTTTTGTGATAGTTAAAAGACAAAGAAAGCAAGGGTGTTTACTGAAAATGTATGTTCCAGAGAATGCTATGCACCAGGACTAGGAAGATAAAACCCATCTGTCTTTGTCTGTTAATGACTTTCCTTCACAACTGAAATCTATGCAGCTGGGAGAAGAACTAACTGCTGAAAAAGAAATAAATATAATAGAAAATATATGGGAAAGTTGATGGAACTGAAAGGTCACTCACAAATCACATATAAGGAAGCCCATCTGTTCAGCACAGGTGCCTACAAGAACACTAAAATCAACAAAGCCCCAAAACAGTAATGTTGCACTCGGTTCTGCTTCGCTGTCAGACTAATCCTTACTTGTTATACAGCCTATAAATGTCATCTGAAAACTGCTGTTTGAAGGCACAAACATTTCACAGAGTCTCTGTTTTATACATAGAATCACTGGATCATGCAGGTTCGAGGGCACATCAGGATTTCTTAAGTGTGATCCTCTGCTTCAAGCAGGGCTAAGACCGAACTCAGAGGGAGAAGCAAAGGGCTCTGTCCCAAAGGGGTATGAAAGTCTCCAAAGGTGGGGAGTCTGAAACCACTCTGGGCAATCTGTTCCACCTCTTAGTTAATCTCAGAGTGGCATGTGGATTACAATGCATGTAGTTTGAACCTTGCCTGTCCCAGCAGCAGTCTCATCCTCCTGTCCATCCCTGTCCCCTCAATTGCCTCCCTGCAGACACCAAGGTGGTATTAAGTGTACCAAAATTGCCCCTTCTCCCAAAAGAACCACCCCAACAAATTTGTGTCAACTAAAAAAACTGATGGAATACATTTGGTCACCTCTCCAGGTCACTAAGAAGGACAATAAATAGGACCCAGGAGAGAGAGAACCTTGGGGTCCTCATTTCCTAAGCATCAAAAATTACTGTGTTTACACTTGGAGGATACTACCATACAAGGAATAAAAAAAAGTATTTCAAGTGTCTGCAAGTAAAGCCTACAGAAATGCAAACACAGCTAAAACTGATGGCCTGATCCTAGAAAGAAAGGCTTCTCTGCATGAGGATGCCTGAAAGCCATCATATAATTTTTATTTAAAAACTCTTTAAAATTGTGCAGAGTGGAACCTCAGTTCAAATCTTGACATTTTTTTAATTTTTCTTTGCTGTCATTTCCATTCCACATACACAATGTCACCTAAGACGTAGGGTACAAACCTAATCAGTTCCTCATAATTACAATCAGTTATTGCTCTGTACCAATTAAGTAAAATGTACAGATAGATAAACATTTCCTTGGGAAAATCATGCTGCTTTCTTCAACAGAGAAGGTTGTCAAACCTTTTGTTGGACGAAACATGGCTTTTCTAAATCTGTCCAGTTGGGGAAGGAAAAAAAATTATACCAACCAAAGTTAAAATCAACCAAAGCTGGGCTCCTCAATTCTGTGAGTAGAGTTTGTGTGGGTGTGTTCCTGTTGATTAAACTCCCAAATTTAAGGGACACATTTAGCAAACAAACAAAGAAAAAACAAACAACCAAAAAACAAAACCCCACAAAACAGCAATAAACCAACCAACCAAAAAAAAAAACCGAACAACCTACCATAAAAAATCAGTATTAAATGTTTTGAGATTACAGATCACATGTGTTATCACGGCCATATGGTTATGTAAAATAAGAAAAATCTCATCTCTTAATATAAAATGAATAACTTCAAGTAGATTTTTTTTTTGTTTGTATTTTTGTGGGGTTTTATGTTTGTTTGTTTTGTTTTGGGTTTGTGTGTGGGTTTTGGGGGGTTTTATGTTTTTTGGTTTTTTTGTTGTTGTTGCTTTGGGGTTTTTTTTGTGTGTGTTTTTTGGTTTTTTTAATGTATAAATACAGTGACAGAAAATGTGATGTTATCCAGAGGGCTGGATGAGTTCTGCTGTAAATGTGCATTCTGCTCCCTGGGGATGGCCTAAAATTATTCAGTAAATATTCAGTGAATTGACATTTAGCTAAATATACAAACCTTATGAACAAACTTATCCCATAATTTCTGTTTGCTGCATTGTTCTTTTTTTTTTTTTTTTAACATTTCTCATCCCTTCTCTTCAACACAAAACGAGGTAATTATTCAGTTTCTGTGTTAAGGTCTGCCCTTAAACGAAATGCAGAGTATCTGCATAGATTTGTTATATCAGACAGACAAAGTGTCTCAAACAGTTTTTCAAAGAATAATAGAACATTCTTGATATCATGTGACTGCATATTCCTCTAAAATGCAACTATATTACTCTATAAAAACTGAAATCACTTCTCACCTTGACTACTGTGATTACCACCACCTATGAAACATCAGTCTTTAACCTTCCATTGTTTCTTTCCCTCTGAGTCTAACATCTTAAAATACACTTTGCCATGATAAATCACTTTGCATCTGAAAACAGCACAACAGAAAAATATTTACATCGGCAAACAAATGAACAAATACCTCATTGAATTCTTTTAGAGAAAAAGATCAGTGAAAATATTGAAAGAATAGAAAAAAGAAAGAAAGATCTTGGGTATGCCCTGCACAATAGGAATGTCACATAGCCTTAGGTCCCACACGGCTGCCTTTACATGCTTTACATGGCTAACTTTCCAGAACACACATTCAATGATATCACAGGCAATCAACTCTTCCAGCTGTGATTATATCCGAGAATTCAGGAGCGCACCTATGAGTTTTGTACAGTGCTCTTTGCTTTGCAATATTTACAAGAAATCTCTGGCATGTGGGAGTAACCACTGATAATATTAGCACCCCTAACTTCCTTGCCAGTGTGCCAGTATGAAAAACAGAAAAGGCCTTGGCTCTGGGCAAACACTGCTCAGCAATAACAAAAACAACTCTATATTATCAATGCTGTGTTCTGCACAAATCCACAACACAGCCCCATACCAGCCACTGTCAAGATAATTATCTCTACCTCAACCAAAACCAGCACACCATGAAAAATCAAAGCTTCAGTCAACTGTAGGTGATATTGCACAGATTAGCAACGAAATTATTTAGAAAAAAATGGTTTTGGCAGGCCTTCTTTTAATAGACGTGCTTACAGATTAACACTGAGTGCCTCTGTCATATCTGGGATTATTTACATGTCATGAATCAATTAATGCACTATGTAGGTTCTTTTGGTTTACCAACATCCAGAAGGACAAATGCTGCATGAGTACAATATTTAAAATTATATTTCCTGACACAGAGGTACCAAAAAAAAAAAAAAAAGAAAGAAAAATAAAGAAAAAAAAAGAGAAGCAAAATGTAACTGATACACGAAAACAGAAAAATCAACCTTATACTTTTGATAACTAAAACTCCAAAGTTAAACTGTATTACTCTAGAAACAGAGCATTACACTGTGATTTATATTCTATTTGGGACATTTTTATTTACACATTTATTTAGGGATCAAAAATGAAGTAACCATACATATCTTTTGTTTCCAGTCTCTTTCCAGGCATAACACATCTCAGAGTACCTAAAGTGCTAAGGCAAATAATTAACTCCCAATTATCACCATTTACATTTCCACTTATTCTGCTTTTAAAACTCTGAAAATCGTCTCTTTCTCAGCTAGTAAGGCTGAGATTTTCTTTTTCCATTTCTACTGGGTCACTGTGTGAGAGAGCCCTATCTCCACTGAGAAAAGAATTCTCAAGCTAATAACTTTGCAGATGCGATTGGAGCTGTTCTCTGAAAAACTCAGTTATAAGTACCTCTTTGTTCCAACAGGTAGTCAAGACATATCTATTATCCTGTCTACTTAGTCAGTGTTGTCACAAGCTCAGCTACAACAATTAAGTCTTAGATATACAGCATCTCCATATGCCTAAGTCCAGCTGAAGCTGAATTTGCAATATCTTCACTGAAACATATTAAGAAAACATAAGAAGTTATTAGTTAAGGAACCATAGAATGGCTACGGGTCTGTATAAAAGGGCAAAGCATAAAATTAATACTGAAAAGAGAACTGAGAAGAATGAAGCAGTCACTAGCAGAGCTTCTCAGGGCCTGCTTTGAAACCAGCCTTGCCTAATTTCAGTAGTAACCTTTTGCTAAGAGGCATATGCCAGTTAAATTTTCTGATGACATAAAGTATCCTCAATACACAAAAGGACTGATGATACTGAAATACAGACACAGAACAACTAAATTGCCTTGAAGATAGGACTGTGTTTGCCTTAAGGTTTGGTCTGCGAATTAAGACAGAATTAAATATGTTATGCAAAATACAGAACAGGAATTTGAAAGGAAACTTACTATAATAAAAGATGAGTTTAACAAACATGAATAGCTGAAAAGGTTTTTCATGTCATAACTGAGCACAGGATGGCTGGAGATTATGTAGTCATTTTCCCTGCTGAAGTAGGTTTACCTAGAATAGGTTGAATAGAATCACCTCCAGCTGGGTTTTAAGTTTGTCCAAGGAAGAAGAATCCATAGTCTCTCTGGGAAGTCTATTCCAGTGCTCTATCGTCCTTGCAGTAAAATAGTTTTTCCCCAGGTTTAGAAGGAACTTCCTGTACATCAGATTCTGCTTGTTGCTTCACATCCTATTGCTTGGCACCACCGAGAGGAGTCTGGCTCCATCCTATTGACACTACCCCTTCATATACTTATATAGATTGATAAGTTTCCCTCTCACTTGCCTCTTCTCCATGCTAAACAGGTCATCTCTTCAGCTTTTCTTCATAAGAGATGTTCTAGTGCCTTAATCATCTTCAAAGCTTTCTACTAGCATGGCTCCAGAAACTCCATGTCTATCTTGTACTGAGCCTAGAATTGGACACAGCACTCCCAAGGCAGTCTCACTAGTGCAGAGTTGAGGGGCAGGATCACCTCACTTGAGGTCCTCAATACATATTCCAAGACCTCCAGCCACATACAAATAGGATGTAGGTATCTGTGTATAGGAACTTAAGTACATTCCAAGAGAAGTAACTGTAAGCATAAATGGATTTACACTGTCAGTACCTACTTAACACATAAACAAACCCTTCCTGACTATGTTTAGAAATGTTGACCTTTGTAGAGCCATGCTAGTGTACAAATCAGTAGGGAATGAGACAGTTTCAGAGTTATGGAACTTAAAAAAAATCCTAATTCCCAAATATTTCATAGCATAGACTAAGAATATATTAACAGTGCTATTGTGAGAAGTCAATTCACCAAAATCTTGATTCTCCAAAGCTGTTCAGTCCCTGACATCACCTGATCTCTTTGAGATTATTGTTTATGCATGGGTAAGGATAGCTACTTCACTTCTTAAAGCCACGCTTTTAAACTACTCATTAGTGAACAGAGATTACTGGATTAGCTCAGCCCACATGCTCAGTAGCTCAGTACCCGTCAGCTTCCACTGTAAGTGAATAGACAGGTCATTAAAAACAAAAAGCTGGCTTGTTTCAATGCATGCATTCATGAGATCATCCTTTTTCTGTTTTCTGGTCACAGCAGTAGTCTGGGAATCACACAGACATGAAGGAATATAAATTAATGTAGGTAAATGGCTTTTTGGACATTGAGGGTAATACCTCTTTGCAAAGAGCTCACGGCAGATAAGAAATTTCTTCTTTGTTCTGCTTAGTAACACTTTGGACTACAAGTTTTTTTGCTTCACAAAGTGCCAAAGCAATTCACAAATATATATAAATTTAATCACACAGTTTGTAAATTAAAAGAAGGATAATATGACAAATATTACAGATGATGAATTAGGACTCAGAGAGCTTATTTGCCTAAAATTCATTACAAAACCTGTGACAAGCATTGGTTTCCAAACTCTTTCCATCCACATCTACAAATTCTTTCAAGAGTTCCCTAAATTCTAGGCTATTCTTCATTTTTAGCCATTAACACTTAAAAGCCTTACAATCAGTTTTTTAAACCCAAGTGCACCAAGTAATCAAAATAATTTGGTCTAAGAAGCAGTAGTGCTACACCTACTCTTTTCACAAGAGCTATTTTTTCTCCTCATCATATCAGCTCTTTTTTGCCAAGACTTCACATTGGTTCCATTAATCTCAGTATGAAAAGGTTTTTTGGTTGTTAAGGAGACTAGAAGAGTTTGTGCTCTAGGGTCTGGGCCACAGGAACATTTGTGCTGCCTGAGTTGAGTTAAAAACTCAAATCCAGATCGGTTCATTAATGCTGAAGCTCTCAACGGGGGCAAAGATCGTTTCTCCCTGTTCTTTTTCCATTTAAAATTAAAAACATACCTTGGTCCTATTCTCATGTGTTATCAAGAAAAACCCTCCAAACAAACATATTATTAAGGTCTCAAAAACTTTAAAAACAAGTATTTTAAAACAAATACCTCCACTCTCTCCTATTATTGGGAAGATGAGCCAATAGGGTTAATCAAAATTTTAAAGAACAAGATCATGAAAACAGATCTAGTGCATTCATTTAATGCATTAGCTTTTGAGATAATATTAAAAATGGAAGAATTTATTTTTTCTTGAAGTCTATCCATCAGGATACATTCAAACACCAAGTGTGAGATTGTTTTCAAACACATCTGCCACAGCATGATTAAAGCTGAGCATAAGTAAATAAGCTTTTTATATAATCAGATTAAAAGACAGAATTCCAAAACCAAGAATCAATCATATCTTATTATGCACATATTAGAAAAGTGCACAAAAATAATATTTGAGAAGACTTGTGGTCATACCTAACAACTAGCATGATTTAGCAATAACCATGTGTTTTTCAAAGACATAAAGAAAAACCTTGATTTACAGGGAAATACATTTTTTGTACAATAAGGCATGGGAGGAATAGGACCCAAAGCTGAAAAACAACAAACAGGATGATCTCTAAATCTATTGACTACACCTGAGAATGGAATTGACTTAATAAAGAAGTTTAGATTCACCAAACCTTGAACACCGGGATGTCAACACAGAAAAAAGCTTACACTGCAAATCTCACAGGAAAATTGACAAAACACATCAGTCAAAACCTTCCAGGGGTTCTCCTCTGTCGTTAACACCTATTGTAAGGCCAGTGAACCTCACAAAGCTATATGGAATATCCTCTTTATCTGAAAATGATAACTCCAACAAAGTAATTTTCACTGAGAGAAAAAAAAAAAAAGTGAAAAACTGATAAAGTCCCAAACCTCATTAAAAAAAGCATGATTTTATAGAGAAGGAAAAAATTATGGTATTAGTAGGCACACTGGTAAAGACAAAAGCCGCTATGTGTCTGTTTAAAAAAAATTATAGAATTACTTTCTTGTGAAAGATATAGTCAAATGACATTTTGTCTGACCTATTGGAAAAGAAAGTATGTGGTAGTTTTCTCTTTGCTTTTGAAGTAAATGCTGTAACACACAGACAAGGTGCTCAAGAAGTTCTGCAGTGACTATGGCATACACTGAGATTTATCATTATATCTTCTTCCATAATATTTTGAACCTCTGTGCAGACTGCAGTGTTAAATTCTCACAGGGGGGAAATAGGTTTATGGCTAAACACTTTCTGTTTCATCAAAATTTGCAAACACATTTGCACAGGGAAAGAAAAACACACACCAAAGATCATGGACTGGTTTGTATCACTAATTGGCTTAATACAGGAACTACGTACAAACACATCAGTCTATGAAGGTGAAGGGAACATGGAGAAAAGCTGGATGGAGTGATCAAAGGTGTCACAACTATATTTTAAAAAATGTCAACACAGACATAGGCATGCATAAGTAAAATTTCAAACCACAAGTATTTCAATGTGGCAGTTAATTCCTCTCCGAATTAAAAAATGAAACAAACAAAAAACTCAAAAACCTAAAACAAAACAAAGCAAAAAAACCCACCAGACTATTCATTATGTTAGCAAGCTTTTTAAGTAGCTAGGAAAAAAAGTCTTCTAACTAATTCTTTCATGGCAATACATTATGAAAGACAGTGAAACTCATGCTACATGATATTCAGCATTAGAAATCCCATGATTTCCTTTTTACATGCCTGTTCTGAGGAAATAACAGAGATATTAAAAATAGGGCCAATCTTGATCTCTTGCCCAGAAATAAATATTATGTTCTGTGCTATAATCTCATACAGATTCTTGCCAAACTGGCTTGTCTGTTTTTGCCCTGACTCCCAATCTCTCTGCATTTCACTAATGCCATCTTACTTAATGTATGAACATATTTGAAGAATGAAAAAATACTATACACAGAGATGTATAGATATAAATATAGTTGCTATTGATCCATGTGTGTGTGTATACATATATATATAAAAATGCATTATACATGAGATAGAGAGGATAGAGATAAGGATGATGCAGATAAAAATAGAGACAAAGATGACATAGATTAGACATAGATGATAAAGACAGAGATACAAGAAGAGCTAGAGATGATAGAGATGAGAGAGAGAGATATAGAGATAGGGATGATGACAGAGATAGATGACAGAGAGAGATAAAGATGACAGATAGTGGTAGAGGTTGAGATAAAGTTGATATGGTTATATATAAACAAATACATAAATACAGTAATTGGTATATGTGTATACGTACCTATAAACCTAGAATTTAGTAAAGCCTTTGACACTGTCTTCCACAGATTTTCCTGGACAACCTGGTAGCCCATGGCTTGGACAAGTGCACTCTTTGCTGAGTGAAAAACTGGACATCCAGGCCCAGAGAGTGGAAGTGAGTCCTGTGTGCACTTCTGGGCTCCCTAGTTCAAGATAGACTAGCAACTAGAGGAAAGGGTCCAGTGGAGGGCTAGGAAGATGATTAGGGAACTGAAACATCTCTCTTACAAGGAAAGGCTGAGGGACCTCGGCCTGCTGAGACTCAAGTAGATACAATTGAGAGGGGACCTCATCAATTTATATAAGAATCGGAAGGGAGAGTATCAAGAGGATGGATTCAGACTTTTCTTGGTGGTGCCAAGCAATAGAACAACAGGAAACAAGCAGAAGCTTGAACACAGGATGCTCCGACTGAACATGAGGAGCAACTTTACCGTGAAGGTGACTGAGCACTAGAACACATTGCCCAGAGAGGCTGTGGATTCTCTTTCACTGGAAATATTCAAAAGTCATCAGGATCCTGATCACCGGAACAAGCTGCTTCCAGGAGGATCTGTATGATCTTCTTTCCTTTCTCAGAGACCTCTTCTGCTGTGTCCCCCCATACAATGATGTCATCA
>JAYRBT010000093.1:24944555-24958185 GCA_036023395.1 Myiotriccus ornatus
GATCAGGGGTTGGACTTGATGATCTTGGAGGTCTTTTCCAACCCAATCTATTCTATGATTCTATGATTCTATGAATATAAAAAATAAGCATTATACTTATCATCCTTGTTGCTTTAAGCAATAAGCCATTTTGAACCACAGTTTGCACCATTTTGTTTGCAATTTTTAGACTTCTAAGCATGCAAATAGTATGGCCCTGTGTTTTTACCCATTTCTATATTCCATACTTTAAATTTGTGAAGGACAAGTTTAAGAATCAACAGAGTATACAGAACACTTTGATCCTGACTAAATCAAAAAGCACAATCATTACGTTCACATGCCCTTGGGTTTGTCATGTATAACAGTGACAAATAGAAACAACACACCCTTAGCCTATATCAACAGACTTCATGTTTGAGGAAGCTGTTACATGTCAAACTTTGGGGGAAAAAAAACCAACAAAAACAAAACTAAGAAAATCTAATACCTTCACACAAAGATTTTTCCTGTATGTGGCAAGAACAGAGCAGGGCCTTGAGGAATGCATCAGGATTTGAGGTCAATTTCGTAGGCTGAAAGTTTCCATCATTCCAAACTCACAGCACTACCAAATAATAACATTAATTATTGCTCTCGGGAAAATTCTCAAGTTCTTTCCTCCAGTCATGAAGGAAATGCTTCATGAGTGAAAGCATAATGGGGATTTGTAAATGGAAAGATTGGTGCAGATCTTAAGAACTCAGCACAGGAGATACATATTTATGAATCCAGCTGGCACATCCTTTCACTGTGCTAGTGGAGACATCTTCGACCTGTGAACCATAAAGGGCCCTTGTGCAAATTTCTGCTTGCTCCCTCTTCCATGGATGGCACCAGAAAGCGCGCCATGAGGAGCCAGGAATCTGACCTGAGTCTCTAAATGTCTCTCCAGGCTCTAAATGTAACAGGGGGAATCTTTAAATTTGAGCCTAATGTGGCCACTCTATTGGCCAAACCTTCTGGTTTTTACCTTTAAGGGTAAAAAAGCCCCTAAGGAACGTTAAAAATGTAATTTTTCTTTTACATTGGCTTCTTTGAAATTGAATAATCCTTCATTTTCTTTTGTTACACTATCTGCCTAAAAGAAAAAATCCTCCATCACTGATATCAAAAATTCATATTCTTGGGATTGAGCCTCTCTCCACAGGACTTCTCCTCTGGAGAATCAGTGAAAGAGACATTGATACTAAGCATTTTTTACAGCTTTTAGAAGCACTATAGGAATAAGTTTTGCCTTTCTTTACTTTTTCTACGCTTCATCCTACGTATGCAAAGATGACTATTTGTGGCAGCATCCCTGTTTCAGGATTCAGACTTATCCTGTGCAACACTGAGGACAACTGTTGTGTGAGAGATAATGAGTTGGTCACAGATTGATGCAGTCATTGGTTACACTTCCTCTGTACAGCAACATCCCCAAAGAATAACAGTATATCCCCTCACACACTCAAAATAAATTGTACTTAATTTTAAATTAAATTAATCAACTTTTGAATTATAGCAAACAGAAATCTTCATACTTTGCCTTCCCCTTCACCCATAGCATCCCTGCCTTAAGAGCTGAATTTATTCATGGGAGTTATTTTCTTTGTTGAATCAAGCAGACACTGAACATGCCTCCCTAGTCCACTTTTTTACTATCACCTTTAACATACACATTGCAAGGAAATCATATGCCCCACTGTCAAGATAAGAACAGTAGAAGAACTTCTACAAAGATAGTACAGACTGAAGTTGTACCATATTGACACCAGAATTTCTTAGGCTTTCTTGATTTTCCCCTTATTCACATTTTTCTCAAGAATTGTTGATCTTTCTGAGATGAATCGGCACAGTATCAGAAGGAGATAAAGAAAAACGTGCTTTAAAGTGCATGCCTACAATGTGCAAAGAGTGAAAGGGACAGAAAAAATATGAAAATGCAAATACTCAAACCTGTATAAAATGCACGTGTAGCATATGAGCTTAGGGGAAATGATAAAGGGACTTTCTGAGAAAAATAATTCTGTTTATTATAGATACTTGTCTTCAAGAATAGGGAACTGATTTTAGAGAGACATTTGTAGAAATATAACTTCCATAGCAGAGGCAGTTTTAGGGTTTTAGTTTATGTTTAATAAGAGCTAGATTATCAGTCTTAATCACACAGATTCAGTGCAAATCTATACTATACTAATGAACATTTCCTTCCAAACAAGCTTTCATGAGTTTATTTAAATTGCTGTGACAAAAAAACATAATGAAATCATGTGTCATCACCTTTTATGCTTCAACTGCAATGAGGGAATTTCATTTCACAGTACAGTCAACCTACCTGCACTCATATTAAGGAGAGAATTGTAGCTCCAGCTATCCATGAACTCAATGTTTGGCATTTTAGATACACCTTTTTATTTGTGTATGTGTGTTCATCAGTTAAATGGTTGTGTATCATCTTGAGCTGGGCAGACAGATGATGCTGAACTTCTGGTTGAACTCTGAAGTCTTGGAACAGCATGGTCACCACAGCCCTCACTTCTAGTTGCTGATCTTGTTTAAACCTTTTCTTACCTTCAAGATAGTGAAGATGTTCTATGCTGATTTGGAGGTTTTAAACCCTAGTAACTGAATATTTTACGGGCTCGCAGGAGCTGCACATATTTACTTATCCTGATAGACATTTGCCTAGAGGCAGAACACAGGGAATAGTGTAAATCTTGTCATTTTCTGGTGTGTCATATCCTTCTTTTGATGGTCCATTAGTTCTCTCAGCTCCACAGAGCCAGAGGCAAAGCAAGGCTAAAACTGATCAAGTGTGTGGCCTGATCTCTCTTGCTTTAAGAGGAAACTATATGCACTCTTGGTGTCATTCTCTAATTGCACTGAAAATTAAACTGATTCCACCAATATGAGATAATTACTGATCCAATAGACCTTGGTTCAGCCTCAAAAATTACAAGAATTCTTCCAAAAAACAGTATCAAGAAAAGCAGTAAATGGAGGTACGATCACTTAAGAGGACTTTTACCTAAGACTCAAGGCACTGACTTCAAAAAGGTAAAATATTAATTTTAGTGAGTTACTTCAGAAGAAATGTTAGCAATTACTTAGCTCCTCTTCGTGCTTGGTCACTTAAAGCCTGAAATTACTGCTTCATTCTAAGCAGTGGTACGATGTTTTTAGCCTCTAAAAAGAGACCCCAATCTAAGATAGATTCATAGTCATAGTGTGTGATTCAGTGATTAATTTGGTGCTCCAGGCTCCCAATCAAAAAATAATGAAGACAATATCATTGTTATATTAACCTCGGTAGAATCTGGAGCAAGCACTAAATGAGCATTGATTTATTTCTGCAATGAAACTAGCAGCAGATATGTACATTCCAGATTATCATGACTCCAGATGTCCCTGGATACTTGCTGCCTTTCAAATGAGTGATCAATCCAATATCCATGGAAATGGAAATCTTTCCATCTATTTCCTGAAGTGCTAAGCACCCTTAAAAATACTGAGGGTGAAGATTTCAGGGAAAAAAAAAAAAAAAAAAAAAGTGAAGAAAAAATACTTTTTCCTTTTTTTGGATATATTTTTGTAAATTACTTCCTATCACCCTGCCATCCAGATTTAAGGTTGTCAGTGCCAGGCAGAAAATTAACATTTTCAGTATATGCAACAAAACAAAAAATCTAATTTTTGCCATACAATTTTGAATGTGATTAGGAAAATTGAAAATCAAACTTACAACATAAAATAATTTATATCCAGTTTTATAGACACAAACTGATTGAATTTGTCACACTTGCTGATAAAGTAGACTGATAAAAGTGTACAATAGGTTAAAAGCTATTTGCTACACTGTTTTATTAGAGAACGTTTTGAAAAATATATCCTTATAATCTAGTTTTAACATGAAAGAAATCCTGCAAATCTATTCCTTTCTCCACAAAGCTATTCCAAACATTTGTGTCAGACTTAAGGACATAGTTACATAAGCTGCCCTTCCTCTTTTTTATTTAACCTGAACAAGCATGCAATTTGTTAAGTGAAAGAATGGAAGAATAGAAATGAAGTTTTAAAAAGTTTTTAAAAAAATAATCAACATTGTCTGTTTCAAGCACACAAAAATTACAATCAAATGACCCTGTACCATATATCTGTATTAAAATTTATCAGTATATTAAAGATTCATATTACTTTTTTTGTCTTTTAAACTTACCTTTCCCCTTTAGCATTCCTGATAACACTTTTTTAGTATTTTTTTTTCTTTATTAATATCCTACGGGGACAAGTGGGTATGGTTTTGGTTTGGTTTTTTTTTTAATCTTTAACCCTAAGTAATTTCTGCACATAACTTTAGACTTGAAGTAAAGCTCCAGGTGGAAGCACTACTGATCACCATAACAATGACAGAAACGCATTTGCAAGTTCAGTGTTTAAATAAAAAGCATCTCTGATGTTCTCAAAATTCCCCCTCTAATGTATGTGAGAACAACACTCTCATGTAAAATATGTAATTTAATTTCAGAGCCAACAAGCTCTAAAAGATTCTAAGCTGAACACTCTTCTTCTCCACTGACAAGGTCATATTGCTCTGTTCAGAAATAAGTGCTTCAGCAGGAGAAAATTAATATGGGCAAATCAGTTTCAATCCAGTAAATACTGGAGAGAAAAATAATTGTACGTTTAAATTTTAGAATACAAAGACTTGTCCACCTTTAGTACAATAGACTAAATAACACCACACAGAGAAATTATCATTTTATTCTTGGGAGAAAAAAAATAATAATAGTCCCCATGAGATGCACAGTAGTGAGGGGAATTTTCATTTCTATCCAAATACATTAATAGGACATTCCTCAAAACATACAAAGGATTTAAGCGCATTAGACGATGTAGTCCCTGTTAAATAATATATAGAACTCCCATAAAATTCCTGTCAATGTAAAGCTCATATTACAAGCTCCATTATAAAAACTCTTTGGCATTAATCATATAAATTAATGCAATACAACTGGCTTAGGAAACTGCAGTGTTTGCTAGAGTACACTTTACTCAGCGTCTGTCAGTTGCACTGGAAATACATCATGCATTCTGCAAAACAGATGTCAAGACTCAGACACACGGCTTTAACATTTATTCATCACATAGAGCAGCTCTAACTAAGAAACATGAACCCTCAGAATGCCAGAAAAAAATAAGCTTCTAAAAACTGATTTACATATTTTGTAGCTATTAACATGTTAATCCTTACTTCAGTTTCTAAACTCTTGAAAAAAACAGATTTCAGTAAGAAAGACTCCTGAAGTTGATCCATTGCTGTAAAAAATTTTCTCCTATTATTTTTCTTTACTTTAGCTTTGGTACAAGTTGATGAAGTATAGGTTATATTCCTGGACATGGAAGTGGCTTGGAAACTGGGTGAACTGTTGGGCTCAGAGGATAATGATCAGTGTCACAAAGTCTAGCTGGAAGTTAGCCATAGTGGTGTAGACCAGAGGAGCATAGTGAGGCCGATATTGCCTAATCTCTGCATGAATCATGTGGAAGATGAGTCAGAGTGTACCGTCAGCAAGTTCACTGATGATACAGACTCGGAGGAGTAGTTCATAGAGCTGCTGTGTGTATTGTCATTCAGAAGGACCTCAGTGGGCTGGAGAAATGGACTGGCAGTAACATTTTGAGGTTCAGCCGAGGGAAGTGCAAAATCCTGCACTTGGAAAAGAATGTTTCCAGGCAGTAAGTGAGGCTGGAGCAGAGCAGCTGGAGCTTCCACCTGACCCAGGAGACCAGGAAAAAGTCTGGTGAAAGAAAGACTTACCCTCAATGAGGCAGATTGAGTTAGCAACCATTTAGTCAAACTTCAAATCCACTAGTCCATGGGCCGTGGTGGGAGTGCTGAAGAAACTGTCAAACACAGAATCATAGAATGTGCTAACTTGGAAGGGACCAAATGGATCACCTAATTCCAATTTGTAGCCCTGCACAGGACCACCCCAAGAATCTCATCATTTACCTGAGAACACTGTACAAATGCTTCTTAAACTCTCTCAGGCTTGGTGCTGTGACCACTTCCCTGAGGAACCTGTTCCAGCATCATGACATCATTGCTAGGCCATTCTTAATATCATCTTTGAAAGGTCATGGCCATCAGAAGAGGTGCCCAAGAACTGAAAATAAAGTAAATGTCTTCAAAAAGGGAAAGAAGGAAGGCACAGGGAGCTATGGGCCATCAGTCTCACCTCCATTCCTGGAAAGGTGATGGAATGGCGTGTCCTGGCGGCCATCTCCTAAGCATGTGGTAGACAAGATTATCAGGAGTAGTCAGCATGGATTCACCAAAGGGAAATCACAGAATCATTTAGCTTGGAAAAGACCTCTAAGATCGTCAGGTCCAGTCTTTGACCAATCACCACTTTGTCAACTAGATCAGAGCACTAAGTGCAACATCCAGTTGTTTCTTGTCTCTCCAGGGACATTGACTCCATCACCCCCCACTGCATCCTGTTCCAATGGTTAACAGCCCTTTCTGTGAGTCACCAAAACCATGCTTAACCAACCTGATTGCCTTCTACAATGGGACAGCTGACTGAAGAGATAGGAGGAGAACAGTCGATTTTATCTACCTGGATTTCAGCAAGTCTTTCTACACTGTCTGCCTATCCTCACTATCCCCATGGACAAGGTCAGGAAGTGCAGGTAGGATGAGTGAAGAGTGAGGTGGATTGAAAAATAGGTGAATAGTTGGTCACTGAGGACTGTGATCAGTGGCACAGAGCAGAAGTGGCACAAGAGTCTAGTTGGAGACCTGTCACTGCTGGTGTCCCCCAAGGTTCAATACTGGCCCTGTTATTGCTTAATTTACTTGTCAATTAGTTGGATGAAATGGCAGATGCCTCCTCCAGCAAGTTCACTAATGAAACAAAGCTGGGAGGAGTGACTGAAACTCCAGAGGGGTGTGCAGACATTCAGAAGTACCTTGACAGGTGGAGAGTTGGGCAGAGAACTGTCTGAAATTCAACAAAGGCAAATGCAGGGTACTGACCTGAAAAGGAACAATCTCAGGCACCAGTACAGGCTGGAACTGTACTGATTGTTTAAAAAAAAAAAGAAAGAAAGAAAGAAAAAAAAAAACAAACCTGACAACACCCTGCTCAGGTATTTCATGGTTTAAAAATCAGTTTCTTTCAAACGAAAATATGTATCTGTGTTCAAGTAGCATTCCCTGTGTGAGGGAAATTTGTCTTCAGCAACTGCTGCTTGCTGAATAGTTCATAACTGAACATGACAGTTAAATATATCAGAAGCAATGTATCTGAAAAATACAAGTAGGAGCTGGAAAGTATAGAAGAAGAGAAACAGGCAAGGTTTGTTTTCCATATTGGGATAATTTTCCAGACTGAGGGAATTTCCCAAATTAAATTCCCAAATTTATCTGCTGGAAATTAAGGAGACATTTACAATGTACTATCTAACATCTGAAGACTGAAAACTTGGCACTGTGCTTCCAGACCAAAACCATGTGATCTCCAAAGACAGACAATACTGCTTAGCTTAAACAGAATAAAGTCAGTGTTTTCTTTGTCTATTCATCTTTTTATATCTCTTTAAAGCCCTGTTCCTCTAGAAGTTAGTGTTAAAATCATAGGATGCTGATTCAGTGCTATAACACACTCAGACAGAGAGAATACTGAAGTCCAGTGTCTTCATCAATGGAAGCAAATGTAGGCTGATGTAAAATTGCTACAGTTTTGTAGTTGTGCAATAGATATCTGAAAAGACAGCAAGAGATAGCAAAATATCCCTCCTTTGGTCTGCTTTATAAGTTGTCTTGCACGCTATAACGATTTTCTGTTAGTAAAAATGACTTTGCAAACTTTAGGTTGTGACGTACCAGATCTATATGAAAAGAATATTTAAATAGACTGAAGGTCTTTCCAGATGAAAGGCACAAACAGAAATAAAAGCTTGAGATGGTAGAAGGGAACCAGGCACTTAGAAAAGGAAGGAAGACTTGGTAACTATGTTATTCCGAGAGCTCTCTGTGGCTGCTGTATTTCCATGGTTTCTTATGCCTTGTACCAGAGAAGCAAATCATCATCATCCTGAGAAACACTGCAAATTCAAGGCTTAAAATGACTGGGATGTTAAATGTTATTGATTTTATCTTTGTTATCAGTTTTGTGCAAGTGGTGGAAGGTTATATTGCCAGTGGCTGGGTGCCCTGTATCCCTTTCTCAGCTATATTCTGTTTAATGGACAAGGTAAATGATGCTTAATGATCTCCCCTCTGTCTACCCTCTATATGGCATAGGAGGTATTTAGGAACTCATTCAGGTAAAATATATTCATAGGAACACAGACTATTTGTGTCATAGCTATATTCAAGACAGTTTGTGTGAAAGAATTTGCATAAAAGATAGTATCTACCAGAGATACTAAAATCTATACAGATAAAAGAGTAGGAAAGAGAAAATACTGCCTCTGAATGTCAAAGAAGGAATAATAAAGTATAAAGAAATTATCAAAACAGCCTAGGCAAACATTAACTGGTCTGTTCTTGTTTTGTTCACTAAGATTTCAGAGTCCCACTTGAAAGTCCAAAACCAAACTCATGTCTAGTAGGTAGTACACAGCTATGTTTTAGATTTGTGCTGGAAACAGTCCTTTTTGCCACCCAGCGTGGGGCTCACAAGGTTCAAGATAATGGCAGGTTCAGCTGGGATGTGCTAGACTGAATTTATAGCTGTTACTGCAGTTTAGCAGTAAATCAGGAGGCTCCTGTGCTTGCCATGGGAGTCTCTTGCCTGGCTGTACTTGGAGTCTAGTGCTTGTCAGTGGCTGCTTCTTGCTTTCGCCACGCGCTGCAGTGCTGTGCTGGTGACAACCTCACTCTGCTGAGCCTGGGAACGTTTTGATAACAGCCTGGCAATGCTCCTGGGCTGGCAGGTGGCCAGGGCACTGCTGCTGTGCCTGTGCTGCTGTCCTGGACAGGCTGGAACTCCAGTGTGAACTTGAGTCAAAGGGACTGTGACCTGTGGGTGAGTCCACGGCTGAGCAGGACATTCTGCAGCATCTGTGACTGTGGATAGGTCCATATGAGAGCAGACACACCTCAAAACACCTGTGGCCGTGGCTGTGTCTGCGTGGCAGCAGGTACAGCTTTGAAACGACTCTGACCCAAGAGTAAGTCCGTGGTGAGGAAGGTACACCTCAAAACATCTGTGGGTGTGTATGCTGTATCAAGTACACCTTGAAACATCCATGATTGTGCATGAGGTTATGCTGGAGAACTTCAAAGTGTGTGGCCATGGATAAGTCCACAAAAGAGCAGGGATAACCCTGGATGGACTGTAAACAGAGGTAAGACCATGTTGGAGCAGGTTTTTCTGAAGGGACTATGCCTGTACTTAAGGCTGTGCTGGAGCAGGTGTATCTCTTAAGGATTATGGTCTGTGGAGAAGACCATGCTGGAACAGTGCACCTCAGAGTGACTGTGATATGATAAGGCTATGCCTGAAGAGACTGTGGCTCATACATAAGGCTCTACTTGAAGCAAGTACACCCCTAAGGGACTGTAGTCTGTGAGTAACTTCAAGCCAGAACAGGGGCAAGGAAAAGAGTGCATTAAAATGTTAAACCCAGTAATCTGGTCCAAAGGGACCAAGGATGATTTAATGGAAATACCTTTAAATTTCTGTGACCTGGGATTGGAGTTGCACGTTATAGAGTTGCTATAACAGGAATCTCTTGTTAGTAGCCAGTCTAGGAGCAGGTTTAACATTGTCAGGTTAAACCTGATGATCTGGTCCAAAGGGACCACTGATGGAGATTGTAATGGATATACTTTTCAATTGTTGCAACCCATTATTTGACTCATAGAATCACTAGGGTTGGAAAAGATCTCTAAGCCCATTGAGTCCAAGTGTTACCAAAGATTGGTTAGTAAAGCATATCTCCAGGTCCCACATCCACACATTTTTTTGAATATTTTTAGGGATGGTGATTCCACCACTTCCCCGGGCAGCCTGTTCCAATGCCTGGCTATCATTTCAGTGAAGAATTTTTCCTAACATCTAATATTTACTAATAAATAGGCCCAAAGGATGTAATCTCTCATGTTCCTAGTCAACATTGGTACCACTCAGGAGCTCAAACACTCCATTAGCACACTACCAGAATAGTTAACACTGTAGGCTTGAGAACATTCAAATACTCTAAGATGGTCTGTTTTTCTAATATTCTAATATTTTATGTTTCACTTCTTTGTTATATCACTTTTCCATCCGATTTTTGTCAATAATATAAGACTTCTAAACCCAATTTCTTACTACTTACTGAATAAGACTTCTTTTATTTTTTTTTTTTTAAAGGAGAGCTAAAATTTCTGTTCTTTGCATGTTTATTTTACTTTCTCTTAGAAATTTAGATTTGTTTAATATGATCTTTAGTCATGCATGCTCCAGTTTGCAGGTAAAGCCTATGGTTCTCACAAGTACGTAATATCAGTAGCTTTGTTTAAAAACAGTGCATGTGTATGAGTCAGTAGGCTGTAGAAAACCACTGCAGCACAATTAGAACAACTATATAACTCTGGTTGAACAGAGAAAGTAAGGAAGAGGGAGGATATAAAAAGTTGTTCCAAAGACCAAGTAATCACTTATTAAAAGAAGAAAATTGTATGTGTTCCCTTTCTGTTCAATGAGCTCAAACTTGAAGGCGAGATAAATGTTTTAAGTATTACTTTTTTGTTGAATGATAGGGAATCAAACCTAAAGTCATTGTGACTGTGTCCCAGGGAGAAAGAAATATTTTATCAAATCCAATCTGATATCTTGTAGCAATTTTCAACTTTTGTGCTTTTGCTTGCATTCTTACATGGATATTTTTTCTCAGATCTATTGAAATAACCTCACCTTTGTTTTCTCCCCTGGTGAGAGTTATTCATCAGTCAGATTTTTTGGGACACAGCTTTGAGGATACATAACATGCATTCTTAGTTCAAAGCAAGATGCTTTTTGAGATTTTAATGGTGTAAATGAGTCAGCAAAAAACTTCTGCTGTTTGCTCCAGGCTATACAACAGTAATGCTGTGTTTTGGCAGGTAAAAGGTACACATCTGAATACTTGAATTGTTGTCTTGTCACAAAGGGAAATCTAAGTACATGCCAGGAGATCAGGTAGTGGAAAATCTGGAAAAACACTTAATGTAATCTACAAAATTTGAAGTGAAAAAATTTCACCCACTTTTCCCTTTTCTTCACATATAAGGCTGGGCAACACGTGCAAAATCCCAAGTACACAGCTTTCTTAATTCAGCCTAAGAATAGAGAACATTTTATTTAATGCAAGTTATTAATCTAGCAGTAATAAAGATCGTGAGTGTATTGGATTTGGTTTTGTTGCGGGATTTGGATGGGTTTTTAAAACATTTTTTAAAATATTTTTTTCTCTTATCAACCTGGTTTTGAAAGGAATTATTGTGGAATTCTAATGCTTTCTGCATTCTGTTTCTCTTCAAATGGATTTGGGCACAAAAGTAACCAGCTTTGAGAGGTAACTGGTGGAAACCATTCCTTCAAAGGAGAAAAGCCAAACATATTGCACAACCAAAAGAAGGAAGACAACAACAGCAAATTTTAAGCCCCCACATAACTAATATGCCTAAACACATAAATTGCAGCAGCTGAAATTAGAATTGCACTCAACATAGAAAGAAAGAAAAAAAAAAAACAAAAACCAACAGAAAGTTACCTTGTATCTATGGGGCTAAGAAACAGCATGCTAAGGAAGAACTAAGCCTTGAAACCAAAGTTAGGTCAAAGCCTGTGGGAATATGGAGTAGAAAATATAATAAAAACTTACTGAAAGGAAAAGGTAATAATGATGTGGAAAAGTACTGGCAAACAAAGTTGTGAAATTGTTCTCCATATGGGAAGAATCCAGTTTTTCACTTGGTCACAGAACAAATCCATTTCTAGTGAGTCTCTGAACC
Source organism: Myiotriccus ornatus (assembly GCA_036023395.1). Classification (NCBI taxonomy): domain Eukaryota; kingdom Metazoa; phylum Chordata; class Aves; order Passeriformes; family Tyrannidae; genus Myiotriccus; species Myiotriccus ornatus. The sequence goes on from JAYRBT010000093.1 coordinate 24,956,548, forward strand.
TCACGCTGCTGTTTTTCTCCCAGAAGAAAGTCCTAATTCTAGATGAAAAAAGGGAAGGAAAGTCCTGAAGAAGCAACATTGTAAAACAATACTGATATGCCTAGACATTTACGTGTTTCTTCAAATATTTGAGGCACCTTGATTCAGAACCTTTCACTCCTACACTTCAGTTTACTTTTTCAGTCAACGTGCTGTCTTAGATAAGAAGGATTTGAAAAAGCTGCTTTTTAACAATCTTGAGTCTGCAGCCTAAGCATTTGTTTCACAAAAAGTCCAAGTAAAAAGTAGCTGTCTGACCTGAATAGATTTGTATGTATTGGATTATAAAATCCATTTAACATTTGTAATCTGTGTCTAAAAACAAGCATCTTGGCCTATCATAAGCCTGGAAATCAGCTCTATCAGCTTATGTTATGATGCTTTTTATAGGTGACTAAATTTCACACTCAAGTTTTTCTCTTCATCCACATTATCATCAATAAAACTTGACATTATTAATGATCAGGCCAGTGAGTTTTCCTAAAAACATCAACCTAAATGGTATTTCCTAAAAAAAAAAAAAAAAAACCAACAAAAAAACCCAAAACAAACAAACAAACAAACAAAAACAAACAAAAAAAAAAACACTCAAAAAACTTCCAAGCCCCAACAGTTTTCCTAAAAACATTGCCTATTTATCATTCTACCACCTGGTAGTGCATCTCCTGATAGCACAAGTTATTTTTTAAATCTCAGGGTGTTTTAGTTCCTTCCATGAATTTCTAATACGTACAGCAATGATTATGCTGCTAGAGGAAGAAAGCGGGGTGACACAGATGAGTAATGCAGAACAGTATGATATTGAGCAAACTCTACATTTTTTGAATGTTCCAAGATATTTATGAATCTAAAATTCTCAAATTGAAAACAAGAAGGGAAAAAAAAAATTTGTAAACTTTGTAAACCTGAGCTTACTGGCCAGTTTTCAGAATTTGAAAAGAACATTTTTTAATCATCCTTTCTACAGTGGGGAACAGGTGAAATGTTTCATCTGTACTGTCTCTTTCTTTATTTATTTTAAATTGTTTTTTATGCTCCCGTAATAATATTAATCCATGAAGTTATTAAAATTGGTCAGTTACTGATCCCAGTGTGACTCTAATCAGATGTAGAATTAGAAAAATTATTTTCTTATATTTCTCTCTGATTGTTTGCTGTGGTTTTCTTTTTCCCCAAAACTGTGAACACGCAGTCACTCCTTTCCATAAGTTTCAATTTTTGTGTTTGTCACAGCTCTTCCATATAGTTTCAATTTTTAAGAATCAATTTTTAAGAATTTCAATTTTTAAGAATCACTATTTGTTGTCGCTAAATACCAGTGGTAGCTAAGTATCCCAAAACTGCTAGTTTGTCTAGTCATGTCTGCCTCCATACCCAGTAGTCTGGGGAAGAGGAAAGGAAGGATAAGATTAAGTCAATATAAAACAAACAAGCAAAGTAGCACGCTATGAAGAAAATTAGTTCTATGCTAGGCAGGTCCAGTACATTTTATAATTAAACATTAAGATATCAATTCCTCTACCTCATCTTACATGATGGAGAAAAGATTTTTCTGGAGCAGAACAAATGCTAACATTACGAAATTTTACAGGCTTAAAA
>JAYRBT010000093.1:24958195-24973067 GCA_036023395.1 Myiotriccus ornatus
AAAATATATTGTGGTGAAAAAACCCCATCACCTTATTGAATAAAACATACATTCTCTTTCTTACCTACTAGTTTAAGATACACTTAATGACATCATATGGTAGGGAGAATCCCATTGGAGTCAGCTGCCCCACCTGTGTCCCCTCCCAACCTCCAGTGTCCTTCCAGCCTGCTCACTGTGGGTGCAGAGCATGGAAGAAGAAAGTCTTAACACTGTACGTGGACAGTTCAGTAATAACCAATACTTCATTGTGTTATGAACACTGTTTCAGTCACAAATACAGACCCCAGCACCACAAGGCTCTACAAAGAAAATTAGCTCTATCCCAGCCAGACCCAGTAGAATACCAAAGGAAAAATAAAAAGCTTAGCAGGAAAAGTCCACATGATTTTATGATACTTAAGACTCCACAACCATATCAAAGTGCCCTTGACATTTAAAGGCATTACTCTCAAATAGGGATTAATTTTGCTATTTCTGCAACATTACTGCAATGAATTGCTCCTAGCAACCATGTGTCTTGTAGGTCTTCACCTTAACAGTGCAGTACAAAGAAAGAAAAAAATCAGTGCTAGAAAGCCACGTTTTCACTAAGGTGGAAAACCATCACTGAATTAAGTTTTACACTTGGAATTACTGTCTTTCTACTATACTGTTTGTGTGCTGCTTTTAAATGTTAAAACAAATACAAAAAGTGACACCACAAAGATTACAGCGCTAAATACTTTTATCATTAAAAATATTGGAAAAGCTTATTAACTGAAAATTGATAATGTAGTTCTCATCATTTAAACTCCTTCATCAATAACCAGTCTACATCTCTTGTGTAGATTTTTTTTGTTGAGTAACAACATTCTTAGTGCTTTCAGTAGGTGTTAGTCAAATTAGGATAAATGTTTTGTGGCATTAGATCTAAGATGGAATTAAAAATATCAGGTGCCACAACCATGTGTTTTTCTTTTTCTTCCTTTTTTTTCCTCCTAGTTAATAAAGAGGTCATTATCATAAAGACCTTAAGTACTTTTGCAAAGCTAAGGTTCTTGACAGAACCAAGAAAAAATCTCATAGAAAACAATAAAAATAATCAGAGTATAGAGTATACTTTTGTTTCCTGGTACTCTCGTTTAGCTATCAATATTTTGTCAGTCTTAGAGTGTTTGTTTGGCAAATGCTTGGACCTGTGTGAACTTAACAAGTTGCTCCACTGAATGATTTCATCAGATATAGAGACATGATTAAACTCACACAGAGAAATAATTAAAGGCAGAAAAGTCCATTCAGAACCTAATACCGGAAATTCCAATTATAGGTCTACTTCTCAGTATTAATTTCTAAACTATTGCATAATTGTATACAAAAGAGTTTTTATATAAAATTTCAGATGAAAGAGATCACAGTCTTTATCCAAATAAATCTAGTAGTGCTTTCATAAGTAAAACCCTGTAATTTCCATAAGTTTTAAACTAGCAGTAAAACCCTGAACAGAACTGCATCGAGGAGCTGACATATGAAAAGCTTGTTTTGAAATCAAAAGCATTTTTAATACTTCAGATTCACAGTATGATTAAATAATACCCAGACCTGAGCATTAATAATACATGAGAAATCTTAGAGATGTATGGGATTCTCTTATTTGATGAGAATATACTTCTTTCAAGTATATTTATATGTGTTGTTGCTACAGTATATATTAAATACTGCAGTCTGTTAGTGGGTAACATATTCTTTTAACATCTAAAAAAGAGACATTTCAGATGTTGGATTTTAGTTTTTTTTTTCTATTCATGTTGGTATTTATGCTCATGAAAGTTAACTGTTTATTTTCAAATACAGATAAATACTAACAACTCTCCAGAATAGCTGTTTCTTGATGTACACTTGTTAGTAAAGTTCAAAATATGGTGGATCCAAAATAACCTCTCAGAGACTCTGTTTGCAAATCTGACTCTACAAAACAAAACAAAATCAACCTGCATGCAAGACACTATGTAGTAAACCCCAATTCACATGCACAAACTTTCAACTTGCTGCCAACACATAACTAAGTCATTATATAATAATCTAAACACAATATAAGATCTAGTTGTTGTATGATTGATGTGAACAAATCCAAGATACCTTGGACAATTTAATCTGATGGGTTTTTTTTTCTGTCAATCACTGCAGAAGTACAAAAGTTAGATCTTTTATGACTGTGAAGTCATTTGTACATCACTATTCATTAAAATAGTACAGCAACTTTGATTACTTTTAACTCTGTCTTTGAGTGTATTCTATATTTATGAAATGTGGGTTGTTCACATAGAAAAGAAATAGCTCAAAAGTATATCCTGACAAAACTGTCATACCAGCTCCTGTTTTCATTCCGATTACAATCCCATTATTTCTACAGGTTTTTCCTAAATATTTTGGGCTGTCTCCTTCTGAGGGAAGACCACTGCTTTTGAAAGTATTCTTATCTATTCAGGAAATTAGTCTAAAAAAATCAGATACAAATTCTAAAAGAAAAATTATTTCTGGCTATCAGCAAAGAAGATAGAGCTTTTGTCAAACATGTCTCCACTCAGGAACCTGAAATTCCAGCTGTGCATGGGTCTACTTATTACCTATCTCCCAATCACACTGTACTTTGTTTGTGAGCATATTATCCCCATATGCCTCCAAATCTAGATCATGTTAAACCAATAAATTATTCTAAACCTTTATTTTCAGATGTTCTGGTTTTTTCACTACAGCCAAAGTGCCAGTTATACAAGATAGGTTACTAATATGCTAATTATGTGTGGAAGACGTGGTGATTAATTGTTGCAGAAGAAATTATCATACTGCAGAAAAATGCAAAAAGAAACAGAAGAGCAAAGTAAACAAAATCCCTACCAATCCCAGATGTCTTCCTGGCTCTGTTCATGCCTTTGATAGTAAGCATATGAACAAATGTAGTGTACAAGAATGTAAATAATACAAAACCCAGTTAAGCACAGTCACACATCCAAATTCAAAGTCCAAACAATGCTTGAGTCTCCCATTTAATACAGTTACTATGATTTCAGTTGTATGTTTCAACTAAAGATCTTTACACTTAAAGGAATACATTTATTGCCTTTTACATATTTATACATATATATTTAATTTATCATCTCTAATGAGTTTATTACAGTCCCAATTCATCAATTCATTAATTTCTAGAAAATCTGAAGCCTGACTCAGCTTTAAAAAAAACCCACAAAAACAACAAAAAAACACACAAACAAACAAAACACCCCCCCCAAAAAAAAAAAAAAACAAATTAAAAGCCAAGACAAACCAAACCGAAAAAGGAACAGCTATACGAACTTCTGCCATATTTTTCACTGTTTTTCAGATACCAATATATGTAGAAATTTAAGAACTAATATTTTTGAAAAAACATTATTTGCATCACTATAAAGAAGGAAATCAATTTTTGAAATTTGGAGATAAGCCATTGAGTAGTTTAAAGCAAACACTGAACTTTGTTAAAAAAAGAAAAGGGACTTCAGGACCTAAACTTTTTTTATTTAATTCTCCTTCTCCCCTTTCTCTCACTCTTTTTTCTCTTACCCTGCCATCACTTGTCCTAAACTTGTCCTAAGCACAGTCTCACTGATGATTTGTCATGGATTACTCATCTACCAACATAGTACTACTCACACCTTTTTACTTGCACTTCTAATTACTTTCTGAGTGATGTCTTTTTATATTAAAACAGTGGGGAACTGCAGGTGTAGATGATAATACCTAACTTTAGTGTAATGCATGTTTTACTACTCTGTAGAGGTTAGAGAACAGATGTTGTGAGGTGTTATGTCAGCCTGGATACTTTATTAATTATTGTGCTTAATAAAAAAGAAGAACTATACTAAAATAATCCGTTTCTTCAGGGACTACTCAGTGCACTGGTATATCTTCTGCTAGTGAGAGATATACCAGTGCTTATGGAAACGTGCAGCTCTCTTTACTTTCATTAAGCAGCATGATGTGTTTTACAGGGCAAAAATCCACCACAAAATTGATGACTACTTGCATTTCTGTTATTGCACAATTTACTGGGACCTGGCTAATTTCCTGCTGGACAAGCTTGTCAAATTATTACTATCCCAAGCTTCCTTTGAGTAAATACTTATAATCCTGTTGCTGTAACAATGTGGACATGTGCTGACTATTTAGTACTCACAAAAGATATTTCTACAGAAAGCATAATGCTCTGGAAAATATTTCAAAAAATAGCAGCTAATTTGTCTTCCTACTGCCTGAATCCAGCAAGGGGTTTTGATTTGTTTAAACAGTTGGACAGATGGAAGTGGACAGAGCTTAATAGAAAAGTGAAAGAATAGCTGGCATCTGACTCAGGATCAAAGCCTAGGAATATCTGAAATTTGTAACTACTGATGAAAGGTGACTCATATTAAGCTATCTTCTTATCTGGAGTGGCTGCAGAAGTCACGGAGGGTTGTACTGCTTGTCATCTCTACATAGCATTGATTGCACAGTGCAGGAAGTTTCCAAACCACTGTGAATGATAACCTGTGTATATCCAAGCAGTTCATCTGCTTGTGGGCTTTACATCCTAGAGCACTTCAAAAAGCTCCAGTAAGACATGCTAAGGAAACCTAATGACTCTAAAACTGTAAAAAAGATTAGCATGTTATGTCCGTGAAATAGCTGGATATTCCAGTTATTTTGTTTTGACATTTCTGCCACTCAAAGTCTCAGGCTCCATACAATGTGACTTTTTCTATCACTCACATATCAGGGACTAGGAAAGGCAGTATGTCATGGGCAACAGGGTTTAATTACAGCAGATAGTCCCACGCTGTCAGTGACTAGTGGTTTCAGCCAGCACAGTCTGAGACAATCCCTTGGGAAGTTGTATACACCAGTGCTACATGACCAGGTGGCCCCTTCCCTCCATAAGTATATGAAAACTTTGCGAAGCATACTGCAATAAAGACTTGGGACCTGCTTGATCAGAAATCTCAAGCTGTATAAAATCCCAGTTATCAGAAGACCATAGTCCTGTCCTCATGACACAATATAAAGAGAGAAATAGCAGCATGTTTGTAGGTTTTAATCACTTTTTTATCTGTTTACTAGAGAGTTCATCAAATGACAAACTTTGTTGTATATAAAGCACTGCTTCATTTAAAGTGTCAGACAGCTACTGAAATGCAGCCTAAAGGCACCAGAAGAACTTAATTCTGTTTCTTGTATTAATTAAATAATAGTTTTCTATCTCATTCCCATAGTATTGAGAAATTATTTTTTCAATAAATAACAATTTAATTAGTATTTTATAGAGCATATATCTCTGGAAAATAAATTGGTTTTAATGGGGCTTTCAGAAAACCCCCAAGCTGTTTTCATTTCTGTGGACTGCTGACCCCTATGTACTTCATACACAACTCCATCTCCCTCTTCCCACCTCCTGCAAATATCCATGAAAAGGCGCAAATGGAAGGATTTCTTTTTACCAGGAATGGAGTACACCATCATTCATTGTATGACTGACCCCTTGCTTAAGTGTTGTTTAAAAAGTAAAGTCTTTTTAGGCAAAATGGCTAAAACACAGACGTCTTCTCTTTCTGTAACATGTATTTCACATGTAGCTCATTTATATTGCATTCCTTTTAATAATAAATTCTCCCTCTACACACACTCTCACACACACATATTAATGCATCACACAGCACACACTCTTCCTCAACTTCTAAGGTACAGTCAGAGTAGAGATATTAACATGACATTTTTCTGAGTACAGTAACCAAGAGAAAGATGTTTAGTCTCAAGTTTGACTGCAAAGCACCATATAATTCTGTGTCTGAGAGGATGGCCTTCTTCCTCTTAGTTTTGCACATGATAAAAATTCCTCAATCAGAGAGAGAAAAGAAATAAGGCTACTGAATATTTTAAATTGGTGCCAGAAGAGAAGCAGATAACTGAGAAAATTCACAACAGGAAAAATTCTTTCACCAATGGGTCACCATTCCATAAATATCTGTTCAATTTACCATGTGCAGTCCTGGGGATTTGTCCCTTACTGGCAGTAATCTGTAGAAAAATGTATCTGCAAAAGAATGAACCAGACAAACACATATCTAATCATAATTATTAATCTCCAAAACCAAAAATACCGCTAGCCAGGTCTTCAGGGGAAAAAAAAAATTGGAGCAGCTGTGTTGTTTTGTTTATTCTGATTTCACTTTTCTATAGCTGGGTACCTCTATGCCAACTTGTCTTCTCTCAACCATATATTTCTGACATAAAATCAGTTTTCCATAAAATTATGGAACCCACTAAAATGAGTTAAAACTTTGGAATTAGAAGCCTAAAAACCTCAAAAACAAAATATTCTTGTCATGAGTGGAAAAGAACCTGTTGTTTCCTCATGACAAAAATATGAGTTACACTTTGTCCTCTAGCTTCAGATTTGAATCTGTACTTCTTTACTTAGAGCTTAGAGATCATTTCAGGGTCCCATTTGCATTTCATATACTATTGCATATGGTAACTTGTTGGAACTTAAGTGCTGTATGATGCAAGATAAGTGCTTTTGACTAAAATCTGACAAATCACTAAGAAGTTGAAACAATTTATTTTTTAAAGTATTCTGATATTACTTCTGAAATTATCTGGAGGGTCCTGATCAGTGCCTTTAAAAAAGCTTGAATTTGCCTTTGCCTGTAGGGAAGTCATGATCCAGCCTTTGTCCCTCATACTTTCTGTAACTAATAAGAAATAAAATTGATTATTGTTACATAGAAAATGGATTGTTTTAAAGTAAGGAAAAGGTTTTTAAATGAAGGACTGTCATTTTTTCTGAAGAATGTTTAAAGTGGTAACCAGGGTTGTTACCCTAGTAGAACAGGAAGACGTTGATAGAAGCATCCCAGTCACAGATTTGCAAGTGAAAGGAAAAGACAAATTGCCTCTTTCTGAGATTTTTCACATTCTGTTGAGAGAGATGACACATTCTCTGTTTTATTGATCTTCTTTGTTCACCTTCCATGGTCTTTTCTTGACTGGCAGATAATATACTCTCTCTTCACTCCTGAAAAGAAGTGATTTACTCCTCTGCTTAAAGAAAAAAAAAAAAAAATCCCTCCTATTGAAGTAGTGTCACTGTTACAGCAAATAATATTAGTTTTAACAGGGAGAAAAAGACCAACAGAAGTATGACAGTGATTTGGAAAGGACTAGTCTTATGTTCTGGTCTCACCAACTCAGTTGTTCATGAAACAAAAGAATTGGAAAGAGAGTTTTACTGCCTAAATGTAGCAGTTTGAGTAAAGAGGATTTTCAGCACAGCACAGCCTCTAAAAAAGGAGATTATCAAGAAGTATAGCATTTCCTGCTGCTAATGGACCCTACTGTAATATCTAGGAGACTGACCAAAGATTTGGGGAAAAAAAAAATTGTGCAGTCCTCTTACAACACTTTTCATGACAGCTGATATGCACTTCAAAAGAAAACAATGCTGCGATGTGGGGACTCTTCCACAGGAGGCATTCCTCCATGAACTCCTACCATGTGATCCCTTCCTACAAGATGTAGTTCTTCCTGAACTGCTCCAGCATGGGTGCCTTGCACGGGATGCAATCCTTCAGGAACTTACTGCTCCAGCTTGGTTCCCTGCAGGGTCACAAGCCCTCTGTGGGCTGCAGGGGTACATGGGCTGCAGGGGGACAGCCTGCCTCACCACGGTCTTCATGATGGGAAACCTCTGCTCTGGTGCTTGGAACACGTTTTTCTTCCCTTACCTTCTCCACTGGCCTTGGTGTCTGCAGGACTGTTTCTCTTGCATTTCTTAGTCTCAGCTGCAGTTACCATTGCAGATTTCCCCCCATCTTAAATATTTCATGCAAAAGTTGCTGCGGTGGTCCAGCAGTGGATCTGTCTTGGAGGTAGCTGGCATTGGCTCCATGAGATATGGGAGGAAAATTCTAGCAGCTTCTCGCGAAAGCTACTCCTCTAGCACCCACCTGAAAAACCTTTCAACACAAACCGAATACACAAACCAATTTTGAAGGGTGACATTTTGAACAATTATATGTTCCCTCAAAAGGAAATGGAAAAAATATAGCCATACAAACACACAGACACACACACGCACATAAAGACTCACTAATAATAGATTTATCAATCAACATGGAGATTAATCCTAACCTCAGTAAGTCATGTGGATAGACTATCAGATGGTAGGCAATTTTTGTAAATGTTTCCTTGTAGTTTCATGTGGGTATAATTTCCCAAACACAAGTCATCCATGTGCTGTTATTCTTCTTCGTCAGGCTTGCCTTCTCCTCCAAGCCCTCAATATCATCCTGAGAAAATAAACTTTCCCTTTGCTTTGTGAACACCTGTCTGATCTATGCCTACTTCTTATTTCTTAAGAAGGGAGTCTATACTACAGGTCTAAAATATAATTGGAATACAGAGAGTTACAAATACAGTGATAACATTTTTTTCTAATTCAATTTTTTAGATTTCAATTATTGAGAAGATGGTAGATCTCTGACCCTACACTCAGAATAAGTGGACTACAAAGGAAAAAAAGTCGTACAGATTTAGACGAGTTATATTATTTTCAGAAAACTAAGTTCTTAATCAACTAATTCTCCAAGATTTTATCTCTAAATTCAAGTTAAAAATCTGAAGATCTGAGTCTCAATTTTTCATGGAAATCAAGCTTGTTTATGAGCTCATTTCAGCTGTAGTAGCATTCATAAAGTCATATAAAAGAATTGTATGAACAAAACTAAAAAAAGGCACTAGGGAATTGAAAAAAACACAATACATATTGGTTTAGAATCACTAATATAAAGCAGGTCTTTGTAAAAAGGAATTATGCAAGTTAGAAAGGACAGATATGGAAATATGATTGTGAGTGTTCCTAGGAAGCTTGGAACATAAGTTAGACTAAAATGAATATATCATAAATCAAAGATCAGCATAGACTAAAAGGGATCTTGGCAGTTTATGTATCTCAAAGGATCCCTCTAGTTCTTATATTTCAAATGCCTGGTCCAGAAAGTTCCACTTTAATAGATTACTTATTGCTTTCTCCCATCACGTTTTGAATATCTCCCTGGATTGAGATCCAAGCGCTTCTCTGCAGTCAGAGAGCAACTCTCCTGATAAAGTTTTTTTTTTTTACTTGTACCTATTGAGAATTCCTTTGTACTTTTATCATGCACCCCCAGCAAGAGTGTGTTTCCTCCTTGTAGCCTCTCACCAGGCAGTTCCAACAGCACTAAGGTTTCCTCTTCCATGCTGAACCAGTCTAGCACCCATCACCTCCCACTGTGCACCCCATGTTCCAACCCTGACCATCAGAGGGACACTGCACTGCCATATAGCAGGGTGGCTTTGTGCTTCCTGTCACTGTCACAAAGTTCATTTCCATGATACAAATCCTGACAAACTTTAAAAGAAATAAGGTAAATCCACCTGAAATTGTTTTAGGTCCAAAGCTGAGCTGAATGCTGTAGAACAAAACCATTAACTCTGAAATACCCCTTACCTCACCTTATTTCTTAGTCTCAAAGTCACCTGGGGGAACTTGCTATCCCCCAGAAGGCAAGATGAGGAAGTAGGTGTGACAGCAAAGTTGCTTACCATAATGTGATCAGAACAGATAAATTTGTACACCCTTACTTTGGGATTTTATATCTTGTATGGTAAATTTGGACTGCAAAATTTTTAGAAAAGGCAATTTAAAAATACCAGTTTGTTGGTTGCTGGGGAGCATAAGAATGAAAACTTTATTGGAAAATTAGTCTTGTTAAAAATACTGCAATTCACTTCAGTGTTCTTTATAATGTAGCTAGCCTGACTTTGCAAGGTATTAAGACAACTTGCAATCACAAAGTCAAATGCTATTCATCCAGTTTCACAGAATGGATTCTAAAATCCTCAGCACTAGGAGTCTAAATCTAGGAGGCTAAGTTTAAAGGCATGGCTCTTCTAATGAATGCTGTCAAAACACAGATAGCACAGGAAAAAAAATGCAATGTGCTTGTAAAAAATGGTATGTGGGATTTCTTTAGTCTTAAAATGTGCTCTAAAGGAATTTTATTATTGTAAAGTAAAGTGGTAAGTATATATTCAAAAAGAACTTTGACATCAGGACAAAACTCAAGAAAAATATTATATTTGAGACATAATTCATATGCCATTAGTGTGTATATGTATATATGTAAACATATATATACATATGTGTTTCTATAAAACCTCAGTCAAATAATTGTTTCTGTAACAATCAGAGGGATTTTTTTCACATTTTTCACATTTTCCTGTTATTCATTCATGAACGACATTCTGTGTTCTCTGAGTGAATTCTAATACAACAGGGAACAAAATCCCAGAGCCTTTAGATTCACTACAAACATTAAACATAAGAAGAATGTTCTTTCCTGTCTCTGATCCCTGGAGCTGGGAGCACACTGCAGGTCCTCATCTTGCAGAGCTCTGCTGCTGGCTCTCCTGCTACAAGAAGTTCTGCTGTGATATGTCACACACTGTCAAGCACCTCTGGCTTGTGGGTCTTAACCACGGGCACTGTCACAGCATACTGACAATACTTGGCCAAGACCTCGAGAGGCTATTCAAGAAGAGAAGAGTTTTTGATGCTTTGAAGGTCCCTATATCTTTGCGATTGCTTAGTTCAACTTATCAGCTATTCTGAAAGCCAGAAGACTGTTATAATAAAGTACAGAAGTGGGGTTTTGTATTTTCCATTTCACTGTAAGGCATGAGAGTAGTGACAGAGAAATTAAGTGAGGAAGATATATCTGAGGAAGAAAAGTGTTTTCACCCAAGGAAGTTTTCGCTGCTAGGAAAACTAGTCCTAGAAAAGATCAGTATGGGAAAACATCATTTATTAAAGCTACTGGTGTTTATTCTCTGCTGTTTTGAGAAGCAGAGTATCTCTGTGTAGAGATAATACTTTCTCACAGACACAAGGTGAGGCCCCTGCTCGGAGAGAGGGAGTCCATAAAAAGCACAGGGAAGAACACAATCTTGAAGTTATGCATGTGCAAAAGGTGCTATTATAAAAGCACCAGGGCACAACCCTGCACATGGATCTCTCCTGCAACATGATCATTCAGTGATACATTGCAGTGTATTCAGGTTCTCTGACTTCAGAATAAAGTTTTCCTTAATACCTTAGCCATGGTTTGGTTCTCTGGCTTTACCTGAGTAAATGAGGTAACCAAGACAATGAGATAACCAAGAGAAGTACAAATCCTATGTTCCCTTTGCTCCTCTCTCTCCCTGTGAAGATCACCTGATGAGACATGCATTCAATTTTCAGGGGATTGGAACATGCCCCCCCAGTAGGAAGTACAGTATGGGTTAAGTAATTTAAACTGCATATGTTGAAGGTGGCATTTCAAAAATCATTAACTCAGTGATCAAGGCTCCAGTTGGTGCATTCACACTGCAGTGCAGGTTTGTTGTGCCCTAGAGATCTATTTCCAGTATAGATACCATGGCCACATGTTGGTTGAACAGCTGTTGTGCACCACACCCTGTTTTCCATGCAAGGATACTTAAGTGCACAAGCACCGAGTCCATGAAAATGTCAACTCTTTTGGATAGTGCAAAGGCCAGGATTGAAAGACGCAGAACAGAACACACATTGTACATAACACACACAGAACACAGATTAACTAGATTTGCCAGCTTTCAACAGAAGATATTATCTGGTGGACCATATCTACTTGACAAATACCATTAAAACAACAGTATTTAGTCATGTATTCACTGAGCACTGCACCCAAGTATCTAGGCTGGTTCAAATACAGGATTAAGAAACATTAGCAGAAATTCTTTCCAGTGGACTATTACATCAATAATCCACACAAGTTCAATATTCAGATTCATACCCAAATACAAATTTTATGACTGGAGAACAGCTCTCTAAAGCAATAATGCTCAGTCCTTTGGTGGTCACACAAAGGCCCTCATGAATCAGTTTTTCTTCTCCCCTAAAGTTCACGAATAAAGTGGAGAGAAATGTAAAAAGAAGAAAACATATGCCTGTGGGAAGTTGACAATATGTAACAGGTCCTGAAGATGGATACCCAGTCACTTTGTTTTTGTTTTTTTTAACCATCAGGAAACTTAACTGTGTCATTCTTAATAATAACAGCACATTATATTTTTGTACAAACCAGAATTTTCTAATACCTGAATGATAAATCATCTTTTAATTACTTTTGCTGCCATCTTCCAAGCAGTAATGGGGAGATCTATGGACTGTTTTTAAAAGTGAAGTGGTCCTTCAGGAATAAAAGGTTGAGAAACACAACTTCAGAAAAGGAACTATTAACCACAGGAACTTTTAAGAGGACAGAAATGTTGACAAATGTTATATTTTTCCCCAGTCTCCTCTATCCTGGGTATATAATTTAATAAAAGACTTCATGCTTTTCTTGAAACTGAAGGGCATTCTGAATTACCTATTCATTTCCATTTAATCAGCATGACTAATGTATTTATTAAATTACTTTGAATTCAAATACTGTAGTGCAAGAGTATATTAATTAAACTTAATTAGAGTAATCTTATCTGTAACAATAGTTCTTGCTCCTTCCTGCTTTATGTTTGCTTATTGAAAAACCTCCGTTGTAAGATAATAAGGAAATTATAATTGATGGACTACGTATTCCCTCCCCTCACACATGTCTCCTGATGTAGTCTTATTGATTTAAATGTGACAAACTAGTCTGTCTATGTCTGGGAGGAGAGCGTGATCCCGAAAGACTGGGATCTCTTAGAATTTAAAGGCATCTTCAGAAAATTCCGTCTAACCTTGAGTCCACAACAAGTGCTAGTTTAGTCACATCCCTTCATAAGTGTCTCTGGTGACAGCACATATACTATTTACCCAGCAGAGTGATGGACACCACATCCTTGGCCAAACCATTCCACATGTTGTTTGAAAAGGAATGCAATACAGATATTTCTCATAGTAAGCAAGGTACCTGAAACCAAACCCAGGGTGTGATTAAGTCCAGGTTTTTGTCCAATACCCATTTTAAATGCTTCCTGTAATAAAACTGTCAGTGGCACCACAACAGGCTTTTGATCTCGCTTGTATAAAATATTAATCTCTCCTCTGGATATAGTTAAGCTTTCACAGAGTATTTTTATTTTTGGAAAGTGACACCATGGTTACGAGACAGTAAAGGGGAATATAGTCTTTTTCGTGGTAAAGACAGCAGGATGCTGCTGCACGCAACTGGCTTTCCCAGTCCCTCCTCTTGAGATTTCTTCATCAACATTGCAAAAGTTATTTTGACTGATGGTTCACAGCAACCATTGTGCTGCCTTCCCAGTTTTCTAATGCACAATATAAATTAATAGGGTCGTGTTCTGAGGTCGAGTCAGGTACTAAGCTTTGACCTTAAGTTAAATAGAGATAAAGATGCTAAAAGATGCAAAAGCATTGTGAAAACAAAAAAGAAAAGAAGGTCACTGCTCTCAGACGGAGATCCTGAAATGGCTGTAATACCATCTCGCATCTCTAGGAGCCTGAGCAGTGAAGAGTTAATGCATTACTATTCCTCAAGTACCAATGACAGAATCATAGAATCACACAGAGTCTTTTAGATTAGAGAAGACTTCTGAGATCATCTAGTCAAACTTTGACTGGTCATCACCTTTTCAACTAGACCATGGCACTGTTTCTTGAACACCCCTCAGTGACAGTGACTCCACCATCTCCTTGGGCTGTTCATTCCAAAGTTTGTTGATTCTCTCCATGAAGAAATTCCTTTTGATGACCATTCAAGCAGACAATTAGAACAGAACGTGCCTGGAAAGGGGGGCTATACGAAGGTATGGCAGCCCCTTCACGGAGCCAGTTTTTCAGTTCAGGTCCGTGGTGACTGCATAGCATATAATGCAAGAACAGAAGTGGGATCAAGGAGAAGGCAAGACCAATAGAGGGGGATTGAGACCACCAAAAGACCCTCAAGACAATTCCAGAATGGTACAGAAATATAGAGAAAGATTCAGTGCATACTAACTCATTTATATGATGAGTGATAAACCTAATCAAAACCCTTTTTTGATTAGGTTTTGCCCCCATCCTAGTGGGCAAAACTTAGCTATGGGAAGATACCCTCAGTAAGCCCATGTGACATGCCTGCAGGACTCTGGGCACACTGTTGGCTGGATCGATGGTGGACCCAGACTGATGATTCCTCTTTTTTCTCCTCTCTCACCTCCTTTTAGTCTTTCTCTTTTTGTCCCTGTTTCTGCTCAATTTAGTTTTATTCCATTACTATTACAGTTGGAATTATTATTGCTACTATTAATATTAATATTATCCATATTATCAATGTTCTTAATATTATTGAAAAATATTAATATTATTATACGGGGTATAATTTATAGCAAACTCCATGCCAAGTGTGTAGTTTGCTAGTAAAACTTCCTGAGATTTTTCTTGGACCCTTTTCCCATTCTTTTTAAACCACAAGCATCTATGAATCCTAGGTACTCTCTTCTGTGTAAGAGTGGGATGCAACAGCCTCCCAGGGGCACTGTGAATATAGATGGACCCTGCATCACTGAGGCACTGAGTTTTGAAGAGGAGATGAACAAATTTGTTGTCAGGGGTACATCTGAACAATGTGTGGAAAACAAGACTTGGACCTGTCCCAGTTTAAATGAGACAAAGGGTCTTTGGTTGAGGATGAGTTATGAGAAAAGACCAGAACTCCTTCCTCTAAGCAATTGTAAATCCAAAATTAAAAGGCTCCGACTGAAGGAAAAACAACTTATGGAAAAGGAAAGCTAACAGCCCTTTATTAAAAGGTATATGTGTATTAACAGAAACACA
>JAYRBT010000093.1:24979588-25005208 GCA_036023395.1 Myiotriccus ornatus
AAAATCTACATTTACTATATAACTACTTCTAAGATCTACAAAAATTAAAAAATCAAAACTCCAAGGTATCACTGTCATGGACCTGCTGTTACAGCAGGTAATATCACTCTTCTTCCTGCCTTTTTTCTCTTGCAAAGGAAGTGTTTTTCCCTCCTTTAGAAGGGTGTCCCAGTTGTAGTCGAGCACAGCCAGGCAGCCACAAGAGCAAACCCTTCTCTGATGGTCGAAAGCTCTTCCTGCACTTTTCTGGGCAGAAAACAGTGTTTCAAGGGCTGTCATTCCACATGTTCCCAGTACAAGTGATGGAAGCAGGCTTGGTGGAAAATGTGTTCGAAATTCCTAGTCATGTCAGTCAGACTCAGGCATATCTGTAAAGATTGTGCTAGTTTACATCAGTTGTCTTGCCTTTCTAAAGCCTGTTGCAATCTGACCCCTAAGGCACAAAATAAATACTGCAGTGCCACAGTCTCATTACCACATGGGCAAAAACATTCATTTTTCTATAAATACGGTTTTGAGTCAAATTGGAAATCTTCAAATGTTACTGTTGTCCAAACACTTTTCCGGTCTTCCTTACAGCCACATGAGAAGTGCTAACCTGCCATTCTCACAGACTGTGCCTGCTTCAGTCCAGTCTAGTGATTTCCTGAGAAACACTTCACAAAAAAACCCATTTGAACAGCTCTTTTCTTAGCATTTAAATCAAATTAAAATAGATGGAATTGCCTCATCTTAGAGCATAAGGAATATAGAAAAAAAAAATTGATGCATAGATATCTTTCCTGCTTTCCATTTCTCAAGCATACTGTGACATACTTTTGATTTACAACAATTTCACTATATTCCTCTGAAGTCTGCTTCATTATGCTTGTTAGTTCTTATAAACACTTTCACAATCCTGTATTGCTTCCCCTACTGGTTTCCTTTCTACTCATCTTCTTCTTTTTCTAGCAGTGAGAAGTGCAAAGATCTGCTTTAGGAACTTCATTACTAATATTAAGAAATTAGCTGCAAAAAACAGAGTCAGATAAAACTATTATTGTTTTAATCTCTATGTTTTAAAATAAAAAAATCTAAATAACAAATTAAGAAATTAAACACAGAAAAAATGTCTCATTATCCTGGACGACGAAAGCAGACACTCAGCTACTCTCGCAGCACCTGGGCAATAACAATACAGGCAAAACTCAGAGTTCTATATAAGTGGTTTTTATCATTTCATCATGAAAATTTTAAGCAGAGCTGAACAACAAACCTAAACAAGTCTTAGAAAATACCTAGACATATTACATTCACTGCTCATAGGAGAGGCTTGATTTTTAATTTCTCACGTTTTTTATCCTGTATGATTCAAAAGCAGATTAAAGTAACTAAGTCAATTTTTAAAAATAAATAAATAAAGCAGGAAGAGCAGCTGGTAGATAGGGGCAGGCAGCAGAATAGACCATCTGCAATCCAGGACAAGGTAGTCAGTGACACAAATCTGTGGGACTGGATGGGATTGATCCTAAGGTGATGAGGGAGCTGGTGGAAGAGCTTGCTAAGCTACTCTTCATCATTTAACATCAGTCCTGACACACCTGGGGAGGTCCCAGAAAACTGAAGGTTGGGCAGTGTGGCACCTATCCACATGGAGGGCTGGGACAAGTATCTGAGAGGCTACAGGCCTGTCATCCTGACCTGGGTGCCCAGCAAGGTTGTGGAACAGATCATCTTGATCACCCAGCACGTGCAGGACAACCAAGGGATCAGATCCAGCCAGCGTGGGTTTAGAAAAGGCAGGTTCTGCTTGAACAACCTGGTCTCCTTTTACACCAGATGACCTGCCTAGTGAATTCAGCTTCTTGAGATTCAAAATAAATAACCATATAGTTACAAGAGTTGTGTTATGCAGCCTGTAGTAAAGACATTACTAAAGAGCCATATTATTCTACACTGTAAATGTTAATAACTTGAAGAATATATTAGAGCAATATGAAGAAAGAGGACATTTAGAGAACAATGCAAAGATGAAGGTAGATGACAGCTTCTAAGAATAGGAATAGATTCCCTATTCCTCCAGATTTGTGTGTTATAAGATAAAAGTTAACTACAAGTAAAGAGTTATTAAATTTTTAGTTATACAAAGATGGTACACAAATCAAGTCTTGAAAGAAGAATGAAATATGGAAATGGGTTGTGACACACAGAGAAGAGCAATTCTGCTGTTTGTGGGCCATAGAACACTGATCTCCAAAATATCTGATGTTATCACACAAATTACAGGCAAAAAATGTTCACCAGGGGCCTACTTGGATTTCATAAAACAGTGATCTGAACAGAATGCTGTGGAGCTGCTTTGTTCCATGATAGTAATTTAGAGGACAGACATGGACAGGATAAAAAAAGGAAGGGAGAAAAGACTGGGAGAAAGCTGAAATGTCAGATATCTTTCTTCATTTTGAAAACAACAGCAGTACTTTATTTTGAAGACAGGTTCTCCAAAGAGTGATTGCAATAGCTAATTATATGACAAGTTATATTTTAAAGGGGTAAGGCATCTCCACTCTAAAAAAAATAATATGTGTTAATTATATTGTAATTATATTATGTAAAAATTTTATTACGTGTTAATTATGTTATGTGTTAATTATATTGTGTAAAAAAGTTTTCCTGCTAGGCTGCAATAAAATATGCTACTAGTTGGTTAAGATGAGGAACTTTACAGGCTGCCAGAAACACATTCTCATGAAAGGTAAGTTGTTATCTACATCAAATTGTTTGGAAACAGCTACAGGAGATGAGCTTAAAAAGATTTTTTTTCACCTTTGCTTGAGAAAGTTACAGAGGTTGGAGAGACCAGTGCAAATGCCTACTTAATGTATACATAATTCCTTGCATTTGAATTTTAGTCCTCAGCAATTACACCAAGATCAACGGCACTTGAACGAACATAACTCGTTTGAGTTTTTTTCTTTACGTAACCTTTCTTCCCAGTTTCATATTTTCATTTCAGGTCAGTGACATTATTACAGATATCATTCTCAGTGTCCATGTCAGAGATAGAGTACCAGTAGTACAAAGAATATCTGCTCAATGTCGTGAGGGAAATCAATGAAAAGGAAAAACATTAAAGCTCCACAAACAGAGATCTACCATCAACTCATCTACAAACTAGATTTATGACCATCTGATACAATATTTTTAAAAATGCACAGCACTTACTTGGTAATCCATGATATAGCTTGAGTGTGGTTTCGTTATTGCTTTTTCCACTTGTAGTGGGTTTTTATGGCTGGATTTTGGTAGTGGGGAGGATACAGGGGAGCCTTCTGTTAGAGGTTGCCAGAAGCTTCCCTGGTCTGGTGGAGCCAATGCCAGCCAGCTCCAGGATGGATTTCCTGCCCCTGGCCAAGGCCAAGCCAATCAGGAGTGATAGTAACACCTCTGTGATACCTGTAATAACATATTTAAGAACAGAAAGGTATTGCACGGAGAGAATTCCAGCCAGGGAAGAGTGGAGTGAGAACATGGGAACAACAATGCAGACACCAAGGTCAGTGCAGAAGGAGGGGCAGGAGGTGCTCCAGGCCCTGCAGCCCGTGGTGCAGCCCATGGTGGGGCAGCTGTGCCCCTGCAGCCCACGGGGGACCATCGGGGTGCAGAGACCCCCCTGCAGCCCAGGCTGGAGCAGGTGAGGAGGCTGTGACCCCATGGGAGGCCCAGTATGGAGTAGGGTCCTGCTGGGGACCTGCAGCCCCTGGAGAGGGAAGCCCAGGCTGGAGCAGGTTTTTCCCAGTAGGACTCGTGGCCCTGTAGGGGACACATATCAGTACAGCGCATTGGTGAAGGACTGCACCCCATGGAGGACTGACCCACGGGGCAGCAGTTTGGGAAGAACTGTTGCCCAAGGGATGGACTCACACTGGAGAGGTCCATCAAGGACTGTCTCCCAGGGGAAGGACCCCACAGGAGCAGGGGAAGGACTCCTCTCTCTGCGCAGTGGCAGAAACAACTGACCGTAACCTCCATTCCCTGTCTCCCTGCATTGCTGGGGGAAGGAGGTAGAACTTGGAAGGAAGGAGGAGTGACTGGAAGGTGTTTTTAAGATTATTTTATTTCTCACTATTTTGCAGAGGGTAGTGAGAGAGTGGCTTTAGTGGGTACCTGACATCCAGCTAGAGTCAACCCACTACCCCACCCCAAAGAGATTCTGTGCTGTGAAAAAAAAAAAAATGGGAGAAGAAACAACTATTTAACTCTTATATTTCTGGGCAAAAGAACATAATGTGAGTATAAGTACAATTTTTTTTCCCAAAAATTAAGGTTTAGAAATGAACATTTTTCATTAATTTTTACAAATGCAGGCACACAGGGCAAAAAAAAATATTGCAATTGAAAATGAGAATTTAGGTGTAAGTGAAGTCTATTTCACATCGATCATACTTTAACAAAAATTACGGATTGCCAAGATTTTGAACTTTAAATTTCTCTAGTACAGTAAAGTGACATCTTGAGAGGAATATAGCTTTTTATAGGAAAAAACAAAAACAAAAACATTTACTTCTTTAACCTCCTATGTTTTATTATTTTTTAAAACAACCTATAAAAAGAAAAGGTTATTCATTAATCTTTTGAAAATATGTGGATTTATCTGACTTTCTGTGTTTTCTCCTGAAAAACAATTTTACAGGAAGAAAAGAATTATTGTGGTTTTTAACTATTGCAGCATTGGCACACTGGATGTAATTGTATGCCTATTTCAGCTAGGAGTCACTAACAAGGCTAAGAGAATATAATGGTAAGTTACAGTTCTTATAATGATTGATACAGATCCAGGAGTGAAGCCCCTAAAGTGCCTGGAGCAGATGCCCTCATGCGTAACAGCTTAGCCCTAGGGCTTACCTGACCATTTCTGTCTCCTCTTTCTCTCTCACTTTACCAAGGCTTAAAACTACTCCTGAAGCTCTAAACTCTTAGGGCTTACAGTTCTTACTGGGTGCTGCATAGAGGAAAAGTTCTGTAACAGTTGAAGGGTTTATCTCTTCTTTTTATCCCAGAAACAGGCAAAGTGGAGCGGCAGCAGTGTAGAAGTCCAATTTTTTCCCTTTTCTATTATCTACAAGCCAGCTGACACTGCAAACTTATACTAGCAGTAATCCTGAAACAGGAAGGAATCATCCAGGCATGCTATTGAAAGACTGAAATCTGTACAATTTTTTTTTTCTTCCTACACTTTTGTGTAATGATCTCACATTCTTTCAGAAGTGCAGGCAAATTACAGTTTTCTACTGCTATAGTCACTGCTTAAGAAAAACCCTATTAGTTTCCAGCGTATTCCTCCATGCTTATGACTTTGTTGACAGAGCAAAGAATAGCTACACTAGGAGATATTGTTAGCGGTATAATTTCAAAAATATTCACTCTAACACCATTGGCATTAGAAACAATCAAAAGTCATATTTTACAATGGGATACGATAAATATTTATCTTAAGTAAGATGAAAATAATTGGAAAAGTTTCTTTAAGATAAGGGTTTACTCAATAGACTCTCTAATTTAGTCCTTTTTTCTGAAGTAGGCTTCCACCTATCAGATTTCACTGATGTATAACAGTGATTTCACCTGAGCACTCCAGAAAATTCTGTAACTACCTCAGAAAGAAGAGTGAATTTTCATTATAGACAATGCTATCGGGCCAACTATCTTCCTACAAATGCCAGTTGCAATTTTTCATCTTGCTCTGCTCTCATTTTGTTTTCCAGATGTGAAGAATGTATCAAATAAGTAGATCATAATCAGCAGCTTCCACTTTTCTAAAGCAGCCAGTCTATTAAATCAGATGTCCTGTTCTCTTTTTTTATGTCCCGTTTTCCTACTTTCTCACCCAGTCTTCCTTGGAGTACACCTAGTTGAAACCTGAAGTCCAGATCTGATACAGCCCAGAGATGAGCTCAGACTTCTGAGGAAATACCTGCATTGTGAGCAGGACTGATGAGAATGTGCATAGAATAGACCCTCGCAAGATAGAGAATGGAAAGAGACAGAGATAAGATAACAGCAAGAAGGCTTCAGAAGAAAAATGTCA
Source organism: Myiotriccus ornatus (assembly GCA_036023395.1). Taxonomy (NCBI): domain Eukaryota; kingdom Metazoa; phylum Chordata; class Aves; order Passeriformes; family Tyrannidae; genus Myiotriccus; species Myiotriccus ornatus. The sequence continues at coordinate 24,985,656 of JAYRBT010000093.1, forward strand.
ACTTAAATAGACAAAAAATCCCCAAGTAAAAAAACCAAGGTCATTGACAACAGCAATTACCAGGCCACAGTTTCCATATAACTTTTGAACTGCTGTTTTGTCACTGTTGTCCACATATACCAGCAAGGCTGGACAATTATGATGACATGTGAAAGCACTGCACATCCACATCATTAATCCTTGGTCTTGTCTAAGCACAGAAGTCAGAAGCTTGCTTCAGAATCATGTCAGTGGTTCATGTGAATGAGGAATTAGTATCATTCTTTCCTAGTGCCTTACTTTCATAGTGCTCAAATGGATAGCTGGAACTGTCTGCCTGGATGTCAAAACCCCTATGAATGAGACCCTTAAAACTGCAGAAGAAAAAGAAAATACTTACATGAAAGATTAGACATCACCATCTCAATCGTTTCAGTTCAATAATGGTGTGGAAATTTGGAGCTTCAAATCAAGAACATTGGAGAAGTCAAAAAGCTTGTAATTAGAAATATGAAAAATCACTGGCTTGTGCATTTGCCATGTTTTGGGAAGCAAGAATTCTGAGTTTAATTTTCAGCTTTATGTCAGGTCTTCTGATATTTGGGTGAAATTGTTCATTCCTGCTATAATATAACATTTTAATTTGTAAGACATCAGAATTAAGCCACTGTTGGGATTTTAAGGTAACCTTAGTCGTTCTGAGTCTTCAACACCTTGAATTAGGGAGTGTAAATCTAAAGTAGTCAACTTCTGGTCTGGAAACCATATAGCTCTAAAAACTTAAAACTAGGATAATTACCTTGTGTAAAGTACCGTGTCAGTTCAGATATATGGTTTTCTGACTAGTGTCACCAATGAGAACAAGCTGTTATGCAAGTCCATGCTGTACCTGAGGTTTAGCAAAAGTTGTTTTTCTGAGGGGCAGAAGGAAGGGCAGTACATTTTTCTGTTGACTGAAAAAGTAGCCACACAGAAATACACCTATGAAAATATTTCAACAGTTTTACATAACTAAGCATAAGATCACATCATACAAATTCACCTACTCAAACATCAGTATTAAGGTCTTTCAAAAAACTTTCATCCTCCATAATTTGCTTACGGATACAAAACTCTTTTACAAAGAGTGTAACTAGCTATAATGAAAATTATGCTCAGGAAATTATAGTTTACAAAGAAGTAAATCTGAATTTTCTGAATCCATGCAGAGAAGCAACAGTTAAGCAGAGTCTCTCAAGCCCTTGCCTAACTCATTATTCCTTAAACACTAGATTTGTTTATGCTATTCCCTTACGTAGATCCTTCTTCTTCCTTCACAGTTCTTCAATACACACTTCAACTGTCTGGGTAGCCAGCATCTAAGTCAGACTTATGACTACTTCTTTGTCTAATTCAGAAAAATTATTTCAAGCAGAGAAAACAAAACAAAGGAAAACATAACAAATCAAACAACAAACTACCCAAATAAAGAGAACCAAACTGACTTTTGGTTCTGATCCAAACATCCTTATGCGTTAGGTGTGGAGGAAATGCGGACAGATGTCCACTGCTATTGTCTAATGGGCAATAGCCGTTTAGAAAGGATTGCACTCCCCCATCTCTTTCTTTATTAGCACTCAAGTCTCAACTTCACTTATTCTGTCTGTCCGCACACTAACAACCACCAGTGGAGGAACTAGTCACTGAGGTACATATTTTCTCCTGTCTCAGGAAGGCATTGACACTGCCTGCTGCCCACAAGCTCCCACGAGAGAAAAGCACCTGGGCTCCACCCTCTTCCCAAATTGCACTCACCGCTCTTGGCAGGCACAGACTTTCACTACTCATGCCCAGGAGCTGACAGAGCTTGGTCCAGCCTGGCTAATGCCTGGAGTCCTGCTGCATGTGTCTGCAATGCCTGGAGGGTCAAGGAAGGCTCTGGATGGTGCTGGGTGGCGTGTTGGAGGCTCTTGGCAGCAGTTCTTAACATCTGTTGCTGCAGCTGTTGACTGTGCTTTTCTGGTTGCCATGGAAGAGCAGTTGCGACCCTGAGCTCTCCCCCGCCTGCCACAATGCTTTGAGCCCATGGCCATGGCATCAGGCTGGACATATTCCATCTTCTGTAATTGTCAGTCTGCCCTGGCCTGTGTGATCCTGTGTCCACATCAGGTCTGCTTTGGCTGTGTAGTATGGTGGACCAGTAGAAAAACAGACTGACCCCTCTGTGTGGGCCCTGTCCAGCCCATCAAGTTTTTGGTGTGGGTGGAAGATAACTTTTTAGACTAAACAAACAAACCTTTCACAGAGCCATCAGGCACCAGCAGCTACATAGGAAGAGCTCTGGACACTCAGATACTCACAGGCCCCATCACTCCAGGGCATTTCCACCATCTTTTTCCCAACAAATGCTGTTCTTCAAGGCTGCAGGGATGGTACCCAAAGATGCTGTGGGTGGCCTCCCACCTGACACCTAGGCAAGTATTTTCCCAGGCTGTCCACAAACCCTTGAGCTCATGATGCCCTGGCTGCAATAATTGCTGCAGGGGATCTATGGGGTCTGGTGGTGGTTAGTTGTTGAAAAGGATGCCATTGTCATGACCAGCCTGTGCTTTCTGGAACTCGACAAGGTACCTGTGGTCCAGGAGCTGCAATCCAGCCTGCAAGACCACATAGCAACACTCCTGCACTGACCACTGTGCCCCAGTGCAGTGAAGAGGATCAGAGCCATTTGGGACGATGGGACATTTGCACTGCCAGGGAGCAGGAGGGCAGACCCATGGATATCCCCAGACCCTCTGCCTCCCAGAGGGGACTCCTGCTGTCATCACGGGCACCTCTAACAGCAGGTTAGCAAATTTCCATTTATTCACCCCAGAAATCTCCTACTTTGCTTGTGCCTTGTTATCTTATCCCTCCAGCAGACATCAGTGTAGTTCAAGTTCCCTGTGACTGTGAATGCGAAGATTCTTCCTGTTGCCTAACGAAGGTATCATTTGCTTTTCATTTGTGATGAGGCAGTCCATTGCAGACTCCCCCTACAAAGTCATCTGTGTTTGTCTGCCTACTAATCCTTATGCATAAGAACTCAGTTGTCTCATCATCCATCCCTAGGCAGAGCTCCACACATACCTGCTGCTCTCACATTAAATTCCTCCTCTTCCTCCTCATATTCCTGTCCTGCCCATATTGAAGAGACTGTGTCCACCTGTTGCAGCACTCCAGTTGCATGAGCTGTCCCACCACGTCTTCATGATCCCAGTGAGATTGTGGCTCTGCAGCCACCTGTAGACCAGTAATTTGTCCTGTTTGCTTTCCATGCTGCATGTGTCAGAGATGTGAAGAATGAAGCAACTAGAAAGTGATCTCTAGCAGGCACAAGTCTAATTAGTCTGGAAACACAAGGAGAAATGTTTCTCGGCTTGGTTGTGTCTCAGAGACTACTGGAAATTGAGATGCCACCTTCTGAGGTGCCATAAATTCTGAGAGTTCACTGGCATACTGCAAACTTCATTCACAGAAAGAATCACTCTCACAAAAGAAATGTTATCTTTTCTTGGAGAATATCAATAAAAAACTGTCAGATACACTAGTCCATGTATACCATATATACTCTGAATAAGAACATTACTTCATAAGACAACATGCAACTGCACCCTTACCTACTGCTTCACAGAATTGCTTGCAACTGTGTTGTTGTGATAGACTAGTTCTCATGAAGAGCATGAGATAGTCTGCAGAATTTTCTGAAAGAAAATAATGATAATTAAAAAAAAATCACCAATAAAACCTTCTCCATCAATTTTTCCCCCCTCCACAAAAAATGGAGTAGTCTAGATGGAAAATGACAGCTTTTTTCATTATGTAACACTCCTACAACAGCTGCATCTTCCACTTCCAAAGAGAACAATGAAAGAAGCAATGGCAGTGTTTGAATTTGTACTTTTTCCCATTATGTGAGCTAACATCTGGAAATACTAAACTAGGATGACTGCTTCCATATTACTCCTCTATGAGAGAGGTCTTTTCTATTTGGAGCAGTTTAACTTATGGGATGTCAAACTTATTTTTCTGTCAAGGAGAAACTGCTTTGGTGATTCACTGAAAAAATAAGGGAGTTCAGAACAAAGTAGATATATAAGACAGCTGTATTTTGCTGGAACAGAAGAGAAAGCAATATAGTAACTAAAGGGAGATTCTACATGACTTCTTCAAGAGTGTCAGTAAAAACCTCACCAGAGATTTTTCCATGAGACACAGATGTTGAAATATCATGTTATATTTATTATGATTACTGTTTCCATATCACAACTTTCCAGTTCTGTTGTAAACTTGAAATCTAGGGACAGAACACTTTTTATTTTTGTTTTTCAGTATTCATCTAATTATCCCATTTTTCAATCTTTATTAAACTAGTAATTATTTTAAAAATGGAAGCTTTTATTCCGATAGGAAAAAAAAATCAGGTTAGTTAAATTATCATATACAGATAGAAGTAGAATTTTATGTTATTATCACAAAATCTTTGCATCGTGAAAATATGATGCCATCATGCATTTTAAGGGATTACCCTTTTTTTTCCTCTTCTTTTCTATTTCTTATGATTTTTCAATCCTTTCACTTTATAAATTGTCTGGGTCTACTCCTGAATGACATTAACACAATCTTCCACTTTTTCTTAACATAAATCATCCTTTATTAACAAAGCTACCCTTTGAAGATGGTAATTCTTCAAAGAGCTAATTTCATATTTTGGTAATATTTACTACAATGCTACCTTCCTCACTAAAAAAAGATTGTTGTAAGAACTTGACTTCTGAAAGTTATACTAGATACAGCTTTAAATCAAACCTACTACTAAAACAGCTTGCCCAGAGAAGCTGTGGGTGCCCCATCCCTATTAGTGGTCAAGGCTGAGTTGGATAGAGTTCTGAGCAAAATGGTCTAGTAGAAGATGTCCCTGCCCCTGGCAGAGAAGTTAGAACTAGATAACGTTTAGGATCCTTTCCATTTCAACCCATTATATAATTTTTCTATTAGCTTTATACACCATACTTGCATGATGAAGAGAGTATCTTCCCCTAGTTTTCCCACTGTTTTCTACTCAAGTCATATTGGGTTTCCATGGCAATGTTTTGGTAGAGAGGGGACTGCAGGAGTGGTTTCTCTAAGAACATACTAGAAGTTGCCCCCTGAACAATATAGCCAGTACCAGTCAGCTCCAAGATAGACCTGATGGTAGCCAAAGCTGAGCCTGTTAGTGACACTGGTAGTACCTCTGTAATAAGCTCTGAGAAAGGGTGAAAAACTGCTGCACAGCACCGGTGAGAGAAGAATCTTGAAACAGAGAGAAACAGCCGTGCAGTCACCAAGGTCAGAGAAGAAGGATAGGGAGGAGGTGTTTCAGGTGCTGGAGCAGAGATTCCCTTGCACCACGTGGTGAAGACCACCATGATGGAGGCTGTCCTCTTACCACCGACAAAGGGCCAATGCGGAGTAGATATCCCAGAGCAAGGGGATGTGTCCTGAGAGAAGCCACAACCCATGGACAACTCACACAGAATTAAGTTCCCTTCAGAAGATGCAGCCCATGGAGAGAAGACCATAAAGGAACAAGTGTTTTCAGATTTGTTCATTCTTCTCATTATTTTGCTTTGGCTTTAATCAGCACAAAATTAAATTAGTTTGCCAAAGTCAAGCCTATTTTACCCACGGCAGTAATTGCTGAGTACCTTGTCCATATCTTGGTCCATGAGCTTTTTGTCATATTTTCTCCTGCCTGTGCTGTTGGGGAGGGTGAGTAAGAGAGTATCTCGGTGGGCATCTGGCATCTAGCTGGAGTTCAAACCACCACGTAGCTCAGTGGTCATCTCACAAACCTCTGAAAAGCGTCAGAACTTCCTGACAACCTGGAGTACACCCAGTCTGCCAATATTCTTTTGGCAAGAGCTCTTATGGTTTCTCTCTTTAGACACAGTGTTTCTAAAATTACTAACGCTACAGTACCAACAGCTCACTGTCAGTGTAAGTGTATATAAAACATACACAGCATACATATATTCTTCTTTGCTTTCAGTGTGATAGTTGCTTCTCTTCCATGGGAACAGTAAGTATACAAAAGCACTGCAAAGTAGAGCAGAGCATTTTTCCTTTGCTTGGTGCATTGAATTATTCATTCAGGAACTTTCTGAATTTGTTCCAAATAATTCCTCGATGCTTCAGGACTTTAAAACATATTTTTTGGCATCTGGACAAAACTTATAACCTGCGAAAAACCTTATCCTATCTTTAAACTTTATTCTTAATTTTGGGAGTACTTCTGGGTATACATAACTAAAATCCTTGTCCAATAGATATTCGTGGAAGGAAAACAGTAGATTAAAGTCTCTTCAACTAATTAGAGAGATTAGTAGATTTAATAGACTAAAATATTTTTCTCTTTAAATTCTCTGTGGTGGAAGGAATTTTATTTCAGTGCTAACATGGCCACGGACTGCCAATGGAAAGGTATGCACAGCATGACACAGTACTGTGTAGAGATCTTAAGATCAGCTCAACATGAGACTGTTTAAATCTAAGAGGTCCTTCAGCTCCACTACCATCATGTTTCTGCTGTGGGTGAACTTGCTGAGAAATGAGGAGTTTGAGAAACTGTGCCCATCCCCCAGACACAGCTTCTTATCTCTAATACTTTTTATAATCCATTGAGATCAGCCTCCATATCTACATTACTCACATTTTCTCCTCCTACTTTGATGATTTCCAGCAGTTAATTAAAACAAGGTTTAACACTACCACTGTACTAAAAGGAGCCTGAGAAATGGAGCTGAGAACCACACATTCAGTAAGAACACTGTCATTGAAAGTGAACATTAAAATGTTTAATATCAACATTGTGTATTTCCTCTGGAACTGTGCATGTTCAGAGAGCAGAGACAAACATGAATTATTCTGTACATAATACTACTATGTTTCCTACTCTCTGATCTCCAGGTGGCAATGTAAAATACAAATCGCTGTGTTACACACTTAGCATCTCTAATTTATCCCATTTGTTGGATGGATTGGCTACTTAAAATCATAAAATCAGTAACACTGGAAAAGACCTCTGAGATCATCAAATCCAAATGTTAACCTAGCACCACTATGTTCACCACCAAACCATGTTCACAAGTCCCACAACCACATGCCTTTTGAACACTTCAGAGATGAAGGAATCCATTGCTTCCCTACGTTGCCTGTTCCAGCACCTTTCAGTGAAGAAATTTTTGCTAATGTTCCACCTAAACCTCCCTTGGTGCATCTTGGAGCCATTTTCGCTTGTCCTATTACTTGTTACCTGGGAGAACAGACCAGTACCCACCTTGTTACAATATCCTTCCAGGTAGTTGTAGCAATAAAGTGTCCCCAAACTTCCACTTACTCTTTTTTCTACCATTTTCTCTAAGAGCATGGACAGCTGCCAGCAATGTCCAAATGGTGAACTCGTCTCGGGAAGCCCAAAACCAGCCACCATGCAAAAATTACCCTACTGTTTAGTGAAGGAATCAATCTGTTCTGATTTTGTCCTGCCTAGGCTGCCATTAATGAGCCAGTTTGCAACATACCTCTAATCTCTAACTGTCTGTGCCAAAGGAATTCTGTAACTCATTGTTGTTTTTGTTCTTGCAGCACAGGCAAACATAGAGATTACTATTCCAACATGCAACCTCCAGAAGGCAAATAACTATTTGAAACCATGAGACACAGATATGAGGTGACTGCTAGTTTCCTTCATTCCTTTCTTCACGTTCGTTTTCAAAAAAATTATTGTCTGGCATGGGGCAAAACGTGATAAACGCTTCTTAGCAGAGCCCTTTTCCTGTTGCAGTCACATGTCATCATAAGCCAGTAAAGGCTGCCTGCATCTAGTGAAGTTCTTATGTCATTTTCTCATGTGCTAGTAGATTTAGAAACAAGCATCTTTTTTTAGCTCCCGTTTCTCGTAATCATTAACTCTGACATCTTACTTATGTTTTTTGCTGTGTAAGGTGTCAAGGTCTTTGCTAGTTACATAGATTTTACTTGAGATTGTTCTAGAAATAGTGAGTGACCTATTGTTTGAACATTATTATTTTAGATTAATACTTATATCAGTTACTATAGAATTTTTGACTTTCTCAATTCGCCTTCTTTTTATTTCTATCTTTTTGGTTCACAAAATTGGATGAGAGGAGAAAGAAGGAGGCTTTCACCTATACACACATATGTACACACTTATAAATATGCATACACACATAAATTTTTCTAAATCACAAAGCCTACCCACTTTCAAAATGCAGAACAAGATTCTAAAACATATGTTCTGTTCCAAAAGCCCGTTTGTTCAGAAAAATACAAAACTGTAAATTCTCAAAACTATTTTTTTTCTGTAAAAGCCAGATTTTCAGTTGAAGGAAAACCATATGAGGAGTGTGTCTAGAGAGTTGGTGGGTATGCAGGGATCTAAGAGATAGAGAATGGAACAAACTGTGAAAAAGCAGAGCTTCTGTTTAATCCCCCAGTGGTTTTCCTTGGAGAGCTGCATAAACTTGCCTTGTTCTACAAGATTAAGAAGAATGTTGCAAGATGCAGTTGTATATCCCACAATTTTATTTGGTTGTACATACTGTGCCAGTTTAAAAGTAAAGCAGTGAGAGAAATGAACCCAACTCAAGAGAGATTACAAGTCAGAATTACAATTTACTAAAAAGATTACAATAATCTTTTTAGTGGATAAAGTAGTACATAAATACAATGATACAGAGAGAAACTGTTTTTAACCCACAAAGACAGATGTAACTAGGACATATGCCTATCACTCTTGTAAGAAAGCCATACACATGTTCAGAAATGAAAACCACACACAAAAACCCCAGTGTATCATTTTTAATCACCCCAATTTTATGCAGATTGAAATTCAGTGCTTAAACGCTAGCTGTAAAGGGAGCTTTGTAAATAAATGTAAAAGAAAGCATAATTATAATGATTTTGTGTGAGAAATAAAATCTGACCCTTAGCGCTTTAAGTGTGGAGAGACATTTCTGAACTGACTCACCTAAAAGAAAAACCTAAGAAAAAAAGTCCACTAGTTTAGTGCCTTTTGCGATCCTAAACTTAACTTCCTCTGGTTTTCTTTTACATATCCCTAATTGTAGTCTCCACCTACAAATACTCTCCACTTCCTTTTGGCACTGCTGCTTAGGTTAGGCTCTGCTGGCACGTTTGCTGTGTTGGTCATGGCTTCTTGCTCTTCCACTGTTGTCAGAACACTCTATCTGATCTGTTGCTGGAGACCCAGAGGCAGTGCAGGAGTGGGTCTCCTGGTACAAGAAGGTGACACCCACCCAGCCTTTCCCATTGAAACATTCTCCATTTTCCTGTCTAACAGTCAGAGATTCTGCTTTGGTCCTCCTTTAGGATGGCTGAATGGTTCAGCTTTTGCTTTCAGATGACCCAGCTAAACTCCTTCTTTTTGGATCTGGTGAGTGCCTCATATCTCTAAATTAAAACATTCTTTGAATGTGGCCTTAGTTCCATAAATACAAAGGTTTTTACTTTCCCTTAAGAATTATCTCTTTGTTTTTTGGACTACCGCAGATATACATAGGTGGTTCTACCAGCTCTGTGACAAACCACACGAAAGATGTCTCTTTTTGGGTCCCTGGAAAAATAATTTTCAGGACAAAGACTGCAGCAGTTTTCTTAAACTGTTCACAACATGAAGGTTTATGCTTTGTCGCTGTAATAATTTGGTACTTTTCTGTCCAGCTTTACCATAAATATCATAAATGTCATTGTATTGAATTAGAAACTTATGAGAAGGGAAACTATCGTCCTGTTGTTTTGGTTTTTTTGAATGGGCAGTTGTGTATTTGTTAGATTTTTTTTTGTGATCACACACCTTTCAGTCATTTCTATGAATGGGGTGAAAGGTTGTGCAGAGACGTTACTGTTCACAGAGCATTGGGAATACAACATGACTCAACCCTACATTTATCTGGACTTGAAATTCATTCTCATAAATGCCACATTTATTGATGTCAGTTCTTTAGTTTTCTTCTACCATTCTAGGTCTTGTCTAAAACTGATGATGTTCAAATCACAGACCCTGGAAACACCCCAAAATGCTTAAAGGTGCATATGGTAAGAAACCATTTTTTTCCAGATTTTTTTCCTTTCTCTGTACTCAAACAAGAAAAAAAATTTTTTTTTCCCATTACATTTATTATGCCTGCCTTTGTGGGTTCTCCTGAAGCTCTTGGAAATTCTGCAGTCAGAAATACATTTAAATGGAATAATACTTAAAGTGTTACTGGTAGGAAACTATAAGTCAACAATGAAAAGTTCCAACTAAAAACATCAAGGACTCAATCAACCAGTCAACTAGCCAATTCACTTAGTTATTTCCAAACTCATCTTGGTCTACTGAGTGCTGAGAGACTGTATACACAAGATAGGTCTGACTACAGTAAGTATCAGCATTCCAATTCTTTATATATGTATATATACATAAAATTTATTATTGACATTAATTCTACCCATTTTAAGGACTGAGTCACAACATCAGTCTCTTACAACATATTCCTATGCAGTATTTTTTGCAGCTGAATTTGAAATGCGTTAAAATGACTTTAAAAATGAGAGATTTCAAGGATGATCCATCACATCACAGTGCCTTTTAAAGCACAGAGTGGTAAATCTTCTAGCATTTCACTAATACATTTCTTTAAAGAAAGAGGAATTTTTATTTGTATGATTCAGAAAAGTCCAGGATTTAGGGGGAAAAAGCAATCCATCAGATAGCTTGACAAACGTGATAAAGAACAGAAGAGCTACTAACAACTAATTTGAGGCAATATATATTAACTCTTGCAATTGCTAGTGTTAGTCCTGGCATTTTGAGGAACCACAGATGAGTCTGTTTTTAATTACTACTGTGTCCAGGTTAGATCTCAGCATACAAACTGTTCTGATTTCAGATGGAGCAGCTAAATTACAGCATCTACAGGATGACATTCATAACACTGGGATTTATAATGCATTTACAGTGCTTTCTGGTAAACAGAGGGTGAACAAAAGTCACCTCATCCTCATTCGGCATAGGCATAGTAGAGGAACAGAGCTGTCCATTGTTAAAGAATTGTAGATATTAAGCAATTTGGCTTGTGTAGTGAGGATCCAGAGAGGGGCTCAAAAGCATTAATACTGTCTATGCTTCATTATTCTGCTTGGACCTTTTCCAGGAGCAGTTTAAACTTTGGTTATTCTGAGCCATAGCAGGATGTAGAGGTTTCACGGAGCATTCAAAAATCACTACATCATCTTTGGTAAGCATTAGTGTTATTGCACTTCCAAGGTTCTAAATTAATATCTGCAGGGTGACAGATATTGCAGAGGTTTCTGCTGAAGCTGGAAGTCAGACTGATGCAAATCCCTAAAGAGGTGAAATAAAAAATTGGTATGCTTTGGGAGAAAATTAGATATCCAGTTTTGCAAACTACCCAGCAGAAGTGTGTAATGTGCCCAGGCTCCCAGTCTCAGGGGTGGAAAGGACAGAATCCTGCTGAAGGATGGAGCTTTCTCACTGCATTTAAAAAGAAGGAAAGGTGAAGGTAAGCACTTAGCATGGGTGTAAGGGAGGGCTTGGGAGAGAGGCTGTGATTTGCACAACCCCAAAGCCCAAGCCCCAGCTCCCACAGGTCACTGTGATCCAAAAAAAGCAAGCTGACTCAGGAATCCCTCTTCCAAATAGATGAAAGACATGACTTATTAGTGAAAGATGAACCCTTCATAGTCTAACCAATGCCTTCGACTGGGACCGCTGAACCCTCAGAGACCCAGATCTCCCGAGACAGCTTTCCTGCTGAATACCAGAGGAAGATGCTCTTTCATATGGTAGAACATGGTATGGGAATACATTTATACCACTCTGCATGGAGATTTACAGTAAAATCTGCTGCCATGACAAACGAGGCTCATGACCCTTCTCTCACCTTATGTTACCCTGGAAATTTCATTATGACACCTTAAAACTCAGGAACTACATTTACATGTCTCTTCTTATACAATAAGTCATTATTTTTTATTAGCACCTGTAAAAGATCTTTTGCTGAGGGCTGTCAACAGCAACAATATTATATTATTGATACACTGCTGATGCTTTTTATATCTGCAAGCAAAGATGATGCTTTTACTGAGATTAGAATCGTTTTGAACAAATCCTATATCCTTTTGCTCCTCTATAGCAGCAGAGCCTCAGCAGACACAAATGATCACAGACACTCTGTTGCATTCGGATGAGCTGCAACAATTTAAACTACCCTGGGGTATGGCTCATAATTGAAGTGTCCGTCTGTAGGAAAGAGTTAATGTTATACAGAGAGTCAGAAAAGTTAAGGTTCATTTATTTTATTTATTTATATATAATTTTTATAGCAAGATCAAGAAAATAGTTCACCTCAGCGCTGATATGTCCAAATCTCTCAATGCAATTCTCCTTTAGGTAATTCCCCTGATGTACACTAACTCATAAATAACATGGATGGAGACCTAAAGTCTTTCTTATTTGATGTTGTAGCTTTACGTCCACAAATGCTAGCAGCTACAAATACAATCAATACCTTAAACTTAAACGAACTCACTCTGGTGAAATTCTGAGCTTTGTCACTGTATAAACTTTTTAAAATGTTCCAGCAAAAAGAAAGAAAGTAAAAATTTATGATGTATGGACTTTCTTTGCAAATTTATTTCACTAGATTTACTTTCATTAGAAATCAAAAAATCTATACTTGCTTAATGAATTTTTCAATTCACAGACAACAAAATCCCAGTTAATCTCTCCTTCGCTGTTGAGCGTTTCTGTCATGACCATTTTGTTGTTGCTGTTTTCATTAGCTTCAGAGTGTTGCTTGGAAAAAAAATAATAACATAGGTTTAAATTCCATTTCTTTTTAAAATACAGTGCAAATTTCATGAAAACACATAGGCTGAGAAATGTGTGAGCCAGTTGAAAAGTGTGATGAAACTGCTCCAAGAATAATCAATGCAAAACGAAAGGGGACGTTTTACTATAAACAAAGCAAATTAATTGGTCAATTGTGTCTAGATGGCAAAGTCATAATTTATTTAGCTTATTCTACTATGAATTCATGCTCCTTTTAGCTTTTCATATTGCTCTCTATACACTTTATAAAGAAATTTAACTCTGTTTAAAGGAAGATAAGAAATCTGGTACAGACCATAGACCTTTCTCTTGGAGATTTCAGAAATTTCTTAAGAGGAGATGGGTGTTAAATGAGGTGGGTATCCCTTCTTTGCCTTAAGAGGCTAGATAGAGATGACAACATAGAAAATCATTTCATAAAGAAAATTATAATCATCACCTTCCTCCAAGAACCTGGATGGACTTTCTTGTATTATAAACACACAAGAAAAAGAAAACCTACAAATGTCATAATAAAGAAAGTTTTGATTTCCTGATGTTTTTCAGGAGGAATAATCAGGAACAAAGAGATCCAAAGGCATTAAATTGTTATTAATATCTGCTCCATACACTCCCAACCTTTAGTCTGTCACCTGGAGTATCAAATATGCCTACAGTGAGAGGACTAGAGGAAATGGCCTTAAGCTCATACAGAGGAGATTCAAGGTAGAATTTTTTTTTTACTGTTAGGGTGAAAAAGGCATTGGAACAGGTTGCCAAGGGAGGTGGTGGAGTGACTATCCCTGGAGGTGTCTAAGAGGCATCTGGATCTGGCACAGGGTGATGTGGTAGTCCTGGATGGATGGTTGGACTGGATGATCTTTTAGGTCTCTTCCAATCTTGAAGATTCTATGATTTTGTGATATATTCAGTATATATTCTCACAGAATTTGAAGCACTTTTTTGTTATACTGTATTTAATATATGATTTATCAGCTTTCTCCCCATCCTGACCCAAGTAGATGGTTTAGGTACTTTAGATGAAATTAAACGTTTATTTTTCAAGCTCTGACATTTTCCATTTGAAAAAACTAGCAATTTTTTTCAGTCTTCTTAATGCAGCAATTAGTGGTAACGTAGCAATGTAGTCTTACTCCTATTAAACAGCATCACCAAGAGCCAGCAAAAAGAACCCATCATTGAATGAAGAATGGCTTGCAATATAAGCTGCAGATGGGCTTATTTTAGGCATACCTGTGCTGCTCGGCCACCTCTCAAGAACAGTTACACAATAGATTTGTGATTGATATCTGTGTGCCATCCTGGTGCCAAGGAAGAGATGCACAGCCTCTGTGAGTCAGTGGCTGGGAAGGTATGAAAGCTACTGTCTTTTTGGTTCTGTTTTCGGATTCATTATTAATTCATCCTTCTACAAGTTGGTTTTTTTGCAACTGTGAAATGAGTATCAGTAAGAATGATCACAAAGACGTTCACTGGGTATGCAGATATACTCATTCCCTGTTTAAACTAGGAGAAATAGACAGCATAGGTTTTGAGTTGGCCAAGTGTGATCTGTCAAATATTTGAGAAGGATGTATTTGGGTATCAAGCTACATGCCATCAGTTAATTCTGGTAATACACTGGAGTGAGTTTGGAAATGCAAAATTAGTATAGTTATTTAATTGAAGATGTTCTACATCTTCAGTTTGGTCAGTTCTGTTCAAGAAGAATAGTAACACTGTACTTTTACACAAAAAGAAGTTTCTAAAACACTCCCAATGTTTTTTAAAATGTAAGCCACATTTTTTTAGAGAAAAATTACTCTGAAACACATTTTTTCTCATCTGTCTAGGACTGTACAGGAGTTATTTATTAATGCCCAGGAACACTGAAAAGCGGAAAAAAAAAATTCTGATGGAGGTAAAATCAATATATATGCAAAGTCTATTTTAGCCTTGATCTTTATAGATCAATTTTTTTCCAACTCATATCCCAACAACCTTACAATATTTACAGATACAGTCCTCTTTCCATAATTTAAGTCAAAACCAACTAGGTAGTTATTGCTAAGAACTCCTCTCAAGACTCTAGCACATATGAAAATACATACATGTGAGCTGGGTACTGGTGAGTCATGAGAGTTTTTTGAAAGAGCTTGTGCTCCCTAGATAAATTTAAGCAGACGTTTAGACTACAGCTTTTTCCTGTTCATTTTCCTTTTTCAAATTTTTCAAATCCTCCTTCAAATTTATGATAATCTCTTTGATTTTGATCTGAGGACATCTGAAAATACAGATATTTTAAAATGCCTCAGTCGTCTTTCTTCAATATATTTTTTCATATATGGAAAATGTTTTATAACCATCATGCCAGTTTACTACAATAAGGAAATGGATGCAATCTCTGGCACAAAAACTGAAGAATGTTTTCTTAACTAATCACATATGGTACCTCAGCTGAGAAAATTCTTACTAGTAGACTATATAATCTTAAAAAGGCAAGGTAAAAGATTTGCCTGCCATGTCTTGCCTATTTTCAATACACATTACAGCATGTTTATATACCAGAAAGACAGGAGCACCGCATACCTTTCCTGAAAAATAGGAGATGAGAAGTTAGTGTCAGTCACAGCACATAAACAGCACATAAAGGTAAAATCTGGGGAAAAAAAAAAAAAAAAAAGGGGAGGAACAAATTTGCACATACAAACATATGGTTTTCCATAGAAAGCTTGGACACTTGTAAAGAAATTAGCTGGTTTATATTCTGCATGTTTTAAATTACAGTTAGGCTATGCTCCATTGAATCTGGTAGAAAAAAATTTGCCCCTTTAAAAGAAGTGACTCTTGATGAAGTTGTTCCAGAGGGACTTCTGCAATTAATTCACTTTCTCTAGCTAAAAAAAAAAAAAAAAAAAAAAAAATAATAATAAAATAAAAATAAAATAAAAAAAATTAAAAATGAAAATAAATTTTAAAAAAATTAAGAAAACACCAAAGAAGACATTTTAAAAACACTGTTCTTAAAATTGGAATATGGCCATTTATTCTTTTGAAATGCATCACAGGAGACTCAAAGGAGTGAAATGTGAACCTTTATGTTGCTTAATGGCAAAGATGACATTTTCAGCCTTCAGGTAAAGCCTGACATACTCAAGAGAGACATATTTAACAAAGAAAACTATTTGCCATTGTTACAACTGTCACCTTTCATCTACAATGAATCCCATCTCAGGATTCATAAAATTCACTTTAAGTGCATATCACAATGAGAGAAGGATATCAGCTGTTTATTCAAGCAGAAACCTGGAATTAATTATTCCAGAAAATATCAGGATTTTCCAAAAAAGGAATTCATATGAGTACTACAGAAATAGAGACCCATGGAAATTGCAGGGACATTGTCAAACTACTACAGTGTCTTTCATTGACAAGTATTTGGATTTTGTTTGGGTTTCTTTTTTTCCTGTCATAACCAGGTTAAGGTGTAACTCAGTCTTTATTTAAATCCAGAGCTTTTTAGTCTCATAATGCAGTTTACAGAGTGCCTAGTTATGTGCTTGTTTTTATAAATCTTATCTAACTAATTAGCTTTGCAGTGCCAAAATCATCAATGAAGCCTTGGATTCTGAGTTCTTCTTTAAAGGTGGTAGACTGCATCAGAAAGTATGGTAATGTTTGGGTTTTTTTTACTTTTGATTAGAATGTTCAGGCACTATCTATCCATCTCTGGGGAACAGGAGCTATTGAAGCAAAAAGGTGTGATAAAAGAAGGGCCCATTAGACTGTAGATCACTGGAACTTTTCTATGGAAGATCAGGACATAGTTACCTGACAAATAACATGTGAAGTTTTTTTGTCATTTCAGCTTAACTCAGACCCAGCTGTAATCAATAAAGTGACAGGGGGGTTGGATTTAGGTTATCTTTAAAGTCCCTTCCAACCCAAACTATTCTCTGATTCTATGAAACAGGAGTCAAACACTGTCCATAAAATTTTGGCTTTTTCTTGCAAAGAGAATCACACACAGCATCTGTTGGAATTTAAGGGTTTACATACTTATGCAATCCTTCCATTGCACACAGGTCTCAGCATATCACAGAGAGGTTTTATTACTGGTAACAATATCACAATATGATGAACACTGACTCATTCTTCAGAAATAGTTCTGAAAAGAACTGTATTGTTATATTTCTTTGCTTACACTGAGAAAAGGACATTACTCTCCAACTACCAATGGCATTAAAAAGAAAAAAAAAAAAAAAAACGGAAAAGAGAACAAAAACAAAAACCAAAACCACACAAACAAACAAACAACAACAACAGGAAAAAATCCAACCCCCAAGCTTCAACATCACTCTGAATATTCCACAGATGAATTCTGTAAAAGAAAGCTTAAAAGCACAATGATGCTATGGAATTAGTTTCCTAAAGATTTATTTCAATGCCTCACTTCCCTCAGAAGTAAACAGTGACAGGAAAAGAAGCAACATTTTACATAAAAGCTTTGAGAAAGCAGGGTACTGGAGATATTTTGAGTCTAAAATCAATTAATAACAGTTTAATTTCAGTACTCAAAGTTTATGAAAGGGGATTATTTTACTTTTCCTTCTTGATACAATTCAGAAACTTGCAGTTGTACAAATAAAACTCTGTAATATATTAGTTATTGTATATATTCATTGGTTGCTGGTACTTTTCTAGATAATGTTCTTGTAGAACTTAATAAATCTCTCGACTGTAGCATTATGAGACAAGATTATGCAAAGTGAAGTATGTCTTACACCTATGTTTATACTATTAATTTTATGTGATTTTTTGAGAAATTACAGTAAATGTAAGCTTCGAAATTGCTTAAAATTTGTATATCTCTATTATTTTCAGCAGGATTACTCAAGTGCTTCAGATTAGGCATGTCACTGTGTGTTCTGTGAAAACCAAGCTATTCTCTTAAAAAAGTTATTCTCTTAAAGTAATGATCCTCATACTCTCACTCAGGCAAGTTCAAGCATCTTCAGCTACATTTACCCTGGAATAAGTTATGCTTGTCCAAAATTGCATTTTTGTTAAACTACAGGTGTATTTTCTTGTTTTGATTTCAGATGTGCAGGTTTCTGATTTCATCAGTGCAAGTTTAAAGAAGTTATTGCTGGCAATTCTTTGGAGAAAACCACCCAAGAACTCCCTGCTTCTGCCACTAAGATAAGCTTTATGTGACCTTTTAAACTCAGCATGATGTAACTCACTTGGGTCAGACTGAAAAACCGACCGTAGCAAAATAAAGAATTTTCCTCACATAAATTGATAGGCAGACGTAAGTGACTGCTCACAGCAGCAAAGGGGTTGGCACTTCTCAAAGGAGAATCCCAGTAATGGCTCCCAGAGAGGAACAAACCAAAGGAAAGATATCAGAAACACTCTGGTAGGCACAGCCACGGTCCTATAGAGAATGTATATCATATTCTGGTCTAATTCAGAGCTATAACCTCTGAGAACTAAACATCAACAGACATGCTTACTGTGCTGCAAAATCCCAGCTGTCCATAATGCCTTCCTCCAAGCTGGGATGGGTCAATTGGCTTTGCACTCACTTAATGGCTAAACATCAGCAGACAGAGATGTGATAATGGGGGTCAGTCTGATCTGTGGTGTCAAAAAATCAGAACAGACAGAAAGAATCCCTCTGTTCTTGTCAAGATGAGATTTTACCTGCCATGGATGAGCAGTCTGCCCTCACTAATTATTTGAGTCTCCAAAGCACCAGGTCATTAGTGATGCAAGCACTTCCACATCAGCATTAAAGACAGTGAAAAGCATGTTTTACAGAAAACAGTGGAGTTAAACACAGCCTTGAAAGCAAACATAAGCTACCTTTCAGCAGCCAAAGTTTTGCTCACTGGATAGCTTTTTATACCTATTAAAAATTTATGTGAAATGGTCTTTCCGATTTGGGAATACTTTGTGCTCATTTACACAAATGTCAATGACTGCACAATATTTCAGGTAGTACAAGAATGTGCTCAGAATGTTTCATATTCATATCAGGACAGTTGGGAGGGACCTCTAACCATTTCACAATTTCTGGAAAAGGACACACAACAAATATAAAGGAATTTGTCTTTCAAAACAGCAAAGTTGGCTTACAGTGTTCCCAAGTAACATCAGGGAAACAGGAAAAGATTATGTCCAAGACTTTGACATAGAAAACCATTTTTTGTTAATTAAATTTTAAATTAAAAAATACATATTAAAATTAAATTAATTTTAATTAATTAAACAGTGTAACCCAAGATTACATAATTTATTAGATTGAAACATTCTCCAATTGGGATACTTGTAAAGTTGAGTAGTTTAACCACGGACAATTTTAAGAGTGTGTATGCTGGATGATTGGAGCCTTCATGGTGCTGCTAATATGAAAGTGACATAAATGAGCTGATTTAAACCATGTGGTTAGTACCAAGTGCACTGGGGGATGCTTAACCAAACGCACAGTACCAGTTAGGGCATTTCAGTTCTTTTTCTAAGGCACTACCTTAGACATAAGCCAAAAGCTTTGTTATGTTGGATCAAACAAGTGATGCCCAAAAAAAGGCAGGTAAAAACTGCTTAGAGACAGAGTTTTATGCCTTTAAACAGTAGGTATTTATTGAGC
>JAYRBT010000093.1:25012079-25022579 GCA_036023395.1 Myiotriccus ornatus
CGCACCTGTCTGTGGGTTTAGGACTGTAGAGTTTGTACAGAACAAAATCTCCTTTGAGCAAGGTAGAAAATGGGGGGAGAAAAGTGGGTCTTTGCAGTAAGATGCTTCGATTAACCCTTCTAAGGCCTTGTTTTGCTTCAATGAAACACTAAAGAGGAGACAGTATCACCAGGAAGGGCCTGAATGCTATTTCTGGTATTTGAGTGAATACAAACAATAAAGGTTGTCCACAACTCTAAATAAGAACAGCCATCTTGCTGAGATTTAAGGACACATTAAAGGGATTTAATAAAATAAGAACATTTTGACAATGCAGAGTATGGAGCTTCAAATAACCATTTCTAAAATGTCATATCTGGTCCAGAATCAAATACATTTAATCTCTGATCCAGTAAGGTAATTAAACTGGCACTTAAAATCAAGATAAAGTCTAAGTACTTTGCTGATCTGTGGCTGGCAAGGAGAATATAAGAATTAAAGAGACTATTTTAGCATCGTCATAGTGATATTGAAGTCTCAATCACCAAAATCTAAAAGGTCACATCAAACAGGTATATCATGTAATTTCTGTACAGTTCAAAGTATTCAAATGAAAAACTGGTCTTCTGAACTCCTGATGTCCATCTCATTGGCCTGTGTCCTTCTCATTCATCTGTCAAGAAAAGATTCAATAGGAGTGTTGAAAATAATTAAATAGATAATGAAAGTAACTCAAAAATAATAGAAAAACTATCTATTTTCATTTATTAACATGTGATAACTTCCTTAAGATTTCAGAGCTGAACTGTGATCAATCTAATACATTTTAGGATACAAGTTGAAAAAAAATTATGCAAGTACTATTAAAATAAAGCTGAAACAACAAACAATAAAACTGCCTTGATTTTTTTATAACTATTTTTATTTCAAGGCTACAGTTCTTTCTTTCCATAGTATAGTAACTACTGATGAGTTACATCTGCATATTTACAGTTCTACTGACTTGTGGGCTCAAAACTGTGATCTCATGCTGACCTTTGAAGAAGTGTGAATTTGCACAATCACTGGCACTTTTACAGCCCACTTTTGTAGTAGAAGATATTAGGCAAACATGTAGCTGTGCATTTGAATCCAGACATTTTCTGTCTCCCTTCTGTGTGTTTCAATGTGCTGTACTTGAAGGCAACAAGGCACAATTTCACATACACTACAGCTGGTGGAGATGACACTCAGAAAAGAGCTTTAGGTAAAATGAAATGCAATCTACAACCTAAAGAACTGCCCTGGTGTAGTTATCTTTACACAAAGATGGTCTAGAGTTCTGTCATGTACCCTAGTAGGCCCATTTTCCCTTTCCTGGTAGGAACACAGGATCTTTTCAACGAGAGCCACTATACAGTCCATGGAGAACTGGGTGAGTGAGAGGGACACTAAAAGAGACATTGTGAGAGATCAAAATTATATTTATAATAAAAAAAGCTATTATTTGATTTTTCCTCAAAAATATATTACAAATTATTTTGTGTTACGTTTGGGATTTTCATCTTAAATGCAGCACTTTGGATCTTAGTGCAGAAGCATAATCAAGCAGATCTTCAAGCACTGTTTCAGAACTTTTTTTTTCAAAAGCTTTTCCGAAGTCAGTAAAGAATCCTGCTCAGGAGGTGGAAGACAAGAGCAATATAGCCCCACGAGGGAAAGAAACAGAGATTCAAGGTAAATTCTCACACCAAAGATTCAAATTAGACTCCGGACTTGAAACGTTGTGTCTGGAATCATCTTTATCGTGCTGAACTGCTTTGTCTTCCATGTCCAGATATATCAACAGTGTTGCAAAAATTCAAGGCCAAGTTGTAACAGTGTTGAATGTCTATGGAGATGGTGAATGTAGGGAAGGAATTACACTGCCACCTCCTCAGTCCATCCGATGGATTTAAAAGGGAAAAAGTAAGTGCACGACGCATTTTGGTAGCTGTTATTCCACTAATCCTCCACAGGTGGAGCATTGTTTCAAGTAAGATATTAAAACCCAGATGGAAGACTATTCTAAAAGAAACTCTCATATGCCCTCCAGGATTAAATGCTGGTTCACAGTCTGTTTCAAGTAGTAAAATTCTGTTTCAAACTCCTTTGTTAACTGCCTTCTACACAAAAGCACCACCAGACTCTATGAAAAGCTGTAGAAATTTTTTCACATGAATAATGATCAGAAAAGTGAAATTTAAAATGCCCTTAGTAAAAGCTAGCGATGGGGATGCAAGAGAATGGAGCTCATCTGTTAAATTGGAGTTGGCCTTCGAATGGATATTTTTCAGTACGTACTATCACTCCACTAGAAAAAAAAAAAAAAACAAACCAAAATTCATAGACTGATTAAATCATTTTAGGCAGATGGAAAGGACCAGTCGGGGAACAGAAGGATGAAAAAGCTTGTTTATCTGTTTACCTCTCTGAAAGATGAAATTCTTAGACAATTCATAGATCTTTAGGGAGTGAGCAGAAGTTTAAACATATGTTGACTCAAAGACAGTAACTTAATTAATTAAAATCATGCTACATAAATAATATATTTAAATTAGAGTAACAAGATGATAATGTCTTTACACATATAGTAGTCCCTTTGGCTTCATGAACATTCAAGACACATTATTTTGGGCTCAAAGCTACCTTGAAATATTGCTTTTTCAGGAGCTCTTTAGAGTATGAGAACCCTTTGATACAACAGAACCACTACAGGTGAATTAAAATCATCTTTCTACTAATCCTCTGTGAATTTTACATAGACTGAAGAGTTTTTCCCATGACTCTTGATGCTAAGTTTGCATTTTGAGATTTATTTTTCTCAGAAAAATATTTCCAAGCTACCAAAAGATTTATGTAAATATACATTTTATTTCTAGAAGGACTGTCTCAGGGATTTTATTTTAGCTACTATACCAGTAGCAATGATGTTAAAAAAAATCTGCAAGCAATTACACTTGATTTATAGATAGAGAGAAAACATATTTAAAAGGATTTCATAATGTGTATTAGAAAACAGCCTGAATTAATTAAAATCATAATACTTCCCATAATTTCTTTTTCCAGACTATTCAGATTTTTGCCTACAGAGCAAAAGGAAGAAAGAATAATTACTATGAAATTAAGTGAAAAACTTAAAGGCCAAAATCTTCACTTGTCTGTATCAACTACCATTTAGCAGTGACTAAAATATATGCATAGATTTTAAAACATACTTTTCAATAATAGGAAAAACCTACTCTAATTTGTTGAAAAACCTTCATGTGATTCTACACATGAAAGGGTGATTTTAATGTATGAAACATTACCTAGAGATCAGTATATGCACTGTGTAGGTTTTAGCTATTATAGCTACACAACTACATGTTTTCCATCAAGTTCAGCAAATGATAAAATCTTTTCCATGGCAGAATAATCTAGCCAAGGCTGTGTGAATCTGGAATTTAATTTGCTTAACATAAGAGCCAGTCAGCATTTGATTGATTCAAGATGTGGAAAGGTAGCAGAGCTCAAAAAACTGTACATGAAGTTCTTGATTAAACAAGACAGGAATCACAGGCTTGATTAATATGAAGTCATACCACCAAGACCAGTTCCAAGCCATCAGCACCGCAATACTCAGGGAAAGGACATAAATTCTTATACTCCAAAGACACTGAAGTTTTTATCTTGGTACCACTGAGAAGGAATTAAATTTCTGTTATATTCCACATTCTGAAGTATACTTCCACATGAAGCAAAAGGAGATGTATAGCTCTTAAAGTACAGATAATTTCCTCATCTGGTAATAGAAATATTTCCATAAGGAGATATGTTCCCCACAAATGAACATCTACCTGCAATTTTCAGTTTGTTACAATGTTGCACATAAATGTCACAATAAAATAGTCTCACTGCATTTTTCATGGATTTTAGGATTATTAAAAACTTTACTTTATTCTCAGGGATCATTCTGCCCTATGTAAAATTATAGGATTTACAAATATGGACAGGAAAATATTGGAGGAAATTCATGTACAGTTCTTCTTAGTGCTATTTTTTAGGAGAATAATATTTGCAATTACATTTTCTGTCTCTGCAGGAAGAGTAATGTGGGGTAAAGTGTAAATCTTGACAAATCTAGACAAGTTCTCCAAGTACTCTGAAAGTACAGACTGTCTGATAAAAAAGCATTCACACAAATGCTTTACCATGGTGGTATACAAACTTTCTCATCTTAGAAAAAGGTTCAGAGATGACAAGGATTACCAATTAGTCAGAACACCAGGGAACTGTTCAGGCCAACACAGCATGACCATCAACACCATGAGCAGAACATATATTGGTAAGTTTTCAAGGGTCAGAGTTCACATATTTGTAGAATGGAGTACGTGCATTTTTGAAACTAGTTGTATTAATGAGAAATCACATTTAGTAGGACAGAAGTATAGAGTCAGAATCATAGGATGGTTTGGTTTGGAAAGGACTTCAAAGATCATCTTGTTGAAACTCCCCTGCCATGGGCAGGGACACTTCACATTAGATCAGGTTGCCCAAAGCCTCACCAAATCTGTTTTCAGGAATAATATTAGCAAGCTCTTCAGGAAAGAAGAAGAGTTGTAAGTAATCAGTGGCACAATTTCATTTTATAGATAAGTGAAGCTTGGGATTAAATCTTAAATGATGTCTTTAATGTAACATGCTTGTGGTCAACTGGTATATCAAATATTTCCAGACATATATAAATACCATATCACTTGCAGCATTTTGCCTTGAACTATGTTTAATTGTAAATCCCTCTAGTCAATCACACCAGAAACTAAAGTCCTAGGACAAGCTTTTAACATCTTGAATAGGTACTACGAGACAACATATGAAAAAAACACCTCATGGATTGATTTTCTTATCATGGTTTAAAACAGCATTAGGATTTACTGCCTGAGGAAGATAGTATAAAAAAATAACAGAAGAACAGAGCTGACAAAGTAGTAATAAAATTTAAAAAGAAATCTCTCATGATTTTGCCTACATCATTTTTCCACTGTAGCTCAGCAACCTAAAGTTACTACAAAAGTCTGCTTCAGTTCATTGGGACTGACAGGGGACAAAAGTATCACTGTCCTTCATTGATGTTTTCTACTGTTTATTCAATGTGTAATCAAAGTATTGATTTATGGGCAGAAAAACCCCAATAAACTGACATCATGGTTGACTTGCACTTGGGTCTTCTGTGTCAAGGCATCCACTAGACATGATGCCAGAGGAGTTCAGATAAGATTGTCCTGCCTGTGCTGTGTGGGATGAGTGGACGGAAGCCCCTGGGTCACTGAGTGATTCTCCAGAAGTGAAGCAATGTTTTAACACAAGGTTATCTCCAACTCCAAAATTAAGGGCATGACAATCCATGTATGTTACATGGAACTCACACCAAAACATCAAAATTTGAATAAATAATTCAGTTTGAATCAAGTAACACAATGTCAGCTGCAGTCCATGCTCACGCACTCAGAAACCTTTAAGTCTCACTACTAAGTCTTCTCACCTCTTCTCCTCCCTACTTATTTTTCTTAGTCCTCAGAGGCTCTGAATTTAGTTGTGGTTTCTGAAACACAAGTCTTCTATAAATACATCTCAGGAAAAAAAATTAACAAATATTTACATTTTAAGCATAAGAAAAAGTCTTAAATATCTTTGTTAGCATAGATTTGTTCCAAGGCAAACAGGCCACCTAATTTACATTCTTATATGTTTTGAAGAACATGAAACCTACCAATAATGCAGTCAGTGAGAATTTTCCCCCCCCCCCCCCAGGTTTAACCATGTCACTTTACAAAGTTTGTATGCAGCTGTTCTCTAGTTTCTTCGAATTATCCTGCGAGCAAACCGTGATAAAAAAATGTTGCTTTTTTTATTTCAGGATATTATGAAAATCTCAATAACAACTTTTCTGCTTCTGAAAAAAAAAATCTGCAGCTTTAGAAAGCGATCAAAAATTTTGTTTTGCACACACAAATTTTTTAATTTTGATATGTACACCTTCAGTTTTGCTTCTTTTTTTAAAAAAAGGAGTATTTCAGAGGGAGGCCTGTTTTAAATTAAAAATTTAATTTAATATTATTGTTTAAAAAAAAATAAGGAAAGAAAATAAGAATATGTTTTAGTTCAGTAGACAAAAACATGATGTGTCAGAGAGTCCCTGAATTCTTTTGTGCCTGAAACAGCACCATGTGACAATATTTATTTTAATTTTTCTAATAGCTAGGTGTTAGTTAAAATCTTGATTTATGAATCCACTATTTCTATATATAGGATGAACTATAACAATTTATACACGTACATTCAATTAGGTCTCCATTAGCCTTTGCCTCAAAGCTATCTCTTGAAACATCAAACCTAACTTTCAAAACACGAGGAAAGGGGAAAAATCAAATACCTGAAAAGTCAGAATAGAAAGAAACAGTGGCTCAGCTTTACAGTCTCTTCACCTGTATTCAAGTTCTCTTTGATCAGGTTTCCTTTAACCTTCCCTCTCTTGTTGATTTCCCTCCAGTCATAAGTGACAGGCTTCCTGCCTAACTCACTGTCCCACGTCCCCTGCACCATGAGCCCCCCTTTTATCAACCTTTTGATCTTCTAGGTCAGCTGCTGCTCTCTCATCCTGCTATTTCATGCATTCCTTCAGTAAATGTTCTGTAATAATTTCTGTGAATTTGCTCTATCTGACTGCCAAAATCCATACTTCTGTTCAAAATACCAAAAGTGTTAAAAGTTTTCCAAAGTAAAAGGAGTCAGATTGTTAGTAGGTTTAGTTTTTGATTTTTGCTTTTTATGGGTTTGTTTGTTTGGGGGGGGGGGGAGAGGGAAGGTTGTGTCTTTTTGTCTTTGGGTTTGGTGTTTTTTTGGGGCCTTTTTTTAAAATGGCAAAAATTAATTGACCTAGCCTTGCTTTCTACAAATAATTCTATGAGGACTAAAACACATATAGACATTTCTTCTGCACTCTCATATCTCTTAATCAGTTGCTGGCTCTGACTGAAGCTTTATCCGTGGTTGGAGATTTTTCCTGTGTTTAAACTGTGTGAAGTCACTGTACTGCTTTTCCCGCTCTTGAAGTGACTGAGTTCTCTCACGACAGTTTTGTTTCCTAGTCTCACATAAAAACTTGCTTGTCTTTGTGATATGCTTATCTCTGTTAAGTTGTAATGAAACCAGCCAATGAGTTATTGGAGTAGACAAAGAATACTTAGTCATTGGAAATGAAACTAAAACAACCAAATTGGTTGAAGTTTTTGAAACAAGCATTGTCCAGTAAGGCTGCAAGCAATATTTAATTTTACCCAGGGTTCTTATGCTTATCATTACTTTGTGAGGTAGTGGCAAGACTGGCAACTTTCCGATCTCCAAGAATACTACAGCAAAACTATTTTTCTTTTATTGACATAAGGCCGTAGAAATTACCAAGGCATATGAAGTACATAATAAATATTCTCACTGGTTAATCAAAGGAAAGATTTGCCTTTCTTTGCTTATATGTAATAAACAAAAACTGGTCATTTCAAGACTTTCCTCTCCTCACCTGAGATTTGGAACTGAGTGTTCCATTCTCTGAGCATAAGCTGGGGTGTGCAAATAATAGAGTTGATACACACACAAGCATTGTTACAACTCGGGGGAGTGACCAAACACAAAGCTGACCAGAGCTATGACATGGAAGGGCACTGAATTCTTTTGTGGGCTCTCTACAGACCACCAAAAGACAGTCAAATTGGAGAATGATGGGGTGGGAGGGGAAGGGAGGTGGAGTGGAGAGAGGCTGGGGGAGAAAAGGAAAGATTTGTCAGTATATTTTCTTTCTGACATGACCCTCTGTCTTGCAGTATACTCTGCTCAGTCCCCAATGGACCCAGGGTTGATTCTCTTTCCATTAGAGAGGATCCTTGAACGGTTGAGGTTGGGCACAACCACTGAAGGTTACCTTGTCCAATACTGTCACTCATGCCCTCAAACCAACTGCCCAGACAGCTTCTGAATATCTCAAAAGATGGAGATTCCAACACCTCTCTGAAGAACTGGTGCCAGATGCTCAGTCAAGCTCAAATTTCAAAAGTGTTTCCTGGAGTTCAGAGGAAAGCTCTTGTGTTTCATTCTGTTCCCATTACCTCTTGTTCTGTTTCTGGGCACAGTTAGAAGAAGCCTGGCTCTGCCCTCTTCACTTTACCCCTTCAGGTATTTCTGTGTATTGGTAAGATGTCTCCTGAGCCTGCTCTTCCCCAGTCACACCACTTAGATGGGGCAATCAGGTGATAGTACTTTATTATGTTGCAACACAGACTTCACAGGGCAAATTAAGATAAAGATTTCACACCGGAAAGAAAATTAATTTTGATGGTTTGAACCAACTGATTAAACTGTAAAATATAAAACCAAAACATAACAAAACAAACCTCAAGCAAGCAAGCAAGCAAACCAAAAAGAACTTGCTCAGCATAAGATTCAAGACAATATCCACATTTTTATCTTCATGTTCTGTGTTCACTATCTGTCCTTAACATAGTCTTCAGACCCAGACTTTCCAGACTGTCACATTCTTTTATAACCCTAATGGAGCAGTTTGGATTCAGGATTCCTGCTCTACAAACCAGAAGAGCTGAAAATGCTTTTGATTATCTGGGCAATTAGGAACTAGAATCCACTGAAGCAGATAGAAATCAGCAGAAAGAAGATTTCATGTGTGTAAGAATAGGCATCCACATGACTGCATTTTGCATGAAAAAGCCTTTATCATCTGTGGAGAGTCTAATCCAAAAGAAAGATAACAAGTTTTGTCCCTGAGAAACAAGCAATGCATAAACCAGTTCTCAGCTAACTAACAGTGTCAGTTCTTCTAAGCCTCCTTCTTTAGTGCAGTGCATCTGATATTAAAGACACTTTCAATGCCATTTAAATATGCCATACTGACAAAAATGCAAGAGAATAAAAAGGAGTGGTTTGCATTTTCCTGCTGGAAGACATTAACTACCCATGTGTATTAAAATGTAACTACCGGTTGGTCCTTGAAGGAAGAGAATCATATGGGTGTGTTCTTCTGTAAGCTGAGTGACTTATGAAGGCCAGTAGGACCCATGGGCCAAAACTGATCTAGAACCAGGATTTGGAGTTACATAATATGATAAACTGCTTTCATAAGGAAAAGGAATCATTTGGGGGACATATGAAGGGCTTTCCAGAAATTTATATTTTCCTTTATGTCCAACAGACTGAAGATCTGCAGTTGCTGCAGTGCAGTGAGTCTGTGCTTTGGCACAGATTCAAGGCTTCTGTCTATAGCTGCTACTGCTGTGATTAACAAGTGCACTACACTTAACAGCTAAACATAGGTCTAAGACTCTGAAATATCTTCCAGAATTAGATCCAAGAAAAGCCATCACCTTACATTCTTTGCATTATTTTGTAAGACCTGCTTCATCACTCAAGCTTTCCCAAAGGGCCTGAGTGAAAGCAATAAAGTAAGATTATAAAACAACAGCCTTTCACTAAAAGGAGATCTGGAGAGCAAAGATAATTTTTTTTAGAAACAAAAGTTTATCATTTTATCTGTTATAAGAAGGACAATTAATTACAACTTTTGAAATGTTAATGGTGGTGTTTTAATTCTGCAAAATATTAGGGATATGACAAGTGCTTTGGAAATGTTAATAGACAGAGTATACAGGGGGAAGGTGTGTGTGAGTGTGTGTTTTACAGATACATTCATTTAATATATTACACATATGTGGAGGTTTTATGCTTAGGAGTTCAGAGATGTGATCTATTAACTGAACATGTATCCTTTATCTTCTTGCCACTTATCTGCTGTCTAACTTGTCTTTAGTGAAGTTCATTCCAGCATCCAAATCTTTGATAAGCATGACTTTTTTACTGAAAAAGGAAAGCAGGAATCTTGAGAGGTGTTCTTGGTGGTGATTTGTGGGTTTGGGGGAGTTTTTTTTGCTGTGGGATTGTGTTTAGTTGGTTGGTTTGGAGGTTTGTTTGTTGTCGTTGTTTTTGTTTGTTGTTGTTATTGGGTTTTTTGCTGGTTTTCTTTTTGTTTTCCACACTGCTCTTGCCTCCCCAGGTTGCACCTTCCTGAAGCCTGAAGTGAACAAGAGTTCGTTTGCATTCCCTAGTAGGTTGTCCTGCACCTAAAAAAGCTCTGCCAACATAGCATCTAAACTAAACAGTGTAAACATTTATGCTAAATATGTCAGTTAATTAAAGAGAATTTCTCAGTATCCCATCATTCAAAGACTTACTACTAAGCATTAAAGAGTTCTCTAGTTTTTGTAAGGCATTAGAAACTCAACGAGATAATGCAGGTTTTTATGTAATTTAACATCATAGCTAATGTAGTTTAATCTATAACTGTACTGTCTTATATCATAGAATCATAGAATCAGACAGTTTGGAAAGGATTTCTGAGATCATCAAGTCCAACCCTTGATCCACTACCACCACAGTTACTAGACTATGGCACTCAGTGCC
>JAYRBT010000093.1:25042709-25062774 GCA_036023395.1 Myiotriccus ornatus
CGAGCCAACTCACTCCAGCGTAGGTCTCCATCTCCACGGGCCACAGGTCTCCAGCAGGACTCTGTTTCATCTTAGGCCTCCCACGGAGCCACATCTTCTTCATGCACTCCTCTGCCTCGGCATGGCCTCCTTCATGAGGGGGGTTTTCCACTCCCCAACAGTCCTGCACAGGTGGCAGGGATTTTTTTTGACTTTTCAATCTCTTCCCTGCTGAAGGGAGAGAAGGAGAGAGAGGGAGGAAAAGGAGCTCCCCCCACTTCATGGCTTCTCTTCTCTCTCTCCTGCCACTGCCAGCTTTGACCTTGCAGGGTCTGTTTTCTCTGCCTGGAATTCCTTCTGCGGTATTTCTCATCCAGGCAGTCTTAGAGTTTTTTTTTCTTCACTCTGTTACATGTCTTGGTCAGGGGGGTTTCAGTGCCACACCTGCCCCCTGGCCCAGGGCCAGAGGAGGAGGGAGGCCTGGCCCCCAACTCGGGCCTGACACCACTCTGTCCATGGCTCCTAATTTCATCTGCACAACAACCTTCTCTTCCATCTTCCTAAATATGTAGTTGGCAGAGGCGTTACTAAAACCTTTGATTGGCTTTTTCTCTGGAAATCCACCTGGAAAAAACTATTTTCAGCCCCAGAGGGTGCTGGGTCGTAAACCCACGACACTGCCCATGGCAGGGGGATTGGAACTAGGTGATCCTTAAGGTCCCTTCTAATCCTAACTGGTCTATGATTCGATAATTCTCTCTGCCTTGAGAATGGCCAAGATTGTACACAGTAGTTTCTTATCTCAGCAATTTATCAGTTATAATGATATGTAATGTTTGTCATCATCTAAACACACTTATATCCTCAGACCAGTGCTCCTCTACTTCCTTTACAAAATCTATGCTCTGTTCCCTTTCATATTAGGAATACAAACATCTATACTGACGGGTTTGTATCCTCCTGCAAGACCACTATTTCTAAAGAATTTACTACATAGGCCAAATTTATTGTCAAGACTAGATGGCAAGAATAGTCTAATTTGTTCTAAAATATTCATGCTTTTTAAGAAAAAAAAATGAGAAATAGTAGATCATACAGTTTCTTGACATAAACCTTTCCAGAGAACTGTAATGGAACTGGTAGGATTTTTGTTGAAATTAAATATTCATAAAGCAAGTTTTATTGTTTTTAATTAGAAGTGAAGAAATAAATTGTAAAGAACAATTTGCTTTGTCAGGCAGGTCTACATTTTTTACTGCAGTTACCTCTAAATATATCAACAATTCAAAGCTATTCATCAAATGATTACAGAGAAAATTCTTTGTCTATCACTCATTTGTGGACTATTTGACCAGAATAGTAAATGGTAATATCTGAGTGGTTCTAATTGGTCACAAGATTTTCTTTTTCTTCACTGGTTGTAGTTTAATTAGTAAATTAGTTTATAATTATTCATTGTGAAATAACATTGTTTTCCTAATTTGGTTTAGGCTGGTTTTGGTGGGTTTTGACAATGTGAGGCAAAAAAAATCCCAAGAAAGTAAATGCAAACAGAGCATAAATTCATTTAGTTTAATAACTGGAACAGTTTCAGAAACTAAAGGGGATATGTATGCATCTCAGTCCTATTTTTAATTTAATATAAGCATTGGAATAGTAAAAAAAAGATTAAAAGAAATCCTGATTGAAAAATATATGTATATGAAGACAAAGTAATCAAGAAAAGTATTCAGCATGCTCAGCAACAAAACAAAGGGGTAGTTTGAAATGGGACTGGGACTCAGGGACTGGCTGGGTATTGGTAGGTTGGTGGTGAGCAATTATTTTCCTTTGTATCATTTATCTTTCTTGGGTTTTATCTTATTTTTGTTAATCCCCTTTTCATTAAAGTGTATTAATATTATTTTTAATTTATTTTATTTCAATTATTAAACTGGTTTTATCTCAATCCATGGGTTTTCTCACTTTTACCCTTCCAATTCTTTTCCCTGTGCCACAGGATTTGTGGGACTTAGTTATTAGTTGAGCTTAAATCATGACAAAATGAAGCTGAAATAGTGTTGTGGTTGAGAAACTTCTCATTGCAAATTCAGATATCTCAAAAGTGACATTTTCAAAGACTGTATAAAAATCTATGGGGATTTTCTGAGTTAAGATGATGGCATCTGAAAGATATTTACTATTTCAGTTGTATCATTTCAGAAGGTTTTCAATGGTGAATTGAAGAATGAGAAATACTTTCTCGGTGAACAACTACCAAACTGTTATCATGAAGCTTTCAATAAGTCATTAATCTCAAAGCATACTGGCTTACCAAACTATGTCTGTAATGGAAGTCTGTATTTCACATGGCTCAGAAGTTGGATTTTGAAATATGACTCTGGAAACACTTCGGTATCAAACTATCTAAACAAGATGAAAAGTGTAAAAATTTTTTTCATCCCTTATGAATACAGTGATTCCCTGAACATACTAAATATATTGGACTAAAGATACCTTACAGTTTCGGGAAGGAACAGCACAGCAAAATGTATTAGTAATCCTACTTGTGAGTGAACTGACTCAGACATAATACAGGCAAGTATTGAAAGTAGAGCTTCCAGAGTATTTCCTTGCTCAGAAAACCCTTGTTCAGATCACAGACTTTTCAAACCTACTGTTTTATTTTGTTCATTTAATATCACGTGATGGTTAAAAGACTGGCTTTTCTCAAACATGGAGATTTTGGATTTAGCCTTTCCTGAAATTTTCTTTGAATATATGAATTCATAGAATTATAAAATCACAAAATGGTTGGAAGGGACCTTGAAGACCATCTGGTTCCAACCTCCCACACACACCATGGACAGGGACACCTTTCACTAGACTAGGTTGCTCAAAGCTCCATCCAACCCGGCCTGGAACACTTTCATGGATGGGGCATCCACAACTACTCTGGGCAACCTGTTCGACTGTCTTACAAACCTCACTATAACGACTTTCTTCCCAACATCTAATATAAACCTACCCTCTTTCAGGTTAAATCTATTGCCTCTTGTCTTGTCATTACATGTTCTTGGAAAGTCCCTCTCCACCTTTCCTGTAGGCGCCCTTTGGGTACTGGAAGGCTGCTATGAGGTTTCCCCAGAGCCATCTCTTCTCCAGGCTGAACAACCCCAGCTCACATCAAAGAATCAACATAATTTTGTAGTGATGTGAGATTATGATCTTTCTGCATCCGCTGTATATTTACAAGAGACAGTGTAAATAATACCAGTCACACTTTTTGCCCAGAGAGATTATTTTGAATTTTTTTTATGTTATTCAACACCTTTTTTCCAGAGCAGATGTAGTACAAAAGCAAAGATAATGAATATATTCTGAGTCTGAAAATTAGATCTGTATCTAGGAAACAGAACTAGTGATCATAGTCGTGATTATCTATGATGAACTCCTAGAGACTTTCTCTTTTTATAACATGAATTAAGATTTCATATACGTTAGAAGATGATTCTTACTAAATATTTCAGAAAACAGGGATTTATTGTAATAAATCCATAGTCAAATAATATCTTCAATATGTCCTTGGAGTCACATAATTTTCATATGTCACTTATAAGCAAACTGAAAGTAGAACATAAATCCACTGTTATATGAAACAAAAACACTTTTGGACCTCACTTGTTCAGACTGCAGTGCCAACTCATAGGGCCATTGTACTTGGCAATGCTCTATATGTTTCCCAACAGAGTCTACTGCAGCTCAAGCATTAAGTAAGCAGTATAGATTGGCTTAAAAATAATACTCCTCTAAAGACTTATTCTGCATTAGAAGTTATACCTCCTCCATTTTAAGTAGAAGCACACAGATTAACAGCATGTTGATTTTGTTCCACTTTCCATCCTATTTTTATTTTCCATGCAAAACCATTTCATATAATAATTTGTTAATAAACTCTTTGGTATGATGCTTAGAAAAAGAGACTGCATTATTAGATTTCACAGAGGAATTATTTTCCTTGAGTTGTACCATTTTTTTCTGTTGGGGCAGTCTGTGAGAAACTGAGAGTACACTCTGATACTGCCATGCTCATCTCCAGAATCCTCCCCCGGAGTAATAATGCATCCTGTCTTTAACTAACTTCATTTTTATAAATTCTAATTTTGTTGCACTAACTATAAGAATGAATAAGTATATTATTTGTGCTTTTCAAGTGCTGAAGAAATTATCAGGTATCATTAGCAGTGTTTGTATTCAACCACTAATGACTGCAGAGATGCTTATTCAAGCAAAGAACATTTACATGCAGACTGCAGGAACTGAGCAAGACTTTGTTATGTCTCTGATAAAAGGAATTCATTTGACTGGAGGAAGAGTGACTTTAATTAGCTGTGCAAACGCCATTAATTTCAATTAATCTTCTCACAGTGTCAAGACCAGAATCCAGGGAGAAAATAAATTGCAATAAATCAATACAACTCTTGTTTCTACCAGGAGCAGGTGCTTACAGAAAAAGGAATGTCTTTTATAGTTGTCTACAGCAAGAAGTATTTAAACAAGACAGTAATTCAATACACCAAACCTCTCAATGATTTTTATAGACTATTTATGTATGCCTTGAATTGCTTTTCATTTGATGGAAAGTATTTAACTTAGTACTTTTGAGAAGTGTTCCAGCAAGAAATTTACTCAGAACACCCACAAGTACAACCAAGTTTTATTTTGAGGAGAAAAATGAGATGTAGATTTACAAGATAACTGGTTCTATTTACAAACTTAAGAATAGCACCAACTTGCACTTACTTTTCATGGGACAAATGAAGAAGACCGACCAGTCTACTGACTCTCCAATGTAACTTGAAAGGTTGTCTTTAAAACAAAGCTCTTGGGTTTCTTTCAGACAGCTCTTTCAAAACCATGACCATGAAATTTTAACCCTCAAGGATTTCCATGCTGCTAGTAGCAATGCATCAGATCTGTCACAGCTTCTCAGGTTTCAAGAGTGCTATCTCAGAAACAGCACAAACTTAAGCCTAAAAGAAACCAAAATAAATCAAATGAATCACCTCAGAGATGTGCCACTGAAATGAAATTAAAAGAGTGCTCTGTGTGGGCAGGCAAGCATGGAACATCTTCCACGTTTGAGAAATATTGCAGCCATCCTCTTCCAATAGTTTGCCCTACAAGAACTTTTGCATGCCACACTGCACAAGTGTGTGATGAATGTGTAGAGGAGGATACCACTAAGTTTACACTTTAGGAAGAAGGTAAGAGGGAAATAGAAAAATCAAACAGACAAACTTTAAACAAGCAAAACCCTCTCTTAGAAAAGAGACTTTTTTTTTTTTTTCCTAGAAGTTTAGTAACAAACTTCCAAAATTTCAGAAGTAATGTACCAAATTGAGCTACTAAGGAGATCTTTACAATACATACTAATAAACAGAACTTTCTGGTGTATTTATGTAGAAACTTCTCACTCATGGTACCTTGGCAAGTATCAGTGTCAGAAACTGCAATCACAGATCAGCCAGTAACTGACGCTGACATCTGCAGTCTGCTTTCTCCAACTAATGCTTATTTATGAAAACACTAAAATTGGTACAAGTGACAACCCTCAGGGATTTGAGACCACCAGCGGACCTTACTGACCGTGTTCCCAGGAGGGTGCCTGACGCCCTCGATGGCAGCATGTCTGCCCCACTCCCCAGTTTTCCCCAACTCCCAACCACTGTGGCACCTTTTCAAAAGCAGGAAACCAGCCAGGAACATGTGCCATACCTCGCAGCCAGTCAGGTATCTCCTGCTTGTCTTGCTATTCTGGTTTATAGTGCCTAGAGTAATCACAGACCTAAAATATTATTTTGAAACCAAAACTTCTATAGCACAATATACACCGACTGCCCTCAATGAAAAACATTTCAGGATCTGGGAAGAAAAGCCAACATGTTATGAAAAGATAAAAAATAATAATTTTCCATTCTGTTATGTTGTATGAGGATAGTAAAGTGTTATAGAATCATGGATTCATAAAATAACCTGAGTTGGAAAGGACATGAAAGGATCATCAAAGTCAAACTCCTCGCACTTCATAGGACCACCCCAAGAACCACACCATGTGGCTAAGACTGTTGTCCAAATGCTTCTTGAACTGTCAGGCTTGGTGCTGTGACACATCCCTGGGGAACCTTTTCCAGTGCCCAGCCGCCCTCTGGTTGAAGAACTTCTTGATAATATCCAACCTAAACTTCCCCTGATACTGTTTCATATCATTCCCTCACGTGCTATCACTGGCCACCAGAGAAAAGGTTGAACACATGCAAGAGTTCAGCTTTTTAGTTATTGGATTTAGATATTGAGTTGCTACACATATAAATCTTATGAACAAAACAGTGATGACTGCAAAGCCTCTATCCTTCTTGATATGTGCACCAAAAGAGAATTAAAATCCTCCAAAACATTGGCCTGTACAGAATGAGTTTATTAAAGCTATGTTTAATATAAGTTATGAATATTGTACTGGGGTTTTTTGAAGTCCTTTATCCTCCAAGAGCAAATACGCTGCGTTCTTGAGATCAGTGTCTTTAGTCATCTAATATCATATAATCAAGATGAATGTTCCTCTCTGAAAAGGGTGAAACAAGAACTTTTGTTCCAGAATTTACAGCAGTCTCTTAGCATGATTATGTATTACGCTTTGTTTTCCCTGAATAAAAATCTTCCTTAACTCAGAATGGCTCTTTGGTATCCATTATTGTTCCATCCTGACCTCTCCCATTTTCAACATGTGATTTAGTGTCTTCTGTTGCTTTTAGTATTGAGCAATAACGGCAATGCTCAGCAATATTCCAGAGTTTTATGATGACATCAATCACCACAGAGTCTGTTTACTAGGCTAGACAAAAAAAAAAAAAAAAGGCAGAAAAAAGAAGCAGAAGCAGAGAATCAAACAACACCTCGCATTTCACATCAGAAAAAAGAAGTTTCCCTGACCTCGGCATGATTCTTAAAAGTAAGCAGAAAGTGTTGCTGCTTCACTAGGAGAATATGACATGCAATTAAGTGCCAGCTAATAGCCAAACCATGAATTAGTGTCTGAAATAGAATTTAGCTACCATGATTTCCAAGTCATCTGCCTAAGTATTAATCCCTGATTGGCTAAGAATTTCCATCCCCTCATTATGTTATTGAGACTTGCCACTATAACTCTGTAAGGAAACTTGGTAAGAAAGTTTCTAGTCATCTGTGAAGGAAGATACACATTCTGAAAAATGGTAGATCCACCACTGAGAGGTTGGATGGAAAATGAATATTAAAACTAATTTAATTGGAAAGGCAGCAGAGAATTCTTCATTAAAAAAAAAAAAATTGGGGTGTTAAGCTACTTCAGAAATACTTTACTTTGTAAACAGCTCTTCTGCACACCAAGTGGATTCTGTACTTTTTCAAGAGACTACCAAAACAATTCATTTAGACTACACACTGGTGACTTTCAGTGTAGTTTCTAGAACTTATAATACACTTTGTTAGAAAGATTAAAATTTTTTTCCAGCTCCCTTCTTGGCTTAAACAACAACTAACTTAACTGACAAATTAACAAAACAAAAACACAAACAAACAAACAAAAATTTGCTATTTTGAAGAAAGTCATACAGTTCACCACAGCAATATACCTGAGAATGACAAAAATAGGCCAATTTACTGATGTCTGACATTAGCAATTCTCTCCAGGTTTAAAGAATGAGACAAAAACTCTAGCAACAATTCACAGTCCTTACTTATTACAGTAAAATTAATTATACAACAACACTGGAAATCCTTCACATGGATGGCTCTAAGCTGATGGTTGTATGCTGTATGGGAAGACAGACCTAAGCTTGTCAATACTGGCAACAAGGATTTGTGTCCCTGAATGACTTACTGCTTTTAATTTTTTTTTTTTCTAGTAACATCCCAGTGGTTTGAAGGTTTCTCAGGCCAATTTTTCCAATTTTCCTCCTTCACTTCCTCCATACTGTATTGTGTTGGTGTTTTTCAACATGCGAATGAAAGGTGCAAATGTGAAGAGCAAATGTGTGACATGGGACTCCAACAGCTTTCATTCCCCAGGTTTTGTACCTGTAACAGTCCATAGACCTTATATCCCTTATCCAGCTCCCTTCCTTTTACAACGACACACAGAACTGAATTATTTTAGTTGTGAAAGGAAAAAATATACACAACTCAAGGACAGTATTTCTTTCTCAAATCTGGAGTTATAACACAATTTGTAACACCAGCTTAACCCTGCACTGGCTTAGACCTACAGTATCTCATTGATCTATGTTCTTCCTTATATTAAATTATGAAACAGAATTTAATCTACAGTGCTTAAAACATAAAATCACCTCTTTAACATCACATGCTTTACCAGGCTACTTAGATGAGTAAATATACATGAAAACTTTTTCCTTAATGGATCCAGTAAAAACTGCACACCATTCCTTCCTAGTGGAAAGCCACCCAAGGCTAGGAGAATTCAGGAGAAAAAAAATCTGTATCCTTGAATGATAGTAAATCTGTGGGTTTAGAGTGACTATTTCACAAATCAGAACTCAATAGCTTCGCAAAATACAACTTCTGACCTTCATAAAGCTACCTAGGTTCATTACTTCCATAAAGAATTCAACTCAGACCTCAGCAGAATTCCTCCCCATTGAAACTGTTCCTTCCAGCTGAACATATGTAGCTGATTTATTTTCATGTCTGTCACCTGCTTTGAAAATATGTCAGCAGTATCCAGAGGGGCAGAGCATGTGTTTTCACTGAAGGTTTGTTCTTGGCTTCACACAGGAAAACTCAGCTAATCTTAATGTGGCAAAAACTGTAGTTTTAGAAAATGCGCTGACAATTATAGGAAATGTACAGCTGTTCAGCAAGCGAGTAAGAGCGACTTTTTCTTTTTAGTTGTTCGAGAATAACATCTTCTTACATGTACAAAAGTTACAGAAAACTTTTATGGGTAATAAGTGATACCTCCCTACTTACTTGGATGCAGCTAATCCTCTCTTGGGAAAATGTTGTTTGCGTAAAATAAATAAATAAAAGACAAAAAAACCCCCAATATTATTATTTGACATACTACTATGTATTTGCTGTGGCTAACAAAGTCTCGATACCCTTCTCAAAATAACCTGAATATTTAGTTAGAGGCTGTTTTAATTCCCCAAACTCTTTTTTAACTTGTCATTATAAATCGAGGCATGACCTTTGGCAGTGCTTTGATACTCAGTGTCTTCATCTAATACACTTGTCTTAGAGTTATCCACCCATTTCTCACCACTCCTTATCTGGGGTTCATGATACATAATTTCTTTTCTCTCTTCATACTTTCTCTGAGTGTGCACCATTCGAGCAGAAAAAATTCCTAAACTGTAGGGTTGAGCACAGTCTCATGGCTTGTTATTGCATCATTAGTGGATACACACCAATATCAAATTGGTTCTGTGTTGATAATCAAGATATTTCTCAAGTTAGGTTTAAGAGCATCTAATTCTTTGATACAGACAGCAGTTCTGTTTTGTTTTCTCAGCATTCAAGAAGAAAACAGCACATCTGGATAAACATTTTTGAAACAATATTATTAAATCTGGGCATTCAGTGAAAGTTCTCTGACTTCCTCAGAAAAATCACAGGACATATAAAAAAAATAAAAAATAATAATAATTTTTTTAAAAAACATATTTTGGAAAGATACTGCAAGACAACTCCTACTATAATAAATTTCTTACAAGAAATATATTACTATCTGTTTCTCTTCAGACCTTAACAATGTCAGTTAGATTGCATGTCTTACAGAAAACACTATAAATCACTCTGAGTCTAATAGCCTTCCCCGTTAAGTCGAATTCCCCCAGAGCTTTAAAAGAGAATCGCAGAACATACAAATGATACAGAGAAAGCAACAGATTAACATGTCAGTATATATT
Organism: Myiotriccus ornatus; assembly: GCA_036023395.1. Lineage (NCBI taxonomy): Eukaryota > Metazoa > Chordata > Aves > Passeriformes > Tyrannidae > Myiotriccus > Myiotriccus ornatus. Next base: position 25,052,633 of record JAYRBT010000093.1, read on the forward strand.
ATACAACTACACTGACACAGAAAGCAGTACCTCCACATGGATGTGGATACCATACCATAAAGATGCCACACAATTGGTCAAAACATGTGGTAAATCTAAGTTGTGCATGTCACACAAAGCAAACTTTAATGACAATCATTATTAAACCAGAAAAACAAACAAAAAACCCACACAAACAAACATAAAAACGAAAGCAAACCCTCCAATAAACAAACAAAACCCCAAGCTAAAGGGTTTTTTCCTCTGTGTTTGAGTGATGATTAGTGAGAGATAATATACAGACACTGAAACCTTGGTACCAGTTATCACCACCATCAATGACAAGTTTTGTTCAGTAATATCATACACTTCTGTGAGCATGAACAGAATTATTATGTTATTCCTGTCCAAGATTAGTTTGCTCCTCTCCCTCTTTCTCTCAGCTTGTGCTTTACATGTATGACAGTCTTGGTAAAAGCAATGTTGAATAGCTTGGAAACCAAGTGCTAATGGAACTAATAAAATACATAGTAAGGAGTGGGAATTTGTTCCCTAAGTACCTTGTCATGGGAAGAGTACATGGCAAGTGGTCTACACGGAAAGTTATCAACAGGATATCAAAGGTGAAAGTTAATGTTTTCCCTCACCTCATGCTTTCTCAAGCTGCAGAATAATTGGTGGCCAGGTGAACTGGTATCTGTGGTAAAAGGACGGTACAGACACAATAATAAAAAAAAACACCAAAACCAAAACAAAAAAAAAATCTAACCCAAAAGTTAATTATAAAATACTTGGAAAAATCAAGTTTTTAATCAGATGGGACTAATGATTTTCATCCTGGGAGAGCAGGGAAACATGTTAAACAAGTGACTCAGGGAGCTATAGGTCAGACTGCTTATCTTTGATTGCTAGAAAGTCCAGAAGTGTTAATCAAGCAAATCATTCATACTCACCTGAAAGGTAATGAGGGAGAAGGAATTATTAATAGAGCCTGGAAAAAACTTACAGTGTTTAGCTTTTTTGTACGTAGCAAGGTAACTGTCTCATTCCCCACAGGACTGACATGTGGGCTTGCCACAATCTCTTATGACATTTTAAGAGGCAAAACAAGAAAACATGGGTCTTCAGAGACACAGAGATTAGGCCAAGACTTATTTGTTTTAACTGGGGAACAAAATGTCTAGATATATCAAAGAAAAATTTATCAATGTCTTCATGTCAAAGGAATGGAATAGGGAATCTATTAAGAAGAGTGTTCTGGAGCTCTGTCAGGAATAATACAGACATAAGAAAACCCTGATTCTTTGATTCTGTAATTATTGATATTCTTACTTACATGGTAATTTTCATGGATATCTTGTCGCATTTTTCTTTTCATTTTTAAAAAGGAACACTTCCTTTGCTGATGTTAATTTTTTATATTAAAGTAAATAATGAAAATTGCTACACTTATTTGCTTTCTTTCATGATTAATGTTCATTGTCCAACAGGATTTTAAAATATATGACCAGGAAAGGTGAATTATGTCAGGGGGTTTTGCTCTCTAAATGGTGTCTTTTTGCATTCTGATTGTTGTAACATCAGCTTAAAAATAGGTAATTTGATTTATAATTCAAATAACATAGAATATCTATAATATCATAAACTTATAAAGAATATCCTAGATGTGTATACTAAAAACATCCTCCAGTCTTAGCATGTGGCTGACATTTTTTGAGCAGATATTTTCATATTCTTTCTTACTCCTCACAGGAAAAATTACACACCCTTTCTGAGTATTACTTTAGTTTAGCTTGGAAATTAGGTGCTCTATTAATTTTTTTGTATTATTTTCATGTGAGCTTTACTAGTATTACCATAAACATGGGAAATGAGAAAATAATTTCTTACAGAAAAATAAGTAAGGCAAAGAGCCGACTTGAGTTGTACACCAGCATGAATGCATTACACCTATACTGGAAGTCAGGTGCCAGGGTTTTGGGGTTTTTTCATTTCAGTACCAAAGGACAAAATGACACTATAGTTCAGATGAGAAAACCTTTTGTGTACTATTAGTCAGTCATAAAGGAAAATCAATGTAGGGAAACAGTTTGAACTGAAGTTATAGATGTATGTAACCTTGAGTAATCTAAAAAACAACGGTATCAGCCATCAAAGCTGGACTATAAGACCGTAACTGCTTTGCTCAATCTTTTCACTGTGTTTTACAAGATGCTCCTTTGAAGACCATCGCCTTGGAAAGTAACAGTCAGACCTAGCAATAAAAATATTGGGTTTAGTCATGCTGTTTTTAGCAGGTGTGTAATACAGAAGGAGATATCAGGAAGGTAGAATGTTTGTAACAGAGAGGAGAGTAAGTCAGGGCTGTCTGTACCTAAGAAGTCTAAGGCTGAGTTTAGCAATTGACTAAGCATGCATATATGAAGATTTGAGAGAGGATGGTGAACACTGAGATATAATAATTGAACCAGAACTGAGGTCACATGGAAGAAAAAGGGCAGGGATATGTATCAGAGGATATTCATATCTGTCTGATTAAATATGCTTAACAGCTGTATTCTAGCATTTTTGACAATTTACATTACATAATGTTGTATCCTCGGTAGTATGTTAACACAATTCATTTAAAGGGAAAGAGGGAAGGAAGGGGGGAAGGGAGGAAGGAAAGCAAGGGAGGAAGGGAGGAAGGAAAGCAAGGGAGGAAGGGAGGAAGGGAAGGAAGGGAGGAAGGGAGGAAGGAGAAAGTTAACTGACAGTTGGAAAAATGGGAAAGACTGTCAGTGAGTATAGTGGATGCTCCTACAACGGGATATGTTCCAGTCTGGGGAACAAAGACAGTATTAATAATAATCCACAGATATTCTTGTCTTCAATAGGTAACACAGAAAACTGAGTATCCCTTTCCAGTCCTTCAAACACTTTTATGTATGTACATTTGTGCATATGCATTTGTGAGTATCACTGCACACATTTGTATTTGCAAGATGCAGCATGATGCCTGTAGAGATTTCCCAACCAGCTTGCACAAGCCCACCTAGAAGATCACAAATTGATCGTAGGGTCTTCAATCTATTCATTGCCCTCTATATCATGTCACCGTTACAAATAAGAAGAGATTTTTATGAGTCAACAAATGAGTAAGTACATAAGATATCACAGAAGAACTATCAGTAGGCTATGAACAGTCAAATTCTGTCCAGTCATGAATCCATTGTACATCTGAAAAAATAAGTGTTTTCCTTAGATTGGTGCCTCAAGGCTGCAAGGGCCACTAGCTGGGAGAAGACATCTAGTGGTAGTGTGTTTCATATTAACTATGTGGATTTCTGTTATGGTGTGCAACACAGCTCCTTTTGGTTGCTATGAATGAGCTGAGAGGTGGTAATCTGCAGGACCCACTGCTGCACTCAGTCAAGGTTTGATATGTCCCTGGACTGACGGCAATATTAACTTCACTGACCCCATATACCAGATCACACAGTCCAGGGGGTGGAAAATGATAGACAGAATTTCAACCATATGCACAACAAAGACAAAAAAGCTACAGTTGTTGAGCTTCTGAGGTGCAATCTTTAATTATATACCTGCAGTACCATGTAATAAATGATAACAAATAATTAATAAAGAAATTATAAATTTGACTACAAGATTCATTTGTCAAATATTACCCCATAAAAGACATACCCAAACACCCCTACATTCTTCCATTGTAACCAAAACCAATAATCCAATCTTAACATAGTGCGTACAGGTCTGAGTGATACCTGTGTTTTTTAAGTGATTATAATTTTGCAAAAGCCCTACCCAAACAGCCCAAATTAAAGAGCAAGAGTGCAACATCAGCCATGAAAAAAAGCTGTTTAAACTGAGCATGAATAGGAGGTGGGTAAATGGGAGAGGGGACAAAGAGGAACGTTTGGAACTGCAGCTGAGCTTCTGAATTCTCCAGCAAGATTCCCTGTGTGCTAGCTGCAGCCAGGACAGGTGGGGTTTAAATTCTAACATCAGGATTAAAAAGAAGTGGCATATCCTGGACACTTCCGTTAACGAAAGAGACACAATACAGAATCAGCCGTTAGAAGTCTGATCATGCATTGTGCTTCTGCATGATGAGTACATGTACTGGGAAAAAGAGCTTTTGGTTTTCTGGACAGAGAAGTAGACCAAACAGAGGGGTTCCCAAAACCCTTTTCACATCACTAATAAATAACTAAAAGGTATCTACCGGTGTCAACATTAAGCTTTTCTTACCGCAAATCTACAATGTCCAGTGAATGAAAATCCCACCTAAAACCAAATTATTAAGAAGTGAGAATGACCAAAAGGTTTCCGTATTCCATTTTAGATCTAGATTCTTTAAAAAAATTTTAGACACTCCACAGATACTTGCAGTTACATAAATTTTATGTTTCTGGCAAAACAAGTTAATACCAAATAAAAATCCTATGATGGATTTTTCAAACTCTGGGAAATGCATATTGGAATATGCTACCTCAGGCAATGTTTCCTATGCTTGGGCTTTACAGACATTCTTCAAAGCATGGGTACTACCAACAGAAAAATAATGTATTCCTACTTCATTTGATCGAGTCTGACATAAAAATGCACTAGGATGAAAAAGTTCTAAAGTCGCAAAATTTTATGCCTTATTACAAAATAAAGGGTGAAAAAAGGTAATGTTTTGTTCCTACTTTTGCTAAAAAAACCTTAGTGTCTCAAACTCTTACCTTTTAAAAAGCACTTTCATCAGGTCAAAGTGAAGACACAGGATAGTAATTAAATGCTTACATTTTTCCATGAAATAAATATTACAAATTTTATAAGAATTTATCCACCAGAGCAAATACACAGAAATAAACCTTCTCCTCTAACATCTATTTAAAATGTCAAATTCTCATTTTCTGACATCAGATCTTTCTGCAGAAAAAAAAAAAAAAAGACATTAAGGAGAAATGGTTTACTATTCTATATTCTAGTTATAATAGAGTCATTGAAGGAAATGCAACAGTTTTGATTTAGTTTGTGGGGTTTTTGCCTAGTGCTACTGAAACATAACAGAATTTTAAATATGTAGTAGGACATACACGAATGTCTTTTACAAGAGAAAATGGTAATCTAGAGAAATTTACAGTACAGAATCACAGAATATGCTGAGTAGGAAGGGATCCACAAGGATCATTTAGTCCAGCCCTTAGCCCTGCACAGGATCATCACCCAGAGTCATAACCCATGCATGAGAGTATTATGCAAACACTTCTTGAACTATGTCAGGCTTGGTGCTGTGACCACTATCCTGGGAAAACTGTTCCATTCCTCAGCTACTCCCTGGGTGAAGAACCTTTTTCTAATATCCAGCCTAAACCTCCCTTGACACAACTTCAGGCCATTCCCTAGGGTCCTGTCACTGGTCACCCTACAGAAGAGATCAATGCCTGCCCCTCCTCTTCCCCTCATAGGAAGTTGTAAGGAAGTTGTAACTGCAATGAGGTCTCCCCTCAGTCTTCTCCAGGCTGAACAGACCAAGTGCCCTCAGCTGCTCCTTACATGGCTTCGCCTCAAGGCCCTCCACCATCTTTGATGCCCTCCTTTGGATGCTCTCTAACACCTTAATATCTTATACTGCAGTGCCTAAAACTACCACAAAATCCAAGGTGAGGCTGCCCCAGTGCAGAGCAGAGAGGGATAATCCCCTCCCTTGCCCAGCTGGTGATGCTTTGTCTGATGCCCCCCAGGACACAGTTGACCCTCCTGGCTGCCAGGGCACTGCTGGCTCAGATTCAGCTTGCCATTGGTATGTGTTAGAATGATACAACCACGAGAAAGGAAAACACTTGTATGTGTCCACATATGAAAATAAAAACCCTTTCAATAAACTGTTTGGCAGAACTACACTCAGAAAGATAGCTCTTGATTCAGAATGGGTACTCATCTGCTATCAATGGCAAAAAAAACAAATGTCTAAGTATCAAAGTGTGGGGATCCAGATTCTGCTTCCTTCATTGAGACTGAAAAACACCTTCTGCTGAGGGCTGTTCTGAAGGTACTTTTGAAGCTATGTGTGCTCAGATTCTGACGTATGATGAGAAGAAAATTTTTGTTTCTATAAATACCAGCATATTTGCTTTTTTAAAGCTTTGCTTGATTATAATATTAGAGACAAACCTCAGAGAGCTGATAAATCTTGTCTGTAACCAGTCACAGTCCCAGCAAGATACACATTGCTGTTCCATATTTTGGAGATGTAATAACTCTCTTTTTGAAACCAGCTTTAAATAATGATGCTATGGAAGTTATCGAGCGCTACAATAGGACAAGCTTAATAATTTTCTCTGAAAAAGGTGAAGTTTTAGTCTACAAATGAAGTGCAGTTTCACTATGTTACTGCAGAAGAACTCTAGATTATTATCATTATTCTTATACTGAAAGAAAGCAGCCATTTTTAGGGACAGACAAGAAAGGAAAATCCATATTTCAAGAAACTCTCAAGCCAAATGCAGAGAAGTAAGCCACTATGATTTTCCTTACAGACTAATTGATGTTACAGAACCAAGGCTGAAAGGATAGTCACATGCAAAGCTTTTCACGGAGAGATATTAGAGATTTTCCATGTTACAACAGGGACTTGACAAAGAACCAAAGAAGGTGTAAGACTTCAAGGAAATAGAATGCATACTGAAAAACAGGGAGGCCAGGATAATTTGGAAAAAAACAGTAATAAAAATGAAAGCCTTTAAGCCAGAGAGGAGACCAGATACAGAAGTAGCTTCAGGGGTTATGGAGATGAGACATGCTTTTTATTCATCTGTGCACATGACCTATGATCCCTCGTCACTATGCTCTCTGACTCTTCATGTCAAATCTTAGTAAAATGTCTTGATTAAGCAACATTTTTTAAGAAAAATATTATTCCCAAGAACATTAACAGGAGACTAGTGTGTCTCCTCCCTTCACGGTGGGATTTGGAATTTTTCAAGAAGCCAAAGGAGGAAAGAGATTAAATTGAACCCTCACTCACTTTAGATTAGAAAAAAATTGAAAAAAGTTGAAAAGGAAAAAAAAAAATATTTCATAAGTGTCTCTGCAAGCATGAAAATTGTTCATGACAAGCATGACAATATATGTTCAGGGAATATAACTTCATTGACAAAATGATATGATAAACAGAGACAACGACATAGCCAGCACTGTTTGTTTAGCAGATTTCAGTCATTTTTCTCCCTGTGCTTTTATACAGAAAGCTGGACACTTCAGTATTACTTCTCTGGTTTCATCACCACACTTTGTAATGTAAATCAATATGCTACAAATCAATAAAAGAAACCTTAAACAAAGAAAATCTAGTCACTGAGATGATAATGGGAAATAGTCTTTAGGAATGATTCAAAAATATGAAATATCTTTTCATTCTCTTTATTCTCTCTTACACCTTTGTAATTATGAAACTGAACCTGTAACTTAAAGATGCTTGAATAATTTTTTTTCTGCTTTTCAGATGTATTAGATGATTGAAGAATGAAGAGTCATTAGGTTGGAATATGTTATTTTGATGCCAGTATATGGAGGAAATCAGAGTTCTCTAAAATAACAGTTAGTTCTGAACAGGTTTTATTAATGTCATTGGATCATTTTTAGTAGAAAGAAAGGATATATCAATTAGAAGGAATAGTATTAACAGCACCAAGAAAAATTGCTTTAGGATGCCACCCACCTACAACTCTCAAACACAATGTGAGTGTCTGTCATGTTGAAGTTTGTCATGATAGCCTACTGAAATATCCCGCAACGTTCAATTCTTCTTATAAGTCATGATCACCTCTCACAAAGATCTCATTTTACCATATATCTTGGCAAACAAAACCAACAACAAACCGAGGCAGCTCTCTGAATATTCACCCTATAATTCCCCTGCCTGGTCCTGTATTTTATCCCTCAAAAAACAGTCAGGGGAAATATTTCTGAGGGCACCTGTAGAAATCATGGATAGAATACACCTATCAAAAAGCAACAATTTTGAACTATTCTTTTATGCTTCAGTAGCTCTCCCACCTCATTAACTTCAAAGTACAGCCATCTTCAAGGGTCGTATTCTTGCCATCTAATCTTCCATCTTTTTCTTCTCCATCTTCATTGTTATCCTAGCAATGCTCATATGGCTAAAATGTCTGACAAGGTCATAGATCCGTTTGTTGAGTGCTCGAGGCTGATGCATGGTGAAAGAGTTGGCAAATGACATTAGACTGAGTGAACCGTGTTCTTTGAGGAAGGATGATAAATAATTTTAGGTCATATGTCTATTCTTAAATTAGATATACGTGAATGAAATGCAGTGATAGCAGTATGATTCAAAGCACTCATGAGAATAAAAGAACTCCAATACCACCTAGTGTCAGCCAGATACATTGTCCTTCACTGAACAAAATGGTGGAAGAAAGGGCAACCATAATGTAGAGTCCTGTAAGGACATGCTGGGGATGAAAGAGAGGCTTCTGCAAAAAGGAGGAAAATACAGGAAATTCATTAAAAATAGCTTCCTAAATTGAATATAGTTAAGAAAAATGACTAGGGTGAGATGTAGGTTTCAGATCTTGCTTTCAGAGACATTTCTAATAAAATGTAACTTTTTCTTAACCTTTCAACGTTGAGATAATTCTGAAAGACAAAATCTTCTTGAAGGCTGAAAGATAGAATTGACTCACTGTTTTGGGATCCAAAAGTCCTGGACTGAATTTTTCAGTTCCAGTACGGCCTAGCTGTGCAATTGAACAAATCAGTTCTTCTAATGCATCCATCTAATCACATGGAAATACTTCAAAAAAAGGAATTATTTTAAAGCTATATTTTTCCTTTCTTATTTTCTGCTTTAAAGAAGTCTTGCTGGAAAAAATGGATCAATATTTTTTGAGATTGCATAACATGCCATATAGGCAGTCAAGGGTTTAGGAGCTTCTGGAGTAAAACAACATACCTACTTACTTCTGGAAATATTTGATATTATCTATAACAATTTACCATCTCTTCAATAGGTATGTGAGGTTCTTGCTAAACAAAAACTTCATATCCCAATCCCTTTTCTAATTCTATTTCTTATGTTATTCTCTACTTACTCCTCCCCCTGGAAAACAAATATATTGCACATTTCACTATTGCATACCTGATTTTATACATTCCAGTCCTATAGAAAGAAACTCATTCAGGGACCGAAGGTGTCACAAAACATTCCTCACAACCTGACTGGGCTCAGATGCAAGATTATCTGTGATGACTGGTGCTGTTTTGTCAATCACACCTCATTTTATCAGTGTCTCCATCCTGTCTTCCTCCAGCTTTCTCTTTTTTCTTCTAATTCAGAGCCTTTTTACCCCCTCCAATCGGGGTCATGTCCTTGCCCTCCAGATCCCTAACTCTTCCCATGTGTTTAAAACTTCCTGCATTTTCCGTATTCTTTCTACCAGAAAATGAAAGTTGATAACCTATTCTTTTAACGCCCACAATCCTAATATAAAAGTTAACAAAAAACATAGAAATCAAACAAACCCAGAGCATATCCTGAATGTCTAGGAGACAGGAGGTCGCTGTACAGGAGTGCAAGTCTCCTACCCAACATATTTTCCTTTCTCCCAGTACCTGCAAAAGCTAGTCTCTCTGTCCTCTGTTACTCAATTCCCAAAACATAAATGACCACGTTGTAGGACTGGCTTAGATTCTAGTTTCTGTAAGAAAGGCTATCCTACGAGAGAAACAATTTCAAAGCAAAGAGCTGAAGACAGGCAGGAAAGCAAATCTAATTTAATTGCAGTACTGAAAAACACATAAATCTCTGTTTAAAAAAAAAAAAAAAAACAAAACACCAAATTTATGGAAGGGAACAGGTTTTTTTCCTCATTCATTTTGCACAATATGAAAAGAAACCAATTCAATGCCACAGCAGAAATGTTAGAAATTTGGAAAACTTCCCTGCTGTCACGGTTAGGCAAGCTCCAAGACAAGGTGTGTTGCCTGGGGACGTCACAAGCTTACCTGGATATTTTTAAAAGCAGGACCAAAAAAAAAAAAGAAAAAAAAGGAAAAAAAGTAGCATGGGCAGAATTATTTTCTTTGAGCACGTCAGAAGCAATTGTGACAAACAGACAGTCTCCTGGTGTTCTCCTTTAGCTCTATTATTA
>JAYRBT010000093.1:25072081-25103313 GCA_036023395.1 Myiotriccus ornatus
GTACAGGGGAAGGATCACTTCCCTGCTCCTGCTGCCACACTGTTCCTGATCCAGGCCAGGATGCCCTTGGCCTTCTTAGCCACCTGGGCACACTCTGGCTCATGTTTAGCTTCCTGTCAATCCAAACTCCCAGGTGCCTTTCTGCCTGGCCACTCTCCTGGCATTTGGTGTAGTTGAACCTCAACATACATACACTTATATGGCATAAGGACACTCTCTGACACTTCTAGTACAGTCTCATGTAATGGGAAGATTAAGTATAAATGTCTCTGAAATGGGAAGAATTGTCTAAGAATCATGAGCAATAATATGACTGACCACAGAGTTAACCAAAAATCGTAAAAGCTCAGCTGTTTGGCTTGGTGTTTATTGCAAATATAACAAGTCCTCCCACCTCCTCCACCTTCAGTACTTACTCAGCAATTTGACAGATAAGCATTTGCACAGCATCCATAACACACCACAAGCTAAAATTTTTCAGACACAGCTAGAAGAGCAAACTGGTGTGGTGAGGATAATACATGAAAGATTTTATAGCACTGTGTTATATTACACATTTGTAACAGCTTGCCAGTAATGCTTATTCTGCTCACTACACACACCTCGTGCATCATTATCTTGACATAGAGTCATTAGTAGATGGGAAGAAAGTACATTGTCAGTTGTGACATGCTGTGTTTTGCTGACACTGAATTGCCACAGAAATAAAGTGTTATTACACAGAAATAAAGTATTATTATACACCGCCATATATTCCAGATACAGCCCTAAACAATCCAGCAAAGGTACACTTCATCATCACCTTTGCATATCAGACCCCAGCAACACAGTAAGAGCTAAAAGTTTGGGGCAATTAACGTAGAGACCAGATGCAACACAGGTTGAAAGAAATCATTGTTGCTGTTGCCATAAGGCTGGACAGTCTTCTTAGGCAAGTTGCAGAAGAGTTAGACTGCCCTGGAGCCAAGAGAGCAGCCAAACAAATGTTTCATAATTGATGTAGGTAGCTGCTGTAGCCCACTACTGGATTGTTTATCAAAGAAGCACTTGTTGCTTCTGCTGGCCTTAGAGAACCATGGAATATCCAGCACCTGAGGGGGTCTAAGATCATAATAATGACTGTCCCTGCAGTAGAAAGGTATGGCAACAAAATTCAGAGATTCAAGGCACCAATTTCCTATGCAGAGAGAGTCAGTATGCAGTTTTCCACTCTACCAGTAGTTTATGCCATCCTTCTCTCCTTGCAACAGCGTACTCTATGATAGTCTTATATCAGCTCTATAACTCAGGAAAACAAATTTCTTTAACTATATTTTTTCAGAGAATTGAAAATATTTTTCAACTTAGGAAGCTTTCCTTAAGTTCTTAATAAGAAGTCACATGAATATACTACCATACACAACACCTTGAGGAAAATAAAAGCACTTTTATCCAAGGATGTTTTTTAACCAACTCCTATGAATTTGTCTGAGACTATTTTCATCCTTATTCATGGTCTTACTGCATCCTGAAAAGCAGAAGAGCTGCAGAGCTATAAGAAATATTTTATTTATGGTATCTACACCCTAATAAAAACCAGAAACATTTCTAAGCTCAGTACTGTTTCTAAAATACTTTTGCAGAGCTTAAAAACAGCAGTTTCATCAGGAAAAATACTACAAAAAGCATGAGTGTTAGGAAGCTCATCAGACCACATAAGCCCCAACAGTTACATTTCAAGTGTGCATGAAAGTGTTTTGGTTTTGGAAACCATATGTGTTAATACTCAGATAGGTTGCCAGTACTATTTATGACCAGTACAGGTCTACAGCCAAAAGATTATCAAAGACTGTTAATGATTCCACAGGTTCAAATTATTCATTGACCAATAGAAAGTATATATCCATCAGCTGAAAGAAGATATTGTCACAGAAGCCCTCATGGGCTCTTGCCCAAATTTTTACCTTCACTTACTTTAGTGTTATTACTGCATTTGCTGAATGGCAGAATTTTAGTGGAACTGACTGCTTTCCTTAAATGGAGATAAATTTCTAAGAACATTTTTTTATCAGAGGACAAAAATCCACATCCACACACACACACACAAAAGTGGGGGGAGATAAATAGTAAGCAATTTAAAATAAACATAAATGCTTCAATCATTTCTGTATGAATCAAGTGGGGTTTTTCGCTACTGAGGTGAAATATTTGCTCAGGAAAAAAAAAAAAAAAAAAGAAAAAATGAAGGAACACCTTAAATAGTACTGGAAACACTGTTTCATTTGGGGAGATCAAGAAAGACCAGAGCCTGTTCTGAAACTGAGGGATCCCTGAACTCTAGTCCAGCAGAAGACACACACTACAAGTTAAAGCATTTTAGGGCCCAGTGTGATTTTCAATGGAACATGAAACTACAAAACACACATTCTAATTGTCACTAATTTGTGCCTATGACCTACGCTGCTTCTTCAAGCTGCTTAAAAAAAAAATCACCTGGTTTTCATATTCCATTTTTCACTTCAAAAAAGAGAAACAGGTTAAGGTTATAAATGCCCATACTATTTCTAAGGAATTACTGAGCATTTTACTTCATCTTCTCTGGTGTGGTAGAATACATGTGATAAAAAACATGTGAATAGCAAACAAAATATGGAACATTTATGTAAAACTATTGTAAACCTGCATTTCACAACTTCTTCTCTAAATTACTGGGGTTTATAATTATCTGTAACTGGCTTAGATGATAAAAAAAACAATTATTTCAGAAAAAAAAAGTCTCTTACTTCTTTTGAAGAAAAGCCTTCTAGACGTAAAAAGACTATATATTTTCTCATTATTTCAATTACAAGGATTCTTGCACAGGAAACTATTTCTCACTAGAATTAGAAAGTGATCAGGTTCTTGTGAGTCTGGAAGGAAATCTGAGATTGCATGATCTTTTTTATAGAGCAAAGCATTATGTGGTTTTGATTGGCAGAATATAACGCAGAGATTTCAGGCCTCGGTTTTGTCTTCTGTAGCTTCATACCTGCCAAGTTCTGCATCAGATTTTGTGTTGACTGAAAGAAGAGACATGAAATATTTAAAGGAATACCACAGATGTATAAATATTTGAAGTATATGTTATTTGTATCTTTCTGCTGTGTATACAATTATAAAAATACTGTTTTGCACTTAGATGACCAGAGTTAAATAGAAGTAGGCACTGATGACTTTCCAGAAAGAAAGTAATACTCAAATGATACTAAAATTAGTAGTCAAAAAGTTATTGCTGAAGTAACATAACTGGGATTTATATACAGTCATTGTATGAAGCTAGAATAAACTATAATATTTTTATTTGAAAAAAAAATTATAGTAAAATGTGGAGTCCAGTAAGCAAACTCAGATAAGATGCTAAGGATTTAAGACATATTTAGACTGGATCACAAAGACTCAAACGGCCAAAACAACAGAGTCCATCAACTGTTCCAGACTACAACTAAAAAACATAAAGCATCATCTTTTGTTCCACAGGCTGTTTCCAGACAGTGCATTAAGGATTTTCAGCTTTTGTTCCACAAGCTTTGTTTTTATAGCCACCATGCTGATTGTATCTGACTGCATTTGTTATCCTCAAAAATTTTTAGTACCTTGTTCAAACATTTTGTGAAAAGCTGATAGATCCTGAAGTCTGAAAGGTATGAAACTTCCACAAATTTATCTGTGTTACATAAGGCCCTAATTTGTACATTGAAGACATATGATTTTAATACAAGTATATTGTGTCTAACATGCTTGTTGGCTAATCAACTTGGTTACCCCAGACCATTCATACCCTTTCTTAGCCAACCAACAAAAAAGATGGAGAAAGAAATTTAGGGGGCTATAAGAGATGATTTAGAGCCACTTGCACAAGAAAAGTAGTGTTGTTTTGGCATCAGAGAGTAAGAAAAGGAGTGCTTTCACAGTACTGAAAGTATTGCAGGAAGAAGGTGAACTGGTACTTAGCACACCTAGTCCTTGAAGAATCGAGACCAGTGAGAGATCACTCTTCTTGAACTACAGTATTCATGGAACATTTTATTCTTATTTTTAATCATAAGGTATGAAGGGGTATTATTATCCTCCTATGCATACCAGTACACTTCCTTTTCGACAATAGTTATTTGTGGTTTGTTTAGGAAGATATATTTTTGGCAGCCTTCCTAGTGATATGTATCAGAAATTGCCTATAAATCCTTACAAATTCTGTATATTCATAACTAGACACATGAATTTTATTAATAGCTCAGTAGTAAACAGATTTATTTATCCAAGGTTCATTGGTACACTTGGAAATTTTTTGTCCTGGCTATCCAAAAAATGTACTATCTTACCTCATAAGTACTGTAAAGATGGAAACACCTATTTACATGTATCATGCAGAAACTTCATTTAATCTTCTAAAATTATACGGTAAAATTTATTTCTCACAATAAAACGTATTACTGTAAAATTATTTGAAACCATGCATAAGTGTTTTTTGGTTTTTTTGCCATGCTTCTTTCAAAGAAATGTGCATAAACCAGCAGTGAGTTTCTGTGTATCATTTGAGTCTCATATTTTTCTAAAACCATTTAAATTATGTCTTTCAGTTCCTTCCACAACACAAACCCTTTCTGAAAGTCTGTGATAGAAAAACCATGCTGCCAGAAGCAGTTGTTCTCAATAAATTCTGAATAGGAATGGGTTTGGGCTTCATTTGCCTGTTCCTTATTCACACCTCTTAAATTATATTTCTGTGACAGGAAATCAATATTTTATACAGTTCATTGTGCATCACTTGTAACGTGTTTAATTACCTTTGTGCATCTAGCCATTGCTACCACAGAAATAGTCTATTGGGAGGTTTGTCTCCCATTCCTTTGGGCATGAGAAGTTTTATTAAATGAGCTCCAATACTGCTAGAAATACAGAGTTACCAAAAGCAGTAAAAACAGTTTGCATGGTGTTATTTTAGAAATGCTTTCAAAGAAGGAGAAAATGCTTTGCTCAATGTAGTGGATTGCGGTATATAAAAGGTTAAGTCAGTGAACTGCAGAAGCAGTCTGATTTTTCCACCTGTGATGAAACAGAAAAATCATGAGAGGCATATTATAATTTATTCATCATATGACACAATTCTTGATTCAGTTTAAAGCTGAAAACATAGATGAAATTACAGCCACAATGAAGCTCCTGTAGTATTTTATATGAATAAAAAACCAGAGTTATCCCTGAGAGGAGGAGCAGAATAAAATGTGCTTGTTTGCTAGATAGATACTCCAAAAAGTAGACAATAGTATTAAACTCTTTTTCTACTCCTTTTACTGTAATGGTCATGCTGAATTTCTTTGTTGCATGGAGTACATTCTCCCAACAGTTAAGTGGAAATTGCCTCTCCCTAAAAGAGTCTGCAGGTCTGTGGTTAAGGACTCTCCTTGTGTATGACAGGTACAGTTTCACAGCCCTTTAAGTTGAGGAGTCATTGACCCCAAGCTTTTCAGTTCATAAATGAGTGGACCAACTGAATCAGCTGAAGAACTGCACTACTGTTGTCTGCTGTTCTGTGAAAGAAAAGGGTGCAGTTTTTCACAAAGGATGACAGAATCACCTGTTTTTAAGGAAGGTTGTTCATTCAGGATCTGCAGACTGAGAAAGAACTGAAATGCCACATGGAGTTGGGATTTCAGATGTGTTTCCTCCATCCAGAGAGTTTCCAGTGGACTAGGTGTTGGCAAGCAAGACCTTGTGCTCTAAGCCTAATCACAGTCCTACGAGACTGCACAATGTGTTTGCTGGTGGGTTCCTGCTTCACAGTTCCAGAGCTGATGTCAGCAGAACTGAAGAAATATGTCCACTGTTGACCGGATGCAATATTCAGTTTCTAGACTTTGACATTTGCACAGCCGTAATTTAGAATCATAGCAATCTAGTTCTGGTCCTCCACACCCTTTTTTAGACATTGTTTCTTTCAAAACACACTTAGCAATTATCCTCAGGCAAACATGACATAAAATAACAAAGATTATTTTCAAAAATCTTGGTCCTTTAGTGAAAATATTTCTACACAAATACCTTCACTATTCCAGAAAAGATTTAACCTTCATTCTGAAACATTTGGTAGCCTCCCAAGCTCTACCACTGAACAGATGGACACATTTATAAATAAATTGTGTTTCCTAATTCAGCAGCATTTTGGGGGTGGGAGCTCTCTCACTGTTTTCCCTATGTAGCATTCATCCTGAGTCCCAGTAATTTAGTTTCCTCAATGTAATAGCAATATAAAATAAAACAAACAAATAAAAAAAGCAGTAATATGTTATCAATATAAGTTTATGACTTTCCATTTGCTCCTTGCCCCATACTGTTACTATTTTTAGTTTTTAATGGACATTTTCACATTCTTCTGGAATCTTTTCTGTAATTTAACTCTACAGTTCCTTTTCTCACTCTCTCACAACAAGCCTTTCTCCCTGACTAGACAGGACCTGCACACAGAAAAGAAGAAGAAAGGAAAATCTGAGGTTGTTGAGTTGTGGAAGCTAATCAGGAGGACAACATCCTGCATGACCATGAATGAAGAATTAACACAAAATAGGAGGAGAAACAGAGTTTTATCATGCTCAACACAGCTGTCTTCCTCTACCCTCAGAGTCAGAAGTATCTCTCACCATCAAAAACAATGTGTAAGGAGTGCCAGGTCTCATATTCCTGCAAAAAGTAGCTTTACAAGCACTTAGATTATGGCAACACCCAGGAATCTCAAGCATGGGCACATTATGCTAGGTAGGAGACATATCCTGAAAAAAAAAAAAATCCAAAAAACGCATGTCAAGTTTTGTTGGTTTGGGATTTTAATGATGGTGCATCTGTTTCTTTCCTGTTTTTTTCTCCTCTCAGAAAATCTCTCTCATTTTCCATTCCCATGACAGATGCTAGCTGCCTTATACCGAAAGGCTGCAACTTGCTGAAAATCCAGATGCCCATAACTACTTCATCGCATTAACATAAGCTTCACATAGCAATATATATCCCCTTTGTTGGGAGCACTATTGTATTCTAGACAATCAGCAGAAAATCTCAGATAGATTAACATCAAGGAGATATCTTAAAGAGATATATCTCTTTGGAAGAATATGCCATATGTTGAAAAGGGTTCTTTATTGAACTCTCTGAGTCATCAAATGCATCTGCTCTCATGTGATCCTCAGAATCAACAAAATGGATGACTAAAAAATGGAGGGTACAAAGCAGGACCTGGCAACATAATGGAAATGTTTATAAAAACAGGAAAAGAGGTATGAAAAAATGCTATGAAAAAGAGTGAAATTTGAAGAATGTTCTTCTGTCTAATATTCTGCAGAGTTAAGGAGCATTTGAGGCTCAGCAGAAATCAGTCAAAAGATTGTTGTCATATCCTGAAATGGAAGCAATCATTCATTCACAAGTTTCCCTTCTAGACCTACTCTCAGTGAAATTCAGATAACTATTTCCCTGGAGCAATGCTGAGCTGCCACTTTGAGATGTCTCCTCTAAAAACAGAGTTAAACCCTACTAGATGAGGTTTTCTTTTTTAATGTATTTTATTTTCTCCTGCTGCTCCTGTTGATCTCACATGGTTGCAGTTAGAAGGTAGGTGTAAAGTACAGAGCTTTTGCTTCCCTGCAGTAAGGGAAAATATGAAGCTGCTTCCACACAGGCTTATTCAAGCAAGTCCTGCTTTACTGGAGCACACAGGGGTGAAACAAAGAGCGAGACGTGAGTGGTGATCAAGTGCTGATGCAGTTTTTGTGTATGAAAAGAACCAGAAGGTAACCCTTCTAAGTCATCAGATCCTACTGGCATTCCAGTACCTTAAAGTCAAACAGACTCAAAAGTTCAAGGTCCAAGAAATCTCACCCTGCGTACATCCTGGGTTTCTGCATCTGCTAAGCACCACTGGGACAGAAGATAGCAGGGATGATGCTGCGCTAGCTGAGTTAGCTAGGTCTAGGGAGGAAGGTCCCACACCACTCCTTGAAGAATCTGTGCATGTACGACAGGTAATTGCTAACAGAACACAGATGCATGTAATAAGGTATTTATAAAAGGATGAAAATGCTGTCTTAGAAAGAGCAAGAAAAAACGTATTTTCATTTTGCTAGATAATATATAGGTCACATCAGAAATGGCAACCTTAGTGGCAGTGTTTAAAGCAAACAAATATATCAGTTACGTCAGGTTTATAGCAGGGGAAAAAAAAAAATCACTGCTTCATTTATAAGTGACTAGGAAATCAGACAGAGCCATTGCACAAGTTTGACAGTTTCTAATTCTTCCCCCTACCCACTTGTTTTTTAAAAAGAAAAAACCTAATATTTGGATCAGACAAATTTTATCTCCCCTCATCAATGATGGTATGGAAAGGTGTAGTGTGCTGACTCTGGTTAGATGCCTACCACATCCCACCAAACTTGCTCTATCATCCCTTCTTCAACTGATCAGGGAAGAGAAAATACAAGGAAAGGCTTATGAGTCAAATTAAGGACAAGGATAGATCCCTGATCAGTTACTGCCACAGATTTACCTCAGGAAAATGAGTTTAGTGTATTACATATCAAAGAGGAATAATAAGAAATAAAACCAATCACCTTTCCCCCACTCTTTCCTTCTTCCTGAGCAAAACTTCATCCTCAAATTCTCTCCCTCCTTTATCCATAGTAGTGCAGGAGGATAGGGAGTGGGAGCTTGGTCAGTTCATCACACATTGTCACTAATACTCCTTTCTTCTCAAGAGCAGGACTCCTCACACTCTTCCCCTGCTCCAGGGTGGGGTCAGTCCCACAAGAGACAATCCTTCACAAACTCCAAGATGGGTCCTCCCCACAGGCTGCAGTTCTTCACAATCTGCTCCAGCGTGGACGCCTTCCACGTGGTTCAGGAACACACTGTTCAAGCCTGGGTCCTGCACAAGGTCACAAATCCTGCCAGGCAAACTGCTCCAGCATGTCCTACTCCCTCCGCAGTTAGACAGGTCTTGCCATTATCCTGCTTCAGTGGGGAGGTCTCCATGGGGTCACAGTCTTCTTCATTCAATCGTCTGCTCCAGCACGGAGTCCTCCAGGAGCTGCAGATGGATATTTGCACTCCCTCCCATAGACCTCCATGGATTGAGGGGCCACAGCCTGCCTCACCACGGTCTTCTCCAGGGGCTATGAGGGAATCTCTGCTCCAGTGCCTGGACCAATTCCTCTTGCTCCTTCTTCACTGGTTTTGATGTCTGCAGGTCTGTTTGTCTCATGTATTCTCACTCCTCTTCTGGCTGTTTTTGCACAGGAACTCTTCCCCTTCTTAAATATGTTATCCCAGAAGGTGCTACCATGCCCACAGACGGGCTCTGCCTTGACCATCCATCTTGTTGCTGGCTGGCATTGCCTTCATCTGATGTGGGTGAAGCTCCTAGCAGCTTCACACAGCAGCCACCCCTGTAGTCCCCCTGGCCCAGGACCGAAATTTTGCCACACAAACGCATGGTGTAGTTCCAGAAAAGGACTATCCTCCCTGTTAGTAAGGTTTGATTCTGAGCTGCTCCTCCTAAAAAGCTCTTGCAGAGGCAAAACTAGATACTGAGCAATATTTTTCCCCTAAATATTTCTCAGGGCTTCGATATAGCCTACTCGGAAGAATTCCTTACATTCTGAACCATATCTCTATAATCGAAAAGCTTGTGTGGGTTTCTACATAAAATGGAACAGGACAAAATATTCTTTTTTTCCAAAAAGGACAAGGAGATTGATCCTTGTTGGCTTTGTGCTTTCAGTGATAGGAAACAGAAAAAGTAGATAGCAGGGAAAAGTAGAAACACAAAGATGCACAGAGGAGGTTTTCTCTAGGATGCTTAAAATTCTCATATAGCAGAAAACCAAAATATTTCTTTTACTGTACTCCAGCCAGTGAATCTGAAAAATATCCAGATATTCAGATAAATCCACCTAAACTGAGGCAAACAAACTACCTCCCTTCAAGATGGGATTCATGCTTACACTTTACTTAACTTGCTCCTTTTTTTCTATTTGGGTAACTGAGAAATCAATTTCAACCAAAAAGACTCAGCCCCCTGGCAAAGGTCTATGAAAGAGTTACTAAGCCAAAGGAGACATAAGTTTAATTCTCTGTTTATGAGCTAACCTATTCCAATTACACAATATAATTGTGATACACACTACAACCTCCAAAACTTGGGAATGTGCTGCCCTTGTTACTGAGACATCTGGAAGTATTTCAGCTCTTCATATGTATTCTTCATATAATGTGTCAAGAACGCACTGTCTTGGGGAGGAACCCACTATCGCTATTGCTTGTCACTGCATCTACTCTTCCAAATTTTAATGAATGACCTTGGCTAAGTCTGAACAATACCTTGCAAGAGTAAACCTAAAGGATGAATGAGCATACCCAGGAGAACTCGTTAGAAGAAGGGAAAAGACACAAAGAGAGGAGGAATCCAAGTAGGTATTTCTAGTTATTTAAATTCTTCTCATCTACATTTTTGGACATTAATCTTGTCTGGGTTTGTTTGACTTGCAGCAAACCTATGCTGTCTCCACTTCTAAAACAAACATATTTCAGTTTATCATGAGTGCCACAAAAGGCAGTGACCTGCTACCTGGTGATACAGTGGAAGCAACAACTGAAAGCTGAATGACTACAGTAATAGACCTGAATATGAAAAGCTAAAAACTAGGGGCAGAACAAACACTAACAAGGATCAATTTTATTGTCCAGGAACAGCATGAAACAGAAACACCTCCAGATTTAGCCTCTGAGAACTGCAACAATAAAACTACACTCTTTCTCTAGCCTTGACATTAAATATTGTTTCACTTCGGTAAACTACGATGTTTGTCAGAATAAATGTGAAAATATAAAACCAAGATGGATACTGAATGCTTCATAGGCCACAGACATTTAGAAGTGTTCAACAGAAAAGGCTAAATCATAAGGAAGTGATGCCCCAGGAAGAACAGAATCCAATTCTGGCAAAATCAAAACTTCATCCACAGCTTGCTAAAGACAATCCTAAAATGACTGAGAAGAAAAAGTATGTTCTCTAGCACTAGCCTTAGCACTAGCATTGGCATTAGCACAACCACCAGCACTGTGTGGAATGGCAAAAATGACAGACTTATTCCTGCTTCACAAACTGTCAGACTCCATTGGTATTCAGAGACAGCAGCAAGAACCTAACACTAAAGATGTGCTTTTCATTTTTTTTATTTATTATCCTTTCCAAAACTCATAGAACTCCCCTCCCATTTATCCCAGGACCATGGTCTTGCAATTGAGAATATAATTTCAAGGAAATAACTGCATAGCCATTTGAATGAGCAAGGTTCCTTATTTTACTTATTATTCTAGAAGTAATGACAATAGTTTAAGTCAACACCTAAGGCTGACTTTAGCTTACCTGCACACCAGGTAGAACAACCCAAAATGGGTATACACTATCTGACTACTGCTTTCCTTTCCAGAAGTGGAGAAGAGATGAAATTGCAGATTAGGTTCTACACAAAAACTGCAACAAAGCAGGAATTTAAAGTGCCAAAATTACACAACAATGTGAGACTTGAAGGATGTGAGGAATTTGTCATGTTGAGAAATCACAAGAAAAAAAAACTGGAGAAAGGCTATTTCAGTCTAAATCACTACCTAACTAGGTTCTCAAGAGTCAACAAATCTGGATTATTTTCATACAAACATATAATTTTTAATTCTAAATCCAGAGGCAAACTGAAAAACCCTTCTCATTTGAGTGTATAAACATGAGATGCAGTGTCCCTGTAGGAGAAAATTAATAAAGGTTTAAAGAGTCCATTTCCAGATTTCCATATTTCATCAGGGAGACTTTGTAACTGAAGTTGTCAAAATAACCTTTTCCATTCATCCCTATTATTTAAGCAATCCTGATACATTAAGAAAAATTAAAAGCATCAGCTTGATGCAGCTATTTTATACCTGGAAACCAGCAAATGGTTGGTTAAAGCATTCCATTTCGTTTTAAAATTCACACATTGTCATTAGGGCACTTAAAAAATAATAAATCTTAAAGTCACATATTAAGACACATTAGGACACATATTTTGATTACCAGCTTCAATGCCTTTATCTGATGCTTAGCACAGAAAGTGTGTTCTAACTTCATGTTATGAACTGTCAGTCAACTGCTGTGTGTTAACTATCTCTCTCTGCAATGTGATTTAGCTGTATAGTAAATACCACACATCAGCTAACTCAGAAGGAAGAACACACTCCCTTTACCCCTTCCCCTAACACCTGGAAGGCTGACTGGAAAATGTGTTTCCCAGCTTTTCCCAAACCACAAAGAACTTTTTTTGACTAATGGCTCACATTAACACTCACAGAGCTGTGGAATAGCTGTAATTAGTCACCTAAACAAATTACAGTAAAGCAACAAACTCCATTGTGGCTGACCCCATACTGCAATCTTACTGACTTTATTCAGATATTTTTCCCTTTATTGTCACCTAAATATAATTTTTGTTTAAAGTTACTTCCTAACTATAGAATTATCACAGAATCATATAACCGTAGAACGATTTGGGTTGGAAAGGGACCTTGAAGGTCATCTAGTTCCAGCATTCCTGCCATGGACAGAGACACCCTCCACTCGACCAGGTTGCTCAGAGCCACAGCCAACCCGGCCTTGAACACTTCCAGGCATGGGTCACCCACAGCCTCTCTGGGCAACCTGTGCCAGTGCCTTGCCACCATCACAGTAAAGAATTTTTTCTTAATATCTAATCTAAACCTCCTCTTGCAGCAATAGTATTAATATAATAAATACAGAGCCCTTGGGACCAGACAGACACCAATATGGTGTGAAAAAATGCACGCTTTATTGAAGGAGACAAGAGCTTATATAGTAGTTTTAAATGGTAACACGTCACAACATATGACTTTTTAGCCAATTGTATAGAATCATTTAACTGCACGTGTGTGATAGAGTACTTAAGAAACATAACTCCCAGGATGCTTTGCCATCACCCATCTTGTAACCAGAAACCCCACATCCTCTCCTTCAATTTAAACCCATTCCCCTTTGTCCTGTCACTAAATGCTCTTATAAACAGTCTTGTCCTATCTTTCCTTTAAGTTTTCTTCAGGTACTGGAAGGCCACAATCAGTCACCCCTAAACTTTCTCTTTTGCAGGTTGAACAATCCCAATTCTCTCAGCCTTTCCTCATAGGAGAGGTGCTCCATCCATTTGATCATGTTGGACTCTGGACTCACTCCAATAGGTCAATATCCTTCATGTGCTGAGGACCCCAGAGCTGGACCCTAGAGTGCTCCCGGTGGGGCTCTCACAAGAGCAGAGCAGAGCAGAGGGGCAGAATCCCTTCCCTTTCCCTGCTGGCCATGCTCCTTTTGATGCAGCCAAGGACACAATTGGCTTTCTGTTCTGTGAGCACACATTGCTGCATCTTGTTCAGCCTTTCATCCATCGACATCCCCAAGTCCTTCTCAACAGGGCTGTTCTCAATCCCTCCATCCCCCAGCCTGTACTCATACCAGGGAAGTTGCCCTGACCCACGTGCAGCACCTTGAACTTGGTCTTGTTAAACCACATGAGATTCCCATGCATTCACTTCTCAAGCTTGTCCAGGTCCATCTGGGTGACATCCCTTCCTTCAGGTCTGACAAGAGCACTAAACCTTACATATCTTTCAAATCCATGGTTCCATTCCCTCATTAGGAATCAGCTTTCCAGTCTGAAAACAAGCTCTAACATCTCTAAAAATAACCCTGCATATACAAAAATCATTTGTAGCATCTATATTGCTTTTTCTACTAATAGCATGGCACTGAACTTAAACTAGCTCATTTTTCTTATAGATGGTTGATCTCAAACTTGCTGCTTCAGTTCTTTCTGAAACTCAAATACTGGAAGCTCAAGTCCAGTAAGTCATTAACATGATACACAGATACAATGGATTAGCTACTCCAGTCTGTAAGGTAGCTGAAAATAAGGATGCTGTGTTTGTAAATTGTCAGGTACTACAAGAGATACAAAACCTGTTCATTGCCGAAGCAATATTTCCTTCCCATCTCCCTGATTTAATTAAATACAGTTTCAGTGTTTTCATTAACTCCTTGAGTGCTCATAATACACTTGCTCAACACTCACAGTCACAGTCACAAGCACTTGTACAAAGTCCTCCTCTGAGAGCTCTTCATGTTCATTTGGCATCAGCGTTTCCAGCTGTATGAAGGAAACTGAAGAATTAGATATTTGTCTTAAAACTTAGGCAAGGCTTACAGGCCTTTTTTCCTATGGGGCTATGACAGGATGCCTTGAAGAATCAAATTTTTCAGCCACACTTCATCCTGCAAGCACTTTCTCATTCCTTAGAGAATCCAAATCTTTGTTGAAGCAATTCCTGTCTTCTTGGCTATTCTTCTTCACAGTTTAGGCTATTCAACTGAAGCAGCTTTCTGCCAATCTTTATTCTAACAGACCTACAGCTTTTCCAGCTCAACACCTTTTCCCACCTGGAAGAAACTGGATCACAGTTTCTTTAACTTCAGAATTTTTTTTCAAGAAACTTAGTCAGTATTCCTGCATTTTATAGCTGCTTTATAGTCTAGATAGTAATGTTCTCCATCTGACTGTTGAAACTGCATCCTTTTCTTAATATGGAACATTTTCATAATTATAATTTTTTTTCTGATATTTTGATTTTTTGAATACTTTAATAATTTTTATATTTTTTCACTTGCTCTTATACACATTTTCATCATCCTAACATGTGATCTAGAACATCCACTGCCTTTTTCTTTAATCACATAATGAACTCCTTTAGCCAATATTATTATCTCATCTGTTTTGATCTGATTTTACAAGGGATCATACTTAATATTAATACAGAACTTGAAAAATAACATTATGCTCAGTGTAACTGATTAAAGGATATGTTATCCAACATATCAGCTGATCTGTTGTCATATTCTCCGAGATTAATTTAGTGATCCCATGTCATAATTGAAATTTGGGGTTATAACACTTATTTAATGAAGAAGCAAGACTTGAGTCAAAACTGTTGTCTAAAATGCTCTTACCTATGACATGTTCCAATCTCTTCCTCTTTCAGGAAGGCTCACAGGCAAAAACCTGTAGAGGATCTCATCAAAGGCATCTGTGGCTCTTGTCAATGCAAGTCAGGAGGAACCTATTCAGGGAGATAGAACATTGCCAATTTGACATGAAAAAAGGAAAAGTCTTCCTCAATGGATGTCTTTTAAAAACACATTAAAAAACTGAGCTGTAATATAGGTGTTCAACCAAGGTAAAGCCAGGGTGCATTTAATTTGTGAACCTGCTGAACTAAGGCTTTGTTATGTCACATGGGGAGAGATTTTACACACAATTTCTAGTCATGTCCCCACAAGCCCTGAAACAACCATAAAATTCAATGTGCTAATTAAGAGCTATGAGATTAAATAATAAAGAAAATGATATATCACTGCAAATGGATATTACTGCACGCATCGCATGTGAGTGGGCAGCAATTCATCACACAGAGCATGACTGCTTGCATATTGTCACCCTCTTTCTCATATATATTAAAATTAATATCCCTCATGAATTTTGATGGCTCTTTTCCATCTCCAGTTTGGAATATACAATGCTTTTCCACTGACTGTTTCTGATCTGGCTGTGAGGGCCCTGAGGATCACAGCCCTGCTGCAACTGTGCCCTTTTCCCCCTTCTACCCACCCCAGCTCACTGCCCTGGGGATGCTGAGGGGATGGTCCTGGGGCCCCTGGGCAATACCTGACCTGCCACTGCTGGGGCACAGGCCATGATTAGGCCCTGTACCATCTCTGTCTTCTACCCCCACATCCAGGCAGGGCTGTCGGGGAGCTGAGCAGGGCAGCTGTTGGGGCTAAGACCCCGCAGCATCGTCCCCTGCCTGATCTGCTTCTCTTGCCTAATTCTCCTCTGACTGGGGCTTCCTGCTGTGTAAGTGCTATCACAGGCTGCACATGCAGGGTAAGAGTTGGGGCCTGAAGAAGTCTCTGCACAAATCCTGTACGTTTCTCCATGCGAACCATCCAGACCCCACGGTAAAGCTGATCTATTTAACAAATCAAGAAGGCTAGCAAATATGTTGGGCCATGAGTGCTTTATGTGAGCAGCAGGCAGGTTTCTTCAACATAAGATAATGCCCCCAGACTCCTCATCTCTCTCCAAGCATGAGGCAAGATACTCTGACATGGCAGGGTTCCACCAGGCCCTGTAAGCTGAGGGTGATCCCCCTCTTTATTCTCTGATGTATGGCAGTGTCCATCAGGAGGTGGGATGTGAGAGTTTCTAAAACACCCTCACATTATTTTTGTAATTGCCTCTGCCCCCTGTAAAGAGCCTCAACAGTGAGTGTACAGCATGGCATAAGTGATGCCAGTTTTACAGGTGGAGGTTTGGCTGGCAGTAGACACCTGGAACAAGATGGGCCAGATATACAGGGGTGTATTTTTGTGTACTCCATTCCCTGGCCAAAGTCTTGGCTTTTGGTCATCAAAAGCTTCAGACCTGCTTTCAATTGGCAAACCTGACAACCAGGCACCAGTCAGGCCTTTCCTGCTACCAGTTCAGTCATCCTAAATGGCAGACAAGATCAGTTTTGGAACTGCTAGGAGTACCAAACAAAGCCTAGAGAACCAGTTCAGAGCAACACTTACCTGTAAATGGGCCTCTCAAAATCTGTTGAGATCTAGGTCCCAAGTGAAATGGCAGATGAAACTGCAAAGACACTGTCTATCATTTGAAAAGCTGTGACACACAGATGAAGTTCCAGAAGAAATATAACGCCCATTTTCAGAAAAACATCCTCTGAAACATCTCCTCTAAAATTCTCTTAGGTGTCCTCTATAAGAAAAGGATACTAGTTTTGGAGAAGCCAAACAAGCAGAGTGAATTAGAAGGACTGAAAGAATAAGCTTTGCAATATTTCACACTATTATGGAGTGATTGGTAGAGCACTGGATTTTCCCCAGAAGTTGACAGCCTCATTTAAAACCTCTTGTTTCTATTAGTTAGTTCTTGTTGATGTGCAGTTTGATTCGGAGGGAAAGTGACATAGTAAAGCACTTCTCTGGTCAAAAGACTTCTATAGGGCCTTTAAGACAGCTTCATAAAAAGACTTTCATAAGGGGAGAGAGGTTGCAGTATCTTAGTGAAGGTAGTCACTAAGCTGTAGATCAGTCATGGAAATGAGAAACCAAGCTTCAAAATTGAAAAAGACACAGACTTGAAAGCTGGCTTAGAGTACCTTGGAAGCTACTCAATAAAACCCACAAGTTTTCAAGTGTCTTAGGAAACCCTCCAGTGAAACATCATAAAATTTATTAGTGCTGTTGGTTTACTTATTACAAGGGATTCTGCAGTGCTGACATGTTGGTCCAGATCTTAAGATTAACCTCCTGCTGAGCTGCTTGTGGGGATTTTTGAATGGCACTTTCTGCTAGGTCACTGAGAAAAACACGTCTGTCTTTTTTGACAGTAGTATTATTTCTCTGAGTGTAATGGAAATGCACTTCTCTAAAAAAGTAGCAGAGATGAATTTCTGCACTGGTGACATATTACATTTGTGTTCCCGTAACTTGGCTGACAACTGCCTAGAGCAAATCTCTTCCTCCTCAAGCAGTTGCTTTCTCTGCTTTACCACACCAGACAAAACTCTTAAACCAGCAGGATGAATTCTGTTAATCTTGCCATCTGTAGTGGGCCAAATATACTGAGCTCAGTCAAGGATATCTTCCACTCTAAGTGCTGATGAACACAAATGACAAGACACAATGAATTTACCTATTGCTCCACCCTTCCGGGTTGATCAGAGCATTCCTATTGAGAAGCACCTTGCTACCTCCTCTGTTGAACCTTTGTGGTGGAGTTTCATGTGAAAAGATTGACTGTTTCCAGTGTTTTAAGAAAATCCTCATTATCCTCATTGCCTCCTAGTTCCATGGTATTTTCTGTGAAAATTTATTTCTTTTGTTGGACCTTGAACCTGTGGTTCAAGTATTTGGATCAAGTTATTATCTGACCATTCTGTAACCTCTGTTTGGCAATGATACCTGAGTCTGCAGGACACTAATAAGTTTCTCTTTTTCTTCTAAGGAAGGATCAAATTTCTCCTGGAGATGTGTCTCAGCTTGTGATCAATCTGGAGTTTCTTTTCCACTGCTTTTATTTTCTCATCTATTTCAGCCTGCAATTTTTTCCAGACTTCTTCTTACTTTTGGGCAACACTCAGAACCCTCTCAAACTCTTCAAAAGCAACTCTTTCAGAGTGCTCTTTCTGATGTTTAAATTCCTCACCTTTTGCAGTTATTTGTTTGATCCAACCATGCAACTGGGTAATCTCCTCCTTCTTCTTTTCCAGAGTTTCATGGACTTGCCACTTTTTCTCTGCCATTACCATGCCCTTCTCTGGCTCAGCCAGCTGCATAATCAGTTTAGCCTTCTCAGCCACATGAAGGTCTTCACCCTCCAAGCAGCCTCTGTACAATAAGTATGAGGGTTGTGGAGTTGGATTGCCAGTCAGCAGATAAGGATAATGATCTGTCTATACCAGAGGTGTTGCCACGGTCAGAAAAACCTGCCCTCTGTACCACAACCACCACCACAAGGAAGAAAAGATGGGTGACAGACTCTCCTCTTAGGGAGGTCTGCTGCCTCGATGGGGTCTGGATTAAGAACATCATTAGGAAATTTCCTAGTCTGATACAGCCCCTGGCTTATTGCTGTTACTGGTCTTTCATGTGGGTGGCAACGTGTAGACCAAGGGCAATAAAACAGTGGTCGGGGCCTTGGGATGCTTGATAAGGGAATTTGGAGCAAAGGGTTTTTTTTCTTCTATTATTCCAGTTCTGGGTAGTGGAAGAAACACTGGAAGAAACAGATAGACCTAGTCTATTAGTTTGGGGGGGGTTTTGATAATAGGATGACTTACACAGCAGCAGGCTTGCTGACGTGAGATGGAATTCACTTTTCTGAAGGTGAAGAGGGTCTAGCTAACCTTTAAAAGTCCCTTCCAACCCAAACTGTTCCAAGATTCTACAGTTCTGTGACTTTTCAGTCTATCAGCTAAAGAAGCACCAACACACATAAACAGCTTCAGAGAAGAGAGGACAAACTAAGGGTTGTTAAAAAGCAGAGCTGATGGTTTGTATTCTTTCATTTGTTACTGAGCTGAATCTGTGAAACTGTAGACAGTTTCTAAGTGCTCAAAACATTAATCAATAGGTCATAATATAGATATAAACAGACACAGATTCCACATCACTTGTCTGCCTCTTTTTGGTAGACCTGGTGCAGCTCTGATGGGACTGTGATATGAATAAATCCTTCAGACTGGCTACAGCCCATTCTGACCTACTTGTCTTTTTGTCCCATGCTGCACAGCTGACAAGGGCCAGCAGCTTCACTTCACAGCACCACCTTTGGCACAAGTGCTGTTTTTCATCCTCCAGTCTCCTCATTAGGCTGTTAAGGGAGACTGTGATCAAGGTTCCCTTACCTCTGCTTTCCTGACTCCCAGTCTCAAATCCCGGGCTTTAAAATGTAGGACAAACTGATGCTTGAGGTGGTGATTGCAGAAACACTGAAGCTCTTCTGGAAGTCATGGAAGCAGAAGATCTGACCCACCTGCAGGCAGATGAGGAACTGTCCCATGCAGAATTACTGAGGCATGGTTAAAGGAAAACCATGAGTGGCAATTCTGATTTGAAAGGGAGGAGGAGGTATGAGAGCAGAATAGGCATGTGTATTATTATTGTTTGCCAGGAAAAAGATACAAACATTTCCAGCACTAGAGGACAAGACCTGAAACAGTTTGATAAAGCTAAGAAAGCCCTGCAGAATTTTATATCCCTCAGAGCAGCCCAGTGCCTTTATGCTGAAATCTCCAGCTATCCTCTATGCCCTGCCTCAAGGCAGGTGCCTTTCTCCCTGTGTTTGGCCACCTCCCTGTGTGTTTGCTCAAGGGAACAAACCGGCAAGGACTTTTGCTTTTCTACCTAATGCCATGAATCACCCATTAGTCAGGTAACTGAGCTGGTTTTTGTGCAGTATTTCTTAAATTAATCCTCATGGTGTTTCAAAGCAAGAAAGGCACTCTTCTGTCTTCTAAAACAGGGATTTCTGAGTATACATGCACACCCCTCCAGATTTCCAAATATTTAATGCATTTTATTCACAGTACCCTTGGATAGTAAGAAGAATGTACTGCTCTTTTTTACTCCCCATTCATCAACCTTATATGTATGGTATGGGGTAGAAGAACAAGAATGCTGAAACATTCAGACAATTTTGGACCAACATCATCTTACCCCAAGGCTTACCATCTGCTTTATCTTCAATCACTGTCTAGGGTCACTAGATCCCTATGGGTCACTAGATCAGTAAATGCTAAGATAGCGGAGAGGAGCTTTGATTTACCAGTTACAAGCTAATTGATCTGCAGACTTACCAAAAAGAAGAAGGGCATTCCCTTTCGCTCTCTCAGGGCTTTGTACCGCATGTGACTCCCACCATGGCTTTAGAAAAATCCATCTTTTTGTCTAATTTTGTCTATGTGAAAATAAATCAATAAAAGGAAACTGAGATGTGACTCATGACAATTGCAAATGTTTCAGATTTTTTAGTGGAATGTGGTACATCAGTTTGAAGCATTACTATTTATTGAAAGGGTACTTATTTGCAAGAGACTTCCTAAGGAAGAGAAAGGCTGTGGATCATCATCCAAAGGCTGACTTGAAGTTCTATTTATTTATTTGTTTGTTTGTTTGCATTTATTATTCTAGATGGAAGTAGTAAACTACAAGATTTGAGTTTGAGGTTTTTTCCACTTCTATTTGATCATGTATTTCCTGGATAACTTCATTAGAAATTGTGTGCTATACTCATATATGTTATATGACAATTTCTACTTTGTTTTTGTAACAATGGGTACACAACATTGCATTTACTCAGAAATCCTAACTAATGAGAAGTCCAAATCCCATTAAAGAAGAATCCAAAACAGACAGGTCAGTTTTGATTTGCATATACCATTAAAGATGCTGTACAGGAAAGCTGCACTGGTACTTACCTGATCTGATGTGAAAAAGAGATACATATGAATATAAATAGCTTATTTGTAGGGGAGAATGCATTTTTAGTAATACTTAGAATGTTGAGCTCCTGATTTCATTACAATAGCAAGTTTAAAAATCAAAACAAAATGAGTGATCCAGCATTGGGCCTCATCACCATAACCTTTCAGCAGAAAAGAAGTGAGAGCAAAGTAGAAGATGCAAGAGTGGGAACTCTTTGTCCTGTGGAGAGAATAGTGAAAGGGACTCTCTCTTCATAGAATCGTCAAGGCTGTATCATACCCCACTTCCCTCTAGCCACTACCATTGCACTTGGACACAGAGCCTTGGATTAGAGCATCCATTAGACTCAGTTCTAGTATGGAACTGTTAATTCCCTGGGGATGTCTGTGAGTAGCACTGCACACTGTGAGATGGGAGCCAGTGGATGGTTTATAGGCAATTTGAAGCACTTGATTTTGGCTTTGGACCAATTCATCCCTCTCAAGCTATGATTTCCTTGAGTCTCGGGCTGTGGGTATGCACTGAGTCTCAACTGCTTTGCACGGGTGACTTTCTATTGCCCCACCAAAGCAATCAGAAATCCAGGTCCATAAACATCAATTAAAATCCTTCCAGGCCTAAATACAGTCTGCAAGGAAGGTCTGTGAATGCACAACCCTGCAGGTGACAGAGCCAGGTATTGCCCACCCCAGAGAATTCCATTTCAAACCATTTTGCTGCCAATGACACCAGCATAACTCCAGCTCTCAAAAATAGACATTAAATAGAAATCGACAGCTGTGTTTCTTGCAATATCAAAGGTAGGTTAAAGGTACCTCTAGGTGCTAGCGAACACCTCTGTCATGGCCCTTTTTCCCATTGGGCTGCACCAGGGCAGTCAGCTTTTGCACTGGAGTGATCCCATGGTGATGATTTGGGGAGAGTATGGGAAGAGTGAGAAGAGAGAGCCCTTTGACCTGCAGTTTATGTAGGAAACAGGCACTGTTCAGAGCACTTCCACAGGCAAAACTCATAAAAGAATCCTCTATAGCAATGTTCTTCTATACACCTCTTAAACATGGACACTTGGAGGATGATGAGGAGGGAATAACGCCAGACTGCAGCTCTGTCACAAAATTTAATCCTGGGCATTCAGATGCAACCCAGGACCTAGAGAGAACTGGGAGACTTGAGTATAGGTCAGTCCTGCCCTTTTCTTCCTAGGCCCCAACATTTTCTTCCACACTCCAGTTCCAGTGCAGTTCCAGTAACCAGCTGTGCAAGTTACACAAGGAGCTGCTGCCCTGGGGACCCCTCTGGGCACGGCTGCCTCAGCAGAGGCCTAATTCCAGGGCAGTACTACTGGGGGTTCCTTCCTTCCTCCCTCCATCCCTCCCTCTCTCCCTCCCTCCCTCTCTTTTATCAGTGATTCCTTTTTTCAGATCTCTGATGACAGAGGTGTCTCCTTGACCCTGTCCAGTCATCCTGCGGCTATATCTGACCCTGGGTCCCCTCACCACACCTAATCCTGATCCCACCCACAGGCTCATGTCAGCATGATCTCAGTCTCTCCCTGTCTCCAAGAAGCTGCCCACTGCCTGGGACTGGGGCTGCCCCAGCTGCCCCTCAGGTGCTCTGCTACCTTCTGGAGCAATTGGACAGTCCTGGCTGCAAGGTCCCTGGGGCCTGCCGTCCCTAGGTGACCTCCCCAAGCTTCCACACCTCAGCATCCCCTGGCCCTGCTAAATGACTAGGAAAAGCATATCTTTTTAGGAAAGGATTTAAGTCCGTGCCTGAAAGCTTCCCTAAATTAGCTTAGGTGTCCGTATGTGTACTTGAACTTTTTTTTTATTACACAAGCAAGCTTTCAGGAACGTGAGGTAATAAAGGAGCAAGACATAAGCTTTCATTTGGCAAATAGTTCAGTCTGAGATTCCTCACTTAATACACTGATCAATTCTCCAGCATGGAAACAATAGTCTCAGTCTTAGAGTTCAGTTAGTTGATGTCCCAGTAACTAAAAAACTAAAGCCAAAACACTAAGCCACATCGAAGTCATTACTGCCAAGTTTTTCAAGAAGATGGCATTCTGAGCTGAAGCTGATGAGCAGTTAACTTGATTTTTTCACTGGAATAAGGATTTCATCAAATATCTGAAGTACGCCCTCTGACTGGGGGAATTCCAAAAAGCTCTTGGGTTGTCTCTTCCATTTTCCTAGATTCATTCATTCATTCAAGGTCCATGCAAATAAGGACCCAAATTGAAATCAGTGCAACCTACTCTCAGGAGAAAGGAGAACTCATCAGGGACATGGTTTGCTCATTGAGGGGATAACTCATTTACCTCAATTTACCAGCACAGATGTTTTAGCATACCTGTCACCCCTTAGGTGATCCATCTACTTCAAGGCCTTAGCTGCCTGAACCTTCATTTCTGTGATTTGTGATTTTCTTGAAAATACGCTTGGAAGTAAAAGCCCATTAAAAAGAAATATATAAAATGTCTGCATCCCCACAGAAGTCAATTCTCAAATGTGGTGTTTTCATGGGTATTTATTATGATCAGTCATGATAAAATTACATAGTGGACACTAGCATACTAATAGCAAAGTGAGGGGACATGATATTGTTATTTGTTTATTTTGATTAAAGTTTCATCTCAGGTCAGTAATTACTCAAACAAGGCAAGTGCTGGCTGCTTTTCCTTCCCTCAGCTCACAAAACATTTGAAGTGCTTTATAATAGTGAACCTATAATTCTAACTACAACTAGTAAAATGAAAGGTGCTTTGACTGAGAGGAGCTTTCATACTAAAAGAAAATTGGAAATGCCATAGTTAATCTAGGTTTTTTCCTGATGATGGCATTGTAGATGATACACAACTGCTGTCAGACTCAGCTAAAATCCAGAGTGAAGCAGAACAGGAAAGATTCTTCCCTTGTGAAATTCCTGGAAGTTCCAAAATTCCTGTGGGAAATCTCTGTAAAGACCTCAAATGATTTTCGATGGCAGGATTTCAAACCTCATCTATTTTGAGCTTCATTCCTTTGCAGAAGAACAGAGGCTTAACTGCTTCTAAGGCCAAGGGCTATGCTGAATGCATATACACACATTAAACCTTTCATTCAAAAGCATATCAATACCTGGTTTTCGAGAGTGCCCATGTGTAAACCTGCACAAATGTACATCTGTTTTTGGCCATCCACATGAGTACAAGCACTGTGCAGAGATGTAACTGAAGTTTACCAATCACTTATTTTTAATAAAGAAGTGTTCAATCATTTGTCCTTTCAAAGCCATCAGAGATTGTTTCACAGACATCGAAACTATTTAAAAAACTATTTGAAGCTCAGTGTTCTCCTTAGCAAAAATAAATTTTTGAATGTTGAATACCTAGAAAGAATCTTAATTTTTCAGAAAATGCAAAGTACTTGTTTTAGGATGACTAATGAGTTTCTGGATGCAGTCAGTCAATTTTTTTTCTCCTTAAGTACTACTAAGCTTATTGAAGATCCTAATTATAAGATACTAGAATTTCCAATATAAGAGGTCTTTGAAAAATTAACTAAGATTAGGAACTCTTGCACCAAGGTATTCTTTCCCAGTTAAATACAAGGAAATATTTTAACAATCCAGGAAAGAAATTAAATTAATACATTTGTTAATAGTGCAACTTAAGCAGTTCAAGATATAGAAACTTATACAGAAGCTACAGAAGTATATAAATGTCGGCTTAAGCAGCAGGTTTTTATTTCAAAAAAGTACATATATGCCAGTTATCCTAAGAAAAAGAAAAAGTAGAACATTTTAAGCCATGGGTAATACCAACAAAGTATGATGAAACACCTAAAGATGGAAATCTGTGTTCATTGGCAATAAAAATCTTTGTCTGGTGGACCGAGTAGTTCACACTTTCCTTGAGCTCAGGCTGTGCATGAAAAGACAGATATAAGAAATTTCTTTCTCTATAAGAAGTAGAAAGGAAAATATAAGCATCCACGTGAAATCAGATGATTGTCTCCATGATGGCAGCATGGCCTATATTAGCATATTCGTCAAATAAGTGGAAGCTCCCCAGAAGGCTTACCAAAAATATTAAGCAAATCATGACAGCTTTCTCACTTCCAATATTTCATTTTACGGAGGTCGTGTTTTTATGACCTTTCAATTCAGTCCAACATAAAAATATTCTTCATAAGGCATTATAGCAAAAAAGCTCCAATTTTCTCCTCTATTGATTTTCATTACTTTTGGTAAATTATTTTTTTTTACTTCTATCAGGGACTTTCTATGTTAAAATGAGAGAGATTATTTGGAGATGATATTTACCACATGCTCACATGGGATTTCTCAATTACAGAGTTATATTTTGCAATAGCTATCTGCTTATGGAGAATTTTTTCTTTTATCTATCTTAATTGACATTATATTGACCAAACCAATTTATACCCCGAGAGCAGAAAATAAATTTGAAACTATTTCCCAGTGTAGGGAATAACCTTTTGTGTTCTTGAGGTTTGTGAAGTTCACAATCTAATTAACTAAGATAAAATATTTCTTCTGACATTCTCAGCTGTGAATTAAACACTAGTTAGTTTCTTACAAACAAACAAACTGTGTTTTCTTCCATTCCTCTCTACAGGATTAATTATAAACTTGTACAAAATGCTATTATTCTTCACTCTTTACATGTCTGACAGTCCTTCCAAAGTCTGCCAGTATTTAAAATACTCTGGCCTTCAGACAGCATACACACCAATCAGAGGTGAATGGCTGTGAGAGATGAGCAGACAGAGGATGGCAGAGGGGAAGAAGGAAGGAACTGGAAGGAAATGTGGAAAGCATTCTCTCATAGTGTCCAGAAACAGGGGTGAAACAAACGCTGCTAGTGAATCAGTTGTTCAAAACACAAACATACGAATAATCCAGCAGATAATACAACTGTTACACCTGTCTAGATAAGATATTTAAAAGAGGAGGTCCTATTCTGCAGTACGTAGACAAAGAATTGAGACAAAGAAGAAAAAACTTGCTCAGTCACTACAAATACTAACAATGAGTCTTTATCTTGCTGAGTTAAAGTCTTCATACGTTTTTTAATGACTAGGACCTGCGTATTGAAGCAGAATTTAGACATACTAGATGTAGAAGCAGGGATTTGGGTTCTCAAGGCAATTTAACATGGCAGTTTGGATTCAGCACAAAGTAACTTACTATGT
This sequence comes from Myiotriccus ornatus, assembly GCA_036023395.1. Taxonomy (NCBI): domain Eukaryota; kingdom Metazoa; phylum Chordata; class Aves; order Passeriformes; family Tyrannidae; genus Myiotriccus; species Myiotriccus ornatus. The sequence goes on from JAYRBT010000093.1 coordinate 25,098,422, forward strand.
TAAAAATCCCTTAGAGTCAGAACTTCTGCAAATCTAAAACAAAACATTTTATTTTCTGAAGGAAAAATTGTGCCTGGTTTTTTCTACAAAATAAAAAAAAATTTTTTTTAAATTATATTAATCTTTTATATGTGCATAAGTAGGGAGTTTGTTCAAAGACCACTTGGGAAACTCCCCACATCTTTGCAATATAGATGCACTGCTGGAACACTGCTCTTTTTTAATTAGTTCATTGGCTTTGATGCAATCTTTTGTACTGCTATAATTTCATTTATAACACAGATCTCATCCAATAGCAATAATACTGAACCAAAGCCAGATATACCAATGTGTCTACCTACAGGTAGTGAAAAATGGATACACACAGACACGCAAACTGACACTAACATAAATGTTGTAGACATCTGTAGATTCAGTCCTGGGACCCATACCATATACAGGCTTACACTTGATTGAAATTCACAGTTTTGTGCCTTAGAGTGAAGATTCAAAGTGTGCTAGAAGTATGCAAACATCACTACTTTTTTTTTGGTGTTTCCTTCCCCCCCAAAAAATAAAACCAAAAAACCCAAACTCACTGTTTCAGTGTTGGAAGAACATTAGGATATTTGAAATAACATTAAAGTAGCCATTCACAGTAAGCCTGATCCAAACAAACCAGTACCTTTGGAAGTCGTTATGTACTTCCAGACCTAAACCTTTAGAGACTTAGAGCTTTAAGACAGGATGTATGCAGGCTACATACAGGAAAGGTAACAATTTGCCAGAAGTATAGAATAGACAAACAACATGGTCCACGATAATTTCATGATACAGAAGGACTGAAAAAAAAGTCTTAATGTAATTTAAAAGCTACCTACTTTAGGCCCATCTTTGCAGCACTATTTAAAAATATTTATACTACTATCTGTGTTTAGAAATGGGGGGGAAAAAAAGGAGATAATATGCTCATCAGGAATATCTTCAGGAAGATCCATCAAGAGCAAATTTGGTAGGATATTTGCTCATCAAAGTATATCACATCTCTGAAACGTAAGGTTTGCTTTTAAGAGAGTTCAAGTATTTGGACAATCCTCTCAAACAAATGCAACTCTTGGAAATGGTCCTGTGCCAGGCTAAGAATTGGATTGACTGATTCTTGTGAGACCCTTCTAACTGAGCTTATTCCATAATTCTGTGATAATAAGAAAGAAAACATGCTTTTCTACACAAACATTTATAAATTTATATATATATATATATATACGTTTTAGAAGGTCTCTGGACCAATAATTCTATACCTACATGTCCTGCAAAGCTCAGGGAGAAGGAGATGAAAGTTTAAAACCAACCTGCAAATCAATTTTCAGAAATCTTAAAGGCATAAAGCCAAAGTAAAGGACTGTCTACAAGATTGTGTCTTTAACTGCAGTTAGTGAATTTTGATAATAGTTTTATTGCATTTATTTCCCTCTTAGCATTCCTCTATCTCAAACTCTACACTGGAAATCTTCTACTATTTTTAACTTCTTTAAACTCAAAACACAATGGAAGAGGAGAAAACATTTGCCATGAATCTGGAAAACTTTTCCTGGATTGAATAATGTGAAAGCTTAGGGCCTAACACATATTAGCATTTTGGAATAAGACTGGTGCAAATAAACAAACAAACAACCCCCCTCTAAAAAACAAACAAAACTGTTTCCTGAAGGAGATGAGTCTGGGGGAGCTGGAGGGGGGAAACATAATTGCTGGTAGCATCCTATGGTTGTTTTGTATCCTGACAGAAAGGAAACAACTGTCTTGTAATAAAAAGGATGGCAAAGCAAGAAATTGCCTTTGCAGAAAAGGTTGGTGATATCACAGAGTGGTCTGGAGGATTCCTTACAAAGGAAAAATGGAACAAGGGTTCTTTTGTTAGCTTTTGCAGGTCTTGTTAGTGGTAGAGAAAAATATTTAGACTCAGACATTCAGTGAAAGAAGAGTCCTTAGCTTATATTTGTCAGTTCTATGCAGCATTCTTCAGAGAGAGATTAAAGTCTGCTTACTTGAGCGCTATGAATTATTACACTGTTCCAAAACACATGAATGCAGAAATCAAAGTAGAACCATCAGGAGAAGACAATGTACCACTATCTGTAGGGAAACCTGAAATGCAATCAGAACAAGATAACTAAAAAGAGCTAAAGTTGGATTGGGAATAGCCAACCACTGAGGAGTCTAAAAAATAAAATAGAATTATATAAAATACAAGCTCAATATGGTGCTTCAACATTAAGGGATAATTTATTTTTGCTACATGACAGTATGAGATTTCCAGATTACTTATTTCACAAATACACATAAAGTTGGAACATTTGACCCTTTTCTTTCCTTTGTTGTTCCCAAATTTGGATCACAGAATCAGAGATTATTTATGAGGAGAGGGACCTTTGGGGATCTATTAGTCCAACCTGCTGCTTCCAGTGTGTCTAATCAGATGAGATGACTCAGGGCCTTGTTGAGTTGATTTTTGAGTGTCACTGAGGTTTGAGACTCCACAGCCCCTCTAAGCACCTATTTAAGGGTTTGGCCACTCTCACACTGAAGAAGTTTTTACTTATATCTTATTTGAAATTCGCATGACATGACTTATGTCCGTTGTTTCTCTCCCTATCACTATGTTTCTTGTTCAAGTGTACAGACAGAGTCACAGGAGAAATGACCATGTGCATTTTCAGATGAAGAGACTACACACCAGAATTGAGTCTCTGCAGGAGCTGGAATCTGCTTATCCTGTTTTGCTGCAGAAGGCAAAAGATCGATTTTTTTCAGTTTTTTTGAGTACCGAACACAGGAAATTAAAAGGAGGGAGTGAAATTTCTAGAATAGATGTATTTCTTCTTTAAACAATGCGACTGCCAGAAGATATCCTCAGTAGTTGTTTGTACTTCATATATGTATTAGCTGGTGTGCAAGGAAAGCCACTTATTACTTAATCTTAGTCTTAATCATGGTGCTGCAAGGATTTCACTAAGACTGTGGAGGTTTTGACTGGACAATGATAACAGTTTAAAAAGCCTGATTTTATTAAAATACAGGAAAATGCCATATGAAAGGAGATAAGTGTACTTTTTTTTTCTAAGTTTCTCTACAACAGACATGCTGACTGGCAATTTAGTCCTGATAAATATGTTTACACAGCAAACCACTACAGCTTAAATAGCTCATTTTACAGACTCTGTGTACGGACTCGTGTAGGATGCGTATAAGTGGTTTTAATAAAATTACAAAAACACAAAATAAACTACCAACATAAACGCAATTTCAGAGGAGCAGTTTATCTCCCGGATTTGTCTTTTTCCACATGCAAAGCAAAGGAGATAAAGCTTGCTGATATTGATCTCAGGGCCCAATCATAAAAAATTAAAAGTAAACTGTCAGAAAAGAAAAAATAATGTTTTCCATTTTGCTTAGAGAGCTCTTGAGTGCTTGTGTGAATGCAATTTACAGCATTAATAAAATTCTCTTGCAAATATTATTTTATTTTTATTGTTTCTTTTTCTTCTCTGATTAAATAAAATAGTCTACAGTGCTTCGCTGGCTTTCCTGTCCTTACATGTGCTGGAATATTTAACTACAAGTTTGCATATATGTGTCACCGAGTCCAGGACACTGGTACCCCAACTGGTTTTGGTCTATAAGAAAGTGGACTCAGTGGAAGTTTATAGTTTTCTTTAGTGTTCTTTGAAACAAAAGGAAGAGGAAATAACGCTCCGTAAGTCTCTCAACTGGGACTTGGGCAGGTCTCTGAGAAGGCTACTGAGTCAGGTTAGAAGATTTACTCCTCTGGGTTTCTTTTTTAACATCTCAATTTAAAAAACGTCTCTTTCAATGAAAATACTCCTTTGTACATGGTGAGGAAGACAGCTGTCTAGAAGGTGATGCTACTTTCAAGAAAAACAGAGACAGACATGCACTGATCTTCATTAGGTTAATCCCTATACTTTATGCCATATGATTCATGATGATGAACTCTGAAACCACTGACACTGAAGTTTGAAAAAAATTGTAACAAATCATGCCTACTGCTGGCAAAATCTTTTTCAGAGGAGCAATCAGGTTTCAAATATCCCCTAGGAAGTGCCTCAAGAAGCCCTCACTTCACACTGTATGCATAAATAAGTCACTTACACAATACATACAAACAGACCAAGGAGATAAGCCTTTTGTGAAAGAAAGCACTCTGATACTGCATTGGCAGATATGTAAACACAGCTTACATGAGGTGGTAAGAACGAAACAAGAGCTCTCTGGGAAATTCTCATCCCTCAAAAGCCTAGTCTTGCCTCACAAGCCTAACCTCCCTTTCAAGGTCATTCAGGGATAGTACAGTTTATACCTTGAGGGTAGTATGAAGAGCAAACCTTTAAAGTTGCTCTACTTCTTCTTTGCTTCCCATTCTGTGCTTACATGTCCACTGCTTGCTCTCTTGTGCATTTTGTTATCTCCTTCCTGTGCAATAAATTAACCCCAAGGTAGCCTAAGAAGTTAATGTGCTGTCAGATATTGTCACTTCTATTTAATAAGGATCAATTGTCTCCCTGGCACAGTAGTGCTGCCTCCAGAAATTTAACTGTAATGGCAATGCCCATGAATACAGAAAGTGTTCTTAATCTTCATGGATGATGTTTTATTTCAGAAAGATGATTTAAAACTGCTTAATCACCAGAGCACTGAATTAGTGCTATACCTGGGAAGCATCATCTCATCAGACGGTAAGATTGATGCAGAAATAGATAACAGGTTAGCAAAAGCGTACAGAGCTTTTGGTAAACTCAATAAAAGAGTGTGGCAAAACAAACACCTGAAGAGAAGTACAAAGATCAGCATTTACAGAGCCATTGTACTGTCTACTCTTTTATACGGATCTG
>JAYRBT010000093.1:25103840-25119729 GCA_036023395.1 Myiotriccus ornatus
GAAATTAAATGCTGCTCAGAGATTTAGTTTGGATGAAGGTACTTTGGTTGCTGTTTATGAGACTGGTAGTAGTAGTGTGTGAGAGACTTGCTGCCCTGGCAGCAACTAGAGGCCAGCAGACTACCTCACATATCCTAACAATCATTGTGCTTAGACAGCTGAAAGCCACCACCTTGATATTCCCATGTCTTTATGACCATAACTTCCTACATTAACTTCTGTATCACTGGCAAATTTCCAGTGCTGTGGATCAGCCACAAGCCAAAGTAAAATTTGTGTCCATAATTTCTCCTTCCAGGCTAGTATCGTAGTTAGCCAGCTTTCCTGGAAACTGTGTCAGGCTAGTGCCTTCAAAGTGCTATAAAGACAGACCTCTACTATCAAACAGGAACCCAGTCAGACTAATTTGGAATTCAGATGGATTATTTCCTGAGAGCCACAGTAAATCAATCCTTATTTTGCTTTTACAGCACACTCATCCTGAGACCATATGACTTGATGCCAAACCTGTTTAGGTTTCTTGTGTTTTATCTTGTACCCCATTGCTACCCATCAAGAACTGTCAGCCTTGGAGGAGTCTTAATGCAGTTTTGCTGGCAACTGTGGACAAATAAGAAAGCACTGCAAAAGTCATTCACTCTTTTCCTTGTTCCGTCTTCTCAAAGAGTTCAAGTGTTCAAGTGCATTCACAGGCTATCTGCCTACTGGGCCTTAGCAGAGGACTAACAAGTTCAGAGCTTTTATCCTGACTGGATGTCTCACACACTCAGTCTCTCCCTCAGACAAGACATACAAATAATTTGCTGCCAGTCAGCATTCACAACCTAATTTTTTTGTTGTTGAAGTTGTTTTACCTACCACAGTTGTTTTTTGTTTACATCACTGTGATTTTTGCTTGCATCACAATAAGGTCTAGAAATCCCACTCAGAGTAGGATAGGACAGCTCTTAATGGTACATCTTGTTCTTTCACCTCAAAAGCTCAGGATGCAAATATGTGTTAGAGGACCAGGAGAAAGTTGAAGCTGAGGCAGTCGTTTTCAGGAATGTGTTTGAAAATATATGCAAAGTCTGTGTTTAACAGGAAATCAAAACCATTTCTGTTTCAACAACGGGTTTACAAACAAGCAATATATTTGCTGAGTTCCCACATTTACATTGAAAGTCACATTATATATGAATGTATTTTTAATTGTCATCTGAATTCCTGAGGGCCACAAATAAGTTCATACATGTAACAACTACTATCATAATAGACACTTAGACGTCTGCCTTTCAAATTGTTTCTGCTGTGTTTCTCCTTTTCAAGTGAAGAAGCACCATAATTAAAAAAGTCAAAATCCACAATATGAATTATATAATTTCAGTCAAAATTCACCAGTTCAGCACATTGTATTAACCTCTGAGAAAAGCAATGTGAAGTGAATAAGCTAGAGATATCCTCCAACAGCTACTCCCCATCATCAGTGACAGTCGCTCTTGAATTGTGGTAGTTTGGAAAAGACTTCGCAGATTGTGATTGTGTGGAGCATACAGGGACATAGCATAGTCTTAAAGTTAAAATTAATGCAAAGAATCTTTCTCCCCTGTATTGCAAGTTTCCTGAGTAGCCTCAGGAAAGTCATTCATTCTAGATGTTCCAAAACCTTCAGTATATACAGCTGGAAAAATACGAACATATACATAGACAAACTTCTTGTCCAAAAGCATAAACACACACAAAGGCATGAAATAATCATCCATAAAAAAAAGGATTTTGCACTCAGTAATACAACTCTCTGGTCTGGAGAAAACTGGTCATACCTTTGGTCTAGTGACACCTAAGGCCACTATCTTTGGATGGAAGTCTTTCTTTTGAGAATAGCCCACAGTGTCTAGACAATATTTTTAAGTCTTTCCTGGTCTCTTAAACTTACACCTTGATCACAGGTCCCTTCTTCTTACAAGGTTCAGTAGGACCTGATGTCCCAAAATCAGTGCTGAACCCACAACAGGTCCTCTAGCACTCACTTTCAGAGCCCCTTTTGAAGGGTACAATTCACTCTTCTGGCAACTGACAGCAATGCAAAGTAATACACAGACTGCATAAAAAGAATCTCTCAGAAGCTACATTCACACTGTACTATGAGGTAAAAATGAGAGAAAGTATGCAAAATGTGTTTTTTCTTCTGTGTAACACTTTTTTTCTGCCCTACCTAGTAAGTCCCATTCTGACAGGCAGATTACTACACAAAGCAAACACATTATTTGAGTCCTAGAGACCTCTGCCTTGATCCAAGTATTTGCCTGAGGGATAGCTGGGGCCAGGAAGCTGATCATGCTGGAAGGAGAGGAGTATTGCTCATCTGTCAGACCACAGGGTGTGGAGAAAAATAACAGCAGTACCTTGTATATGATTAATGTGTTTCCACACCGTGTCATGGTTACAATATTTTGGAAAAAAATATTTTGTCCACCTACCAAGAAGGGATAACTATCTGTCCTTATTGCTCAGATTTAACAGTCCCAATATCCAAAGCATCCTAGCACTTTTTCACATTAAAGTAATTATTTCACAATTATATTGATGTGGAGAATTACTATCTTAGATGGAGACGGTAAATTCAGTGTGAGAAGAGGATTTGAATATAAGGTTCCAGGTAAGTCGCCAGCTTAACAGCTGTTCTTCTGAAAATGAGCTGCCCTTTCCAAGCTTCTTTCACAGATCATTGCATCCATTTTACAGAATAGACAGTAAGGAAAAATACCCTCATTCAGAGAGGTCTTGCCAGTTCAGGTCTCTTTCTACATATTTTTGGAGGGTTTTTTTCATCCTATAGGTTGAAAATACGTCATTCTATTTCATTTAAAAATTATTGCTCTCTATCTCCCTGTTAAAATTTTTAGGATACAATAGCAATAAGGAATAATTTGGCTTCTAAAAATACCCACTAGACTGTAAATATCAATTACCCTTAAGGCCAAATGTGACTGCAGTTGCTGGTAGCATTTGGATAAGAAATCTGGATTTCCAAACCTTTTCATCTGAAACTGTTTGTCCAGATCACTGCTCACTTAGGAACTGTAGAGGACAAGTACAAATTTTATACTTGTTGCCTTTCATTCTTCTGTAAATAACCTAACTGAACTCTTTTATTCTACACAGAGCTCCCTGAACAGCAAGGTACCAATTAATAACTTCTGTAGAATTAGAAGATGCAGATCAAAAAAGAGATTATGAAAATATTAGTTGCATCATATTTCTCCAAGGAGTCCTTCCCTCCCTCTGCTCCAAGTTATATGTTGCTATAGTTACATTCAAATTTCATAAAGAAGAATTTTCCCCCATCAATCAGCTCTACAAAAGAACTAATGTAGAAATCAACATGTATTTCTTATCCTGTAGACTGTAACTAAAGAAGGAATCACTGAACATCACTACTGAGTCATGGGGAACTCCAGGTTTGCCTATAGCTTCCTGTAGTAAAAACAAACAATGATAGCACCTACAGCTTCCAAAATAGAAAATAAAAATTCTAAAATGCTATATTATTTCATGTTATTTTAGATTGTATTAGATGAAATAATCTTCCAAAATAATATGAAAATAAAAGCTTACACATTTCAACATTTTATCCAGGTTTTAAAAGGACTCAAACTAAGTAGAAACAGCATTTTTAAAACTGCGTATTTTCATTCAGTCTTGGACTAGTCAGTTAAGAAGTTAAAACAAAACTTACCAAAATGACATAAACTCTTTCTTATATAAGAGAACATGAAATCTAGCTACCTTGTGATGAACTATAAAGTGTATTTTCTGCGTGCTTTTATCCTGTCAATATTATTTGAATAAATGTAAAAATTGAGGTTGCTATTATGCAACATCACTTAAGCACAGAAGCAAAATCAATCCTGGTTTGAAGAAATTATAACCCTTCTTAATGTAACAGATCATCCATCAAAACTGAACAAGGAGTGGTGGAGGAGCTCAGGACAATAATCAATGCTTGAAATATGTGATGATACTTCACTGACCAATCAGTTCATCCATACGTTTGAAAACAGTTCTGTTTTTCATACCTGTAGATACACATTAGCATGCTGTTGTGTGACTGAGCTCTGTATCACTACAGGCTTGCTCTAGTAAGACCTTTCTAGAGTCTTTACAATAGAAGAGGAAAAAAAAATACTACAAATGCCTTCTTAATGTTCTAAGAATAGCATCATTTGACTAAAAATGATAAGTTAAACTACTGCAACTTAGTGATAAATGCATAAGGGAAAGTATACACTCGAGGAGACTCACGCCCTAAGAAGTCCCAGAGGTCAAGAAGTGAGAGAGCAGACTTAGATGGAGATTATTGTGGTGCAGTGGAAGGCACAAAGAGAAGAAAGTGGAAAAATGCCATGGGCATGCCTCAAGCACAGTTTTGCATGAATTGTATCTGAAAACCGTTTCTACGAGAAAGACTTTTAAAGCATGAAGTGGAAGATTTAAATTGTAATAATGTCTGTCTAGGCCATTTCACTCTGTTTTAAGCTTGAGGTAAGAGATTGTGCTAATGCAAGATAGAAGTGCCCTTCAAGACCTGGACAGAAAAGGTCAGAGCCTAGGAAAGCAAAAGGCAGTCAAGGGATCATTTTAACCTCTAAGTGTTGTGTCTGTTCTCTACCACATTAACCCAACAGCACATCTACATTTTTCCTCTCAGTAGCTCAGTGCAGAGTTTGGATCAGCCTTCAGGGAACAAAGCCAACTCTTCTTCGTCAACTGTCCTTGGAAAGATTAGTTTGCAACAAGTGAAAAGAAGGCAAAAAAGATTTTAGGAATTATATATCAAGTGAGCCTTCTTTAAAATGCTGGGAATTTTAATTTGGAAACTGCAGTGGAGGTAGCAAAAGAAAGCTTATAGAATTATAGAATGGTTTGTGTTGGAAGGGACCTTAAAGATAGAATTATAGAATCACAGAATATTAAGGGTTGGAAGAGTCTTTAAAGATCATCCAATTCCAACCTCACTGCCATGGACAGGGACATCCTCCACTAGACCAGGATGCTCAGAGTGCCAGTCAACCCGACTTTGAAAACTTCCAGGGATGGGACACCCACAGCCTCTCTGGGGTGTGCCTCACTGTGCCAGTGTCTCACCACCATCACAGTAAAGAATTTTTTTCTTAATATCTCAACCTACTCTCTTTCAATTTGAACCCATCCCCCCTTGTCCTGTCCCTACATGCTATTGTAAATAGTCTTGTCCCATCTTTCCTGTAAGTTCCCTTCAGGTACTGGAAGGCCACAGTCAGGTCAACCCTAAGCTTTCCCTTTTCCAGGCTGAACAATTGCAATTCTCTCAGCCTTTCCTCATAGGAGAGGTGCTCCAGCCCTCCAGTTATTTTGGTGGTCCTCTCTGGACTCGTTCCAACTGGTCCACATCTCTCCCATAGTGCAGACACCAGGGCTGGATGCAGTGTTCCAGGTGGGCTCTCAGAAGAGCAGAGTAGGGGGGCAGAATCCCCTCCCTCATCCTACGGGTCATGTTTCTTTTGATGCAGTCCAGGATACAATTGACTTTCTGGTCTTCAAGTGCACATTGCCGAGTCACATCAAGACTCTCATCCACCAGCACTTCCCAGTCCTTCTTGGCAGAGCTGCTCTTGATCTGTTCATCCCCCAGCTTGTGCTGAACCCAGGGAAGTTGCCCTGACCCAGGTGCAGCACCTTGAACTTGGTCTTGTTAAACATCACAAGATTCCCATGGGCCCACTTCTCAAGCTTGTCCAGGTCCCTCGGGATGGCATCTCATCCTTCATGTGTGTCAACTGCACCACTCAGCTTGGTGTCATTTGCAAACTTTTTGAGGGTACATTTAATCTTTTTGTCTATGTCATTAATGAAGATATTAAATAGCACTGGTCCCAGTGCAGACCCTTGAGGGACACCACTTGTCCCTGATGCAACTACTGAGTACATTTTGATCATATCGAGCCTGAAAAATGCGAATACAGGGGAAACCCGAAAGGAGAGGAGAAAAGAGAATATGTGTCTTTAACCACAATTTTTTTTTTTTTCTGAAGCTGAATGCTCCCTGCATTGTGTTAAGGGAAACAGTGCCAGATACAGCAACCTGAAAGAGTCAAGGATGCTGCAGCTCAGCGACTCCAGGTCTGACCAGTAACAAGACTGAGCATGCCTCATTACCAATGTGGACATGCACACAAGCACGAGTACACACCACGTATATACACAGCCAGCCACATGGGTCAGCAGAGGCAAACACACAGAGCAGTCATATAAATCAGGGTGGCTCCACTGGCTGAACAGGATGCACATCTACTAATGGATAAACGTGTATGTGTGTACATAAATATAAGGTGGGTCCGCCCAGCAGCTGGGCTCAGATCTGTGTTTACCCTGTAGCTACCCTTTTATTTCAATCTTGATAAACTTCATGTCTGAATAATGGGGTTGAGGCTGGTTGAGGCCCAGACAGGTTGCTCTTTCCTCTGAGTCCATAATTTGTGTTGCTGGTAGCTGTTATGCTTTGCTATAGGTGTGCAAAGATCTTTTATCGCATAAGCTAACAGGTTATGACACATTCAAAAAGATACAGCATTCACATCTAAAATAAGTAACAGTTGGGCTTGGGTTTGGGTTTTGATTTTATTTTTTTTTTCCCAACAAGAAGCACAGGCTGAAAACACAATTTCAGATTGAAGCAACAGAAAGTGAACAGTGTATTTTCTGTTGTTGCTGAATCATTCAGTTTTGATTAAATCTTTGGGTTTGCTTGCAGATTTAGGCATCTGCTCTCCAGTGATTGGGAATGGGGTTTTAAAGTGAATAAAGTGGGATGGATTGCAAAAGATTAGTTGTCCAGAAACTTATTATAATCTTTTGTGCATTGGGTGCTGCTCCAAAGCTAGCCCAGAATGATAACTGCTGATAGCAAGTCAATCAAAGCTCTCTGTGATAAAAATTGGAAGTTGCAGTCTGTTTCTGGGCAGAAATTTACCTCAGCAGTTGCCCAGCACTATCAGACCTTGCTGGTACATGTGTGCTTCACAGAGGTGATCAGCCTCTGTTTCTGCAGACAGAGGAGTCTCTATGGGTGTGCACAAGCCTTGAAAAGAAGCAACCTTGCAATAAATGACTGGAGCTCTCCAGGCTGTCATTACTGTGCCCAGTACATTCACTGCTGTAAAAGCTGAAAATGCAGCAGAGTAAAAGCAGTAGCACAAGTGTACTGTTTGGTAAGCTCTGAAAGCATACTTATGGCTTGGTAGATGAACCAGAAAAGGGAGCTGACTGTTTCTGTTCTTGTGGAAAAGAACAAGGATGAAATTTTAAGAAAATGAAGTGCTGGGAATGAAAGAGATGAAATATCACTGTACTGAGGGAGGGAATAATGGAAAAAATTAATTATTCATTGTTCAAATATTTGAATGAACAATTGTCAGAAATTATTTCCTGAATTCCAAGATTAGACCACAGAAGCCACCCTTCATCATGGCACAACATGTGTAGGGGTTTGTTCCTGCTTTTTCTGGCTTTCTCTGATATCTTACTAACTCAGCACAGTAAGTGTGGTAGTCCTGAACACTTGTACTTTTGCACATGTCTCTTAACCAACAGTGCCTCAATTTTAGTCATTTACCAAAACAGATGAGGAAAACCTTCTCTATGCATAACTGCATGGAAGAGCCTTTGGGCATATCTTTTTGGTTTGTCATATTTTAGAGTAACTGTAAAACAGATGTTATTTAGCAGTAATTAATTCAAATAGCTGGTAGCTACTAGGGTGAATTAGCCATTATAACAGATTCAACAACAAGAAAGATAAATTGGGACTTTCTTCATCAGCCACCTGTTCAGGTGAGTTTTCAAAAAAAATATTTGTATTATCATTTTTCTGGTTTGGGCTGGGGTACAGTTAATTTTGTCCATAGTAATTAATATAGGACTGTGTTTGGATTTTTGCTGAGAATGATGCTGATAATACAGAGATCTATACATTACTGCTGAGCAGTGCATATACAACATCAAAGCCTTTGCTGCTCGATGTACTGCCCTGTAGCATGGAGATCCACAAGGAGCTGGGAGGGGACACAGCTGGGACAGGTGACCCAAACTGACCCAGAGGGTATCCCACAGCACATAGCATCAAGCTCAGCACATAAAACTGGAGGGATAAGAAGGAAGGTTGGACATTCAGAGGCCTTTTTCTGTCCAATTCACCGTTAGGTATGATGGATTCCAGCTTTCCCGGGCATGGGTGAACACCTGAGTGCCCACAGGCAGCAGAGACAGAATTCTTTGTTTTGCTGTGTGTGCAGTGTTTACTCACCTATTAAACTGTCTTTATCTCAGTTCATGATTTGTTTCACTCTCACTCTTTCAAGTCTCTCCCCAACCCTGCTGGTGGAGGCATGAGAGAGTCTCTGTGTGGTGCTCAGTTGCCAGCTGGAGTTAAACCACAACAATCACAGATAACAACAGCTTTGAACTGCTTACCACACCTCCTTGTCCAAATAAAGCCACATGGCTAAAAATTTTGTCCCAAATAAACAAGAGAATAGCATGCAATGAAGGAGTTTACATGAGTTTCTGTGGAGTTATGCAATTTCAAAAGAGGGAGAAATTATCAAGGTGCTGGTTATGAGATGTTCAGAGCTTGGCCATCTGCTCTAGCTGCTTTAGTCTGGGGGTGCAGCCACTGGAGCCCAGCCCAGTGCCTTAGAGACCTGGGCCTCTGTCTGTGCTGAGGAAATGGGCGTTGCTTTCCTGATTGCAGGCTCAAACAGTAACGAAATTGTGCAGCAACTTCGAAGCCCGTCCAGCTCTACTATCGAGTACACGTGCCCCCCACATGCACACTAGGACTGAGGAAGATATAGGTGGTTCCCCTCCAGAACAGGGTCTACGACCCATGGTCCTGCTTCAGTCACCAGCACTGTTTCTGGCTCTCCTCATTTGTGCTGTTTCCCACCCAATAGCTGTTTTTTGGGACATGCACCTCTCCCGCCCTATGGCTGGTGGGTAAAGACCCCCACTGAGTCCAGCAACTGACACTGAGGCCCCATAGCTGACACCATGGGCTGGAGCACCTGCAGACTGATCCTAGGAGTTGGCACCCTATCCCATCACACACAAGCATCTCACCAGTACTGACCATACTCATTCTACGACCAGCCCTTTTTTAACCTTTTCTGCCCATCCCTCCTCTGTTGCTCCTTATTTCCCTTCCCTGGCACGTCCTCCCTGGGTTTGTACAACTCTGTCAATTCCCTTCCCCTCCCAGTCCTGTTTAACAGCCTTTTCCACTGCAATATCTGGGCTGATCATCCTATAATGGCAGCTATAGTTCCCTGATAGCTTCTTGTGAGTGGCAAGATTTGTCTGTTGTGATTTTCTCCGTGTTTATTTTACCACATCTGTGTCTCTGCATATGTTGTCTGTGTCTTCCTTCTTCTTGTCATCCCTTGTTGCATTTGCTTTGTCCAGATATTCTCAAAGGAGCTGGCATTCTCCTGGCACCCACATACACTTCCAGTTTCCTCCTTGAATGGGAGAAGAATACTGATATACTCTGCTCATTAAAGAATTCCAGTAATTATGTGGATAAATAATTTATTTTCCTTCTGTAATCCCTCAAAGCATATCCTTAGCAGCGATAATCCTCTGTTTCTCTGTCAGATCTAGCCTTTACCTATCAAAAAAAAAGTGTGATAGAACTTCTGTTAAGAAAAATAACTATGAAAACCATCAGTTATTGCTGCCTACAATGTAAATGCAGAATAGGCACAAAAAGTTTACCTTTTATTTGGAGTCTGGGAAAAAGGGGTAGGTAAGACAATATTCCAATGCACTCTTTGAAATTATATAAATGACCACTTTGCAGATTTTAAGAGCAGATAGGTATTTGGTTTTAACTACTTTTGGTTTTGCCCAAGCAAGCATGTCTCCTTTCTTTTGGTTTCCTCCTTGTTAGCAGAGTATTGCTATGATTTGTTTCCATCACTTGAGGATATGATGGCAAATAAGATCAGTCCAATAAAGGAAAATGAGGAGCTCTACATCAGCCAAGTCTGATGCTATTTTTAACTGGAATTGCCATTATGCTGCCACTCAAACATAACTTTCTCCCAGTCCGAGTGATCCAACACTGGGCAGAGCATTTCTACCTTCTCTGTTACATTAGCTGAAAACTGTGCATCTGCAGAACTATATATAAAAGTTAAATCTGCACATCGAGTCAAAAAATCTTATGAAGTAGAGAAAATAATGAAAAATTAAATGTGCTCCCCATCACACAAAGTAAATAATTTTATTACATAGGGAGTTTAGTATTCTGTATATTTTGCAAGCTTACCCACTGAAGAGGGAAGGAGAGAGAGACTGGGGGAGGTTGCTTATTTCTACACTGAAGCAATGAGGGAAATAAAAATAAATAGTTAACATACGGAAATAATTTCCATAGATTTCCTACTACACCGTCTTTACAGTGAAAAGACAGAAAATTGACATCTGCTTTCATTTAAAGAAAGAAAAAAAAGGTAAGCAGCTGAGCACCTTATTGATAACTGTGAATGTCACAACTTCCACTGAACTGGTAACATACAAGCAGTGTGCTCTGTGATACTTTCTTTACTTAAGGAATCAGGCAGATATATTCAAGAAATTGAATTTAAAAGTACTTCAGATTCAAGTTAGTAATTTCTTTATCACATCGGGCAGAAATAAATTTCAAATCCTCGTTTTTTTTAACACAATACCTAAATGAAGAAGCACACAAGCCACCTCAGAAGTCAAAACCAGCTCAGTATAATTCTGTCATATTATTGTAGTTGCACCTGAAATATTCTAGATAATAATGAAAAAAGGTTTGTAGCAGAGATAACAAACCAATTTCAATAGCTGAGAAATAAGAAATTCCCAACAATAAGAACCTCTAAGAACAGGAAACTTTTGAGGAGAAATTAACTACAAAGCTGCAGAATGCAGAAAGAACCAGTTCTTCTGCCAGTAGATGAACCTTCACTATATCCCAAGGCACCTACATCCCAAAGTATTCCCTCTGTGGGAACCAGCTGTGACACTTAAAAATTCATATCGCAGCTCGTACCTCACAAGCATACCCATGTAGATAAGCCCTGAGGTTACTTCAACAAAGCCAGAGTAAATTCTCTGTTTAGAAAAAGGCCTAAAGCCTACAAATGAAAGACCAGATTTTCAAGCATCCAGCTGCTCCTGTGGTAAAAAAAAAAAAAAGCTGTTTTTTCCAAATCCAGTCAATGAGATTTTCAAAGGCTCACAATAACTTTGTGTTCCTTCAGCAGTGTCTGGTCTCATCTATTCTACACTAATCTTAACAAAAACATCCTTTTTACTTCCCTATGTGGTATGAAGTTATTTGTAAAATGTCCACAGGCCACAGAAGTATGAAAATTGAACAATAGTAAATGTATTAGGGAAAAATAACATTCTTTCTTTAAAATAAAAATGTAGGAAATACAACTATTCTTGAACATTAAGTAGAGAATACTTCATTTGTAGTGTACTTAACACATTGTAGTGTATTTAACCCAACAGATTACAACTATGATTGTTCTGTCTTTCCTCGTAGAATAAAACTGCTTAGGTCAGATAAAAATATTGGAAATTAAAATGAGGGATTAGAAAAACATCCTGTGGTAGTTTTTGTGGTTTGTTTTTTTTTTTCCCAAGTTTTTTCACATTTTTGCTATCAACAGAGCTGCAGAAGAAATTATCAGAAGTCTTGTAGAAAAGTTATTATGACTATTGGTGCTCCTATATTAACCAGAAATGCAGTGCAAAAAATTGGACATAGAAAGCTTGGTAAAAAACTTTTAGGAAAAGTTTCAATAATGAAAGGAGTAAATGCTTAGTTTCCAAGAATAATAGACCACCTTATACAGTGAACATGGCTCTGATTTCTTCTAGAAGAGAGAAGGAAGACTGGCAAACTCAGAACAGATGTCATCACCATTGTTTAAGACTGTCTAGCAAGTGTCTTATGATAGTAAATCTTTTATTCCTCCCAACAAGAAATTTTGATACAATTTTTTTGCTTCAGATATCAAGCTGGAGCCAGTGTATCAAGTGGAATATTTATTCAAGGCAATGCGTATGTGCTCAAGGTCACTAATGCCCTGACCAGACACAGCTTTACCCCATTTACAAGCAGTGCTGTTAGTCAGAACATCTCCAGCACTTGGGTGATAAAAGGATTTCTGTCTAGCACATTCTTGCTGCTTTAGTACAAGTAAACCTACAGATCTTGCTTTGCACTTCTGAACCATTAACCATTAACATAACAGAGTTATTATATAATTGATGATTCATGATTCAATTTCATCTTTTTTTGAAAATTTTGCTACATATGTAATTGGGCATTAATTATACCAGTCTAACATCTCAACTCTAAAAAAAATTATCTCAAACTGCTGGAGAAAGTTAAAGCTCTAATAGTACTGTCACCCAGCAAATAAAAAACTAGCACAGCATATAAATTAAAAGAGTTATTTAAATTGTGGTTGTGGGTGTCTAATTATCCATGGTGAAACTGAAGTGCAGGACAAGAGAATTCAATTATATCAAAATAAATGTGGTTTCTGGTACAGTGCTAATGACCATTGTTATTTGACAGCATATTCTGCCAGCACCATGCACTCACCACTTCATGCTAATGAAACAGTGTTTATAACCAATGTTGTATGGAAGCACTCTTTTTAAGTGCTATGTCTAAATATAAAATTAAGGTTTCATTGAACAAAAGATAATTTTGCAAGATTAGCTTCTTGTCCTGATGTCAGCATCAGAGCAAACTAGACTAATATGTAGTTTAGTCTAATCTAGGGAGAATGATAAATTAATCCTATTCTAAGTGATGTGAAGATGTTCTAGTTAATATTTGTTGTTATTATATTCAGCACAAACCAACAGAACACCAAAATGAAAGATGAGAGGTTTGAAGGTCTGAATGTGGAGAAGTCAGTTTTTAGCAGGTGAAATCTGAGAGTGGGGAGAAGTCTGTGGGCTCCAGGGATCTTGGACTGAGGCAATGAACCTGTTTATTCGTTATAATTAAAGAATTCTGCCAATATTTATGCTTTATTTTCCTAACTTTAAAAATAAAAACACTCTGATTTCCCAAAATGGTTAGTATTCTTTTTTCTAACCAGAAATATTCAGAAGAAGATTAACACATTGTTTAAGATGTTTCAAAGCTGTTGATTCCTTTAATAAATAAAAAATAATTTTATAGGAACAGGAAGAGCTCGATAAGAAAAATTCCTGTGTTTTGTCTTTGAGTTGCTGTATATACATGCTTGAGCATATATTTCACATAGACAGTGTGATTAATTCAGTTTATATCAACAGAATTATACACTGTAGAAATGTTAAGCACAGAGTAAATAAATATGGGACTAAACACAGAAATTTCCAGAGAAAGTATTCTCTTGCAGTGGGAAACCTGGATAGCCTTCCACGAAGTATGAGGGAGGAAGAAAAAGCAAGGAGAATTCAATTTATTTTTTTTCTTTGAAAACTTACCTTTCTTGTGTGGTTTTCCTTACAAGTGTTACTACTCACTCCAGGGACATCTCTGCATTGAAAAATCTTCAATCATTCTGATGCTTAGTTTGAAGTCTTGAATTGCAGAAAAGGGGTGGATTAAGAAGTTTGTGGGTGAATTACAACATTCCTCCCTAAAAGCTAGATCCACACAGGCACCTTACTATCTTATATGCCTAATGAATATATAATTTTGAATCAGTTGTGAATGCCAAAGCTCCTCTAATCCCAACAGACATGCATTCATTCAGCACATAAGGTATTTATAACTAAATTACACATACACTGGTTGCACAGATACTTTTTTAACAGTATCCATTTGCTTCCTGTACTGCTAGCAGGTTGTGGTACAGTACAGAAGGGTGTGCTCTGATATCTGTAATATCAGTGTAGAAGGACAGAAAAGAAAGTATCTCAGAAAAACCAGTGATCATACGTCTAAGTAAAATCATACAAGATATCTAGGTGACTAAATCACACATCTACCAACTTACTATATCTAAGGATATTGAGCAGACACAATAATCTACTTTCCTGGATGTACACAACTAGGATCATGAACTTAATGAAATTGAAGAGACAGCTGCAGAGAAGAGATAAAGACATGTTAACACTTTAATATGGTATTACCAACCCACATACCATAGTGTGACAAAATTATATGGGATTATTGAAAGCAATCAGTCATCAGCAACGGCTGTATATCTATGCTGGTACCTTAACAACCAACAGTGCCAGATCAAGCTTATAAGGAGGACAGGCCTTGTTTCTTGTTGAAACATTGTGCAGATAAGCAGATTTTAAACAGAAGCATAACTGGCAAAATATATGTGAGATAGTTGAAATGTGGCTCTGCAGCTGACACTCAGCCACAGGGACTGAAGAATTCCTGTTTGCTCTCTTGAATCAGTCAACACTGCGCTTCTCCATTTTAAATTTCAAAATCACTCAAATGGCCAGAGTTGTGATATCTGATATTTTGCCATTTCTGACAAAAGACAGTTGCTTTACTCAAACAAAAAGGAAAGGACATAGTCCAGACTACTGAATAAAAATAAATACCTGGATTACAGTGTAGACATTATCTGTGCTTGTATAGCCCCAAACACTGTCCAGAAATTTTAGGGAGGAGCAATAGTAGTGCTGAATGTACAGCAGTTGAATGCATTTATTTAAGACACCTTTTACAGCCGAGACAAAGAAAAAAGCATAAAGAGGCAAAACATTAATAACATTATTGTGGTACACCTTAAAGAAGACTTAATTGATGGGTTTTGGCTTGATTTTCATATAGGAAAATCTTTAGGGCAAAGGAAAAAAGATTTTCTTACTCCCCCAAATATGCCCCAATTCATCACCCAGCATTATACTGCAAATATTCTCAGTTTCATTTTTTTACAGGATTTGAATACTGGGCTTTTTAAGAATTGCTTAAAATGCAGTGTACTATGTGAGGAAATAGATAAAGAATACATTACAAAAGTTTTTGTTCTTAAACAGCATCCTTCAGAGGTAGGAACACAAAAGGCTTTGTAGAAAGAGAGTCTGTCATGAACTGAAGACAAAAGGAAAACTTCAAGGCAAGGTCTGGGAAGGAGAAAAATTACTTGGACAAGGACAGATTTCTGTGCAAAGAGTTAAGAAGTTCAGATTGTATGCAAATGTTAAACCTCTGGGGCCGCCATCAAAATCAGTGCAAGTTCTTGCTGTCACTTAGCCTCTCAGACTACGCATCTCACAGCTGTTAGACAATTGACAATAATGATACCTGAGATTATTGGCCTCAATCCATCGATTTTTACCATTAATTTTCAAGTACTTAACTCAGTCCAACCTGGGATGACACCAAGACTCAGGGCTTTATAACAGCATCAGCTCTGATGTGGCTGGTGGGTCTGATCCAAATCCAAAAAATTTCCAGGTAAGACCTGAGAAACAAAGCTGAATAACACCTCTTTTAAGAAATATCTGAATCAAGATCTGAATAAAGAAGTCTTGGTACTCAGATGAAGTTTCTTGAGGCTCTGGACAGCTGACAGATGAAAAACTCTGCAATTTTCTGCAAGAGTATATTTGCTCTAGGGGAAAACAATACAAAGTAGGAACTCTATGACTGCTTCATGGTCTGTGTCTTTTTAAGTCATTTTTGCTGCTGGTTGCATAGCAGGAATTTCACAGCTCCATGACAACCCATGATGCCCCACAATGGAATCATCCTCCCACTCCTCCTGTGTATTTCTACATTCTTGGGACTGCATGCAGGGTTCATCAGTCTGAGAGGTCATGTCCCAGCATCATGCAAGAACCTTTTGTC
>JAYRBT010000093.1:25130363-25146633 GCA_036023395.1 Myiotriccus ornatus
ACTTGGACAAAACCATTCACAGCCCCAGGGACGGGCTGGTGGGCAAAACCATGACAGGGTTTTTTTAATAAAATCGACATAGGAAATTATGCCCATTGGATTATGTCACATTGTGACTACTACCCTAATTGCCACTTACACAAGCCAGTCAGTCACATCTTAAGCCCTTCCCAAGTAAAAGGTATTTCTATATAGTAAACATATCTGTTTATGTTCTTCTGAGACTATTACTTGTCTTCTTACTGAATCTCTCTCTGGTCACCGCCTCTGTTTCTTAGAACCCAAAAAATCAAGACTTGAAAATTCCTTTTTTTTTGCTTGAAACTCAATACTGTTATGTTAACTCTATAAGAGGTCAGTAAAGTCACTTTCTAAATTCCACCTATAGTTGTTATGTCATTACCTGGATTTCACAGTCTGTTCTTCACACTGACTCTTTTTCTCTTGATCTAAAACACTAAAACATGAGAAAGTTTCTAAAGAAAATGGACATCAGATCCAGTAGAGTACAGGTTTGGGGAGAGTAGATTCACTGTTATAGCAAATTATGCAATTAAAAATAGGAAAAAGAATAAGCCACAACATCTAAACTGAAATCTTAAACCATGTGCATGCATGAGTAATTACCTGAAAAACAGAACTACTTGTGTTATTTAAATTATGTTCCTATCAAAGGAATTTTCTGAATCAGATTCCTTATACATACAAATATGACATTTTGGAAATAGAAACCAAACCCAAAGTAACACCTTTTTTGTGAGTCCCTTAAGGAGCTTTTACCTCAGCCTTTTTTCTTACTCTGTTAAGGTACTGAAAAATTTGTGTTTCAAAATATGATTATAATTCTTTCTTCCACGGTTTTACAGTAATTTGGTAACATTAACTTATTATTTTTAAACAGTTTGAAATATTCAGACAAAGCTCCTGGTATCTTTATGCTAATTTTCATTGTGAGTCTAACAGTCCATATTTTCTTGAACTATTTGGCAATGATGATCATCAAACATAAACAGCAATGCAACTGCCTGTAGTACTAGTTGGGACTTAGACTCACCTCTTTGCTTATCCCAAAGTTATGCACTGGTCCCTGTGGTCTCTGATGTGTCAGCAGAACAGAGAAGACTTCTTAAGAATTTGATAGAAAAAAAAAAAAAAAGGTTTTCCCAAGTGAAAAAAAAAAAATGCTTTCCAAGAAAATGGAAAATACATGATGTTCAGTTTGATGTGCAATAATTAACCATGTATTTGCTTCAGCTTTTTATAACTTTCACCAATTTCAGATTACAAAATCTGAGTTGTGAGGTGTAGAAAAACTAATTAACACAAAGTCCCATGATTCAAGCACTGTTGAGTCTTGGATTCATGCTAGAATGAGATTCAAATGGCATCAGTCTTTCCTTTCTACATGTTACTTTCTGGTGGAAGGGAAACTGTGGTTGGCAGGCAAGAAAAGAGGTGAGATGTTATTCCTACGACATCACAAGGTCCACCCTTCTCAGATATCTTGTAATATCCCGTAACTGCCTAACTGCTATAGTACTAGGCTGTCATGTTGTAAAGTCAGTCTGATTCTGAAAATAGGAGACTCTCTATCCTTACAAAAGACACTTATTTAGGTTTTTTTTTTAATGGAGACAAACACTTGTTTGTGATAGGTAAACTGAAGTAAGCTAAGATAAACTAATGTCAGTTATGCCTTTCATTCATGCCACAATTGGCTCAAAGAGGCTCAAGACAGTCTCTGTGTATCCCATCATTCTTAGCTATGACCAACACGGGTCAAAAAAATCTTCCTATTAGACTGAAATGACAAAGACAGTAAAGACAGAGGCATAATGCTTTTGGTCAGATTGCCTTTGGAGCAATTTGGATGCAATAAACTCAAGCTACAGAACTACTGCAGCTCACAATTGTCCTGCCACTCTATCTAGCAGGAAGAAAAGGAAAGCATTACTACTTAGTATCCCAAGGGTATATCCAGATAATGGAGATGCTGCATGCAAAGGTGACACAGAAATAGTAACTCCTCCCCATCAGCACCAGCTCTTTGCCATCCTTAATACTAACCAATTGTCAAGCTAGAAAGGGGTTCAGTACAAAAGAAAAGAAAAAAAATCAAGGCAGCATTTAGCCTGCTGCTAAGCCTGTGTTACATCAGACACTGTAAATGTATCTGAAAGTCACACTGGAGTTCAAAAGAAACAGTTAATCTGAATCAATTCCTCTGTAATGAGCCCTCCCTTTCAAAAAGCTCTTAGATTTAGGCAGCTAAATGATGAATCATGAGAAACTGGGTGCCTTATTCCCTTGATTGATTTTTTTCTTTACTTTACTTAAAACTTTAAAATGTTATGAGTTACCATCAGCTTTCAGCACAGTAATTTCTTTATCATAGTTTGTATTATATTGCTTAATTAATTTAAACATGGTAATTTTCAGAAAGATGTTTTGACAGTCACTTTTACATAACAAGGAATTTAAAAAAAAAAAGAGAAAGAAGTCATAGATAAATATATGAAGGGCATGATTTCTGTTCATTAGCATAATAAAGGCATAATTAAATGTCAACAACAAATGTTTCTTACTTAGTAAAAATACATTATTTCAGAATAATAATATTTAACATAGCTTACATTCTCATGGTTAAGGTGAAATTAACAAAAAAGTGGGCTTATTGAGAAAATGGCAACTTCATTTATTGCTTAAATGTTTTGTCATGCATAATAATATTTGCCTGGGTAGTCTCTTAAATTACTTTTGCTCTTTCTTGTAATTTCTATGTATTAGTAAAATGTAGGATTTCCAGATCTTCTGTGTGATATCAGATCTGAGCAGAAGAGAACACTGACAGGCCAGATTATGTCATGCTGATGAGTAAAGGTAGAAGTAAATAATAATATGACCTTTAAAAGAGTGGTCTGATTGTCAGTAAAGGGAGTACATCTGTTCTACCCTCTAAAGAATATGAAATGAGTATGAATAAATATTATTAGTTACCTGGATAATAAATACAAACTGCCTTCTACTCCCCTGCGAGTCACTTTGCTGTGATAAAGCTCAATATTTTTGTACACCAACTTCAGCTCCGCTTGATGAATCTGAGAAAAAATGAAACTCAAGTCTTTTGATAGAGGTAATTTTAGATGTGAGAGTACATCACCAAATGTTAAATCTGGAGTATCAAAGATAATCCATAAGTATTTCAGTTTACTACTTCAGTTGAACAGCCAAGACAAGAAGATGTAATGTCCCTGAGTCTTGCTGGGGAATACAAAAAGCCAAACCTTCAGGGTGGTTTGCCTATTTTTTTTTTTTTTAATTTAATAAGGTGATGAAGCAGAAGCTATGATTTATCACCCCCAAAAAATGCATCTTTCACAATGTTGATTGAAATGGAAAGATCAAATCATGGTAATAAACACACACAATATTGTAATGTTGTTATATTGGCCATCAAGCCCACCACCATCCAGTTTACTGCTCACATAGAGTAATCCAGTCTCACTTGCAATGTTATCTGAAACTGCAGCAGTAGTTTCCAAGTGTGAAGGATGGTATATGCCCCATAATGTATACAGGTGCCTACATTTGGAAAGGCAAGTTGTTTCACAGAGATTTGATATCCCCAGCTGGAGAAAAGAGCTTTTGCAGTTTACATGTGTACTTAGTGTCCTGCTTCAAGCCAATGAGAAGATTAGAAGAGGGTGTGTGTACTTCACACAGACTTTCTTAGGGTGGCAGTTTGTGTAAAAGATTTCATCTTGGACATCCATAAGCCAGTGTACTTGAAAAAAATCAATAGTTTTCTAAATTCATTTTGAAAGCATCCATCCACACAATTTTGCAATGAGACAATGTATTTTAGGACAGTACACAGGTTTTCTTATGTCATGTTAATGCTTGATTTCTTTTCTTGTGTTCTCATTCTTGAGTCCATATCCTTTATTTATTACATTTTATGCTCCTGAGAATAATAATTTCTTGTAACTATGGTATATTTTTCTTTTGATCTCCTGAAGGGAGTCTGAAACATATGTACATTAGTGTGCGTATGTGTGTCTAGGAATTAGAAAGGGAAAGGCAGAACATTTTGCAGTGCCTCTGTAAAAATGATGGTGTATTTTTATTTTGCTTAAAGCATTATTCTGACATCTCTACTAATTATATCACAACCCCTTTTAAAAGCAGCCTTTTTTTAAAACAGATATATGCTCTCTTTCTTATATACATTGATTCCAGATCTATCACCATTGCATTGCTTGGTTTCAGCATGGAAAAGAATTATGACAGATAAAAATGGCTTTAGCTATTCATGGCTAGAAGAAATCATTTTCTTTGACTCTTCTACTGTAATATCATTTCTATTTGGAAAAAAAATATTTGTTTTGTTGGGGCAAGTTTCTTTCTTTGTTAGCTTCACACAACCCTTATTTTCTCTGGGTGTACTTTTTTTCCAACCTGCATAGAGGACACTATTCCATGTAGAAATTTTGTTGACATACACTCCATGCTATTTGTCCATCTTACAGAACATAATTAAATTGATATTCATTCTGAATAACATTGGATGTATTCTTTATGTATGAGGATTCCAGTGACTCCAACAGGCACTTCTTCAGCTTTTCCAGAGATGTGGTGTAATCTACAGCCATGTTAATAATCTTGTTTTATTTTTTAAGTCTCCCCCACTTCAGTTTAACAGAGTGTATTGAAAAATATTACGTTTAAAAAATGAAATTAAGAAAAGTTTTGTCTTGATGGTTTATCACGGTTTGTTGGGTTCAGCGTAAACCCAGACCAGTGGATTCTTGCAGCTGAGTCGTAGTTGTCCCTGCCAAGCCTGGCAGGGGAGCAACCAGTCTCGCCCTGGGGCCAATTCCAGCCGCACCCAAACACAGGACATGAGACAAGGTGAACAGGACAGCAACTGTGGCTGACGAGCCAGCCAGGAGCTGATCTACTTTATTTTACAAATGGAAGGTTTTTATAGGGTAAACATGGAAGGTTCGGGAATATGGGCAAGGTATGCAAAATTTGGTTAAGGTATTGGTCAGTTAGCAGGGATTGACAGAGAAAAGGGAAGACACATAAGTTTTCAGATAACTTTTAAGTATACAATTGGTGTGGGCAACTACCCTCATGGGACATTGCCCAATCAGGAACTGTCTGCTTTCTCCTATGGGAGAAAACTTACAGCCTAACAGAATAAGAACATGGACATAAAATGGAGGTCTCAACCTATCTGTCTGATGCAGGGACATTCGTAGCTTTCTGGTCCATGCTGTCAGATGCTGACTCCTTCCACTGATTAAACTCCTCTTCATCCTCCAGCCCATCTCCAGCAATGGTTTATGTTACACTTTGTAATATGTCAATGTTGTCTTTTCATCTAAGCTCAATCCTTATGTCAGCCTTGCTTGGTAGACTCAGCAGAGAAGTGAAGTAGATTTTGTACAAAGAAAACATGACATTGTTCCTGAACTTAAGTTTCAAGGGTCCTGACAACATTTATCAATTGAGTTCAAAGTTTTCATAATTAGAGTCCATTACAGATCAGCCAAAGTCTGTAGTTGAAGGAAATTTTCATAACTTGCTTTTTGGGTAACAAAGGAAATATCTTGAACTATCCAAGTTTTCAATTTAAAAACATTTAATTTTTAAATGTACTTACAAATGTTTAAAACCAAACATTAAATTAACATTTGAGTCATTGTTTTCCCTTTTGTTTAACTGGAAATATGAGGAAGAAGGCATCATTTTACAATTTTGACATCCTTTTTTTCCCCTTTCTCATAATACAGATTATTCCTACATATCCATTTGCTTTCAACTAGAGACAAAAGAAAAGGGGAATGGTATGATGCTTTATCAACTTCTTTGATACTTATTCTATATATATATATATATAAAAAAAAAAAATCTGTTGTGTATGACCAACTATTTTACCCAGTAAGTAAGATCCCAAAACACCTAGTTGTCAAAATGTGAGCAGTTCTAAAGGATACAGTTTATATGACAAAAGAACAACAGAGAAAGAGTCTGTTTGTCTCATATTCAAATTCATGGGAACATTGTGACCAAAATTCTGTAAATTTCAATGAAAATGGGGAAGATTTTTATATGAAATCATCAGGAAAGACAACAAGAAATTTCAGTGGCCTTTGTGTCCCTTTGCATCAGACCTCTGATGAGAGAGGGAAAGCATCTTCTGAGTTTTATTTTCAACTGTTTCAAACGTAAATTTGATCTTGCTGAGATTTCCCAGAGCAAGTCCTTCTTTGTCAGATGCCTCAACCTTCAATGAAATCTGATGCCAGGGATGCCAGGTGTTGTCAAGAATTAATATGATACCTAATTGAACGTCCACAGTGTCCAAGTGTCTTCTATAATACAGCCCTTCCATTGCATTATGTGGGGTTTTTTTAGGTTTCTAAACTAAATTTATTGGTTTCTGCTAAATTGTCTTAGCTAGGCAATGCCATGGCATGGCTTTCCATTCTAAGAACAAAGAAAAGTCAACCTGACAGATCTCTAAGCAAATGGTTTCTCAAAGCACACTGAACCTCAAAACTTCAATCTTATATATAGATTTGGCATAATATGTCAGGAGAGGACTGTGAGCTAGACAAAACAGCAGTGAGTAGGTGGCTAAAAGTTACATTACCTCTATCCCTATTTTGACTTATTGCTTCAGGGTAAATAAGTTTCATTATATAATTTGATTTGCAGGAAGTCTTGGGAATCTTAAAGGCATTTCTAGAGGTGGGGTTTTGATGACTCCAAAATAGTAACTCATTCATTGACAATTAAAGGTAAAATCAGGTTTTATTTTCATGCCTGAGGGGCATAGCAGTTCTTCACAGCTGTATATGCTGCCTAGACAAGCTTCTACCACATAAAGGGTTCATCTGCCAATACATACGGAAGTTTGCAAATACCGTCTCTATCAAAAAACAATTGTCACGTGTGTCACACTAAAACCAATGAAAAAATTCTATTTTCTTTTAATTTTAGCTGTAATTCTTAGGCTGTCATTAAAATGACAGCTCAGTGTTCCCTTGCTAAATCATCAACAGGGAAAACAAATGCTAAATCCTGCACCTGGACAGGAGCAAACCCAGTGTATGCAGGCGGTCAACCAACTGGAAAGCAGCTTTGTAGAAAAGGAGGTGGGGTTTCTGGTGGACACCAATTCAAATAGGAGGCAGGGATGTGTCCTTGCTGCAAAGACAAACAGCAGTGTCCTGGGCTGCATCAGAAGGCCCACCTCCTGATGTGTGGACAGCAAGTTGAGGGAGGTGAACTTTCTGCTGTGACCAAACTCTGGAGCAAAGATCCCTACAAGGTTGGGGAGCCTTCAATACCTAACTGGACATGGTCTCAAGGTGATATGATCTAGGTGATAATATTTTTGCAAAGCACATGAATTTAACTGGAAATAGTGTAAATTTCAGACTGATCTGCCAAGCACTGGGTAGCCTCAGAACCCGTTTTGTAGCTGAGAATCGTCATGTTAAAATAAAGCAAAAATAGGTAGGAAAAAAGAAAGGGGGGGAGGGGGTAGAGCAAAGGCCTACAGAACAAAAAATGCACAAGAGCAACATACACATCAATACACAGCAATTTTTCTATGGAGATAACAAGGTTTGTAACAAATACAATGAAAACAAATTTTTTTCTGAGACACATAGGTGTATTTCCAGTAAGGGAGCTAATATGGTGTTACAGCTGCCTTCCTGCCTGGGTTGCAGAGCTGTACAAGTTTTGCGAGCTTCCTTCACTTTAACAAAAGTCAATCTGCAAATTTCAGAAGGATCATAGAAGGATCATAATATACTTCCTACTAATTTGACTTTGCACCCGGGTATCTGCAGCATCTGTATAGTCCAATTAGTCCCTGTGTTCCCTGGATAAGGCGAAAGCTTTAAGCATTACATTACATATATAAAAAGTTGCAATTCTTTTCTACATCCAAAAAATACACCTCTTTTGATGTAAAAACATACAGTTTATTCTTTGTAAGGGCAGTAGGAAGATATTTTCTATGCTAGATTGCTTTAGACTAACACACAGTGACAGAAAATATATAGACTCCATTGATGTGAAATACATGTGGAAGGCGTTTTTGTCACTCAATAATAAAAACATAGAAAAGTTGGGAAAAGTAACATTGTGCTAAAAAAAAAACAAATTATGTTTTATGAGTAGTTTGTTACTAGCTTCCAAAACAAGGCATCAATTCTCGCAGAAGTGACTATAGCATCATTTGTTTCACTGTGCCTCTGCTAAAAGTAGATGTAATCTTCCGCAGGCCTCAAAGACTTATGATATAGACAAAGAGATTTTGCTGGTTTTAGCTTTGGGGGTAATTTTTCTGGTTTGGAGTTGTTCTGCTTTTTTGTTTTTTCCCAGAGAAAATTGAGGCAAAACACAGTTGATGGAAATTTTCAGCTATGGATTTAGATATTGATATAGTTAGAGCTCTAGACACCAGGTGAAAACTTACATATCTTGGTCAGTTTTTCATTAACCATAAAGCAACATTTACTACTATTGATTAAAGATGAAGATTTTGTAGCCCAGCTGCTAAAAGTCAGCTGCAGACTTCGAGAGGTGTCAATCAGCAGCTCCTTCTGTTTTCTGCAAGGTCAATACATTTTAGAAACATATTTTGTTTTTTATGTCCAAAATGAATATTTGACAATCTCACTTTAAGAGCTGAAGAAAGAGAATAAGGAGAATCCAGGACAAATTTTCTTTTTCTTTATTTTTTTTCCACTGGGGGGATGAAATTGCACATAAACAAGTTAAAACTGGTCTGTAAGGACAGGAGGTATTGTGCCCTCTATTGGTAATTTAGCCGTGGACCTTTCATGTTGTTACCAAACAAGTTATATTTAAAAAAAAAAAAGAAGTCTATGCAGCAGTGAGGGAATATGACGGAAAATTATTTTAACTTTAGTCCAATAGTGTTTGATCCCTACATCTGTGACTAATAGTCTTGTGCAAGCTATTACTTCCTCATTTTTCTCTATCAGTGATTAATATGTACTAGCAGATGTCTTGGTTTTGAGAGCAAGGACCATGTGTCGGTGTAAAGAATGGTAAGAATTGTACTTTATGACCTGACCCCATACTTAAGAGACTCTCAAGGAGAAAATATTCTTTAGAAGATCTGGAACCCTATCCACTGATATAAATAGCATATAGGCATGTATTATGAAATTAATTAATATGCAATAGCAATGTGGTGAAAATGCATAATTTCATTACTATAACCTGGTCTCTTAGGTTGCTTCGTATGCACATTTTGAGGAGCAATCCCCATGTATCCAGCTGTTAATAAAGCAGTGCTTTCTGACCTAGCAAGTTGGTTGGAGAGTTTCTTTCCAGGTTTTCAGTGACAATGTGATTCTCTGAAGTTCCTGAACTGTAGCTGGAATATGCAGGAGCATTTTGGTGCTCAACTCACTTTAAATCCTTTGAGAATTTACAGTCTAATTGCTTCTAAGTTGAAAAGCTTCAAATATTTTTAGGAGTGGGCTCATATGATCCTGAAATAGTTGGAAGCGACGTTTGAGGGTGATGTTGTCCAACACTATACTCAAACAGGGCCACCTACAGGCCCCCAAAGTTGCCAAGGCCCACCTCCAGTTGACTTTTGAACATTTACAGGAATGGAGACTCTACAACCTCTCTAGGCAACCTGACACATTGAAAGTATTTTGTGAAGAACTTGCAGATCAATGGTGACTGGAAAGAGCAGACATTCTAAATATCACACACATAGAATAAGAAAGTCTTTCTATTTGAAACAATCAATGTTGAACTAAATTATGGTTAAGTTATGAAATATGCATTAAGAAATATAATCAGTGTCTTTTTCTCCATCAACCTTCCCTCAATTAAATACATATTAAAATACTTAGACTGAGATAAAGTTATCACGGAACAGGGAAACTTAACTGTCAACTACTAAAAGTGTTCTCCCTGTACACTTTGTGAATCTCTGTCACAAGAACCTGAAAGTTCTGCAAAGACAGATTTGGATGGTTTTTGCAAGCATGGAGAAGGTGCACGAAAACAGTCCCTCAAAGGACTTTGTAAGCTGTGTTTCAGACATACTTGACCACGGTATGTCAAATATACATTCCTTTAGAGTCTTAAGGTGGCCTACAATTACATAATTGTTTTCCCTCATATGTTGCACTTTGATAGATAGGATTTGTTTTGTCTGCCCTGTTGTCCAGACATAAGGTGACTTGACTTAAATCTTCTTAATACGTCTTTCCTTAAAAAAAAAATAGATTCCTCTTCTTATACTTTTCTTTTGATATTCATTTTACTAAATAGTCAGCTGTCTGATCTAAAATACCCTCTTGAAAAGTAAGGAAATTCATACTTGAATTAAATGTAAATCAGCTCTGTCTTTGCTCTTAAAAATGAAGGACTCATACAGTTTTTCTACATGAAAAACCTCTTTAGACTATGAGACTGATAAACGAATACTAGACGGAAATTATTTGGTGCATAGCACCCTCCCTACTCCCTTTTCCTTTGCAAAATATGGGGGTAATACATTTTATCACATACACAAATCAATCAGCAGCTTCTGCAAATGGAACACGGTTGTAATAGCAGGCAAAAAAGAAAGCCTTGGAGAATTATCTTAAAGACAGAGCATTCTCTGCCCATCCAAAGAACAGAATTAACAGGATGCTGTTTAGTCAAACACAAAGGGTAAAAAGTCAGATGTAACTGAGTTAGAAAAGAGCTCAGTGGGACCTCAACTTCAAATTCCCTTGATACCCTTTTTTTAAAGGTCAAACATTCAGGTTGTTTTCAGATTGATTTGCTACAGAAGAATAATTTGCATTAGCTGAATTGTAATTCCTTCCACGGATGTAGATTCCTGGCTCCTCCACCCATATTTTTATGCAGTTGACCCTAACAGTCCATTGTGAAATTTCATTTGCTGGTTAACTTTCTAAACATCATTCTGATATCTTATCAGTTCAAAGCATTCAGTGTTCAGAGTCCCTTTTTGTATGCTTGATTCTTTCTGTATGAGAAAGGTATTGCTATCTCTAGGAAAAACAAAATGGATAGCTGGATAGTCTTTTGCTGGGTCTCATTTTTTTTCAAAATTGCCTGTCTTTATTTAAGCAGGCCAGTTCAGAAATATGTGCTAAAAGTCTCTTATTCTTTGTCCTTGCAGCTCAATATTTGAAGACCAAAAGGAATCTGTGAATAGAAACTCTTTTACATGGCAAAGCACTGATGGTACAGTATTCCTTCCTTCCTCTAAACAAACTGCTCAGGAAAACTGGAAAAAAAAAATATTATCACTCAGTAAAATGGAGGGCAAATGTCCTTTTCATGACAGGTTCTTATGAGCACAGACACAGAGATAAACTTTCTCATCAGATTATTGTTCCATAATCAGAAAATTTCACATGGTAGAGAGAGTAATTTTTATTTCTTAAAAATGCATTTTATTTTAGGATGAAATATCCAAATGAAATTAAAGGTAATTTTGGAAAAAAAAATAAAAAAATAAAAAAGGAAGTGTGTCAGTTGAGAAATGAATAAACAAATGTCTTTGACATTGTTTTAACTTTTGATTTGGTTTTCTTCTGAATCTACCTTTCAAAGAAATTAACTCAATTTTGGATTACGATTAAAGTGCAATAGAATATGGCTCTCCTAAACTTTCTCTAAGTACTTGTCCGAAGATATTAATGATATTTTCAGATCCATTAAGCTTTGCTAGCAGCTTAACAGCAGGTTTGAGGAATTTTCTTTCCAGCTGAACATGACAGATTTTCTCTCCTTTTAGCACATATCAAACCACAATCCAAAGTAAGTGCAAAGGACTCTAGTTGTGCTGGATAGGAAAGATATTAGCTTTTCATAAGTCAGTCACTGTAGTTAATGGCTATCTCATACAACGCTTAGAGTATATCACACAGTTTGCAAATTTGGGAACAAAACAGCAAGGAAGTCTCAGAGAAGTTTAATTAGCTGCACGTCTCCTGCAGCCCAGTAAGCTAGAGCTCCATTAATCACTGTCATACATCTCATGGAGCTATTTGTACCTCCACTGCCTCTTTTGCGTAAAAACACTAGGGTAAAGCAGAAGAATGAAGGAAACACCAGTAAGCCTTCTAGCAATGTAGGATGCCTCTTCTTACTCATTTTGGGAAGGGCTTGCATAGGGTATGAAAAGCAGCAGGCTCCAAGCTTTGAAAGTTCACTAGATGCTGGCCTTATCTTTTAAACAGAAATAACGGGTCCTTCATTGTAAGACAAGATGAAGAGAGATATGAAAAATTACACAAGAAAAAAAATACGAGGCCATGTTTGAGGGGAAATTCTCCTGCCTTTGAACGTCTGTATAGTAAAAGGACTGATCTTATCAATATTGGAAATTATGGGACAAAGGACAATTGATTCTTCTTTTTACAACTGAGGATTTATGTGTCTGACCCTCAGGTGTGCCCACTAACCCACAAATCTGCTCAGATTTTTCTTATTTTTCTCATTGCTCTCCATGGATTAAGTGTTCAAACAAACATACAGAGGTAGAACAGGATTTCTCAGAGTGAAAAATATACTGAATTAACACACCATTAATTCTGCTGGCTATGAATCTCAGCTTTACTTTCTTGCCACAGGGTAAAGCATGAAGTTTTGAGAGACAAACAATTAAAAAATGTATTATTTACTAGAAATTCAATAAAGGAGGCTGTAGGCTCTGAGCCAGTAAAAGGAACGTTGCAGGAAGGCTTTGACAGAATATTTTACAAGTGTTTGGGGTTTTGGAGAAACATGTCTGAGGTCTGGGGAAAACAGGTATGTTAGATGACTATAAAGATTTCATAACTTCTGCAGAGTCAAAGTCCATTTTAAACTGAGCTAGCTGTCAGCTCAGGTCAGCAGACACTAAGATGTGGCTGATGTTTCGAGCAAAGTCATTCCAAGCAACCTTCAGGAGTGCATACATTTGGAACTTGGAATACTTTGGGCTTGCCTGTTCCCACTCTGTGTTCAGCCCACTGGAAGCCTACTGAGGGCTGCAGCCCCCAGTGGAAGTGTTTGAGAGTAAAAAAAGCTGTCAGCACCCAGGTGTATGCATCAGGTATGAGCTTACTTATGACTCTACCCAGACAAACTGACCACTTGTTTGCAGACAGTCAGTCTGCTTTTATTCCTGACTCCAGCACTTTTGACAGCTGGCCATATTTTTAGGGAAGACATCTCAAAAATTTCAAACATCCCTGATGGAACATAGTTTTTACCAGTTTTTGCTTGGAAAAGACTGTGTCCATTTATTTTTGCAGTGCCTAAAGGAGGAGGCCTGAGTCTTCTGCAAGTGAGACTGTTAGATGTAAAGAACTTTATTTTCTCCCTCCTGGCAAACCCCACAATAGTGTGAGCCTGACAATGGCAATATTTTGGCTTTTAAGCCTCTAGAAAATTAACTGTGATACTTTATAAGAGTTTTGGTACCTTATATTTGAAACTAGAAACAGCAAGAAAAACACTATTGTGTTTAGACGTGAAAATGTCAAGTATTCTTCTCATCCCAGTTCTGCATTTCTCAGTACTACAGAAAACATTAAATTGGATCTTCAGATTATGCAGTCCTGACTAGTATAAAGAGTATATCTATGACTATACTACACAAGAGTGAAATGGATAGAGTAAGTTTGGGTTCACAGGGTTTTATTTTCATGGGTTTTGGTGTTTTGTTTAAGGGGGGTGGGAGGTGTTGGTTTTGAAGGGTTTTTTGGATTTTTTGTTTTCTCACTTGCCTGTCTGCTTTGCAAAGGATAACATGTTCCGGGTAAACACTGGCTCCTGATTGGGCTAACATCTATGCCCTCATGCAAATCTGGTAGATCCACATGAATCTGACTATACTACAATAAGAAAAAGAGAAATCTACGAAGAGCAATAAGTTTGCAGTTGTCTGTAAGGTTCAAAGCTCAGCTATTTCAGCAAGTGTTAAGGACTTTTTAAGAACTGGTCACCACCTTCACTATCTGAATACAAATATGCATGGTTTGGTGCTAATTATAATTTTTAATTCCAAAATCTTCTCAATCACAAACTAGTTGTGTTATGCATAAAAACAGATACCATGTTTCTCTGCTGGTTTAAAAGTAAACTGGCAGGAGAAATGAACCCAAGCCAAGAGAGATTACAAATCAGAGTTAAAATTTACTAAAAAAATTACAATGAATACAATGATACTGGGGAAAACTGGTTTTAACCCACAAAGAGAGATTGTATAACCCAGAACTCCGAAACAAGAACAGAAAGGTATTTGTTAGCCCCTGTACTGAGCACCACGTGGTCTCCCTGGGGGGAAAGTAAAAGGGAAGGGAACCTGTTGATAGGGATGAGGTGTCAGGTGTGCCCTGGGCAGCTGCTGCAAAGGATCCATCATTAACAGTCCGTCAGAAATGACACAGGGGCTGTAAAATATGGGTTTGGTTATATTCACGTAGTGATAAACTGGTCCCTGTAACTAGGACAGTTTCTAACTTGGAAAATCTGTTTAAAGGATATTTCTAATGTCTGCATGCATGTGTTCATGTATAACAGTGAAGTTATTTTTAAAATGTACTTTGAAACACCATGTATTTATCGTATGGAAGTGACTAAATCATTTTAGTTTTAACCAATACTTTGACAGAGAAGGCCTTGTCCCGTGAGAGAAATACGTTGTAAAGTCACTTTGACTCTGGGGTTTTATTATTATTTTTTTAATTTATTTTTTATTATATATTATCATAGATAATTAAAAAATCATTTTCTTCTCTTCTCTGTGGGAATCAGCAGAGACTAATTTAAGAAACCAGTGGGAGTGTCAATAAGGAACTATCCCTGCCCTGGAAAGGAGGTGTTTCCTCCCTGAATTCTCTCAAATCACTCTGTTCTTTCCAAGAAGTGATCGATTCTGTTAATTAAATAGGCTGCAGGGTATCACCAAGCTTGTTCTACATCATCTTTTCTGCTTCTGTTTCAAATTCCTCCTCTAAATTCTACATGATTTTACTGTAGAGCAATAAGGTAATTGTGGGAAAGCTCAGGCATGGGTAGCAATGCCACAGCAACAAACACAAAGAGCTTTGCAGCAATGGAAAATTATCAATAACATAAAGAGTTGGTAGTGTTGTTTTATAAAGCAACTTTAGGAAAAGTAAAAGTGAGCATCCAGCACAAACAGCAGGAGGTATAAGATTCAGAATGGGAGGTTTAGTAATGGCAGTAATTTCTTAAGCTATTCTAATAGTCTTAATCAGAGTTCTATATCAACATTGCTATTGTATTTACCTTCTCAGCATCTCTCTTTGTAATGGTACTGCTTTCCAGAGGAGAAGATGAAGTATTTTGGACATTGAGGACTCTAGAATAAAGCAAACTTTGCTTCAAGTACTCTATCCTTCCAGAATTATTTTTGAAAATAATAAAAGGATAACAACTTTTTTTTTTCCTTCTGGCTTATTCACTGAACTCCATCTTTTAAAACCACTTTGACAAACATCCCAGTGTTTAAGGTTGGGAAGTCAAAAGAGTGAATTCACGCAGTGAACCTCCTTGGAGCCGCAGAGCTGCTCATCTCCCTCCAGTTGTGGTTAGCAACTGTGTGGAAGGAGATCAAGGTTTCTATTCCAGCTGGCACTTGCCATTTGTAAGAAGCCAGATAGGGGATGTGACCCTTGGAGAAGAGTGTTAACTGAGTCTGTATGCCAGGAAGATGTTTGCTCTGTCTCTTTCAATCCCCCACTGTAACAATAACAAATAACAACATCTATCTTCTCCTTTCTTTTGTCTATCTGTAAAGCCGAAGTCAATAAGTCCTCTGGACCAAGCTGTCTCTTCACTGGCACATGTTCAGTGCCTAATACCACAAACATGGTCCCTTGGAGACTTCCAACAAAGCAAATACACATTATCTGGCTATTTACAAGCAGACCAGACAACCCAAAGATATTCATTCAATTCTGTGGGTTTTAACAGCTCACAATCCCTGGAGCCAGGCAAGGGATAAGATATTGTTATCCCTAAATATTTCCCAGGTAAACAGAAGTTTACAACTATCGTCTATTTCAAGTGGGTCATCTGTGAGATCTATCCAGACACATCTGACAAGTTATGAAAACTCTTATACAGATGATTTATTGGATACCTTAAAAAAAAAATCTCCTGAATATTAATTTCCAGATAAAAAATGGATCAAAAAGTAAATTGAGATTAA
>JAYRBT010000093.1:25159181-25172371 GCA_036023395.1 Myiotriccus ornatus
CCAAATCCAGTCTCTTTTGTCTGCATAAACCTTCTCTCAACTAATAGTAATTGTGTGTGGGGTGTAATAGCAAATTAGCCCAGGGCAAAACCACGACACTCCTCCAGGTTGTTTAACACTCAGCGTGGAAAATGACTGCCAGAGACAGTAGTCCCTACTGTAAATCTGGTCAGTTTGAACAGCAATGAAATATTTGTCAAAAGTATTCTGAAACTGGCTGCTGATACAGAAATGATCACGTCTAATAGTCTTTTGTACAGAGGCAGCTAAAATTAATTTTGCATGTGGTTCAGATTGACTATAATGAGGGATATCAATAAGGAAGAAACATGTTTGTGCTGAGGTGCTTATACAGACTCACAATTAACTGAGGCAAGAAATTAATTCCTATCCAGCCCTACCAAGGGCTTTAAAGCAGAGATTCCTGTTGCCATCCATGCAGTTGTTAACCACCTTGCTTGGGAGATTTCATTTCTCATATGAGTGTTATGCTGTATCCATATCCCAGTAAAGTAAGTTTTAACTATAAAAATAACACAGTCCATGAGGGTTTGTGTAACAAGATTGAGTTCTATACTTTGGACTGTGGATTTCAGAGCATAACAGGCTACATTTCTAACACATTAGCCACCTCAGTTTGGACTGACACTTGGAGATACTTGAAAGTAGATTATTTTATAGGAATGGGCATTCTTCACTTGTAAAAGGAAAGGCTCTTCCATACCACAAATTGGTGATAAAAAATACAGTAACTGCTGTAGAGAGTATGTATAGTTCTTTGGCATACAGAAGT
This sequence comes from Myiotriccus ornatus, assembly GCA_036023395.1. Classification (NCBI taxonomy): domain Eukaryota; kingdom Metazoa; phylum Chordata; class Aves; order Passeriformes; family Tyrannidae; genus Myiotriccus; species Myiotriccus ornatus. Next base: position 25,159,975 of record JAYRBT010000093.1, read on the forward strand.
AGAAAAACCTTAAGAGCATATTGAGGTCAGCCTATCTACTGGCAGGAATCTAAAGTGGAGAATTTATAGCATTTCCATGTAATAGCAAAAAATGTTATAATAGTGCTTTTAGACAGGCATGCTGGAACAAGGTATAAACAACAAAAATAACCGAGTTGCATCACAAACACATAAAACTTCACTGTAAATGCATGATAAATTCAAGGTGACATAGCTCAAAGATAAAAACAGAGCTGGTGAAGTTCTAGCAGGAGTAAGTATACAGTAGAATTCTTTGTCCTTTTACAAAGCTGAACGGGCAAATGGAGGGCCAGTATATCTCTTTGTTGCATAATTGGCATACTATCAGTGAAATACCCAAATACCATCAACAAGAAATACAGCAAGTAAAGAGGAAAGAGAAACAGGAAACAGCAAGAAACAGTAGAAAAAAAACCATCATAACAGTCTTAGACAAGAAAAACAGTCTCTAGCTGCATATATGTACTAAACAATCTGGTTCTAGAGAGAAAGTCCAAATAAATTTGATTATCTGCCACATCTAGAACAGAGCACAGTCCAGCAAAGAGGATAGGATGTAAGAGCAAGGGTCAAAAACAACTCCTGGGATCCCAGTCCTTTGCTGAGCTGCTGTTTGAGCCCAGGTGATTTCATTTCACTTGTATTTCTCCTCTTCCATTTTCTCAGTCCCATCATATTGATTTACAAACCACTTGGACTGTTGGCTGCATATTCAGCATCCACCATGATGCGTGCCTGGAACATGAGAAAGGCTCACACACATTTATTATTTCTAATGAAGAAGTCATTCTCATACAACATAAATGGTGTTCAGTGCAGCATCCTATTCCACAGGCACAAAGAAACAGATCTCTGCACTGAAGTTTGCAGTCTGTGCAACAAAGGTACCATCAAAATGTTTGCAGGAGAACAGTTTCCCTCATAACCATCTTGTAAGATGGCCATGAGCCAGCTTGAAAGCAACATCTGTTCTGTACGCATCAAAAATCAGTCTGTATGATGCAGGGGTCATGAAACAAATGGAGGCAGAGAAGATTAACAAAAGTTCCAAGGAACTCAGAGACAGACAGGGGCACAGAGAGGGCACAGAACTCACGTTTCAACATCAGCATTTTTTTCTTTTTAACCATCTCAGAAATAGGAAGATTAAACTATGTCTTTGACAATAAGCATTTAAACATTTTGCTTGAAAGAAAAAAAAAATACTAAAAGAAACACAAGGCTTCTCAATATATCTAAAAGAATAACAATTGTTATTATTTATTTGGATTTCTAACAGACCTTGATGAGCTCCCTTGTACAGTGGAATTCTTAAAATGCTGCCAGGGACTAGAAACAGGTGGTGAAATTTGAATGCTGCTGAGGAGAGAGGAGTTCTGTCATTGAATTCAGTAAGGTTATGCATTTAGCCAGAAAAACCCAGTGGAAATGAATGGGGGTTTTCTAACCTGGCAAAAACATCAGAATGCAGTAATCCATGCACCTCTGCTATGATTAGTTTTGTACAGGATACTTATACAAATATAAATTAAACCCTGAAAACAAGGGTATGACTGAGATGCCAAAAACAGCAACATGAAGCAAGTTAGTCAATATTTAATATGACTTTGTAGAAGCTACCCAGGATAGCAGAACAAATTCGAGTAATAAATGCGAGGTCATGCTTTTTATGCACACCACTCTGAACTATTGATCAATGCTGTTTGACTCTATATTTACTAGCACAATTTGGAAAAAAAAAAAAAAGGGCCTGTCATGTAGCTAAATATTTATGAAAATTTTTGCAAAAGAGAAACCACTCAATTTCTGTTTGAACAGATGTCTGGATTCATAAGCATCTCTTTGCTCAGGTTCTTCCTCCAGTTTAGCAGAAATGACACATCTGCCATCTCTCTACTTCCAAGCCCAATAATTAGATACTAAAATTGCAAAGCCAGAAAGTCAAACCAAAGTAACAGAAACATATTTGTGAACAGACTTTCCATGCGGCTTGTAATATTTACCTCCTCAGAATGCACAAACCAAACTTTTCAGAGACTTATAAATTCAACCATTTACACAGATGAGGGTCAGGATCAGGGAGCAGAGTAACATGGGTGGCATTGTTATGGATATCTGCTGTAGACCTCCTGACCAGGGAGATGAGGTAGTTGTTCTTCAGACAACTGGGTACAAGTCATATGGTTGCAGGCTGTGGTCCTCATGTGGAAATATAACTATCCCAATGATCTCTCTCTCAGTTATCTTTGAAAGATGGTAACTGGGAGAGGTCCTGGTTTGCATTATGAGACATGTTGCCAGCAGTTCAGAGAAGATGATCCTTCTTCTTTCTTCAGCCATGGTCAGACACACCTGGATTGTTAGTTCCTTTTCTGGTCTCCCCGGAACAACAAAGATGTGGACGTACTGTAGCAAGTATAGTGCAGGACCACAGAGATGATGCAGGGACTGGAGTATCTCTCATATGAGAGGCTGAGAGAGCTGGTATTCTTCAGCATGGAGAATAGAAGCCTCAGAGAGGATATCTATCCATATTTAATATATCAATATATATTGAATAGTAAATGCATACATTTATTTTTAAAAATTATTTTTATACGTATAAAAATACCCGATGGGGGAGTAAAGCTGAGGGAACCAGACTTTTCTTAGTGGCACCCAGTTATGGGACAGGAGGCACCACTGAAACACAGAAAATTCTATTTAACAGAATAAAAACAGGGGGTTTTGCTGTGAGAGGAATAAAACACTGTAACACCTTCCCTAGAAAGTTTCTGAAGCCTTCCACTGTGAAGATATTCAAATCCCAGAGGGACTTCAAAGCCTTATCTGAAAGCAAGGAAGCCCACAAAAGTAGTACTTAAATAAGTTTAACACTTTTTGAGTGTTTGCTCTTTATAAGCACAAGAAGCTACTTTACCCTAATCTACCACAGAAGCTGTTAGAGATGAAGGCTGCAGCAGTGACCCAATATGTGAATACTCTGACCAAAGCAGCAACTGACAAATGGATCTTTTAAAGCAAATATTAAGCAACCTTTAACTGAAAGTTCTACTTGTTCTACCAAAAATATTCGCTGGGAAGGTGTATACTAGTATATAGGGAAAGTTCAGTTGCATCCAACTGCTGTTGAAAAGCAACGAAAGCATCTGAGTGATAACCATGGTTCCTCAAGTTTCTTGCAGCATCTGGGTGTGGCTATTTAACATTGATATTACTGTAAATGCATGGAAAAGTTTGAGTCCCAAGAACCATCACTCAGATATGAAGGGGGTAAACTCCTGCATTTGTCTCCTTTTCAGTGCTATTCCATTTTCCTAAAGGGAATAAAAGAGCACTTTGTTACTAGAGAGCATATCTGTCTCACCCTGCAAGTCCACAACAGCTAGAGAATGTGCACACACAGGTCAAACTGTGTGACTATCAATGAGGCATGTCATTACAAAACAGGGTCCAAACATCTGTCTCCAGATTCAGAGTCTCAGTGTTGCAGTGTTGCCACTCTCTAAATTGCAGCATCAGCCTGCTGAGCATAAAATTGCCTGAATGCATTAAATGCCATTTTATCTCCACTAAAATTATGAGACCATTTTTTAGCATTACAGAAAAAAAGGGTTAAATTAAATCATTTGGGGGAAAAAACCACCAAAGTTCCTTTTACTTTTACTAGGGGAGTCTCAGGGATGGTAGAAATATGGCTCCATTGGGAAAGACTCTGTCAGCTGCAAAACTTTTTCTGATTTTAAGTAGTTTGTTCGTAAGGTGAGAGGAAGTAGTTGCTGACCTCTCCTGATGATCACACTTACTCCGTACTGAAGCCACACAGTATTGTCTGTAGTAAGATGGTTGGTTTTGTTGCTGGAGTTTTTTTTGTAAAGAAATCCTAACAGTAGTAACACTGTGAGTACTGGCAGCATGTGCTACTTCACCCAAGATACATCCTTCTGGAACAATTCCTTTGCTGATAAGGAAAATGACGAAGGGCCACTAATAGTTATTGTCCCTAAAGTGACTCAAAGCCTGTAGCTGGAATATAAAGATTATAGCATGGCCCACCTAATGTTAATGAAGGCAGAAAGAATGTGCAGACAGTGAGTTACTTGAAGTTTGCCCGTGAAAGGTACCTCCAGCAAGTAGCACATTTGTTACGATGCATAGCATCCTCAGTTAGCAGAGATATAATTAGAAATTTTATTATTAATCTGGAAGCTAAGGGAATACCTTAACATACGGGTAATGTTTTTTTGAAAACTTCAGCAGTGCAGTTACATGGCAGATAGTACTAGTGTCTAACAAGGCACTACATTTTTTTAAAGACAAATATCCGAAGAAATATTTTAGAGAGTATTTTCAAGGCATTTAATGTGTTGATGCCTGGCCTGCCAGATGGAGAACTGAAAGGTGCCACAAAATGAGAATATTCTGGCACTTCATTTCTCAGCTGAGATTTGGTAACATGGAGGAGAGGGGAGGGGGGAAAAAAAGTATTGTAGAGGTTCTTTTTCCTAATGGTCAGTTTGGGAATGTTTCAGGCAATTAACAGGCAGTCTGCTGACTCAAGACCATATGAAAAATTGTTTTACACAATATGCTCATTTGGGATGCTGAAAAAAGTAAGTTCCCAAGTTATTCAATTTGAATATTTATATGAAGAAAAAATAAAAAAACAATGCTGACAACAACTAGTCTCCTGGCTGGAAAGTTTCATTGAGTGAAATTTCTGTATTAATTTTAGTGCTTTCGGAGAACAGTGCTGAGAGTGAAATGTTTCATCCCTGAATAAGAACTGCAACAGCAGATGAGTTCAGCACACAGAACGCTCGTATCACTCACTTTCCCTTTTTACCCAGACTGACAACACTTTAAAACATAAAGGAGTCCCCTACCTAGATCTGTGCTAAAAAAAATAAAATCACAGCATAAAGGTTCTACATGTTTGTTCATTTTGATAAGTGGTGTTGCTCTATACTTAAAAATTACAGACTTTTCTCTTGTTTATTAACAGAATGTTTATTTTGTAATAGGACAGACATAGCTGAGCATGCCAGATACAAAATCTAAAATATCCCAATGCTGATAGATTTTGCTGCTTGATGATTACTCTCCGTGTCCCATTTGTTGGGTAAAAAAGTGTATATTCTCACTGGTTCTGTATTTTGAAATCTGTATCACAAAATCCAGGCTTATTATTAATAAGACTAATTATCCTTTTTTTTTTAATATTTCCCTACTAATGTAGTATGCAATCCCATTCCATAATGGTCCTTACATTACTCTGCTTTTAGACTATGGGATACTTAAATATCTGACTTTTGAAATAGTCCCATTCTTCTGCCGTACAACCAACTTGAACTTAAGGTTTACTCTGTATTAATATGTTAGATTTTATGTTGGGGGTATTAGAGATTCATGTTGTAAAATTTTTTCATGAGATAAGATACATTCTTGTAAAATACATCCTGTTTCTTTAACCACTTTCACTTCATACCCTTTAATGTTTTATTAGTCAAATAATCCGATCTGTAATTTGAGTATGGCAAAATAATTTTGAAAAGTCTTGAACCCTGGCAAGGAGAATTAAGACAAAATTAGGGATGTATATTCCATCTCCTGAAACTTATATACCAGTTAACCATTGGCAAACATTAATCTGGTAACTCACACAGCACTGTCCAAAAGCCCTTAGTTTTCCTAGGGAGCTGAAGTTAAAAAGGTAAGAATTTTTCCTTGAATAATATTACATATGGAATAAGGAACGAATGGAAGGCCAAAAGAATAAAGAAAGATCAGATTATTTTTCTCTTCTGATCCACGAATTTGTAGTAACAGATTTATTTATTTTTTAAATTGTTGTATCCATTTGTGCTGAACCTGATTTTATCTATCAGTGGGATCCATAATATGAAGAAAAGAATTTACTCATGAAGCAATGCTATAAAAAAAATATTTTACGCTGAACAAGCTGCATGTGGAGAGGATCTGGAGAGGCTATGGAAACCAAGCTGAACTGCAGTAATAAAAATCCTGTGGTGTATTGAACTGCATTGTTGTATAACGCAGTAACACTGTATTGATACCATGTATTACAGTTATGTTTTTTATTTCAGTTTATAAGATTGTAAACTGCTTGTTGTCAGTGAATTTCCTCACTTCACAAGGGCCTCCTGAGCTGCAAGAATTTCATTCAATTTCAAGGCTGGATTGTACAACATGTTGCTTATCCACAAAGCAAAAGACATTTCCTATTCTTCGGAGCTCAAAAAACCAAGTGGATAAAGAATATAAGAAGGAATAAATCACCCTCATTTCACAAATGAGAAACTGAAACAGGGATTAAGCTTGCTCTGGGCACACCAGCCCCAGGAACTGATGGACAGGCCTGATGGATAGACCCCTGTGATAGAACTACAAGTCATTTCTATTCAAGTCTGCCATGTCATAGTTACACCTATTTAGAAAGAAAGAAAAAAAAAAGAAAGAAAAAAAAAAGAAAAAATTTTTTAAAAAAGTCTTTTTCTATATCTTGAATATATAAATCAGAGTTTCATTTCAATTATTTTATTTAGAGCTGTGAAATTTCTGAAGCCCATTGACCTGTGAAATGCAAATGGATTTCCCTATAAACTGTCCTTGGGAACTTGTTACCCTCCAAATAAAAATCAATTATTTCATTTATGGCTTACTTATTTCTAGATGGTGAACCAAAAGTGCCTGCAACAGTATGAAATAAGACATATAATTTTCTCTGTAGGAAGTGTGATGCTCTTTTCATGTTTTACCACTTAAATGATAGTTAAGGGTAAGAATCATTCCATACCGTTCTAAATATGTCAGTGCTACGTCTCATCATAGTTAGGGGGCTCTGAGGGACAATTCAGTAGGCACATTAGGAACAGCTACAATAAACAAGTAAGTGGCGGGTCCCAGGTATATTTACTGTACTGTATTCCTGGGAGTTGTCCCTGAAAGAACAGTCTTCTGCTTCCAAGAACTCAGACTAAGTATGCAACTAAATAAATGGCAGCTAAACAGCAGAATGATAGCTCTGTACTAAATTCAGCCAGGCTTCCTGCAGAACTTAGCAAACGTTTCCAACAGTACCTACTGTTATTTTGACACCAGAGAAATCAGAACAGTGCTAAGGACGTGACTTAATTTTGCACAAGGCTTCACAGTATAATTAACATGTTTAAAACATAATAAGTCACTGTAAGGGGCCTGGTTACAGTATCCTATTAAAAATAAAAGTTTCCCAAGAATCTAACTGGGATAATGATTGGAAAATGCCTGTTACCCACAGGGCTCTGCTGAAGGACCGGTGGCATACAAAAATACAGCTTGCCTGCAGCTCAGGCATTTGTAATCCTATGAGCTCAGACCTTTGTTTTCCTGTTCCACCACTCTCGCAGCCACCCACCACAAAGCGTTAAAAACACATGATGAAAACTCCTCCACATCTCAAGACAAATACAATAACATCAAAATTATGGCCCAGAAAGAAAGACCTTTGGTCGAATACAGAGTTTGATTCTCTAGGTTAGATTTTATTGAGTTTGGTATATTCAATTTGCTTGCCTGAATGGGGCATGATGTAGGGATACTTTTTCTAATGAGCGATTGTGACCACAGCCTGGAACTTGTCATTCCCAGGAGTTCAGTTGCAAGCAAAATATCTGAAAGCAGAACATGGACCACACACACTCCAGAATCACTACGGGGAAATAAGCTTTTCTGTTGTCTGAATTTGCCCCATGGTTGTCTAATCAGTATGCCTGTATCTTTACATTCAGAATGCGGACCTTAAAGGGCTGAACTCGTACCAAAGCTACGACATTTCTCACCCCATCCCTTGCGAGCTGTGCATTCCTGCTGTTTGTCAGTCTCATTGTAAGGGTTTATTTATTTGAAGGGAATGAGTTGCACAATCTGAGATTTGCTGTAAATGCAACAATATCTGGCTTCCTTTCAAAAAAATAATAAATATGGATTTAGTAAATTTAGAGTGCTACACACTATTTGCTGTTGAGTTTGGTCATATTAGCAACAGCCCATGATGCTACAATGAAGGGTATGTCAGTGTGTCCAATATAAAACTCTTGTTGTCTAGTGTTTAGTACTCAATCAGAAAACCTCACTCTGTGGTGAAATTTAGTATATAGTGTTTGCCCTGTACATTTTCACTGATGTTTCATGTTTAGCTGTAGGTTTCTAACATGTAAAGCCTTGAAAATAAAAAATGTAACAATGGTGAACGACAATTTTTATCATTTAGGATTATCTTATAGTCTGAAATTCAGCTGTGATAAACCCTATATGAGTATGAGGAAACAGATGGTTTTCCATTAAATTCTCAGAGCTTTTTACATTGATAATGAACTTCTTTATTATCAGCTTTTCTGTATTGGCTGATTACTAGGACATCCACTGTCTTTCTTCTTTACCCCATTAGTTCCCTTTTATTAACTAAGAGCAGCATCTGCTGAAGAGCAGGGTACAAAAGTGACATATTCTAAATTTATTGGTAAAGCTGCTACAGAAGGAAAGGACAGCAAAGGACATTTTTTTCTTTTGAGGACTTAAAAAATATATATGAGAAATTTTTTTTGTCTATGAATTTTGGCATGTTTGAAACTAATTATAACAATTTGGGTTGACAGCATAAGTTACTTTTTCCACGAGAAGGAACGAAGTCTATGATCTGAGCCGAGATCAATATGTAAAGAAAATTAACCTACTGTCCATCAGTAAGCTAAGATTTTGTGGTATTTAATCATGCTTTTCAATGCTAAGTGGGAATTCTAGAATCTTAAAGAATCAGTGTTTAGAGAGAAGTGAGGCATGACCGCTTTCATCTGTGTTACTGAATTAGGGATTTGTAAACAAGCTTTGATATATGACTATAAAGGTCAATTCGTGTTTCCTTCTATGTTTTTTTTGAGCTATGTAATTACTCTAGGGGCAACACTTTTCACACAGAAATATTTTGAGGGTGAAATTTACTGCTGTATAAATTTCTTTCTTAGTAGCTGAAGTTGGAAATTTTAACTTCAAATTTCTTGGTCTCTCAATGAACATGAAGAATTCTTGTGTTAATTTTCCTTAGATGTATTACATGGCGGATTTTTTTATATTTAGAAATAGATCTGAGGTAGACACTGTAATTTTGAACTGTAGCAAAATAGATGCAAGTTTTCTATATCTGCATATTAAACCGTTGCAAAACATGTTTAAGTAGGAATCATAAAATGTTTTCTGTTAAATTTCACAGAGGATTTTGCAATACTTCTATGTAACTCACAAATTTTAGATCTCATTTGATTTTATCTTCAGCTCAGTATTCATAAAATAAAGGGTAAATCTTCTCCTTTCAGCACTATATAGTGTTCTTTCTTGCTCTCAGAGATTATCTTCAATTAATGTAATCCCTTTACATATCTTTTAGCAAAATATCTGCCTTAGTTGCTTTGATAAATGATGTGCTTTAAGGAGAATCTACAAGCATTTGTTAAAATCATAAGTATCTTCAAGAGGAAATGAGAAGATTCGGGTAGATTAAATGTTCTATAACTAAATGTAAGTATAAAAGAGTGCAGCTCAAAGATTGATAATTCATTTGCTTAAAAAATCCAGGTGATCTGTGTGTAAACTTATATTCAACCACAAAAAATAAATGGCACATTAGATACTTGCTTAACTTCTGTGGCTCCCAGTAACTAATTGTTCTTTTTGTCACCCATTAGACTGAGTTTTCTGAAGTTTATGGAGAAACTCCCAAGTCTGAGGTAGGGTGGCTTTAGACTGGCAAAATGAACACTTATTTATTGTAATTCCCTACTTCAATGACATATTCTGCTTTTTTGTCAGAGCTTTTCTCTCTTCAAACAAGATGAGTTTCCAGTCACTCTGTAAGTTTTCCCCAGTGTTTTGCAGTCTCCAGAATAAAAGTATATCTTTTCAGCATAATGAATGTCACAGCATGACTTTTCAGCCAGGATTTCACAAGGGAAATTAGAAGTGTGATCACTGAAAGGAGAGACACACATGACCTATGGATTTAAAATTTACAATTCATTTATTAAGTAGCAGTATTGTGCTGGGTAAATAGCAATTTCAGTCTAGAGCTTTACACCTCTATTCAACGATATTTGCCGCCCTCACAGTCACCCCAGTTTGGCCCAGTGCCTCACTTTCCCCTCCATCTCCCACTAGAGCCATGGCCTCAGGTGACTGGATGCTTGCTCTGACCTTCCAGCATCTTGGGGTTGTACGGAGTGAATTCTCAGTGGACTCACAATTCTGCATGCTTCTGTGTGTGGATGGTCCCCAAGAGATGGACAGATACAGCCAAGGTCTCACTTACTCACGTGCTACTTTTGTATAGTCTTCACTCCATGACAAAGGCCGTAAATTCTTTTCAGTTTGGGTAATCTCCATCTGCTGTTCTGAGGTACAATTCATCAGCTGTTATGTTAGTAAAATAGACATGATGCGTTGCAAGCAAGGCTGTTTCTTTCCCACCCATCACACCCCATTCCCCACGTTCCCTCCCACCCCTCCACCCGGGCATCTTTGCTTTCCAAGGCTGAGAAGTTATCCTATTGCAGTTGCTAAAACTTTTGCTTTGCAAAGGCCAATGTCCTACCTTCAGTTATGAGAGAGGAACCCTCCCTTTAGGAACTTCAGCAGAAGTATGATAATGAGATAGCAGTCTGCCAGACTAAACAAGCACATTTCTTACTGTTTACCTGAATCTCTTAGACTCTGGAATAAGCCAAATTCATGAATTGGTACATGGGGTACCCCAGCTTCCTTTTCTTTTCAAAACCATTTAGTTTCAAGTAACAGTCTTCTGAGGCAGCTCACAATTCCACAAAGCTCTAAAATTATATATATCTAAGCTCTTCCTGTACTTTATGGAAAGAACCTGCTGCCCTCTAACCCAATACAAAGGGAGAGGATTAATAGAAACACTTTTTGATTGCTTCTTTTACTGGTCTTACTGGCAAAATAGTTTCAATGCTTTGCTGAAACAGCGTGTGTATTTTTTCCCTGACAGTAACAACACCATGAACCACAGACTGTTATTCAGTTGTCATGCAGACATAGTGCTTTCTGCCACACATTGATTTGGTGGAGAGGCTGTCAGAAACATGCCAGCTTGTATGCTACATTCACATATGCAGTAACATTGGTGCAGAAAGAACAAACTGGCTGGGCACAAGTCACATGGATGCATTCAGGTGTTCATGGTTCCAGCTCCTCACAGCATTAGTGTCTCTTCTCTGGGAATTATTATACCTTGGTTTTTTTCCTCATCTTTTTGTCTGAAAAACACATGATGGCATCGGATTTTTTACCAGTACTCTAACACAACCTATAATCCAAACACAATGAATTCCAGGTAGCATTAAGTCAATGGAAGTTATAAATCCTTCCTTGAGTTCACATTTTCATTGAAAACATGCGGTAACCCTGCTAGTTGTGTACTATCACACTGTTGTGAAAAGTCTCCTGTCTGCCAGCATCTACAAAGCATACAAAACTGTCCTCAGTGAACAGTGTGCAAATGTTATTTCATACTTGGTTCACACAACAAAAATTAACTGAAACCTAGGTAATATTTGACATAAGTGTGTGCACACATACACAAAAACATGGCAATTTATAGTATGAACACTTTAGTCTAAACGCTTAAGTGAGGAAGGATCGTTCACCCTCACTAACAAAATTCATGCTGAAGTCTCATCCTTTACTAAGTCAGCCTGACACACTATGGCCATGACAGAACAATAAACTTTTACTTATATTTTTCACAAAATTATCGCATATTCCTCTTGATTCACCAAAATGACAGAAAGGAACCCTTTCTTCTTGCTGTAGCTGTCTGTCATGGTTTGATGCCAGCCAGCATGATGTCCTTTGACATGGAATATTCCTTTGGTCAGTTTGGGACACCTGTACTGGCTGTGTCTCCTCCAACTTCCCATACAGCCCCAGTCTCCTCACCACTGTGCCAGTGTGAAAGTCAGAAAAAACCTTGGCTCTGCATAAGCACTACTCAGCAGTAACTAAAATATCTCTATACGATAAGCACTGTTTTCAGCACAAACCCAAAACATAGCAACCTTCTAGCCACTGTGAAGAAAATTAACCCCAGCCAAAATCAATACACTGTCAAATGCAACTTCTCTGAGTCACCAGTTCTCCTATATGCCTCTTCAAGTCACAGCAGGATGCCATTCTCTTGCTCTATTGACACTGCAGCCCTTGTTACCACCAATCTGGTTCACCTTAAATGCTCTTTCTTGCAAATGCTTATAAATAAACATTTATCAATTTGCCTAAATATTTGTACTGAAAATGTTCCCTTTTTTGT
>JAYRBT010000093.1:25187142-25207906 GCA_036023395.1 Myiotriccus ornatus
AAAATCTAGCCATCTCACAGTGCTCATGATAACTTTTGTTAGCTTCTGACTGTTATCATCATAGCCATCAATTTTTTGAGTCATGTCCTGTGGCATCTCATGCTCTGTTCTGTTCTGTTACCCTCAGGTCAGCACCTATTCATTTGCTTGCAACCCTAACAGCATACATAACCCTAAAGTTGGATATCTACCAATGCCTATCGGTACAGAAACAAATCTTACCATCATATCAAGGAAGCAAAACTAAAAACATCCATCACTGATGCCTGCACTTTGATGATCTCCTTATCTGACAGCACTGTGAATTTGCCTGGCGTGTGACAGAATCTAATCAGCATCAGAGTACTAGCCTTTTATTGCTCAGAAAAATGCAGAATCAAAAAGCCCTCTCAAGATTTTTCAGAGCGCTTTTATATTTCCACATACTTTTTTTCTTTTCTTTTTTTTTTAAGACAGTTCGACATCCCTGGCTATTTCTGTCAAAGAAGGTCTATATGAATCCTCTCCCAGGTTACAGTGCAGGGTTCATGAGCTTCTGTTTTATACATGCTCTTTACTAGATGAATATATAGACCGATGTATGGGGCTATAACATGCAAGAAGCCTAGAAAACTTCTCACTGATAGATGCTATATAGCATTAGGTAGCTCAAAGCTCTAGCACAAGGTAGAGAAAATTATTCTTCCATACTTACATTGTCTCAAATATTTTTCTACCCCAAGACAATCCTTCATCTCATCCAAATTCAGTGCTAACAGCCCTAAAGAACATCTTAACATCACCACAACAGGCAGTCAAGATGATTAGGAAGTGCAAGTTCCCTTCTTATGCAGGCAAGAGTTAAAAAAAGTCAAGAGGAAAACTGAGACTAACTAATTGTAATTGCTGCAAGTAGGCATTCTGCCAGTTTCCTAAGAGTAGGTTATGTTACATAGTCTACATATAGCAACATGGAGGAGGAATGGGAAAAGCTTGGATTTATCCTGTGTCAGTTCCTCAGCTGGTATGAATCAACAGAATGCCACTGACACATAAGGACCAACCTATCAGCCCTGCTCAGGAAAGGTTGTTTTCTGTCATCTTCAAGTACTCCCAAGAAGAATGGCTCATGAGGAGAAGCTTGTCTGACTTGCACTAAAAAAAGTGATTGAGGAAAACATTTAACATCTGTTTTGAGAGATGATTCAATACTATGATGAGTCTTGGGCTCTTCTCAAGAGATTTCTGTGGTGAGTTGTGTGGAGATTAAATGTCAGGAGTCTTTGATCCTGTTTTAAAGTGGACAGGTTTTTGCCTTGTCATGGTTTTAGCACGAAGACCTCAGACCCAAGAAGGTTGCAGGAGAAACTAAAACGCAGTTAGCACAAACCCTTTGACACCTGTTACCTCCACAGATGGTAAGGCATTGAAGAAAGCTCATAAGAAGTACTGAGATGTTTGAGATCAGTGAGTTGGAGAACTACTTTAACTAAAACCTAGAGTTTATTCTTAAGTAGAATAATACAGTTTGTGCCTCCTTAAAGGCAAGGACTACTTCAGAAAAGCTATTACCTGCTCTCCAACATGAGAGAGGAACCCTTAGGATATCTCTCGTAATTTATTTTGTCTCTCACGTTCTCCTAGCTCCATTAAAAGAGGGATCTGTTGGTTTGTTGTACCTCAGATATGCCAAAGAAAGTGAATTTATTGTGTGAGTGGCCTTGTAACTGTTAAATTATACAGCTTCTTTCTCAACTAACCAAAGAAGGAACCCCTTTTAGTCTAATTACAGCCAGAAACTCTGCTCTCTTCTGTTTGTCTAATTCACTAACATTCCTCTTGAAACTAGAACAGAAGCTGTTTCTACTGCAGAGAAACCAACAAATTAATTTAAAAGAGGTGTAGGTTTTAGACCAATCTGAAGTGAGAATAGGCTGGCCAACATCAAAAGAGCTTGAAAGAAAGTTTCTGCATTTTGCTGCAATTGAATAGTTTTAGAAACTTCGTAATAAGCTATTACGATTTTGAAAGAATCCCTGCACATGCACAGTTATAGGGAGAGGAGATGTTAAATTTGTTTCCAGCTCCTATCAAGTGTTTCAGTGAGAGCCCCTCTACCCTCTGTTTGAGAGTCAGTGTTGTCAGGGCTGTGCCACTGGGATTGTGCCATGTGGCAAAGCATAACACACCCATTTTTCAGGCTGACGGTTTCTCACCTTCTACAAGCAGTAAATTAATCATGAGGATTTAATTGGACTTGGCTATATGACTATGAGGATAGTTCCATTCTTAGCAATAAAGAAATGGCAGACCAATTCATTAGATACACTGCTGGTATTTCAGTCACTATTTAAGTCAGTGTTCAGCTCAATATCTTCCTCTTCTTATTATCCCAACAGTCATTTGTGTCAGCAGTATCCAAGGATACCTATATTTGCATGGAATTATGAGCTTCATTACTTTTCTTCATTCACCATCACACAGCGGGAAATTCATATTAAGCATAATCTGCACTAAATTCTGCCACTCAGAAGCAGAACAGTTGTACGCACATTAATAATATGATTATGTATATATATATGAATATACTTAGCCACAATACACAGTCTCCTAGAGTGTTGTATGAAAGGCAGGCATTGTCATAACTAGTGCCATAGCTTAGGGGGCTTATATGAGTTTAAGTAAATTTACTGAATTTCGTGAAAGCATCTTTTGAGCAGGCAGGCTCAGAGAAAGTGCAGTAGGTGAGTCCCAGTGAGGTGTCTGCAGAGCACATCACGTTTACATCAAGAAATTAGCACACCTGAGACCCAGATGTCATTTAAATCTGAGGAAAGAGCAGCACATTTCATTGCACAGGCACAGAGGAGTGAACTACATACATTGACTAGCATCAATTTCCCCCTTCTATTGCCTCATTTCTTTTGGTTGGGGCTGAAAGTGAGATCACAGCTATTTGCTGTTTTCTTGAACGGGAAGGGCTGAATGTCTGTCTTGATTTGCATCACAGATTAAAAAAGCAAGTGAATTGCGGAATAAAGTTACTGTAGGTTAAGAGCGAAAAGTACTACCACAAACTTTTTAGTTCATGGCACATCTTCTCCCTATCTGTTCAGCTACATGCTAGACCTACTGCCAGGCTCACTGAATTTTTGCTTTTCAGCAATGCATCCAGGTATGCTCCTCTTTAGACCCCTGTGTGTTTGCCGTTTAGGTCACACCAAACCCAGGCACTCATGAACAGCCCTCCCAGAGGTGGAACCAGGTGCCCAGGGTCTCCAAGCTGAGCTGCTCCCACCCCAAATCTCCTCTGCTTTCTGCCTAGTATATCCTCTGACCCTTGGCAACTCTTCATTCTGACCTTCTGGAACTTCTTCACCGCTGTCTTAGTCCAATTTCACAAGCTGTGCAGGGCAGCCTGTGCCATGATTAATGAACACCTCAAATAGTCAAGAGCCAAGATATCTACAGCCCTAAGGTCTAGTGCTTTGTTTAGCCCTTGGGTCTTTTCTCTCTGTCCTCATTGCCTGACTTCTGAAGGATGCTATCCTGTGAGTTCTGCAAAACAAAGCAGAGTCTTAGCACTTGAGTGTTCTTTGACCCTCCTGCGTCAGTAGCTGTTAAACATCAACTGGTACACATCACTAGTGTCATCTTTTCAGCAGACTTTTTCAGCCTCCACCAAACACGTAACTAGTGCCTCCATACTTTCTTGAGCTTCATGTCTCCCTGGAGAGGTCACCCAAGGGCATCTTCTGCTGCTCAGTCTCATTGTTCAGGAAAGCAAGTCCAGGAGGGGTTGCAAACACACAAAAGTCTCCAGAGAGACAAGCACTAAGGTACTGTGAATCACAAACAAACCTATTCCACTGAAGGTTTTAGGTTTTAGTTTTTGAAGAACATTCTAACTTTGCTGCTTTTTTTAATCTGTTACCTGATTCACTTTTTCTTTATTCAAGATTGTTCCTCAAGAGTACTTTAGAGTCAAATAGACGTCTTCTGGGTTTTCTGTATGCAACAGCTTCATTAAAAAAACAGCAGAGAGATACTGAGGCTAATTATTTAGTAGGAAGCAACTCTGTGTGGTATACACTAGAGCACTGGATTCAGATACAGAAATTCTGAGGACTCTTAATCAGTGTGACTAAGACTTCTGCATGACTAAGACTTCTGTCATGCACCTTTTTAAGATTAGGGTGCTGATATTAGCTTAAAGAATTTGAAAGTTGAAGAGAAAGTTTAGAAATAATTAAGTGGCATCATTCATTGGATTTATATCTTACAGCAGAGAATTTGCAGCAAAATTTAATTTGAAGCGTTTGTATCCAATCTGATGGGAAAGAAGAAAAAGAAGAAAAACAAATGCAGAAAGTTTTACTGCTTTAACTGCACACTATCAAACTGTAGTGAGCCAGAGAGCCAGTATTAGATAATTTGACTACACTATTGCTCTAATAGAAGAGAGATGTCTGATTTTTCCAGATATGTCAGAACCAGAAAACTCAGATACTGTGAGATCACCAAAGACAAGTACATTAAACGCTTAAATGAGAAATATATGTTAAATATCCTTAAACTCCCATCACTAAATTTCATGTAAATCTCAGCTAAGAAAATAATTAGGCAGTGGTGTAGGAACTGCAGAGCTGATATCCTCTTCCTCTTTTGCTTCAACTACAGAATAACCTAAATGTTCTCCTTTCTATACATGACTTTCTGTCAGATTTTTTTTTCCAGATGAAAAGTATCATAGGTGTATCTCACAATAGTTCTTCAATCCCACTTAGTACTGAAGCATTTCTATTCAATTCTCTTGTTTGTGCTTTTATATACAGGGCACATTTGTATCAGAAAAACTAAATCAGTCACAAGGGATCTAAGAGGCAACAAACCACTGAACTTTCATTATTTGCCTTTAGTTGCACATATGGTTTGCTGATAATTCCTCATTTCTTCCTGGTTGAAAGAAGTAGGATGGAAAAATATTTTCTTACAGAAAAATATGCTCAAATATTAGGACAAAAAATAAACCCTACACAGATGTAGACCATCAAAATAAAGTTGACCTTCACTGAGAACTGTTTATTTTAAACCAGAATTAATAGCAATAAGCAAGTAATTTTTGGATTCTAGTCAAATAGTGAAATATCTACTAGGCCTTTGAAATGTTTCCTAGATATGATGGTATTTATTTCATGTGAATATTTTTAGAAAAAACTTGTATTACTTTAAGACTATTTCTAAAGGCCTCATTTTTGATTATGGCTGAGGGTTCACTTGTTTCCTTCTTTAACTATTGCTATGAATCTAAAAGCTGCTCTCCTTCCAACTACAACAGAAGTGGGAAACATTATTTGAAGAGCTCACTTAATACTATTTGCAAAAAATACATTTTTAAACCTGCACAATAAAAGTAAACAAATCATGTATCATTTTTACTTGCATCTGGAGTCTGGTTTTCCACTCTGCCTACTAATTCTATTTTAAAGGATTTTTGAAAATTACACTTTTTTCTTTTTCTTGAGGAAGTTACTAAGTATACACCGTATATGCACGTATCTTGTTTCAGAACTTCTGCTTCAATTACAGTGTGATTTTTTGTGATTTAATGTTTAGATAACCTTTTTTTATTCAACCTTATCCTGTTACATAAACACTACACTCCCTCTTTTAAGGTCCATATTCATTATATGAATACTGTGAAATTAGATATTAAGAAAATAATGTCTGTATAACCTTAATGTGATTTAACCACTATTTGAGTTTCGCGGATCACATGAGAAATGGTTGGGAAAGGCACACAGCCCTTTCAGAGTATCGTAGGCCTAAAGATACAGGGTTTAGATATTTTTCCCAGAGTGCTTGTAAGTGCCTGTTGTCAAGCTCAGATCCTCCTGCAGCTTTGATAATGGTGACATCACTACCCATTTTATAAACAGAAAACAGAAAGATGGTCGAAATCCTGGTGTTGTAGAAGGCAGTGGTAACCCCACTATTGGCTTCACAGGCAATCAGTATTTTATTCAGAGATGTTGGCTTCCTGTGAGACAGCCAGAAAAGAAACCATGCTAAAAATGGTACCTTTGCCAAACGGTATCCAGTCTTTCAGGAGTCAGAAGAACAGCATGGAAATTTTCAACTTGCTAAGAGAATCTCATTGCTTCAGTGAGGGAAGGGGAGTTGTAGAGAGCGTTTAAGACTCCCTTGAGCCTCTTCTTCTCCAGGCTAAACAATCCCAGCTCCCTCAGCTACTCACCACAGGACTTAGCCTCCAGACCCTTTACCAGCTTCTTTGCCTTTCCATGGACAGGCTTCAGCACCTCAACATCTCTCTTGAAGTGTGGGGCCCAGACCCGGACACAGTACCTCAGTACCTCAGTACCTCAAGTGTGGCCTCCCCAGTGCCAGGGACAGAGGGGCCCACCATAACATCCCCTAGCTCATTCAGTACTCTGAGATGAAAATGTTAGCTCTTTTTTAATAGATTTGTGCTGAATGAGCATTTGTATAAGATGAATGAATCAGCTGGTTATTACCAGCTGAGTGTATTGACCAGTGTGTAACTGTCTCTGAGTTTGTTAAAAGAGTGTAAATGCCTTCCTGCGAACACACTATACAGACCAGTAATGAAAATCATTACTGTATATAAGTCAACTGTATATGTTATGTAATATTGCTAACTTGCCATGTAGTTTTAAATACACTCAAATAAGTAAAATTTTGTCTGCAGTATTAAATCCGTTATGGGCTGAATATCTGAAAGAAACAGGACAGTACTGAACTCCAGCATACTGTATGCTCTGTCCAGTGCTTGCTTTCCTGACTACCATCACTGAAACATTTAGATAGTATCTCTGATCTTCTGCTCTGCATAATCACTCAAGCATCACAATCTATCCTTTAGCTCAGCAGCTACTTGTGAATTATCCATGGAAAATCATTTGTTTTCAAGTGTTTAGCTTCTTATCTCACAAGGACAAGGACTTTTTTCTTTCTCATAGGAAGTTTTCTTCTCATCTCCTTGCATAAATTTATTTCATAGGTCTAGCAGTTTCTAGTTTTTCTTGGTATTAGATCCAAGTTCTAATGTCTGGAATTGTCTATATTGTCCTTCCCTCAAGAACCAGGATAGTCTCATTTTTCCTGGCTAAGTATCGGGTAGCAGCATGAGTATGGAAGTAGAAAACCCTGATACCCTTCCTTTACCAGCCACCCTATATATGTGTTTAAGGGTCAGTCTTATTTTTGTTCTATTCAACTGAATCCTTTCCTATTGACCTCTTGGACATGTTGCAAGACCAAAGGCTACCTTTATAGAATGTACTGAATATGTAGTTAGGAAACTATGGAATTTCATTAATAGTATAGAAATATGTTCTGTATGTATTCATATATGAGTTCTTTAAGTTCCCAATACAGTTCAGCAGACTCAAAAGCTTATATTTGTTCCTGTTCTAGTTTCCAGGTTCCCACAGAGTACAAATAATACATTCTTTTAATTCAGAGAGGAACTCCCTCCCTCCAACCATTTCTGATATTTTTCTCTTATTACTGCCAAAAAGACTCAGGTTTTCTAGAATTTTTATAAGATGCTTTAATTTCATCCTAAAATAAAATTACTTTTATAATTTTGTTCTGGCATTTAAAGAATATCACAATATTAATATTTTTTATCTGTTAATTAGAGTGGGTTAATAGAAATATTACCATTTCTGAGTCTTACTGAAAAAAATTTAAAAGTAATATAAAGAAAAGAAATTCACAGTAGTGTCTAATCCTGATTGTACTGCAATCTTGTACAAGAAATGAAGTCACTGAAAAATTGTTTAAATGCTGCTGAATTCTATGGGTGTATCTCTGCAAGGATGTCAAAATACGTTATGTTAATGAAAGCTTACTTCTACAGAGGAATGGACAAATAAAACAAGCATTTCTAGTGGCAAAAAGCATCCTGTTCATACAGCTTTTTTTTTTCCCCCCCAGCTTGCCTTTCTGACTTCATACTCTCCCATGCAGAAGATTCAGACATGTGAAAGCCTTTGATTCATTGCCTATTGGTATGGGTGGTGGATAATTTCCCATCTCTTCATTGGTGAAAGACTGGAACATTTACATATTTTTAGGATCAAGCAGAATAATTAGCCAATGGAAACAATAAGAAGACTTCTTTTTTAGGCAAGAGTAAAATGCTTTTTCTGCAGAGTTGACCTCATTTGTTCTGCACATCCTGCCAGAAGGCTTAAGATACCTTCACTCTCACTTCTCCAATGAAGCTTAATGTGAAGCTTAGCTGAGAAGGGTAAACAAAAACAATAGGGTGTTGGCATTATTTCTGAATATAGGAATAGTAAAACAGCTACCAGAATATGGTGCACTGACCCATTTCCCAAAAAAACACAAAGGGTTGCAAAATGAATAACATCCTGGAAAGTACTTCCAAGATTGATAGATCTGAACTGGTCTCCACAGCTGTGAGAAAAACTTGAGGAAGGCAATTGTTTTTATTTTTCTTATGATGATACGGGGAGAGCACAATTAGAATCCTCCCACTAGATAAAAATTTGTAGCTACACTGTGGCTTCATGACCATGATGGGCAGAAATGCACAGAGATGACTCCTGGCTTGCTTCTCAGGCTGGTTGCTACGAATCACACAAACCCAGCTTCTAGAGAAGGATGGAGGAGGTAAAGATGCCAGCTGGTTGTACTGAATGACATATGCTATTTCTGCTTACACTGTTTGCTCAAGGGGTTTTGGGGCAGGCCATCTGCACAAAAACAAAGGTTGTTCATGGTGAGCATGTGTATCCAGCACATGTGTCACTCCTATACTGCCTAAAGAACTGGCAGGACCAAGGTGACAGGGTGCCTTTTGGTAAATGAGAGAAATAACAATTGTATGAATTATGAAGAGACTAAAGACCTAGGAAGAATAATTTACCTCACTAAAAACAAGTACAATACCATGGATTCCAACGTATTAACGGAATGATGACTTAATAGTTTAGAAAACAAGCTTAGGTATTTTTCTTATAAACAGAAGTGAGTTTAAATGAACTGCTGTTTGTATTCTGTGGCAGGTTCATGGTGTGTGGAAGACACTGGGATTAAGAGCCTGAAACTAATATCATAGCTCCCATTGAGAAAAAAAGAAATGTACCTTTATCTGAGTCAATTTCAAATCCCCATCTTCAATGAATACGGCACTGCCATCTCTCCAAAAAGGTTGCAGATGCTTGATAAATTAGGTGAGCAATAATCTGAGGGCAATTTACATCAGATGGACTTGAAAGCCATTTTCTTCCTGTGTATTGTTTACTTGCTAATGTAGATGTTGTTTCTCTCGTTGCCCCTTCTAGGAGTTTCTTCCTATTTCCCTTTCCCTTGTGTCTGTTCCAGCTACCACTGACTAACCCTGAACAGTACTGCAAGCCTACTCACGCAGCTTTGTCAAAACCGCTGCACGCCAGCTAACTACCATCTTAGAATCATAGACTTGTGGAACTCTAAAGATTGGAAAAGACCTCTAAGATCATCGTGTCCGCCAACAAACCACGTCCCTGTGTGCCACATCTACAAGTCTTTCAAATTCTTCCAGGGATGGCAATTCCAACAATTCCCAAGGCATCCTGTTCCAATGTCTGGCCACCGTTTTAGTGACATTTTTCCTAGCATCCAATCTAAACTTTCCTTGGTGATATTTGAGGCCATTTCCTCTTATTCTATCACTTGTTGCCAGGGAGAAGAGACCAATCCCCACCTGGCTACAACCTGCTTTCAGGGAGTTGTAGAAAGTGATGAGATCTCCCCTGTGCCTTCTTTTCTCCAGCTGAAACAACCGCAGCTCCCTTAGCTACTCCTCGTAGCCTTTCTTTGGACTCACTCCAGGACCGCAACATCTCTCCTGAACTGAGAGGCTCAGAACTGGACACAGACCTCAAGATGTTGCCTCATCAGTGCCAAGTACAGGGGAACGATCATTGCTCTGGTGTTGCTGGCTAAACTATTTCTGATACAGGCCAGGTTGCCACTGACCTTCTCGGCCACCTGGGCTGCTGGCTCATGGTCAGGTGCTGTAGACCAGCACCCCGAGGTCCTTTTCCACCACACAGCTTTCCAGCCACTCTTGCCCCAGCCTGTAGCACTGCATAGAGTTGTAGTGACCCAAGGGCAGAACCTTTCATTCTGCCTTGTTGAACATCCCACCATTGGCTTTTGTCCATTAATACAGATTCCTCTGAAGCAAAACCTGTCCTCCAGCAAATCAACACTCCCACCCACCTTGGTGTCCTTCACAAAATGGCTGAGGGTGCACTCAATCCTCTCATCCAGATCATCAGTACATGACCATGTGTTGCTGTGAGCAGAAATGCAAATTCTCTTTTCTTTAAAATAAACATTTAACAGCATAATTCTGCACTTCTTTCTCTTTCACTCAGTTTTTCTTCCACTGTACTCGAAACACTTAGTGTGGATATTGCCATGTTTCTTTCCATGACACCTAATTTCTTCCTTTCTCATCCAGAAGACATCTGAAATTTAGAGGTGAAAATTTTATACTAAACCTTAGTTTTTCTGCGTCTGCTGAGCTTAGACTGTAGCAATTTTAAATACTGAATAATTGATTCTGGGGGTTACTAAAGGCAGAAGAAAGCAGGTTCTTCAAAAGAAATTAGATCCACAAAAGCCATCACTGATTCTGCTATCATAACCTCAAACTGATCACTTTATTACTGCTTTACTTCTAACACAGTAAAAAGGAAAAAAAAAAAAAATCATGTTCAGTAATTTTAAAAAAAAAAAGTTTTGGTTTCAAACCCCCGTCACTAAAAGTATGCATGGGCTCATTGACACTATTTTAAAATTTGGACAAATTTTTGATCTGGTAAACAACAAAAGCTTTTTCTTTATTTAACCATTTGTCTCATCATTTTATGGAAATGAAAAATATTTAAGCTGTAAAAATATTTTTTTTTAAAATTCTGGAAATTTTAAGAGAGTTGTATCAAACCATTTGAAGTTCTCTTCCAGAATTACAAGAAATATTATTGTGCTGATTGTTACTACAGAAATGTTCAGACAGCTTTTTCATGTGTTTTTAACAAAAATACTAAGTCTAAACAGCAAAACAGATCCATCCCCAAGAGCTATCCAAAGTCAGTGTGACCTTTGGTTTTGTTTCCTAAAAACTACCATTTTCACTTCTTTAACTACAAGATTAATTCTTTTAAAAAATCAGCTCCACAGATAACGGGGAACTGCATATGTCTAAAATATAGTTATTATTGTCACTAATGGAGTTCAGAAGTGGTATATACTTATACAGGGAAGGCGAGTATGATCACATTAAATGAATATATTTTTCACTTGATTATTCTTCTGTGTTTGTCATATAAATTCGAAGGAGGAAAATAATTTTCTCTGTTGGAGCATAAAACAAATTAGACATAATGGCACATAAAAAGCAAACCATAATCACCCTCTTGAAAACGAATGCATTTTACAGGATATGTAGCCATTAAGCCAGTCACAACATTTTAAACCTACTCAGTTCAACACACCTGCAATCTATTCACTTTCTGATGGCAGTATTTTTTGAAGCTGGCAGTGATAATTAAATAAATTGTACAGTGGAAATCCTAAACTCATCTTGCATGGAAATGTGCCAGATTTTTCTTCCCTTGTCTTCAGTATTTCACTAAACACTTTTTGTTCACTCTGTAGTCTTTTGATGATATTTCCTTTAGACATGAGGAGCATTTTTATTTTTTATTCTGGACACCTTATTGACAGATGAACTTAGGAATAGTCCATGGATGGAGTAGACATTATATTGTAGTTTAGTACGACCAAAGGGACCAGGGAGCAAAACTGAGAGTGACCAATATAAGCTGCTGTGGATAAATGCCATGGAAAACATTGCTTCATACCATACTTCCAGAAATACTCTTTCGGTTAGATCAGTTCATGGAAAAATACTGGAAAGATTTTCCCTAACAATTTTTTACAGTCTTCCAGCTTCATTTAAAGTTAAAGGATAAAAATCTTTTTTCTTTCCTTCACTCACCTCCCAGTACTAAAAGGCGCACTTTCACGTCACCCCTAGATGTTCCAAGATAGCTTTTAATCACCATAAACCACTTCTCATTCAGCTGATGACACACTGGGAGCATAGAAGAGATTTCTGTTACTGATCAGGTAAAGGTCTGTTTCTGGGAAGACCGTAGTTATCTTTATGCCCTGGAGCTCCCAGATTCATTTTCACTCTTAAGCCCACGCCCAAGTCATTTGCAAAATAAGCAATATTAGTAAACGTGCCTTCAAGAGTGAAATTTGAGCACCACTGGAGTTTTTCCACTTAAAGCCAGGAGAGTCAGATTGGGCACTGCAAGTGATCAGATATGAAGTTTTAGTATAAAACAGTTACATTTTAGAAACTCTGTAGAGTGTGACTGTGCTTATGGCTTTGGTGTCTGAAAATCCTGGGGGTTTTAAGAGCTTTAAGTACTTCAGTGGAGTCTGTATTTACCTCTGGGGAAATAGTCTCTCGGCACAACACTCCTAGGGACTGAATGAAGAATTCCTCTAACAAAAGGTCCACCTAAAGTCGGGAAGGATGAGGGAGCAACATCTCGATAGAAAGGTGGCTAACCCCTAATGATGTGGTGTTGTGGGTTCAGGTGGCTAGGTGTTTGGTAGTAGGGAGGTCATAGAGGTAGTTTCAGTCAGAAGCTGCCAGAAGTTTCACTGTCCTATGAAAAAAGCCAATGACAGCCAGCTGCAGGAGGGACCTTCCTGCTGCTGGCCAAAGCCGAGCCAATGAAAATGCGCTTCTGTGGTAACATACTTAAGAACAGAGGAAGAGATGCTGTGCCGCAGAAGAAATTCCAGCCCGGAAAAGAGCAGAGGAGAGCATGAGATAACAAACAGACTCCAAGGTTGGAGTAGAAGGAGGGGGGAGGAGGGTCCCAAGAGGGGCCTCCCTCTCCCCCTCCAGCAGGGGAAAGACTGAGAGCTTAGGCCCCTGATGCTGGTGGAAGGCCATTGGGGCGTGGAGATTTCCCTCCTCTTGTAGCTCATGGAAGAGCCCAAGCTGAACCTGGTGGTTACATGAAGGAGGCTGTGACCCCGTGAGAGACCCAAGGATGGTGCAACATCCTGCAGGAGACCTGTGGCCCATGGAGAGGGAAATCCATGCTGGAGCAAGTTTTTCCCTGGTAGGACTTGTGGCCCCAGTGGTAGACTCATGTCGGTGAAACTCAGCGCACCCCCTTTGGGGGAGTGACCCACGGAGAGAAGTCCATCAAGGACTGTTTCCAGTGGGAAGGAACCCCACAGATGCAGGGGAAGGACTCAGAGCCACAACTCTCTTGTAGCTTGTGGTGAAGACTATGGTGGAGCAGGCTGTCCCCCTGCAGCCCACAGAGGACCATCAGGGTGCAAAGACCCCCTGCACCTGATGGAGGAGCAACCCCCAGGACAGCAGACTGGCAAGAACTGCTGTCCAAGAGATGGATTCACCTTAAACAGTGGCCGAAGCAACAACTGGCTGTGACCCCCATCCCCCTTCCCTATCCCCCTGCACTGCTGGAGTGACGAGGGAGAACTTGGAAGAAAGCCAGAGGGGAGGGTGGAAGGTATTTGTTTAAGACTATTTTATTTCTCACTTTCTTAGTTTTTATCTTGTTAGT
Source organism: Myiotriccus ornatus (assembly GCA_036023395.1). Classification (NCBI taxonomy): domain Eukaryota; kingdom Metazoa; phylum Chordata; class Aves; order Passeriformes; family Tyrannidae; genus Myiotriccus; species Myiotriccus ornatus. The sequence goes on from JAYRBT010000093.1 coordinate 25,200,813, forward strand.
AATAAATTTAAGTTCTATTCCCTACACTGAGTCTGTTTTGCCCTTATCTATCCTCATGAATTCCTTGCTGGCTTTTTTTTCTCCTCTGCTACTTTGCAGAGGGAGGGTGAGAGAGTGGTTTGGTGGGTATCCTGGCATCTGGCCAGGGTTGAACCTCCACGTGTGTATGTTATCATGAAGTTACACTTGCACACCAAAAAAAAAAAAAAAAAAAAAAAGTCAATGTGAGGCACAGATAGCATGATCTATGCACAGTAGAGAAGAGGGATATTAAAATTGAAGTCAAAATCCTTAGTCAAATACTGTATTCTCAGCACACTGGGAGTAGCATACCAGCAAAGAAGGGCTCTGAAATCCTTCTGATGTTATAGTTAACAGGTATTTTTCATGTTATTTAGTTTAAAGGTGATCACCTCCAGATAAAGATATGTGACAGAACCTCTGCTGGTGGTGCAGATGGATCAGACTCTTTATACGGGATTCTGGTAATCTCTTTATCCGATGAGAGATACAGAGAAAATCCTTCAAGTCTCAATGAAGAGGAATTTCAGAAATATGAAGGTAAAGCGCTTTCTATCTTTCTCAATCTCAACTGAGGAAAACATTATTTGATAAATATTTTTTTTCTCTGAAAAAGAAGATGGAACTGCCTTTTATTTATTTCCTCATAAGTTTACTGTGGAATGTCAGGGCAAAATCAGCCTTTTTTAGGAGGTAAAATTCACAGGTCAGCTTGAGGAAAATATTAAAGATGACAATGCAAAACTCACTGATAACTTTGACTCAAGCCTCAGCAATGATTGACTGGGAAATTTTTCCACATCTGATGCTACTGAATCATCAAGGTGTAAGTTGAACATTTTTGAAAAAAGGATTTTTCTCAGTGGTGGGTGCTCAGAGAATGACATTTAAGACAAATATTCTGTAAGCTACACATTATCAATGGCTTTCCAGAGCATTTTCAGTCTGCTAACCACTTTGAGTAGTCTACCATGAACATTTTCATCCTGATCTCTCTTGCAAAAACAGAGAGCAGAGATACACTTACAACTGGGCTAAACAGCAGGGCTGCAGCCAAGTGTTGTGCAACTGGCATTATTTCCCATTGCACATGGCAGGCACCCATGGCAGGGTGTGCCTGAACCCCAGCTCACAAAGCCAGCAGGACCTTGGTAGGACTCTGATGAGCACCCCAATGCCACAAGGATGGTCCAAAAATCTGAGCAATCATCTCCCTTAGGGTGTCCCTGGGGGACTGCTTAAGGTGCTAGTATTCTGCACCATTGAAGCCAGTGGAAATCTAATCACAAATAACAATGCAGTCATGGTTTCAGGCCCCAGAATTTAAGTACTGGTGGCAGAAAAATGGCTTGCAAGAACAGCTGTTGCTCATTCTTGAAGATATTCTGTGAGCAATATCCTCTGAACAATTTAAACCTGTCAGTGATTTTTTCATTGCCAATCAGAGAGTATTTCCTCTGATATATTTTCTCATTAAGAATTATTCACCCACTTTTGATAAATCAGCACCCATAATTTTCTACAGTTATTTGGCCACAAATTTTTATTTTGCTCTCTTCTCTGTTTTGTACCTTGATCAGCCTAAAACTTCTTGAAGGGTTGCATTTGTTTAATTATTTTAATCATCCACTGCAGGCAGTGTTCAGGCTACCACTTAATCTTCTGCAAAGACAGCTCAGTTATAGCCCAGTCCCCCCACTGCACTTAAATACAGTAGGGACAATGGGAGGTTTTACAATGGGTTTTCTACTTAATTCTTTATTGTGTTTTCTGCTCTCTATTGATTCTCTTTTTCAGTCTGACAAAGGAGATTCTCCAACAGTGACTCCTGCTCCCAAGCCCCAGCACACCTCACCTGCACCCTTGAACCATGCACATGAACTTAGGTTTCCTAGGGCAGCAGCAACACACCAAAACAACTGTTTTGCTTTCAGAAGTGACATGTTTGAAGCAGTATTCAACAGTTGGAGGTGTATTAACTTTGAAATCCTCATACAGCTTGAAGCACCAAGTTTTCTTTGTAGCTAAACATGTTTTCTTGCTGTCAGGTTAGTTCCTTTAGGATGAGTATTGCAATAGCATAACTAATTTGCATTTCTTGAAAAGAAACTCAATAAACTCGGGGGTAGATGGCCCTAGACTGCCAGCATAATCAGCAGAGACAGTCACCTCCAGACCACACTTCAAAATCAGTCCTAAAATATGCAAGAATTTCGCTAGGAAAGCATTTTGAGACTGGTTTCCCAAATTAGATAATGAAAATTCCAGATTGGGAATGCTGGGCAGCAGTGAAACAAAATTTTAAACATTATGCTTGTAAACTGGAAATAAAGGTTAACAAAAGTCTACCCAACTGACCACTGACAATACTAGATAGAAGAAAGCAAGTTCATTCACACTTGCCTTTAGATAAAGGAAGATAAACACAGCAGTTTCTACATCATAAGAATACTAAATTATTCCAGATCAAGTCTAGACAGACTAGGATACTCAGCCCTGTGAGGTTTTGAGCTCTCTTTTATCAAAGCTATCATTATTTCTGGCCTGAGTTCCAGACAAACACTTTGCATTTCAAAAAAGAAGAAAATGGAGTTGGCCATATGACCACATTTCTATTGACCTGACAGGGGACAATAGTTAGGCTGCGCAATTTATGTCAGCTGCAGAAATATAGGCAACACTTGATCCATCACAAATATCTCCAGGACAAAGCTGATATTTAACAAACATCCAAAGGCAGTATATTATAGTATTTACACTTTGAATAGTCTGCACAACAATATTTTTCATTCTGTAACTGAAGTACCGAAGACTAAATCACAGTCTAACCATCCTACCCACAATCTACCCAGTCCCATGGATTACTATTTGCAGACAAGCACCAGAAAAATAATCAAAGCATTGTCTCTAAGCCTGAAAGACATCTGAAAACAGTCTATAATATTAACTCGGTTATCCTCTATTTCATATGGGGAAGAAAAGCACAGCTTTGTCCAAGATGGATGATAACCCCTTCAGAAGTGGTTGTTGCCCAGTCTTGGTTCAGCACCAGCAGCCAGCCCACGGTGAGAATAATCAGCCACTGAAATATTCTCTTCAGCGAAGCAGTGGATTTCCCAATATTAGACACTTTCAGGATTTAGCTGGGCAGGGTGCTGGGCCATCTTGCCTAGACCATGCTTTTGCTGAGAAAGCTTGAACCAGATGATCCTTGGGGTCCCTTCCAACCAGGTGTTTTACCATTCTGTGGCCTTCTCCTGTGAGCATGGTCCATGAGAGCCCACATACAGGGCAGGCGTACACGTCTGCATGTGCCTTCAGAGAGGGACACAGGAAAAGATATACCATTTATGAGCAGAGCTCTGGCTTTAGAGGCTGCAGCAGGTCAGATCAGAACTCCCAGTTCTCTTTCTTTCACTGAAAGAATAGTAACATTGATTTGATTGTATAATAAATATATTACAATAATTATTATTTTATAATAAAAATATTTTAAAAGGCAGCTTTATTACTGCCATCACTGGAGTTGTTTTTCACACAGAATTTTGTCACATCTTGCCACGAGAAGCATGCACTCACAGTTACAACTGCTTTTCCAGTACCTATGTTTATAATTTCACTCTCTATCTTTCAAAAATATAGCTAAACACGAGACCTACTAGGGACTTCTCAAATAGAAACGCCTGGAGCAAAAACTCCTAGAACATTTATACTGTTTATGAAAGACAGCTCAAAAGTTTCCTCCCAAGTTGAATTCATTTTACAGGTATCTTGTCCTTTCAACAGCTAAACTGAAAGGAGGTGAATAGGAACACACCACATTAGTTCAGAAGTCCTACTGGAATTTTTGTGATGTCTCACTTCGGATATGCAGCTGGCTATACCTGCAGTCTGGTCCTGTCTAGATTAACCTTCAGACAAATTGCTTCAGTGTCTCTGATGACTCTCCTGTTAGAAAAGCACACACAATTACAATAGTGCTGTTGGACAATGCTCACCTAACTCAGAAAACAGCCAGACTGCCATTCTGCACACGTATTGCTAGATTATATGGAAAGACAGACTGGGGGTATGATATACTGAGATCTGACGTCTACTTCTTTTTTTTTTGCAGCTGGAACAAGAACACCTAAAACTCTACATTGTAATAGGAAAACAAATAGGGTCACTGTCATTTAAAGAAATAGAGGTTTATTTTATTTCTTTTTTTTAAATGACCCTCAGGAGAACCTGATTAACTTCTTCTACAAAGTTATTTGCTAAGAAATAAACACTTGGAAATGGCTGCGTATTTTTTATCTGAACAGCTATGCAAGATGATAAAAACTTGGTGCAATCTCAGGAATAAAACATTTGCTGGGGGGTTGTTTTATTTTATTCCATAATCTCCAAAAAAATAATTTTAGTCTGAATTATTTTTATATATGTGTATATATATACTTAGCAACATAAGAAACCAAAAAACAAGATGACCTGCTTCTAGTTTTCAAATACTTACCTTGTCTTCTGAGTCATAGAAACATGCATATTTTATTTTGTGTGTTGTATTATTTTGACATAACTGTTTTACAAAGTCCCTTTACAGGAGTCAGTTTACTTTTTTACTATTTTACTGCTTTTATTTCAGGAAGTGAGACAAAAAAATAAAGAAAGAGCATTGCATTGGGTTGTTTTTTTGTGAACAGTACATGTTATTTTCAGGAAGTCTAAAGCAATAAACAACCTACTTTTCTGAATTATGAACCTTCATGTTCTGATTCTTTAGCTGAATTCAGCTTTTGTCTCCCTTGGAGTTAATGGTGACAATCCTTTCCTACAGGGAAGAGGAAAAGTAGAGACCTTTATTATGAATCTAACCTTTGCAGCATATAATCTTTTGCTGAAATCATTAATCTGGCTCTGGAACTCTTCTCTACAGCTTCTATCTTCCTGAGTAATTTGACTTTGCAGAGACTGTCCATTTGAGGAAGGGTGGCTGGATTTCTCCCCTGCTTGCCTTCCATGTCTAATGCCATGGTATATCATAAAAACAGGAGGGTTAAGACACATCTAGTGCCACCCTTTAACTCTCCAGTTCCTTCAAAACCAGCAATATGTCTGCATTTTTATTCCCTTGGCACCTTCCCTTTAGTTTTTAGACATATACTTCATGGCTGTTTTCTGAATCCCTTGTTCTGATTTCTCACACAATTTCAAAGATGGATATTTATGGGATTTCAGGGTGGGGGTTTTGTTGGGTTTTTTTCCCTGTGCTGCTACTAATTATCTTCAATTGAGGTAAAAATCAAACATTCCTCTACAAATGTCTAATTAAGCTCATTCTAAAATCTACATAATGTGGCAGCTACTGCTCCCATAAGGAGAAAAGATACTCCCCAGTTGTGTTACCTTATTACAGTTACTGTGTAATAATAGATTCCTTGCATACTATAAGCATAAAAGTCTTAGTGCATCAGCTAAATCTTTTTATGTCAATGACATAATTTGAGTATAGCATTGCTCCATCTGTTCAGGACAAAAATATACATGCACTGAGCATATTCACATTTATTTGTGTCTATGTAACAACCTCTTTCAATTAAGCAGAATATACTCAAAGGAACAACAAAATGCAAAGGTAATGGATACTGGAACAACATTCAAAATCCAAAGGTAGTATATGCTTCATATGACATCTACATTCAGGCTTATAAAGAAGATTTTCAAGTCTGAATCTACCTTCTTCAAACTAAAGAATACCACAACTGCAGGGTTGGGTGCTGATGTCAGAATTCAGTCAGGATTCACTCTGGTGAGATACAGGAAATCTTGCATTCAAAGGAATTTTTTTTTCCACAAGGCACTGAAAGACTTTTCAGTATACTAAAAGGAAAGATAAAAAATTCTTTCGTGTTTAAGAACAGCTTTTGAGATTAACTTAGCTTGCACATCACCTTCAGAAACAAACCTGAAACCCCAAACACAAACTTGGGAAATTTAGGCATGCTGAAATGTGGAAATTTAAGGATGTTTTTAACCCCAAAACTCAGAGACAGAGTATTAGTCTTTAGGAAAGCAGAACAGTAACTAAAGAATGAACAGAACAAAGAAACAAATCAGGGAGTAACAATTAAAAAGCTTTTCCTAGTATATTAAGAAGGTGTTTTGAAATAAGTATCGGATGACATGTTGCAGCAAAAATGTTGTGCCCTGGGGCCTGGACCAGGTCAATTCCCAGGGAGATTCCCTTCACCAGTGACACAGTCTCTAGTGTGGACCTGAGAGATCTGGAAGAAAACATGCCTGTACTCTGCCTGCAACAATACAAGCCCACAGACAATTTCTTTTAAATATAACACACATTCTGTGTAACTGTTTTCTCTTTCATGGTTGAAGACAGTCTGGTAGGACAGGGGTTTCCCTTTCCTTGGTATGGCCTGGCTATTAGCAGGAACAAAGTCTTCCTTTTTACTGCTGTAACCAGTTGGACTTGACCTCCCATATTCTGAACCAGAAAAAAAAAAATTGAGAATTATGCAAGCTTTTCAAGTAATTCTTTGCCTACTATGACAGTAATAGGGAAAGCAACGTAGACTGATACAGTGATATCCAGGAACCTCTCTTTCTGGATTCTGAGAATGTGGAGAGAATAGAGCCACCAGGATGGCTGGGGAATGGAGCCTGGGATACAAATATAACCTGAAAGAAGTGGGTTGGTTCAGCCTGGGGAAGAAAAGAGGAAGGGGAGCTTTAACTGCTGTTTCCAAACACCCAGTGGCAGTTACAAAGAAGGTGGAGGTGCATGAAGGCAAACCAAAATGCAACAGAAACAAGCTGAGACACAGTAAATTCCATTAGATGTAAAGAAAACCATTTTTAGAGTGAGGATGGATGAGGAAGAAGAGGGAGGATATGAGTAAAAGAATTTATTGAATATTCTTCTCTGCAGAGACTGCTCTCTCAAAGCTTCAGTAGAGCATCAAAATGGACTTCTGCCCATTGTTTTCTGAGTTCTGGTTCAAACATTTCATTTGTTTTGATATACTTTTTACCATCTCTTGCCCCTGAGGCTCGGGCTCTCTGCTGCTGTCCCC
>JAYRBT010000093.1:25230799-25243770 GCA_036023395.1 Myiotriccus ornatus
ACCTAAAAAATCCAATGTGCAGGCTGGAAGGTGTAAAGACCTTCCCCGGTTCTTCGTTCGCGAAGTCTGGCCATTACGTTACGTTATTCCTGAACACCATGTCGTCCTCCCGCCTCGACCAATGACAGTATTTCTGAAACCCCAGTTTTACAATTGCTTGCCAGTCAGAAAAAATTCCCTGTATGGTCTATGAGCTTTAAGGCACACATTGCAAAAAAAAGTATTTTGAAATAATAAAAAAAAGTTTAAAAGAAAATGACATTATATAAATTTGAAGACAAGCATTTGTGTTCCTATCACAGTCAGTGGTCAAAACACAACTGAATTCACAGGTATTGCATAAAAAAGAGAGCTCAGTTTCTGAAAGACCAGATGGTGCATTACAAATGTAGTCATGCTAGGATACAAAATAAAAAAGCAGCTGAGTGGATCTAGTCTAGTGGTTCCATACAGTCTGTTCAGTTTAGATTTTCTCCTTGTTTTGTTTCTGGAAAAGCACAAAGTTGTGGACAGGATGATATTTAAGTACTTAAACTTCCACATTCTCTTTAATAGAGTTGTTCTGGAAATGTTGGACAAATTTTTCTTAGAAAATGAAGATACAAAATGGAGTTTGTTTACACAATTTTTTTCCTAGAAATACAGATTTTTATTAAAATGTCTGTGAGGATAAAATTTGTTAGAACAAACGAGTCATTTTCTTGCTGCATGAGATGCATCAACACAAACCAAGAGAAGAAAATAGTACCTACATGTCCTTTGCTAAAGGAACGCACTCTGGTCTCTTAGTCTTTAAATCTCCCTGGTTAAGCATCAACCAACCTTCAGAAAATAAGTATCTTAGAAGGTTATGATATTTTTCCAGTGAAAAGTTGGGAAAAGTCTCTGTGGGATGGGAACACACACATTTGTTTGTAAGAGGTTCCTCCCTTCACTGTGAAAGTGTAAAACTACCAAGCATAAACACAAAAATTAAGCTTGCCCCTTTTCCACTGCATATATTCTTATCCTACTGATCTCTGTTTCCTGACTTCCTGTGTGCCCCAGTTTCCTGTCACTTCTTCTGCTCTGCCCAGTACCCTTCACTGTCACTTTCCAGAGTACTAGGGACAGTATGACTTAGCTTTGTGTCTCCTGTGCTTTCTGCAGAAATAAAAAGTCTTGCGGTTTTATCACCGGATCTCTTAGTCCCCTACTAGGCTAGATTCATCATTATGGATGAGAGTGGAGTGAGGAAATTTGAGCTTTTGCTTTCAGTCTTTGGAGGTCTCAACACAATCCATAAATAATGGATAAATTAATTAATATTGGTGGAAGATTCAGATAGCATGGTGATAAATGCTTGCAGTAAAGCTCATTCATTAGGGTGCATTGAGAGGCATTATTCTAACTTTGGAGTGAAAGTCTGCCCTCAATAACAAACAGGAAACAACACACTTTTCCACTGAAGTCAGATAAGGACACAAAAGCTCATATTTATCTACTGAAATAAAGTTAATTTTTTTTAGCCTTTAAGCTCACCTTAAAAGAAATTAGGTCAAGTATTCAGAATTATCATATTTTGTTATTCTTATATTTTTAATATGTCTGGTGCAAAAGTAGTACTCTTATCATCACCAGAATTATGTGGGCTAAAAAAAGATGGAATGCAGTGTGCTCCCAGTAGAATATTTTCAGCAGTTTCTAGATAGATAATAATATATCATTTTAGTTATTAGATAGAATGCTCATCAAATTCATTGTGCTTAAGGTCTCAGAACAACATAAGTCATTCTGGGGATGCAGAAAATATGTAAAATATGATTGAAAGGTTTATTATGAAATTTTCTCAACTGCTGCTTTTACAATGAAATTTCTGAAACATCTTGGGAATCTGGGGAGAAAGCAGTCACTTTTGTAATATATGGTCAAGATACAATCAGAAGGCAAAGACTGGCCACCTATAGAAGCTGTAAATCAGCACATGGACTCACATTTCTGAAGAAAGAACAGTCTTGGCTTAATTAATGACCAAGCCAGTAACATGTCACAGATTATTAGGAGTCTAGATTTAGAACTTTGTGAGCTTTGTATTCTTCTGTACTATTCTATGCTTCTTCTATATCCATTTTTTAAGTATAAAAAATGTCATTAGAGCTGGTATAAGAGAAAATACAATAATATAAATGTATTTATATGTGCTTTTAGAATATTTATATGAATGGCTAGAGAAGTGTAGATTGTGACACAAAGTAATGCTTACAGCATTAAAATACAACTTAAAATGTCAACAGACAAGGAAAATTCTGAATAAAACCAGCCTAATTTTATAGAACAACAGCAAGTTTAAAGTTTAAAGTTTAAAGTTTATCAAGGGTGGCAAAAGTTATAAGAACTTAAAATCAGAGAAGGGTTATTTGAGTGCTTTAACCAGACACATGGTCTCTCCCTTATCAACATGAACAGAGACTTGCTTAAACAGGTAGAGAACAGGACAATGAATAAGCCACAGTTTTTCGTGGAGAATCTTGTAGTAATATATGAAAAGTTAAAAAAATAAGAATCTAATAACTCTACCTGACCATGTATGACTGAGTGAAACAGAAGTGCATTATGCTATGAGTTACTACAGGAGGATTTATTTTGTTTGGGCTTTCTTCACAGACCATAATTTACTCTCAATATAGTATTTTCTGAGTAGCTCCACAGAGTATAGACAGAGTACAGATTGTAAAACGCTTCTCTAAAAGGTAGTGATTTGGGAGTGTGTTTGGAAATAGTGATTCCAACCTCACTTTTTTTTTCCCCCCAATAGGCAAAACCATACGTAATAAAACAATCTTGAAGAACAACTGCTTTCTAATTCTATGTAGTGTTATTGATCTCCTTTAAAATAAACCATGAGTGAGTTTGCTGCCAAAAGTTTATCTCTTTTCCTAAAAAGTGAATTTCTAACCACTGAAACACAGAAACCCGGCAATGAGAAAAGATCACAGCTGAGTGCAGGATCAACATGTTGAGAATCATAGAAATCTGAATATGGGAAACACAGGAGAAGCTACAAACCAGTATCTATCTGAACTTTATGCAAGGAAAATGAGGTTTTAAAATGCCTTTCTTCTGGTTGAGTTGTCTGCTTTCCAGGGTCTAAGTTTTTTCTTTTCTATTCTCCCAGTGAAAATTACAGTAGTCTAGGGAACCAGAGGATTCTCCCTTTTTTAACTTAGCTATTCAAACCTGAGGAAATGCACAGGGTGGGGAGCAGAGGTGAGGAGTGAGAGCTGCCTGGGAAAGCTGTCCTGTGGAAAAGTCGTACTGGACAGTATGACACGGATGAACACTCCACATCTGTCATTGTGCCTGGCATTTCACTCTTTGGTTCATGTTTTCCATACACAACTGAAATATATCAGATGATAGAAAGTAAAATTTCCCCTCAAAACCAACCATTTGTCTTTATGAAAAAAGATCACAGTGAACAATAGGTGTTAAAAACCCCTTTCTTAGCATTAGCCTTCTGCTTTCTTACTGCTTATTCTCTGTGGCATACCTCTGGCGAGCCATCTGTGTCTGTATTCCTGGTTCACACCTTGTCTATATCTGGATATGTACCAAGGAAATGTGAGGATTTAAACATCATCATCACCACATCTGTCTTTTGTCAACTGAGTACTCCCGTTGACCTAAACCACTAGATTCCATCTTTCACAATCACTGAAACTGCTGTGTTTAATGCTTTCCATGTGCCTGAGTTGGTTTTATGTTATTACAAGCTGAAAAAAGTTTCAACTTTTTGTTGGTGAGAATTCTTTTTGTTTCTTCTTATTAGTAGTGCTATTATTTTGCTTCAAAGTAAGCATGAAAACATGCTTCCTGCCAGCTTCCATGAATGCAGTGGGAAAAATCTGCAACATCTGAGGGCTCAAAGGTGCATTTCTTGGCCATGCTATTGCAGACTGCAAGAGAGATGGCAAAAGAAAATGTGTGATGCAGGAGATGGTTCCTTCCTCACCCCTCTTTGCTCACAAATAACTCTTTCTGTGATAATGTACAGTCCTGCACTCACTAACTGGCTCAAGCTCCCAGAGCACTCATGGTTCTGTTAAATATAAAGATGTTTCCTTTCTTACTCAGCATTTTTATCTACACTGTGACGTTGTGAAGCCTTTTTTGTCTGTGGAAGTGACTCCTTTTTTTTCCTCAATGCTCAGGCCCATGGGTCCACCCAAGCACCAGGAGAAGAAGACAGCCCTTTGCATTATGCTATTCTGCTCCTTGTCTCAAAGGTTTTCAGGCTCCAGGAGCAGGCACTGCCTGGTTTTGTCATGTCATGATCTGACAGGCCAGACTCTCACATAGCACTCCTGGACTTTGCTATAAAGTGCCCTCAAATGGGACAACCCTTGCTGTTCTTACAGACTGGGAAATGAGATGCTGCAAAGCAGTGCCAGGAAAGGGGGTTCTGGTTGATGGCAGGTTGAATCTGAGTGAGCGGTGCCTTGTCAGCCAGGAGAGCCAACTGTGTCCTGGGGGGCATCAGGCAAAGCATCACCAGCCAGTCAAAGGAGGGGATTGTCCCGCTCTGCTCTGCACTGGAGTGGCCTCACCTTGAGTATTGTGTGCAGTTTTGGGTGCCACAATATAGGAAAGACATTAAGCTGTTAGAGAGCAAAGGGCCTTGAGAAGTGACTGAGGAACTTGATCTGTTCATCCTAGAAAAAAGAAGGCTGAGGGGAGACCTCAGTGCAATTACAACTTCCTTGTGAGGGGAAGAGGAGAGGCAGACAGTGATTCCTTATCTGTGGTGACAAGTGACAGAACCCAAGGGAATAGCCTGAAGCTGAGTCAGGGGAGGTTTAGGTTGGACATTAGAAAGAGGTTCTTCACCCATAGGGTGATTACACACTGGAACAGGCTCCCCAGGGAAGTGGTCACAGCAGCAAGCCTGACAGAGTTCAAGAAGTGTTTGGATGATACTCTCATGCACATGGTGTGACTCTTGGGGATGATCCTGTGCAAAGCTAAGAGTTGGACTCAATGATCCTTGTGGTCTCTTTCAACTCAGCATGCTCTGTGATTCTGTGAAATAACAGAACAAGTTCTGACTTCTCATGCCTCTGTCTGGTTTCTTCTTAGCCAGGATCACACAGGTTTTGGTCTACCTAGAGACCACTGTCTGGTTTCCTAATCTGTACAACATCTCAGAGGCCTAAAAGTGATGTGAAGTTAATTAATATCTACAATTATCCAGAGCTGATCAAATATAACTACACAAGTTTAATGGAAAAAAAAGTCTTTACATGAAATTAATTAGTTAATTAAAACAAAATCAAACAAAAAATCTGACTAGTGGTACTGAAGCCATGGAAGAAATAATAATAATAATAATAATAATAATAATAATAATAATAATAATAATAATGTTTAGAATGGAAAGTAATTACTGAAGTATGAGACCTATTACAAAGATAGAGCTAAAAAAAATATAGAAGTAATAGGTTTCTGTATCTAGAATATAAAAAGATTAAAGGCTTAAGAATTAACTGATGCTATGGATTTACAGAAGGGCTTAGAAGAATATGCTTCACGAGGTAGAAGATTAATAGCTCCTGTGTGAAACACTGCCTTTAATAGTATCCAGGGTCACAGAACAACCAAATACCTGCAGTCAAGCATTGAGATCTGGCTCAGATTTACCTCAGCCTTAAGCTAAGGGTTAAAATTTTGTCTAAAGATTTCAGGAACATATGCCCCACCTTTGCACAGCCAGCTCCAGCTTTCAGCAGCTTATACTTCAATGGCCACACTTACACAAATGGACAGGTACATGCTGATTGAAGCAGTGCCTTTCCAGACCCTGATCCTAACCTAGACTATGTCCCTTTTCATCTGGGAAATTTATACAAACACTGCTGTTGTTTTGGTTTGGGGATTTTGCGTTGGGTTTGGGGTTGGGATTTTAGCGTAGATTATCTTTGCATTTGCTATCACACTGTTTTGTCACTGAATCTGCTTAAACTTACATTCTCTAATCATGAACACTTACCGAAAAGGCTAAGGGGGGATGGAGAAGAAGTCAGGGCAGGGTGGGAGCTGGTGTTTTAATCTGGTTATTTCTTAGGCATCACATCTGAGCAAGAATAGGGATGATACCTTGATTTCCTGGTGATCAATCACACTTCAGGCAGCAACCACACAAGTCAGAACCAATAATATCTCTTCATGGCATATTGTTCTCTGCAGCAAAATAGAATTCAGTCTTAAATTCTCCTTTTCATCCATCAGAAGACAAAATTAGGAGCTCAGGAAAGAGCACTGCCCAAGTAATTCTTATATCTTAGCAGACATCAATACTTATAGACCTACTCAGGGTTTACAAACACTGCACAGTAGGGCATCTCAAAACAGTATTGGCTAAGGATCAAAATGGGTTATAAGATATAAATGGTCAGGAACACCAATTGTCTGGCAATATGGAATTACTCATAACTGTGATCATTTTGTACACCAAGGGGTACATAAGGCAGCCTTGGAAGTAAAGAGAGACAGAAACAAAGCCTCATGAAATAGCATAACCTCCTCTTACCATGTCATACGCACTCACTGGATCGCAATTCTCAGCAGAAGTGAATGTCTGTTCACATGGATTTTTTGTTGCATTGATTTTGCACACCTTCCTGCATCAGATCTCAATCATCCTGATGAGACCCAGGCAACCTTTACAAAAGACAGCCCTGACACTAGTTCCCAGCCTAAACATCCAGGCAGGATTAAAAGTACAGACAAGAATATATAACATCAGCATTCATGCCCCAAACCTACTGCTTCTAGAAAATATCCACTGGAACTTCTGTTTATACATTAGTGACTATCTATACTCAGTCTAATATCACAACGGTATATAAACAAAACTCACACAAGTGAGAAAAAGTGTACACATCTCATCTCCTTGACACTTGTGGTTACCCAGAGATACATGCAGTGGTGGAACACTGCATTGCCCATGCCCATGTCCCTCCTATTCTTTTTGAACTTTTCAAGCTCATTTTATCCTTGAGCATAAACCGAGCCCAAAGCTACTTTATTGTAGGAGTTCTAGAATTTGGTGCCTTCTCTGAACTCACGTGTTGCACATTTTCAGCCTCCCCTTGCTCGGCTGTGCCTTCAGGTAGTGAGGTCTGAAGACTGATACCAAAAATACATAGTGAGATTAGGCTTATTTAAAATGTGAGTAACCATTACATGAATGGTAGTTTTATGTCTAGAAACTCTCTTCTTTAAGGGTTGTAACACCACTTGACGAATAGGAGGTAGTCTATTATGTTAAAACTAGCCATTGTAACTGAAGCAACAGCGTATTTTATTGGAACAGATGTTCTGTGAATGAGCAGGGAATAAGGAGAGCAGTCGTTGTTTTGATGTTGTTTAAAGGGCAAGAGTGATGCCAATCATAATTACCATCTGCTATAGTACATAAAGTATCCATATGCTCTTTAGATGGCCCCAAAATTGATTTGAACTGCCATACTGAGATTTCTCATTGGAGGACATGGTTCTATATACCCTTATTAGCTCCTGACTGACAAGAGTCCTGAGAACAGTTAACACAAATGTCTCAAAATCCTGGTTCAAGTAGTCACAGACTAAATTTGGAGTAGACTAACCTTTGCCATTTTTTCCTGGATCTTCTGCCATGATAGCATTTACCATCTGAAGTCAAAGCATAGCAGGCAGCTGTTCAAAAACACAAATCCAGTCTACAAATCCCCACTGCTGTATTCCACAGGGCTTGCAAAATTTCTCATTAACATGCCATGCTAAAACCCACAGCCTGCTAGACATTGACCCAGAAACCAACTCTGTATTTAACTTTCCATTCCCCACTTCCCAACTGAAATGCATTTCCTCTTTCATCTGAGTGCATTTCCAGCAATATTTCACATAGTAAAAAGAAAGACCTCTCATATTATGCAACATGCAAAGGAAAAACTATTTTTAACTTTGCAAATCCATTGATCTCTTCCTACTTTGTGACTAGATTGTACATGGTCCATGAGCCTTCCAACAAAATTTTATGTCAACTTAATTAACAAATGTTAACACAAATCCAAAGAAAGTCCAAAATCATCTATAACAGAAGACTAAAACAGTCTTCATTTACATTCCAGCTTAAATTTAGGATTTCTTTTTGTCACTTGCACAGAAAATAACAAAACATATCACCTCTATGGAGATATAGTGATCATTCATTCATTCACACTTTTTTTTCCAGAGCAGTCCAAATAACAGATATCTGAAAGAGTGGTGCCATACCCTGTACAAGATAGTATGGGTTCGAATGGCATTTGTTGCTAAGCCCAGTCAGTTAGTGACAGGCTTATTCTACAAAGAAGTTCAGCTTCTGTTTCCCCTCCTTTCCTTATTTTATAGGACATGTTTTCACTATTATGTGATTGCCTAGTTTTGGAACCTACATGTGATTTACCTGGCAGCAAAGCTTATGGAATGAGTTCAAAAGCTAGATTTATAGCTAGATTTAAACAGGCCATCAGATTTTAACTTTGGGTATCTTCTTGCTGTTGTATTCATGATAAGGCATGAAAATAAAAATTTTTGGCTTTTTTTTTTTTTTTTTTAATTTCTTCTTATGTGGTTGTAAGCAAATTATGTGGCCTAGTCATTTCTGAGATACCTCAGTTTGGATTCAGCCACAGTTTAACGGCCATCATATAAGAATTTGGCACTCTGTTCCTGCAGTTTTTGTATGACATCCGAGAAATGCCAATAAAGTTCCCTTGGCACAGGCACATCTCTGTACATTTAAGGGACTGTTACTGAAATTCACTGGGGGGCGGGGGACGCTTCTCAGGTTTCTTTCTTTTCCCTTTATATTTTATAAGGGGCTATTACAACTCCCCTTTCATATTTTTATTTTACTTATTTCCCTCTTGGGCAAAAGGATGACTAAAGTATGATGGGGACATTCACTGGGAAACATCTCCCCTTAAATCAGGGATAAAAGACCATGCCAACATCTTCTACAAATAGGCACAGAGTTACTATGTAACCTCCCACATTCTGCTTCAGTAGCAAAATTACACAACTCTTTTTACATAAACATGCAGAAAAATGTATGTGCTAATAGAGACGGTGAGGAAGAAATCATATAACAGTATTATAAACACAATTACTCTCCTTCACGAAAGGGTGAGATAGGAAGTTGGTCTCAGGTGACAGATTGTCAGTCACATTACACAATGCTAGAGGGCATTCGGCAACAATAGTGATCCAATGATGAAACTACAAAAGAACTATAGCAGATAGTGTGTATGCTTTTAATTGAAAGAAATAAAATCAAATCCTAAACAGAAAAGGGACAGAAAAGATCAGCTCCTATTACAATTCTTGCAATGTGTAGCTCCCTTATATAGTCATTATACTTTGAGCACACTCTGTTTCGCTCTAGTTTATTTTGGTGTATTAATCTGTGAGTAAAAAACTATACATTTATGTGTGAGAAGTTTTACAGAAGCATAATTCATTTTATGCTATCATAGATACCCATTAGGAAATTGTCCATTGCTAATTTTTATCTGTAATATGGTTCACCAAAAGCTTAATTTTCTTTGCTCGGCTGGAATACTACATTATATTGTTCTTAGTAGTGGATGCACAGAATTCTATCTAGAGCAAAATTGTGACATGGAAAGTTGTCTACAAGGAGTAAAAGGTAGTAAGAACATATCAATGATTTACATTAATATTCATTATCATTCTGAAAAGCAGCATAAAACCATAGGGAGTTGTAGAGTTCATATCATTTCACTGTAATTATTCTAATTTACTGTAATTAAGACACTGAAAAAAAAATCCAGCGAAAGAAAGTCATAACATCCTTTCAATATCAGAGAATCACACTCTTGTATTTATACAGTATTATTAACCAGAACCCTGACTGAGCAGGACAAAGGCACAGAAGATATGCTGATACTAAGAAAATTACTTATGTATTTCTGTAGGTCTTTATAGAAGAATAATTTTTAAAATACAGTTGTGTCTGTACATGTTGTCCTTCTTTTAACATCATCACTGGCATTATAATCAACAGGGCAAAAACCTGGATGAGACCTCAATAGTTCTAGCTGAATATAGAGTCACCGTCAAGGGCTATACAGCAGACCAAGCTGGTTCACTGTTATTTTCAACTGTGCAACTGGGAGATTGTCCTGGCCTCTGCTTCAGACTCTTAAAATCCATGAATAAATCTGAAAATTCATCAACCAGCCATTTGTGTTTACCCACTTTTTTCTCTTGCAGGCTCCAGTTTTCTATAGGAAGTTACATCTCTGTATGGCATTGAGCCATGCACACTTGGTAGCTCAGAACGAACATGGCCCTTGTGTTTACTTGGTAACTGAACAGTTCTAACAGGCTCAAAAAGCCACTGTTGATGCTTAGTCAAAGCTTTAGCTGTTAGATGGAAAGAGAGGAAGGAAAAATCACTTTTTTTTTTTTTTTTTAATTCACAAAGGACGGTGAAATACCTGGCTCTGATAGAACCATTTCACATTGACTGACACTATCGTTCAAACTGTGGGATGGGTGTTTGACCCTCTTGCCTCATATCAACAGCCCAGAAAATACAGGGGAGCTTGGAAAGGTCAGGAATCATCAGTTTCTTGTTCTGAGAGATTAAGGTGTTCATGAGGGATGCACAGGAGGAGACAGGAAGGGAAGGTGTCAGGATAACACACTCATTACTCAGATCTGGATGCTTCAAACCAGCTGCCTGAATTCTTCTGTCAAAAACAGCTCATGCATTTCTGAATATCCTTCTATCAAGTCCCTTCTGCTACCAAACAAAATACTTGGCAATTTGCCCCTGCTCTTGGCTTAAATTATTTCTAGCCCATTTGTCTCAGATGTTACATAACAGGTATTATGAATTTCTATATGCTTCCAAACTGTTATACAATCTTCAATTGAAAACCACTAAGTGCAAAATATCATTCAATATAGTAAAGAAACTAACATGTGAAATAGACCTGAAAAAACCCTTTCATACATAAAATGGGATAAGGAAAAGAAAATGTCATTTTCTTGACAGGCCATGATTCCTTTTTTATGTAAAATCACTGGTTTAGACATAGAATTTCCTTTTTATGAATGTCAAAGTATGACAGGACAAGAGGAAAAGACGTAAAAGAACCGGTCAGAAAGAGCCAACAATCCAGTGTCTTAGCAGCTGACTGGCAAGAGAAAATCTCTGAGCTGAGAAAGTTTCTCAGTACTTAGAAATGCTTCTGAAAATATCAAGGCTGTCATGTTTCAAGGCTTAGACTGTGACAAATTTTCCATTCTGTGACCAAGAATATTTTGGTTCTCTAAACGTTCACTGTAATCACTATATGTGTCTGTATGTATAGCTGCACATATAGACGTGTAAGTACATTTTTATACTAAATTTGTAGCATTGTGAAGTTGATTATACATCGGTAAGAAAGAAATCCAGCTTTAGCTGATTGGGTAGTGAAATCAACTGTTTCTGTAGGATTCAGTACGCGTCCACCACAAGTAAAAGACATCAAGCCATAAGTAGTATCAGGACATTCATTCATGAGCCTTTGACAGGTGGATAAATCTCTCCAAATCAAAACTTTCCATCTGCAGAGATTTTTTTTCTTCCCATTTACTTGTCTTTCCTTTTTACAACATAAGAAGAGCCTGCTTTAAGCGCAGTGGGTATCCTTATTGCAACAGGATCACAGAGCAACAACACTAATGAAGAAAAATAACGGTACAAGTTCACTACATCTTACAGATGTTCCCGGCTTGCAAAGAATGTGTATGCTCCTAAAAGGCTAGCATGCTTCATGATGGCAGCATGCAGCAAGATGCCAACACACATGCTGGGAAGCACATCCAAGGAGTTGTAGGATGGCCTGGGAATGGCCAGGAAAGTCATCCAGCCCATCCATGTGAGGATGCCTGGCAGAGATCTTCATCACAGAGCACAGCTTCCTAGTCCTAAAGCAGGTATCCTGGATCTCTGGTAAATCTATTTTCTGGTCATCTTCAGGGAAGATACATCAATTTATAAAAAGCTAAAATACAGGTCAGTAAGAAAAATAACCATGGTAAGACATACTTAAATAGATTCATACCCTGAAGTAATGCATATACACATCTAGCCAGAGGTACCTTTCTTGAAGCACAGGCAATATGTACATAGTTGTGTAAGCCTATACAATATTTCAGCAAATCTTCCTACAGAGTCCTGCTGAAGATCACTGTAAGCTTATGTGACATTACAGAAGATGGAATGAAAAAAAGGTCTGCAAAATAGAAATTTGCTATTTACAATTTAAATCTGTATTTCAATAATATCAATTTCCCATTAAAACAGACTTTAGAAAGCAGGAAAAAAAATGTCTGCATTTTTTAATTCTCTTGGAAGGAAAAATCTGTTTCAGAGGTACCCTTTTCCATTCATCAAAAAAGTTATAAAATAGCGCAAGGCAAAGGATGTTATATTCAATTTCTTATTCAAATGAAATATCCTTCTTCTTTCCTCACTAATCTCTTCTTCCAGTCTTTTTACCCACATGCCTATGTCTTGGCAGCAACTACTTCAAGAGTATTGAACATAGAATCACAGAATCATTGAATATGCTAACTTGGAAGGCACCCACCCATATCATTGAGTCCAATCACACAGTGTGCCTGAGAGTGTTGTCCAAACACTTTGTGAACTCCCTCAGGTCTGGTCCTGTGACTGCTTCCTTGGGGAAGCTGTTACAGTCCTCAAACACCCTCTGGGTGAAGAAACTCTTTCGAAGATACAGACTAAATCTCCCCCGACTCAGCTTGAGGCCATTCCCTCAGGTCCTGTCACTGGTCACCACAGAGAAGAGATCAGTGTCTGCCCCTCCTCTTCCCCTCACAAGGAAGCTGTAGACTGTGATGAGGTCTCCCCTCAGTCTCCTCTTCTC
>JAYRBT010000093.1:25244088-25257972 GCA_036023395.1 Myiotriccus ornatus
GGAAGATCATGGAACAGATCCTCCTAGAAGCTGTGCTGAGGCAGGAGGAGGACAGGGAGGTGATTTGGGACAGCCAGTACAGCTTCACCAAGGGTAAGTCCTGCCTGACCAGCCTAGTGGCCTTCTGTGATGGAGTGACTGCATCAGTGGGCAAGGGAAGGGATGCTGATGTCTTTTATCTGGATTTCTGTAAAGCCTTTGCCACAGTCCTCCACAACATTCTTCTCTCTAAACTGGAGAATGAAGAATTTGGTTGGTGGACTGTTAGGTGGACAAGTCACACTGAGAGTAATAGTCAACAGGTGAGAGTCCCGATGGACATCACTGACAAGTGCTGTCCCTCAGGGGTCTATATTGTCTCTTTATTAATGACATAGACAAAGAGATCAAGTGCACCCCCAGCAAATTTGCAGATGACATCAAGCTAAGTGGTGCAGTTGACACATCTGAATGACGGGAGGGCATCCAGAGGGACCCAGAAAAGTTCAAGAAGTGGTCCTATGGGAACCTCATGAGGATTCAGAAGACCAAGTGCAAGGTGCTGCACCTGGGTAGGGGAAATTCCCGGTATCAGGACTTGGGGATGCTGGTGGATGAGAGACTGGACATAAGACAACAGTGTGCACTTGCAGCCCAGAAAGCTGGTTGTATCCTGGGCTGCAGCAAAAGCAGTGTGGCCAGCAGGGCAAGAGAGGTGGTTCTGCCCTTCCACTGTGCTCTGGTGAGACCCCACCTGGAACATTCTGGAGTCCCACTCTGGGGTCCTCAGCACAGGAATGACATCGACCTGTTGGAGCAAGTTCAGAGAAGACCCACGAAGATCATTAGCAGGATGGAACACCTGTCCTATGAGGAAAGGTTGAGGGAATAGAGATTGCTCAGCTTGGAAATAAGAAGTATTCAGGGTGACCTAATTGCAGACTTCCAGTACATGAAGGGAGCCTACAAGGAGGACAGGGAGCTTTTACAAGGGCATGTGATGATAGAACAAGGGCAAATGGCTTCAAACAGAAAGTGAGTAGTTTTAGGTTAAATATCACGAAGAAATTCTACTCTGTGAAGTGAAGAGGCACTGGAACAGGTTGCTCAGAGAAGTTGTGCATGCCCCATTCCTGGAAATGTTCTAAGCAAGATTGGATGGGGCTTTGCACAATCCAGTCTAGTGAATGGTGTCCCCATCTACACCAGTGGGATTGGTGCTAGATGATCTTTAAGGTCACATTCAATCCTGGCCATTCTATGGTTCTGTGATTCTATGAGAGAAAATTATGTTAATACTTAATTTCTTCAGTGACAAAGTGCACTATTACCTTGGTCCACAGAATGTTTCCTAGTACTCTGGCATAGTTTTGTGTAAGTCAGTGTTTCAGAAATATGCAGTTGAATAAAAGAAAATAGCCATTTGAACTGCCTGTAGAGGAAATGTGATTTATGTACCTTGAAGTTAGAAGAGAAGAAAACAGTACCAAAAAAAAAAAAAAATCACAAAGTGCTTTCTTACTGCCAAAAGCTTTTCCTAGTACTTTTTCTCTCACAAAACTTTTGATACAAAATTAAACAAAAGCAGAAACACTTGGGAAAGGTATGTAATCCTTGAGTTCCTTTTTTCCCAAATAAAACTGCCATTAATCTGCATAGGGAATTTAATACAAAGGAGGATTATCGAAGTTTGAAATTGTCTGAAAACATGTACAGTGTTGTTTTGAATGACACATGAAGCTATGACACATGAAGCTGTTGCAGAGTTGAGTGAATCAGACTCACAGCAAAATGCGTAAGTCTGAAAGATTTCAAGACCCTGTTGTGCTGTTTTCCAGACCCAACACATTAAACACTTTCAAAGCCATGGACTGAGATCTCTCAGATTGAAGGCAGAAGCTTGGCTTATTCATCAGTTGCAGAGATCTCAGCAGAAATGGAAAACACTCAAAATATTTAGCTCTCCTCTTTTTTGCTGCCCAAGCTGGCCCAAAGCGCACCCATTACCAAAGGGGCTGGGCAAAGAGAAAGAGACAGTCATAAAGCTCTTGTCATGATACTGTTCAGTTACCCTACAATTATGAATCACTTAACACAAAAACTGCTTTGAAAAGTCTACTTTTCAGAAGAAAGTTTGATACTTCTTTTATAGAGATGTTTTTTCTGTTGTGAGAAAATGACAAATAAATCTGTCCAGCTGAAAGATGATGATTAATCCCCTTAAAGTATGTAGCAGTTGTAGTACAGAAAACTCCAGAATTCCAGAACAAGAAAGAAGACAGTGTAAATAAGGCCATTGGGAAGTCCCAAACTCCAAGATCTCTTCTGTAAGTATTTTTTGGTTTTGTAGATTTTTCGCATATGGCACCAAAAAAGTAGGGTTACTTTTGTGCAGAATAGTCAATTCTAATTAAATCCTCCTGTTTAGATACTCATGAACACTTACAGATAGAAGTTGTAGACTGTTTTGCTTTTTTTACCAAATAAAGCACAAATCCATAGATTAAATTAGCAGTTATATACCAAGGGTCAGGTTCTCCAGTTATATAGATACCATTTTTAAAAGCTCCTGTATACTCTCAGGTTTTTAGTTGGACATAAATTACATTTGTACTCCCCTCAAGGCTCCTTTAAACTTCTAGAATGATGACAGTTGACTTTACATAAATGCATACCCAGCCCACAAACTCATTATTGTACTTGGATTGAAACCTTCTCAGTAAAGACAGTTCACTGCAGAATACGCCAGCTCACAGTCTGTCATACCTTTCCTCTGCATCTTCTTTCTTCTCTGTGTCCACAAAAGTTCAGCCAAACCTCTGAGATCTTGACCTGCCACACACCAGCACTGTAGTACAGTAAATCAGATCCATAGGGCCATGGAAGAGGAAGCTGCAGAGCATCAAAACACATGAGGGAGGCAATGCAGAAAAATATTTTTGATGTTCAAAGATTTCCCTCCCCTCAAGTAAATTTCAAGATAAGGAAAGACAACTCACTCTGAAGTGCTCTCAATCTTTCATGACCAGAAATTGGAATTAAGTTAGTAAGCTGCAAACTTACAGTGACTATTTGTGTGGTCAGTTTCATCTTGCAAGCCATGTCTCCTTTCAACTATGCTGTTGTCTCCCTCCCATGCACCTGACACTACAGTGGCCTTAGACAGCCTTCCCTGTCCATATGCATATATATAGATATCATTCACTGATTTGCATATATGTGTCCAGAAGGTGACTCCTTATGGGCATTTTTTCTGTTCAAGCTAGTAACTCTAGGCTAACATCTTCTGGATGTCAGAAGAATTTCATGCACGTTACTCACTAACCAATGTCTGCATTAATTTCTTGAAAAATTCTATGCCTAAAACTGAAAATATTCAACATGTAAAACTCACTATTTTCTCCTCTTTTACTTTATGTATCAAATTAATTGCTGAGCCTCAACACAGTATGCATTGTCCCTATCCCATCTTCATCTCTATCATTGCTACATTTTGCTGTGTGAGAATTAGAGTTAACCAGATATGATGCATTTATAAATAATGGCAAATGCTTACATGTACAGTTATTTTGCCTATGATTACATAAGCCAGGCCATTTAGTTTGTCAGATGGCCAAAACCTACATTTATATAGTAATAATCTTATTCTGTCCATACCCCTCACATTCTAAGCCACCTGTTTTGAATTACTTTGTTTATGACAGAACAAGCCAGAAATGTATGGGGTTTTATTTAAATTGAATAAGATTAACAGCTTGTGCTATATCTTTTACGAGCACAGATACGCACAACTATGCATTATCAAGATCCATTCTCAGAAGTTCCCCTTCCTAACTTATAAAAGGCAGAATTTGCATAAGAATAGTTCTAAAGTTATGCTCCACAGAGTGCCAGTGGGAAGGCACTTGCGTTTAGTTAACACCTAGGCCTAACCAGAACTGCTGAGCAGGAATATGTAAGTAGAAAAAAGGATTTAAATGGTCTTCTGCTACTTTCAGCAAAATTGACTTCATTGTGTCAATTTAGATGGATTTTTTTAACAAAATTACCCTTAAGGTGGTAGAAAGTTTCCACTGGCTACAACATGGGCTTTAGAAAAATCCAGTATTAAAGAACTGTCTTTCACTAAAATACTTAAATAAATAGTAGTATGAGTTGTTATGAGAGTAGAATGTAATTCTTGGCTTTTTCTGGGGGAAAAAAAAAAAGAAAGAGTGGGGAGGAAAAAAAAAGGAAAGAGAAAAAAGAAAGAAAGAAAAATAGTATGTACAAACTTCTTTTGTCGGTTAATCACATGTATGATTTGAGACAGTAAAAAAAACCTCCATTATTCTTTCATACTTTGAACTTCTCCAGTCACTAGATTTCATTTTGCTTTTGTCTGAGAGATTAAAGAGTCCTCAAGTACTATTTATCTTCCTCTTGCAGAGGTACTTCTCTACTGATGGTACTTATCCAGCCCCCATTATCCAAGAAACAGAAGAATATGCTCAAGGTCACAAAGATAAATTTGATAAAGCAGACAGAAACTGAAAACAACTTCTGTGCTAACACCTTAACATGTGGACAACTCTTCCTTTGTGGAGGTTACCATTTTGCAACCAAGTCAAATTATCACAAGAGGGAAAATAGAAGAAAAACCATAAGGTTCTTACTGTTTTATACTGACTTTCCTGAGGAAAATACATGGTCAAGCTGGGCCTTATTGTATCTCTCCTGTACGGGACAGACACACATAGACAGACCGTTGTAAAAAAAAAAAAAAAGAATTTTAGTAAGGTCATTTTAATAGAGTAATATTTATATGGTAAACTGAAGCTTTCAAATACATGGACCATTTGCTATCCAAGAAACTCCACCACAAGCATCCATGTGGCAGTACCTTCAGCAGAATTAAACAATATGTGCCAAACTGTGGCTCTGGTCAATTTTTATGAGCCAGCTCACCCTGTGGCCCTCTGCAGCTCCTTTGGCATATGCATGACCTTTTGCAACTGATTATCTCCACTTTCATGTAGAAGACTGTCTTATGGGACCCTGTCTGCATAAGCATGGACAGTTTCTACTGAGTACTTAAAATCTCCATATGACTTGTTCAGAACAGTAGGAACGACCTGGGGATATCCCTGCTGTAGACCATCCCAAATATTCCCACTGAGAAGGATTATTAATGCACCTCAGCATATGAAAAGTGCCTAACAGGGACCCTGAGCACAGTGGGGCTCCATGGGGGGAGGAGTGATCCAGAACTGCACCCCACAAGCTCCTTTACCACTCGATCTGTTTCTCTGCTGTGAAACAACCCCTCTGCCTCATGTTAGCCCATCATCCTGAGCCACCATGGTGTGCAAACTACATGGAGGGAAGGAAGTGAGGACTAACTGCACAGTGTAGGGATACAGGCAGAGCCTTGGTACACAAATACACCACAGCTGAAACTATCATTCAAACTTGAATTTCATTCTCATATCACAGTTGTAGCTTCAGTAATACAGAGAGTGCCCCACACTGGCACTCTCTTGTGATTTATTCCAAAAGCTGCTTTTTTGCCCCTTACAACAACACTCAATTCAGATTAGAAAATATGTTCTATTTTTACCTCAAGGAAGTATCAACAGTTGATAGAACTCTCGTAAGACCTTTAGTGCAACTGGAATAATATGAATTATATGAATGGAAAATGAGATACCATGTGCCTTGTTTCACAGAATTACAGAATCAAACAAGTTGGAAAAGTCCTCTGAGATCATCGAGTCCAACCCATGACCCAACACCACCATGTCAACTAGACCATGGCACTCAGTGCCACATCCAGTCTCTTCTTAAATATGACCAGGGATGGTGATGCTATCACCTCCCTGGGCAGCCCATTCCAGTGTCTGACCACTTTCTCTGGTGTGAGAGTTTCTTTCTGATATTTAACCCAGACCTCCCCTGGTGCAGCTTAAGGCCATGCCCTCTTGTCCTACCTTTGGTTGCCTGGGAGACCGACCCCCACCTGGCTACAACCTCCTCTCAGGTAGTTGTAGAGAGTGATGAGGTCTCCCCTGAGCCTCCTCTTCTCCAGGCTAAACAGCCCCAGCTACCTCAGCCTCTCCTTATAGGGCCTGTGCTCCAGTTCCTTCATCAGCCTCGTTGCTCTTCTTTGGACACTCTCCAGCACCTCAGTGTCCTTTCTAAGCTGAAGTGCCCAGAGCTGGACACAGCACTCTAGGTGTGCCCTAACTAGTGCCAAGTACAGGGGCAGAATCACTTTCCTGGTCCTGCTGACCATACTGTTCCTGATCCAGGCCAGGATGCCTTTGGCCTTCTTTGCCACCTGGGCACACTGCAAAATCTCCCTGTTCAGCCAGGCCAGTCATCGTCCCCACCACCTCGCCTTTCAGCACACAGGGACAGTCTGCTCCTGGGCCTTCAAGATTTCTTTCTTGAAGGATGTCCATCCTTCCTGGACCCCTTTGTTTTTAAGGGCTGTTTCCAAGGTACTCTCCAAACCAGCTTCCTGAATTCACCAAAGTCTGCCCTCTGGAAGTCTGGAAGTACAGGGTAGAGGTTTTGTTGACGCCCTTCCTTACTTCACAGAGTACTGAAAACTCTGTCCTTTCATGGTCACTGTACCCCAGACAGTCTCCTACCACCACATCTCCCACCAGCCCCTTTCTGTTCGTAAACAGCGGGTCTAACGGTGCCCCAGGCCTGGTAGCTTCATTTGTAAGCTGCAACAGGAAATTATGCTCTACGCACTCTAGGAATCTCCTAGACTGCCTCTTCTCTGCTGTGTGGAGTTCTCAGCAGGCATCTGGCAGGTTAAAGTCACCCACAAGAACAAGGGCTGGTGATTTTGAAGCCTCTGCCAGCTGCTTGTACAATAATTCATCACCCTCTTTGTCCTGGTTGGGCCATCTGTAACAGAGTCCCACCAGGATTATGGCCTTGTTGGCCTTCCCTCTGATTCTGACCTATAAGCACTCAAACCTATCGTCTCTGACCTCAAGATCTAGAGAGTCAAGAAACTCTCTAACATATCCCTCTTATCTCTCCTACTTTGCCTGTCCCTTCTGAAGAGCTTGTAGCTGTCCATGGCAGCACTCCAGTCATGCGAGTCATCCCACCACGTTTCTGTTATGGCAACTACATCATAGCTTTCCTGCTGCACTTTCTTCCTGGCTTCCAGCTCCTCTTGCTTGTTTCCCACACTGCGTGCACTGGTGTACACGCACTTCAGCTGGGCTGCTGATTTCACTCCTAACTAACCCTGGTTTTCCACCCTTAGGCTCTCCTCTGGAGAGCCTGGCTTCAACCCCTTCCCCCTTCAAAACTAGTTTAAAACCCGTTTGATCAGCCCTGCCAACTTATATGCTAGGGTTCTTTTGCCCTTGCTAGGTAGATGAATAATGTTCTACATTATGATACATCAGGTCTATTTGAGGTATTTTTTTAGCATGCAGTGAATTATCACTGCATATGCCATTCCCTATCAAGAGGACACATAGTACAGCTACAGCCTGCAGAGGACTATGTGCAGTTGTCTCATAGTTGTCAAGGTAAATTCAATCCTCTGAAGGAAAGAATGGTAAGATTTGCCTTCTGAGGGAGACATAGTGGAAGAAAAAACATCCTGTTCCTTTCTGTAAAATCTGAGTTCTTTGGGGGATTGTTTTAATTACAGCAGACTGATCTAATTTCTAACATGTAGAAGGAAATATTTGGGCCTCAGGACTTAACTGTTCATTCACCGAGGTACCAAAAGAAAAAGCACAGCTCTACTTCTCCATAATTAAAACCATAGCTACTCTTCTGCCATGTTTCCTTGGTACAAGTGAGATCTGCTGGTTTACTGGGCTGAGAACTTTACCTAATGTCATTGGCAAGCTGCTGTTTTAAATAAGTGGCTACTTCTTCCAATATAACACTTTCATACCACAATCAAATAGCCTTTGAAGGGATAACCCATTTTCCTAATTCTAACAGACTAAATATTTTCACTTTTCAACTTCCATTGTTGGTCTTAACGTTTTTTATAGCACAAGGGCTTCAGTTTCAATTATTCTTCAAAAGGTTAATTGTAATTCTTTTAAGTTCTTTGAATTGTATTTAATAATTTATTCATGCTGAGAATCGTTTCTTTTCTTATGAACTTCAAATTGATGAGCTAAACAAATTCATGCAACTTTACCTTGCACAAGGTACTGCCTTTCTAACATGTATCGAAGTGGAAAATGTGGTAGTTGGGGAAGAGATTCATGGTCATTCTTCTACAGATAAGATCTACAATAAAACTTCATAAGCCCCTGTAAGCCTAACACATGAGGTAATATCCTATTAAATAGGCTCTCTGTTTTCATATGAAAGCTTGTGCTTTCAAGTTTGATTTCAGTCTGTGGAATTTTCTCCTTATTGTTGGTAATATTCAGCTTCTTTAATTGGTTGACATTTTCTCGCAGGTTGCATTCTCTCTGCAGCTCACAGTTGTAGTGCAATATACTCTACCTCTTTCATGTGACAAAAAGCTTGGGCCATCAAACAGTATAGCAGCTGTCTGTTTGCCCTCATTTTCCAGAGCGGAGCACAACACAACACAATTTTAGCTTAGCAAAGAGTTTCCTAGGCATGGCTACCAACTGCAGCAGTCAGACCTTCCCATTCTTCACAAGACTTCAGGCTCTCAGCAGACAAGTCATAGCATTACCCAAAAGCACATCAGATTTGCAGTCAAGAGAATTATTTCTAACTGGGCCACAATGAAACTGCTGGCGTTTCTAGAAAGAAGGGTAAGAAGGCTGCTCTGAAAGAGGTAAGTCTACCCTGACCAACATGCTGCCAGAAGTCCCACTTTTAAATTGCATCCATCAAGGAGCAATGGTACTACTCTTCTTCAGCATCTTTCTTATCTCATCTGTGAAATCTCAAGTGATCCATTCTGTTATGTTTTAGGCAAAAATGTCACTAGAAGGTGAATAAACTCTTATACAGCCTATGTCAAACCATTCTGTTTTACTGCCTTATATCTTGTTAAACCTTAGCTCCCTCTCTTAAAAAGTATTATAAAAAAAAACCAGACAAAAATGCTGATAGTACACTATCTGAAGTAAGGGCAGACACAAAATTGTAACCTGCTAAATTGAGAGCAACTTTGTATCAGGTTGGAGGCTGTTGTGATCATTAAGTCTTTCAGTCTACTAGTAAAATGAAATCCCTCTTCTCAGCTAAACTATTCTAATGGTAAAGCAGGGAAGAGTCTTAAAAAGAAAAAAAAAATAATAAAAACAAAAGACTCAGTATCAGTAGTAATTCTTCAGTGCCCCTAGTGGAAACTATGCACTACCTTAGTTAATTTGGCACAAAGTACCTGAAGGACTATCTTTCACCCACCAATTCTGACACTTTCTACACTATATTTTCTAATTTTTATGGGCTTATAAAGCAACCAGCCTATCCATGGATTCAAATATTGATCTAGGCTCAGTGGTGCTGAGACATCAATTTACTAATCAGTGTCTGCTATGCTTTATATTACCTTCCAGTTCTCCCTCCATGCAGCAAAAATAGCTCAATTATTTCAGAAGCAGTACAGCAGGTGATGTTATTCTGTATGGTGTCAGAATGAATTGCTCCCTCCAAGGTGTTTAACAGCAATCATTTTCCCAAGCATTTTATTACAATTAAGTTTTTCTCCTTCAGCATGATTTCCAAAGCGGGAGTGCGTTGAGTAGAGAGGAAGGAGGGCCCAGTTAGAACTGCTTTCAGACCTCTGGGGACTGGAAAGGCTGAGAGATAAAGCTTGGAAAATTCAGGTATGCCTCTAAACTATCAAAACATTTTTGGATGGATGCACCTCTCTGCTTACCTGGCCTTCAGCTGGCACTTCTCCAACAGCACTGCAGCACTCCTCTGCAGATCTGCTGCTGAGGGTTACTGCCTTAGGCTCCTATAATAGTGCTGTTGCAGGAACAAAGAGAGGAAGATCAAAGCCAATGCAGCAAGAAGGAGGAGAAGGAAAGGTCTTGCAATGGTAGCATTTGTCTGAGATTTTTCTTCTCTGAACAGCAGGATAAGCTCTCTGAAGGGCCTGCTGTGATTTTGAGTAAGTCACCAGTCTCCAGGATACCCTCTTCCTTATGCAGACCAGGCTGTGAGAGTAACTCATGTTGAAATTTATTAAGTCCCCTCATAATCTTCTCCCAAGAGCAAAGGTTATTTTGAGTTGACTCACTCTCTTCCCCCTTTTCTCTTTTTAATTTTGAAGCACATACTAACCAAAATTAGGTACAAATAGAAAAAGCTGTAAATTTCAAGATCATTTTTCTCAATGTTTTGTGAAAGAACTAACAAAATCATTTCAAAAATGTAAAAATTAAACACAGACTGTTTTATTCCCCATTCTCCTCTTACCTCTTGTCACTGAAACCACCCAAAGTTTAAAAATTGTTTCAGAAACTCAAGAGAAATGCACTCTTTTGCATAAGTTAAGCATCTCAGCTTGTCAGTTGGCTTAAACTAACTTGTTTCTGTCTCTCCTAAGGGATGAGAATTAGAAAAAAGAGAGACAGGAAAGCATGGTTAAGGCACTCATTATTTCAGAGAAGTCCTTCTACTGAACAGAAAGGAAGTGATGCTGGGTCTCTTGGCATATGGCAATTGGAGGAATGAAAGTAAAGTCAGTCTCTCAATTACTTAGGCAGGGCAGAGTTTAGTAGGTGCAGGGTGAATATGTTTTCCCCTCTAGTAATTCTAACTCCACTATGCACTGAGTAAGCATGTCAAAACCTAATATGCAACTGTTAAGAGTTACATACATCTTACTCCAAAGTGGCATAGATTTCCTATGAGAATACAGTACTTCAAACAATTGCCTTCACGAGCAGTACCTTGGAACATCACTGTAGCAATGACCCAGATATCAGCTATGCTCACTCATTTGTGATGAGAAGAGAAAGGTGGGAACGGCATAATAAAGAATTTGTAGATGACAGGGTACCATCCTTTTCATAAGGAGGATAACACAAAATTGTCTTCATTCTAGGCATTCAAAAAGCAGACAAAAGAGAGGACCTGCAGCCAGCCCTATTCTGACTTCCAGCAGCTTCATAAAAGCAGCTCAGCTTGCCAAGTAATTTTTTTAATAGTTTTATATGCTAATGTTGAAAATAAGTGGCAAAAGATCATATCCTGGCAAAACCTAGCTCCAAATATTCGCCTTACAGGTTAGGAGCTAAAGTAACTGGAAGAGGCATCCCCTAGCCTAACACAAACTTGCACGACACACCCTTAATAACAGAAAATGCAAACTATCAAACACAAAATATTAAAAAGAGTGTATCAGTTTAGAGATATACAGAAAAGGGCAAACACTGCCACAACTTGGATTTAACTCAACAATACCAGTACAACTCACTACGTTTTCGTCTAGTGTTGAGGCATACATCTGGTGCAGGTAGCTCAGTGCGGAGCTGCGCTGCAAGCCTCAGGCTGAGCTCTGGGTAAGAGCCCAGGAGACAAGAGGTCAGGAACTGCTGACCTTTTGCATAACAAAGGGTACGAAGACCAGGTGCCAAGCCAGGGGACTGGACACTGAGAGACACAGCAGGAGCCAAAGACTAGGAATTAAAGAGCAAGACTTGATCTCGTTTGGACTATGAGGACATAAAAGCCCAGAGGTTGTTTTGCTGGGGGTTGTTCCTCAGAGGCACCAGCTCAGGCTGTTTCAGTATTACTGAGCCATGAGTAAATTCCTTTGTGGAACGAGGTATTTGAGGCTCTGCTATGGGAAATCAAGGGTCGGACCAGTAACAAAACCTGGTCTGACTGTGTGAGCGGGGTGTGTGGGGAGTCGAGCAGAGCACCCGTGGGCTCACTGGAGCCACCCATTGTGAAAGGACTCAGTCTCAGCAGTGACAGCCTCTGGTGGTGGGATTGTGACTGCCAGACTGGACCTGAATGGTCAGACTGGGAAGTTTCCTTAACACTGGCACCTGCCTAAGTGTCTCTTGTATTTAATGAGATGCATTAAGTTCCATGTTACATCTGATTTACATGACATTTACCACATTGGATATTCCATACTTACAGATTTTAATTCACATATATTCAACAGATTTAGAGCTACTGTATGAGCAGGTTGATCCTTAAATCAAAGGGGAGACAGCATTTCAGATTGCTGAAGACATTGAAAAATATTTTTCCAGTTTGTTTTGGGCTTCGGTAAAGCTCTTCCAGCAGATTTGTTTTCCATCTCTCATGACACATTAAGCAAAAAAAAAAACAGACAGTTAAACTAGTCCAGGTAAAGAGGGGTGATGACTTGCACACTGCAGGGTAGGATTGATCTTTCTACCGTTTGCATATCAGCTAGCTGAAATATTATTTAACTGCATTCAGAAGATCTTTAAAGGTCAGAAGTAATAGAAATGTAGCAAACGACAGTAAGCAACTAAGGGGAAGATTTCTGACAAAAACAGTCAGCCACATTAGATTGCTCTAATATACACACACACAAAAGAAGACTCAGTTGTCAATGTTGAAGATGAGAGCAGTAAGATTCAGGAGAGGACCCCTATGTTTAGCATGCTGTTCTGTATCTATGAAACACTCAGAAGCAACAGGAGTTTCCACAGAGAAGCATCGAAGGGAGTTTTCTTCTCGCAGTCCTTTCTTTTCAGTCTCATTGAAATCATGGGAACAATGACAGAAAGGTTTCTACAAAGCATCTCTTGACTGTTAAGCTTATTCTGAGCTATTCAGCACTAAAGATAGAGATGCAGTGACTAGTGATAAAAAGAATACAAAGTAGTTTTAAATTTAAAGAATCAACAAACAAAAAAAATGTCATTACAACAAAGTAAGAAATGATGAAAGAAGGAAGAAGGATTGATCTTTTTTTGGGTTATGCTGTCTTGGGTTTTTTCACCACACATCTCTCATTTCTGCTTTAAGATGGTGTACAAAAAACTACACCAAGAATTATGAATTACTATAATGTACCAGCTGATCATCGACCACATTAAAATAAACCTTTTGGAGATCAGACGTTTAAACACAAATCTTCTAAAAGTCTTAAGTGTACTATTCACCATAATAAATATAAGACGGAGCATGACATGCAAGGTAGTGAGGCCATCCATATTTTTTTCTAGAATATCTGTTGTCAGTCCCACATAATAACTTTATTATTGATCTGGGCAAGAGAATCAAATGCACCCTCAGTCCATCTGCATCTGGATAGGAGTGTTGATCTGCTGGAGTCTCTGGAGAGGGATCTGGACAAACTGGATCTGTCTTCTGAGGTCAATTGTATGAAGTTCAACAGGCAAAGTTATAAGTCCTGCCCTTGGGTCATAACCCCACACAATGCTACAGGCTTGGGGAAGAGTGGCTGGAAAGGAAAGCTGCCCAGTGGAAAACGATGTAGAGGTGCTGGTCGACAGCCGTCTGAGTGTGAGCCAGCAGTGTGCCCAGGAGGCCAAGAAGGCCAGTGGCATCCTGGCTTGCATCAGAAATAGTGTGGCCAGCAGGACTAGGATAGGGATTGTCACCCTGCACTCAGCAATGGTGAGGCCACACCTCAAATACTGTTTTGGACCCCTCACAACAAGAAGGACACTGAGGTGCTGAAGTGAGTCCAGAGAAGGAGGTGGGGAAGGATCTGGAGCACAAGTCTAATGAGGAGTGGCTGAGGGAGCTGGGGTTGTTTAGCCTGGAGTAACAGAGACTCAGGGGAGGCCTCATCACTCCGTAAAACTACTTGAAATAAGGTTACTGCAAGGG
Source organism: Myiotriccus ornatus (assembly GCA_036023395.1). Classification (NCBI taxonomy): domain Eukaryota; kingdom Metazoa; phylum Chordata; class Aves; order Passeriformes; family Tyrannidae; genus Myiotriccus; species Myiotriccus ornatus. The sequence goes on from JAYRBT010000093.1 coordinate 25,257,832, forward strand.
AGGGGTCAACCCTTTAAACGTAACAGGAGGAGAGGAAATTACCTCAAGGTGCACTGTGGGGAAGGGGTGGGGATTTAAACTGGATATTAGGAGAAATTTCTTCAAAAGGGTTGTCAAGTTCTGGAATGGGCTGCCCAGGAA
>JAYRBT010000093.1:25262095-25276164 GCA_036023395.1 Myiotriccus ornatus
TATGTAGGTGTTAGTCTGTTGAAAACAGACTTTACTTTTACAAAAGGTTACCTTAAACAGCTGCCCCACTTCTCCATGGAGCAACACGTGGTGCAAAGGCACCTCAGGCTTTGCTGATTATTCAAATTAATAATATTAGAAAATCAAAAACTGATATATTTTCATTCTTTTTCAAGACACAGCAGCAAGGAAAAGTGATATACAGAGAACAGAGAGATACACAGAAAAAAATCACAGGTAAGTTTTCCAGCTGTATTTTTGAACTTTGCTTCTACTTGAGGAAAACAGGGGCAACGGTGACAAAACAAATGCAAGCAACCACTATCAATGATAAAAAGCAATAAACAATATCTGTAGGCAGAAGTTGAATATAAGGTTAACAACAGTTTTTTATCCCCCTCAGGCAAAAATATTACTTCTCTATAGCAGTGATTCTGCTACAGACCTAGTGAAAACTGAATTTTATCTTTTAGATTGGATTGTTTTAGAGACTGGATCTTGAGTTCAGACCCCAAGCTTTACAATCTGCTCAAGAATATCACACTAAAAAAGATACAGTGAATTTACAGTTTTGAAGTCAATAAGAAATGTAAATAAGCTGTAAAGATCACTTTTAGGAAATTATCTAAGAGACAGCAAAGCAAATGCAATTATGACAGCTTGTGGGAGATGATTTCAGTGTTTTTGCAGCAGTCAATGCCATAAATCTTTCATTTCTACCATGAATGGTTTTGTTCAAGAACACACTTTATCCAGGTCCCCTTTTGTCTTTTTATACTGTGAAACATTATGATAGAAGGAACTGCTTACTCAGCTAAACAGTCTTCTTTTTTTTTTTCCCTCCCACGACATTAAGAACCTGTGTTGTCTATTTTAAAAACAAGATTCTTTTCAAGTCAATGTTCCAATCAGGGTCATGGATGTAATGCCATATTCTTTACAAACCTTGTTTAAAAGCCTGTTTTTCATTCTGTGTGCTCTTATTGAATGTAATCTCATTGCTCAGAAGCACAGCATCAACACAAGCACAAGAAAAGGCTTTTTGCTATCTGGTATACCAACACAGCACAATCGCTTGTGTAAATGTTTACAGATTAGGTGTTTACAAACTATTAACACATAATATCTAATGGTATTACTTGCAGACAGATTAGACAGACAATTCCAACAAAATTGAAAAAAAAAAAAAAAGATATTTGGCTGAATATACACTGAGAAATAACCAAGACAAAAGGGTATTTTAGCACTTGATGCCTTATCCTTCTCTCTGATTTATCTGGCTCTGCATTTAGAGTAGGCTGTTGGACACATGCAGCAGTGGATTTCAGCTGGGAATCTTTCACCTCCATCAATCCTACCTGCCTTTCAGATAGACAGGTGGGTAGATAGATAGACAGATAGACAGACAGACAAATGGTTGTAAATTTCTTGAGAGAAAGATTCCTAATGGATATTTTCAAGCTGTTCTTAGAATACAAAGTCCCACAAATGTTTCCAGAAAAGTTGCCTAGGGTTATAACAGAAATTATTAGTAAACTTCTGATTTCCAAAGAATTATGTTTAACTGAAAAATGTAATATGAAGACCTTTTTTGGAAGCACAGTGAAGGTGAAAAACAAATATTGATGCTATCAACTTTTTCCATTATGATAAGATAGTTCTTTGCCAAAAGTATTACCTCTGAAATAATCTGCACTGACTTCGGAATTGCCATTGTGGTCCATCTGATTCATAAAAACACAGCCTTTTTTATCTGTGGCTTTATACAAAACGTCCCAGAAACAAAATACTGAAAAACAAATCCTCTGATGGTGATTGACGGCCTCTTACATGCTCAAGAAGCTGAATTCAATAACTGACTCTTAAATAGGTAGTCTCTGAATCACAGAATCAAAGAATATGTCAAGATGGAAGGCACCCGCAAGGATCATTGAGTCCAACTTTTAGCCCTGCACAAGACCATCCCCAAGAGTCACATCAGTCACATCAGCCTGAAAGATGATCCAAACAATTCCTGAACTGTCAGGCTTGGTGCTGTGACCAGTTCCCTGGGGACCCTGCTCCAGTGCCCAACCACCCTCTGGGAGAAAAACATCTTTCTGATATCCAACCTAAACCTCCTCTCATGCAACTTCAGGCCATTCCTTTGGGTTCTGTCACTGGTCACCACAGAGAAGAGATCAGTGCCTGCCCCTCCTTTTCCCCTCACAAGGAAGCTGAAACTGCAACAGGGTCTCCCCTCAGTCTCCTCTTTTCCAGGCTAAACAGACCAAGTGCCCACAGCTGCTCCTCACACGGCTTCAAATCAAGACCCTTCACCATTTTTGCTGCCCTCCTTTGGGCATTCTCTAATCACTTAATGTCTTTCTCACATTGTGGTGCCCAAAACTGCACACAATATTCAAGGTGAGGCCGCCCCAGGTCAGAGCAGAGCAGGACAGTCCTCTCCCTCCACCGGCTGGTGATGCTTTGCCTGATGGCCCCAAGGACAGGGTTGTCCCTCCTGGCTGCCAGGGCACTGCTGACTCACATTCAACCTGCCATCAGCCAGGACCTCCAGATCCCTTTCCTGGCACTGCTTTCCAGCATCTCATTCCCCACTCTGTACATACGTTCAAGGTTGCCCCATCCCAGGTGCACAATCTGGCACTTTCCACTGTTGAACTTCATCTGGTTGATATTGCCCAGCCATCTAATTTGTCAAGGTCTCTCTGCAGGGCCTCCTTGTCTTCGAGGGATTCAAAAGCTTCTCCCAGTTTTGTGCTGTCTGCAAACTTGTTTAATATCCTTCCAGTCCTGTGTCCAAGTCATTTATGAAGATGTTGAAGAGCACAGGGCCCAACATGGAGCCCTGTAGAACCCACTAGTGACAGGTCACCAGTCTGAAGTCACCCCGTTCACTATTACAGTCTGTGTTCAACCCAAGAGACAATTGCACACCCACCACATGATATGTTTATCCAGCTGTGTTTATCCAAGCTGGAGAGTTTGTCCAGAAGTATTCTAAGAGCGACAGTGTCAAAAGCTTTACTGAAATCCAAAAAGATTACATCGAATGGCTTCCCTTGATGAGCTGGGTGGGTTACCCTGTCATAAAAGGAAATCAGGTTAGATAACCAGGACTTTCCTCTCATGAAGCCATGCTGGCTGTGACCAATGACTGTGTCATCTTTCATGCGTTTTTCAATACCTCACAGAATGATCTTCTCCATAACTTTACCAGACACTGAAGGGGGACTGACAGGCCTATAGTTTCTGGGTCCTCCTTCTTGCCCTTCTTGAAAATCAGGACAACACTTGCCAGCTTCCAATCAACTGGGATCTCCAGATTCACCAGACCACTCTAAACTCATTGAGAGAGTTTCACACCCATGCTAATTCTCCCCACCACAAAATACTAAAAAAGCACAAAGCATAACATAACTGCCTACTTTGGGTCTCTCAGTTGGTCTGGTTGCTGATGCTGTTTCAAATCCAAGGCCTGTAACCAGAAAATTTTATTCCCTTCTGTTTTGATATCATAATATCTCACCCTGTCTGTTCGTGTTAGCTAAACTCAAGTGCTGTAAAACCACATCTGGAGATACTCAGCACCATAAAAGGCAGCTGTAAACTGCTTAGAGTCTGCTGTGCAGACCTCATGCCTTAGCAGATCTTTCATGATGGCAAACAGCATGCATCAAGATGAAAATACAAAACCAAAGAAAACAGCAGTAAAGGTGACTATTGAAAAATAAAAGGGGGGGGGAAGTGAATACACCTGAAGGGGAAAAAAAAACATTACTCAGGAACATTGAAACACTTCATTGTGTTAAAGCACTTCATTGTGAGGCTTTTACACCCCATATCTGTCAGTGCACTGAGTTGCATTAGAGGGTAGCATGGTTTGGTATTTCCATGGGTACAAGTCTTTCATTCTTCACTAGCAGCTAGTGTTCCACTGGCCTCCATTGTTCACCCTGAAGCACTGAACTTAAACAAGATATCCTCAAATTTCACTTTTATTTTCCATATATTTAACTCCTTTTCCATTTCAGTTACATAAAACTGCCACAGGTTAGTGGTGTTATGGCTAATTTTCCCATTTTCTTTGCCTCACATATAGTTATTGTCTTTGTTCTTTCTGTTTAATTAAATCATTTGTTGTCTTGTCTCTTTTTTCTTTTTAAGTACATCTACTTCAAAAATTTGGTAAACAAGTTCTACAATTAAACAGGTTTTTTTCCTGTAGATAAAATTTATGTAATATTCATAATGCATTACCTATTGCTTGTGTGTAACCCAGCACTGTAATTAAATTATTTTCCAAAATTAACTTTGGTTATGTAGTAGCTGGAATTCAAGATCTAATTTAATGTTAGATTAGTGAAACATCTCCTCCAGGGATAGATGCTAGAGAGCTAGCAGAACTCCTTCACTGTACTTATAAATGCTGTGAGGATTGGCATGCTCCGCTGACTGCGGCAGGCAGTAGTCAAACTGCTTGGTTCCTTGTTCACAGCCCCAGAAACTGAAAAGAGACAAGGAAAAAATATATCCTCTGGAGCAAGCCGTGTAAAAATGTGTCTTTACTGTACCAAATAAAACAGGAAAAGATCTACATGTCACGGTTTTTTTACAAAAGTTTTAATCGAAGGTTTCTGGCGAGTCCCCGCATATTTTTCATAGCCAACACATTTGAAGCCATTTTCCCTGTTTTCCTCACCCTTACATTTGGGTCCAAGCATATAGTGCAAATGATATTGGGAGTGTCACAGGAGTAAACCAAGCTGAAAAAGTATCAGTGCCTAACTAGAAAGGAACAAAGACAGGAGAGCTTGGCCATGCCCAGCTGCTGTATGTGGTGGTTGCTGCAATGAATGCAAACCTGCCCTTGAGCACAGCTAGGGATTCACAGAGGGACAGGAACTGCTATGAATTAATGGACGTCTTCTGCTGCAACGGACACCACTAAAGATTACAAAACCATCACAAATACACCTCCTAACCAGTAATAAAATTTGCCACTTAATGGTCTGCAAGCATATTTGTTTCCAGCTAATGAAAATACTGACAGAATACTAAAGTAATGAGCAGTTCCATGAGCAATTTTTATACTGAGGTAAAATTGCAAGAAAATATTCTTGTCTAAGCAGTTGAAATTGCCAACCAAAATGACCTGCCAATTTCCAAGTGCTGTGCAGATAACATATTTTAACATTTAGAACATGAGTGCTCATGCCCAAAAAATAAATAAAAAAAAAAAAAGGAAATTAAACTCTTTAAACTGTACGGATGACAAAATCCAGTTAGGTGATACTGTGTTATTGAGACAGGTTATTCTCTTGTGCTTAAAGCGTGAATCACAGATCTGACTCTCACTGAAGTGTATACAAAATGAAGCCCCAGGACAAAGGGGAGATGCATGCCACTTTGCTTTTAAACCTTCAGCAGCATTTCCAGAAACCCATCCTGCCGAATTTTTATTCCCTCTTACATATTTTTGTGTTATTAAGTGGAAAGCTGTCTCTCTGTAAACTTCCATCATATGCCATGTAACTTCTGTGCTCCAGTGTCACTACATTATATCTCGTTAAAGGACTGTTGCAATATATGATGTTATTAGGACAGTTCTGTGCTTTTCTTTTGGGGTGATAAATTTTGAGGTGTCAGGTGTTCATACTTCTCTTTACTTTTATGATGAGATGAATATTTTATCAACACTCATGCAGCACTGAAAGGCTCCCAGGGTATGAGAATTACTTTGGCTGCAGAAGTAAATTACATAGCAGGTTGTGTGGTTTTGGAATAGCAGTTGAACAAGAAGGATCTGCACTGGTAATGCTTTTTCAATTCATTCCAGCTCATTCTCAACAATAAATAATAATATTTTATAGGAATTATTTTAGTTGTATAACTGCTCTGAGTCTTCATTCAGTGCTAGATGATTGTTGCAGGTGGCCAAGTGATTGTCTCCACAGTGCTATTCATCCAGGAAGGCGATGCACAACCCTTTATTGAATCATGAATATGAATTCATGTGCATACATATTTGCACATGGATCTACTACTGCAATCTGAAAAAATGCTCCCTTTCAGCTGCATAAAAACAGAAATCTCACAAAAGGATGTATACTGCCCTTCTGCTAAACGAAGGTTCAAACTAACCTTCCGACTTGGAGTATTTTGTGTTCCTTGGTGCGTGGAAAATTTCTTCTGGTGGCTATCAACTGAACAGTTGAGCAAAACTCCCTCTGAATGCACAAACCTGATACTACTACACCTCCGTTCTCGGACAACAAACAGGTTAGGTGGACCCCATCAGACTGTTAAGATAGCTACTGGGTATGACAAAATAGAGACAAATACATGTTTCAAAAGTTTAGGTCTGGAAGGTACCCATAAAATCTGCTGTATCAGATACTTTACCTAATACAGCTGCTTTCCTGGATTTTGAGGCTCAGCAGCATTTAGAGCAATCCCTAGTGACTTAAAGGTGTAGAAATACTTCCAAGATGCGTAGGCATGTTGATCTGATAATCACCCCAACCCCGAGCTGTATATCTAGTGTTCAGAGCAGAAATAAAAGTAGAGCTTCTGGCATTACTAGGAAGAAGATAATGATGCAGAAGTTCATCCTTTACCTCTGTCACCAGCTACGGGAAGAAAATAGGTTTTTACAGAATAGTCCTGCTTAAAAGTGAACTGAAATTTTTACTCAGCAAGTCTGGTCTCAGTATTCTCTGCTTTTTAATGGGTGGTTGGTGAATTTTGTGTTTTGACACCTAAACAAAATGATGACATCCTATATGTAGTGAATTAAAAGTAATAAGCAAAACTTTGATGAATGACCCAGCTGCACTGATAACTTGCTGTTCTTCAAACTGCAGCAAGAAGACAGCTCAGGATATGCAGAAACAATGCAAAGGGGTACGATTAAACTCAGTCTTTTTTTATACCCTGGGCAGACTTCTGGTCCTGCTACTGAGAAAGATCTGAACATATGGCCTCCAATGACTATTACAAAGTGATTGAATGCCTAAAGCTAAAAGCGAAGGACCTTGCAATTGTTTTGACCCTTAAAGCCGAAGAAGCATTACTGTGCAATTTATTGCCTCAGGTACACTGTGCTAGGCACAAAGAACTATCCTGTTTGTATAAAGCTAGCATATTTGAAAAGGAGACAGTCTTCAAATAAGGTGAAAAATAACCAACCTCAAGAAACATGCACTAATTTCTTCTGTGCAATCCCTATTGCATTATTTTTCACTACCTCTAACAAACAAAATACTGAAATAATGGCAAACTGGGACATTTCAGTACCTAGGACATCAGGACAACACACATAGTGACAAACTTCAATTCCTCACATGCATTTAGTTTAATTCCTTAGTTTGTATATAGGGAAATTATGTTACACTTTAACTGGGCAATCCAATGCTTAAGCTGCTTCAGATCCTTTGACATCTCTGAAATCGTTGCCAATGACAATCTAACAATCTCAGTAAGATCCATCTCTGTTTCTGTAGCTACTGATTTAAATACAGGGTTCTTTTGTTCTCTCCTGTAGGAATCAAACTTTCTTTTAAAACTTTATTGCTGTTGTTGTTATGTTTTGGTTTGATTTTTATTGTTGTTGATCAGCCATGCTGCCTCAGCTTTCACATAGTTTCAATGCTAGAAAACAGTTTTCATTTCGCAGACCTAAGGATGTTTGACATAGTATCCTCCTGAACAAAATGTCCAGCTCACATCTGGATAAACATATCACGCACTAGGTGAGCACAGAGGGTAACAATGACTGGGGTGGCATCAGACTGGTGACCTGTCACTAGTGGGGTTCCACATGGCACCATCTCAGGCTCTGTGCTCTTCAGCATCATCTTCATAAATGACTTGGACACAGGACTGGAAGGATATTAAACAAGTTTGCAGACAGCACAAAACTAGGAGAAGCTCCCTCGAAGACAGGGAGGCCCTGCAGAGAGACCTTGACAAATTAGAGGGCTGGGCAATATCAACCAGATGAAGTTCAACAGTGGAAAGTGCCAGATTGTGCACCTGGGATGGGGCAACCTTGAACGTATGTACAGAGTGGGGAATGAGAGGCTGGAAAGCAGCGCCAGGAAAGGGCCCTGGGAGTCCTGGTCGATGGCAGGTTGAATGTGAGTCAGCAGTGCCCTGGCAGCCAGGAGGGACAACCCTGTCCTGGGGGGCATCAGGCAAAGCATCACCAGCTGGTCCAGGGAGGGAATTGTCCCGCTCTGCTCTGACCTGGGACGGCCTCACCTGGAATATTGTGTGCAGTTTTGGATATCACAATGTAAGAAAGACATTAAGCTATTCAAGGGTGTCCAAAGGAGGGCAATGAAGATGGTGAAGGGACTTGAGGGGAAGGTCCATTCACTTAATGGAGCCACAAACAGTTATTAGTAAAATAGGTTATAATAAGATAGATACATGTCCAATATAATTCACCTAATGATCTACTGACCAGGTTGCACATGTGTGGAACCTCATACAGCCAAAATATTGTGCCAAAATTTAAGGCCTCAAAAGTAAGGAAACTAATATAAATTCTTGAAGGGAGAAGGAAGTAATACAGAGATTTGAGAAACAGTTAAGCTGAAATTGTTCCAGTGTCACTTTGAAGCTTCCTATCTCTTCAACAGTCTTTTTACAACAGCGCTCATAAGATCAACACAACCTGAGAAACAGAGGCTCATTAGCAACCCCAGTCCATCATCAGTGAACTCTCCATTTTCCCAGATCACATTCCTATTTAATTTCTGAACTATGGAAAAAGATTAAAGTATGTATAGTCAGAGCAACACATGAAAAAAAATACACATAAATTGCCTGAAACGACACAACAAATCACTTGCAAAATCAGAACCAGGAAATTTCTAATGCACACACATCCCTCAGGAGTGCATTGCTTTGCTAATGACAGTTGAAAATCCTTGGAGTGGATCACACTGATAGAAAATACAGTTAATAGAAGACTAAAGGAACTTAAAATTGACTGCTGGGGTACAGCCAAATTTTATCCAGTCTCAGGAATTATTTCTTCACAGTGGCATTCAGTGACCTTCAGACATGGTGAAACCTTCCCTTGTGCTTACCAAACTTCCAAAAACTTACAGTGCTAGGATTTCCAGGACTAGATGTAATTTTTATGCATATAGTAGATCTCAGTAGAGTTCTCTTAAATGAACTTGTCCTGTCTCCCTCTAAATCTATAAAAGCTTGGGAGATCCCATAGCAAGACATCTACAGCTCTACAACTTCTGGCTAGAAAAGCCAACTCCTTTTCAATGTTTTGAACCTGTCTCCTATTAACTTCACCTTATGCTTCCTAAAATGGGAAAGTGATGGGACAAGAGCCATCCAAGTAGAGGCAAATCTACCAGCAAAATGTAATTGTATGACCATCTTTTTTATTTTATGAGTATTTTCTCTGTAATTTTTATTCCCTGTCACTGATTCAAACACAGGGGAAAAAGTCTTCATAAAAGCAGTTTGGCTTAACACTAAGCCAGGAGATGGATTGGTAAGTGTATAAAGTGCTTCAGAAAATAATATCAGAAGTGTGTTCGTCTTAGAATTTCCAAAGGTGATTTTCCTACTAATTACCCACAAAATAACAAATTTGTGGCTAAAATGCATCCCTATGAAGTAAGGTGCCACAAAGCTCATTTGTCACTCAATCTAACCCAAGACTAAAGCTTAACTGGGACTTCAAAATGCATGAATCTTAAATTTCTTTTTGTATTATATATTAATGTGTATTAGTTTATGCAATTGCCCAAAGAGAAGTAAAAAACATTTAATATATAAATATTACATTTCTACATCAGGTTCCTGACTGAACAATGACAGAGTAAAGCACAGTCTCAAGTAGGTTAAAGTTACACAAAACGACAGGGTAAACTGGGTTCTCTAGTACTCCCAACGCTTTGAGGCTGTCACCCGTTCACCCCAGAAAATGCAAGCATTGCTCACTTAAACATTTATTCATTTCACTGCAGAATAATTATATGGTTCACAATTAAACCACTAACATTTTGTACTGGTTTGGGCTGAGATGCAGTTAGCTAGTCAGCTAGTTGGTTAGTTACTAGTGTCTAGTGTGGCGTTGTGATTTGCATTTGTGCCGAACACAGTGTTGATAAAACAGAAATGCTTTTGTTATTGCTGAGAAGGGCTTGCACAGTGCTAAGGCCTTTCCTGCTTTTCATACTGCCACACTGGCAATGGGGCTGGGAGCACATGAAAAGCTGGGAGGAGACACAGACAGGACAGCTGAACTCAACTGAGCAAGGGTTTATTCCGTACCATATGACATCATGCTCCATACATAAAGTGGGGAGAAGAAGGAAGAAAGGGGAGACATTTGGAGTGATGGTATTGCTCTTCCCAATTAACTGTTATACATGATGGAGCTCTGCTTTCTTGGCGTGGCTGAACACCTGCCTGCATGGGAAGTGGAGCAAGACTTCCTTGCTCCTTTACCCAGTCACGTTAGAAATGTGGTTTTCCTCCTTCAGATGTCAACATTCCAGTTCACAAACATTTGATACCAGGAGAAAAATGTTAGCCACGCCAGGATGTGAAGAGAAGAGTGCCTTATAAAGGCAATGTAAAATTACATCTGTGCTCTACAGATGAGGCTATGCAGTTTCACATATGCACAGAGCTGGAACTGCTGTTGCAGTCTGGCCTTTGTGGCAGTCCTTTTTATTTACAGAAAGGTGACCATATCCTAGTAAGACTCGCCTGTTTTCAAAGAGAAAAACCTCCATATACATTTACATTCCAGAAATGTATTTTCATTAAATAGCTTCATGAATTTTTTTTATACTCATCTAAAGTTAATGTGGGTTCTTTTGAAGAGAAGTGTCAGTGTAGCTGCTTAGAAAGAAAGTGTATTAAATGGTGTGTAATTTTTCCTTATGCTTGTCTTTTAATTTTTATTTGTAAACTTCTATTGTTTCTAAACTGATGGAAGAATATAAACTTGGTCACCTGTTCTGGTGAAAGTGGGTTTTGTTTAAAGACTGCTGGAGACTATTCACTTTCTTTCTAAATTTATTTAAGAAGCACCTGGACGAGTGTTACAATTTGTAGATACAGTTAAATTAAATTTAATCTATATTTCAAATAGGTTGTTATTATTTCACATTGTTTCTGGATCATTTTGTTTGTTTGCCTGCATATGCATTGTGGAAATTTATACATATATAAAATTTTCCAATTCCTCTGTCATATTACAGAACAGATGAAAAACAAACAAAAACCCCACAAACGAACAAACAAACAAAGCCTCCACTACATACATATTTGAGTCTTCTGGATAATCTGATGCATTTTTGCTGAGTGTTCTGTGGAAATTATATTATTTGTGTATTTATTTGTCTATATATATTAGGTATTTAAAGCTTCTTTGCCAAAAGGAAACAAAGCTTCAATTTGAGAAAATGATTAGATATAAAAACACTTTCCTTGCTTGAATGTATGGTCAGCTGAAAACAAAAAACAACATCATACTATTCCAATTTTATCTGATACTGTTTTAGGAAAAGGAAGTTGATATAAGATTCTGATTAATTTTGTGACTTTTTTTTAATATTAAGATACAAAGGTGATGTAGTAGTTTCAAATCTCTTCTGGTAAACATCTGAAACAAAAAAAAAACACTCTTTTTTTCTGACTAACAAATACATGAAATAAAAATTATGATAGAAAGTGCAGCCTGGTATGAATTAGAAGCATTCCAAAAGAAGCTCTAATTTTCATATGTATGGTAGGTAACATCCATTTAAATAGCCTTGATTAAATTTAAGAAGTAGCTAAGGTTAATTCTTTCCAACTCAATCCCCTCCCCCTCACATTACATATGAGAAAGTTTGAAACATGGTTAGAATGAAAAAAACAACATAGATGTCCCCTCAGAGACAGTATTTCAAACTTATTGTCCAGATTCCACCAATCCAATTAGATTATTTGAAATGATAGCTCATAAATTTTTAATATATTGCTGAAAGTGAAGAAAAATACTTATCTCATTTTTCCAGCCTGCTGATTCAGTTTCTGCACTTTACAATAATTTGTTACAAAATTTTCATTTTTCCATTACTTTTTATTGTTAGTTCAGAAATAAAATCCTATTAACAGAGGATTTATGATGACAAGATAACTACAGTGCAGGAGCGAAGAGGGTGTGAATTTAATGACACACAAATAAAGTTTAATGAAATATTATGAAATGGAAAAACATAGAGTCTGAATAAATCTCACTGGTAACTATGTATTACAACTGTAAGAAAAGAACATTCACAAGAGAAAAAGGTTGTAAATATAAAGAAAAACAATACACTGAGCAGACAGCAGAACTATCCAATATGGTAGCACAATTCAGACTTAAATTCTCAGGGATTTCCTCAAAAAATTCTTGAGCATTGGATCTCTATCCCAGCCTTTGTTTTTTCTCTTAGTCTGTGGAAGAGTATCTACCAAAAAAAAAAAACCAAATTAATAAAATATCAATAAACTTAAATGATAGAGATTACATATTCAAACCTATTCAGAATGGAAAGTAGCAGAGATGGGACAGAGATACTGTAATGGACCATGCAGTAAAGGAATGTATCAAATGTTGCATTCAAAGATGTGATTTATTTTAAGCCAACCCTAAGATTTTCTAATTGAAAAAAAAAGCACATTTTTAAAACAATATCATGACATCAAACTGCATTGGAAGGAGGGAATTTTCAGGATTGTCTAACAAAAATCACAAAGAATGTGGTAATCTAGATCCTCAGAAGGGCCTGAAACCCAAATATTGGGATAGTTAAAGGTAAGTCAAAGAACAACATACAACAGCATTAAACAAGAATTTCTTTATAATTTGAAGATGATTAATAACCTTCACTTTCATACCTTTTTTTTTTTATATAGTCCTCCAAAGGAATATTTCTAGTAAACCTATGAAGTTCTGTAATGTGCATATACTATTTATCTTTCCATAAATGTCTCTGCAAGGTCAGTTGTTCTAAGTCATCCAAAGACGAGGAGGAAAGAAGTGCAAGTCTATTGCCAAATTTGACTAGAAATACTCTACCCCGGGTTTTGAGGGAGTTGCAGCTGTTGCTTGTACATTTATATTTCTGTCCTACCATTATAGTCTCATTTGTTGAGCTGTGTTACCGAAAATTATTTTCTACTCTGCAGAGAAATTACTTCTAAGATGCCTCTCCTGTCTATATTAAAACTCAGACACTGCATAAGGATTAAATCAGATACAGAGTTTGATTCATAGATAATTGCATGCAAGTTCTGATAATTATAAATGTGTTAGATGATTGAAAGTATTTGCAAACATTTCAGCTAGATAATTTATAGAGAATAGACTGTTCATTAAATAATCAATTCAATCATTCATTATATATTTTTAACAATGTACTGTGTGTAATCACGTTATTCTTATATATACATCTCACTTTGGAGGCAATAAGTTTACTTTGCATTTGACAGAATAATTTCTATAGAGAAAAATCAGATAATAGTATTTCAGTTCATTGAGAAGGCTTGAGACAAAGGACATTACCAAAGGGAGGAAGTGTAATTATAGATCATTGTGCCTATTTCTAGAAAAATTATTTGTTGCAATGCATTATCCATTCCTTAGGGAAATTGCAAGTTTATTTACATACATAAATTATCTATTAATAAATATTTCAGCACAGATCCATTAGTCCTGTTTGTTGAAGAAGGAATATCATTCTTGTTTAAGAAGTGTGGCAGTACTGTGAAATACCATCGTTGATCAATATTGGCTAATAAGATCGACTCTGTATGATTTTGAGCATGCTATTTGAGAATGCTATTTTATTATCTCTTTCAATAGAAGATAATTTAAAAATATTTATACCATTCAAAATATTGCTGAAGATAACAGTACTTCATTTGGAAGAATGACATTTAGGTTTCTCGTAGGTCTTTTGCAGCGACCCTTATTATTTTTAAAACACAGTGAAAGATTCATGAGTGTCTTACATCAGGAAAACTGTGGCTTCCTGTTGCCTTTC
>JAYRBT010000093.1:25276183-25287784 GCA_036023395.1 Myiotriccus ornatus
TCCTGTTGCCTTTCCACCTCTTTTAATGTTTTTTAATTTTCTCTTCTGAAAACGCCTCCTGTCTAGAGGTCTGATACAGTCTTTTTAATTTTAAAAATTATTTCTTATTTGCTTAATTTTTGATTTGCAGTCGAATAAGAGCCCCACAACAGAAAAAAACTGCACTAGAATAGAAATTTTTCCTCCCCCTTAAACCCAAAGAAAACAAAACAAAACAAAACAAACAATCAAACAAACAAAATAGATCAAATAAATCAAATAAATCCAATATACTGGAAATGTGTGAGCACATGGTAGGAACTCTGAAACAGTCATTATTCAAATTCATAAGGGTGATGCTATTAATAACATGTATTTCACTTTTCTGGAAACTTTTGACAAGACTATGCATTAGAAGGCATTCTGGAACGGATTAATATACGGGGGAAAAAAAAGGAAAAAGTGTTAAGAATTACCCAGGAGAATAAATAAAACAAGAAAAATATTTCTTTTTCTACTATAGCAAATCAAAGTGTGAAACTCTGCATCATCAGATAGCAAGGGTGCCAAAACTGGATATTTTCACAAAGCAAGCAGAAGAGTTTACAAATGAAAATCTCTTCCAGAGTAACAAAGCATAAAGGTATTCCCCAATTTTGTAAGCAGTTTGCTAAAATCTGCTTTGTCAGATGTTAAGAGTTAGAAGGGGAGTTAATTCCATCACTTCTTTATCACAAGTAACTTGCACATCCTTCCCTTTAAAAGTTACTCACACTTTAAAATATTTTCCCTAGTATAGTTTTGCATTGTACTGTGGTTTAGGAATGGTATTCCCAAATTTAATAATTCCAGTGAAAGGGAAGTCACACAAAAGGCAGTTATAGTTGAGATAAGAACAGTTTACTGGAAATGGAGTGAGATAAGAAAAGGAACAGTAATAGCAACAATATTAGTAACAACAGTGTAGGAAAGAGGGTGATTTAGATTCGAAAATTCTCACCAAGTCCAGGACAATGAAAATCAACGGTGGATGGACCCTCTGCCCACCACACTTTTCCTGACCACAAGCCATGCCCACCTCCTTCTCAGAAGGGAGAAGCCCTTTCTTACACTCCCCAGCAGTGACAACCTAGACAAGACCACACAGCTCCAGGCTCCACCCCTCACGGATACAGTGAAAAAAATAGCTCTTATCCTGGCCAAAACCAGGACAATTGACAGTGTATGTTTATTGAAAATCTCTTTATTTTTCTGTTTCAGGTTTATTAGAGCTGTTGGAAATGTTTTCTGAACAATTTTGCATGGTAGAAGGATGTTTTAATTGTCGATTAAGTGCTTTTGTTCTTTTTTTCTTTTTCTGTCACTGTACCTGACGTTTTTTCCTCTAAATCAGTGAAAAAATATCCATCCCTAAAGTCCATAGAGAAGCCCTAGAAAGAGTCCATTAAGAGAGTTCATTAAGAAGTACTTTTTGTAAGTTTCTTCCTCATCAACATTCATCCAGGCACCAGCGTATTTATGAAACCTTTGACTAAATTTCTGATATTTCTGAGTCTCAGAAATGTCCACCCCAGGAAAGTGGGAATGCAAAAGCATAGGAGTTCATGAGAAGATTAATTTCAAACAGCTTTTAATTCACTCAAACTCTTGAGCACCTTCCAGTGTGTGCAGTGATTTAATCCTCTTGGGCAGGCAGCCAGGCTACAAAGCAATCCTTTTTTGCCACTGAAGGCTGCTCATTTCCTAGTACAGTAAGAGTGTTTCTTTAGCCTGAAGGACCTGTCATCATGCAAAAATAAAATTAAATAAAAGCAAGTGCAGACTCTTTCACTGTTGTAAAAGGTTTCTGCACGGTATCTTTAATGTCAAAAGGTATGCCAAATGTTATGGAGTCTGTGTCATTTCCTGTTAGTATTTGATTACCTGCTGTGTAAGAAATGGAGAACTAGGAATCTGTTGTTTGATTCAGTTTCAGCTGAAATCACCAACCACTACTGTGCATTTACAGAGCTGGTTTGGGGTAAGTGAGAGATAAAGGGAGGAATTGGGTCTTATTCTGATATACACAAATGTAGTGGGGAAAAAGTTCTTTCACTGTGTCTACTTGCTTCTTTAACTGAGTGTAAATGACCATAACAGCTTGAAGGAGAAAGAAAGGAGAAGCTTATTTTCAGATGCATGCTTGCATACAGTTTTTACTTAATTCAAGTTGTCCTTTCAGGGTGAGTACAAAGAAGAAAGGATAAAAATGAAAAGAGGAATTATGAAAGAGCGACATAGTTAATTACAAATCTGCATGTGTAGATCCTAACTTCAGTTTGTACCTTAAAAAAAAAAAAAAAAAAGTACCTATATTTTATTTGGGGTTTCCTAGTGCAATTAAATGCAAATCTCATCACCCTCAAAGGTTCTACTGTGATGATAAAAGCACCTTGAATTGAAAGACTCTTCACTCAAATTTGAATTGACCTGTTCATAATATTTCAAAAACCATTAAAAAAGAAGAGCAGAGTGTGCAGGGAAGTTTGTATAGCTTTGTGTAACTTGTAGAGTTTTCTCCATTGCACTTTTCAGGGACATTTTTCTGTTGAAAAATAGCTGGGATGAGAAATGTCAATTTGCTGATGCTCACAGGTGTTACACAGCTTACTCTTGTGAAGCTCATACTAGTCTGTATTCTATGTAACTCAGTTCAGCCTCCTCTGAACTTTCATATGTTTTAGTCACGTTTTTCCTGCAGCCATACGTGTGTGACTACTTAATATTCAAATTCTTTTATGCGCAATAGAACGCGTGAAGCTAGGCAGTACGTATGCTGAACAGTAAACATGAGAATACTTCCTTACAGGTTCACAATAAGAAAATGAAAGAGCTCAACAGAAGTACCTTTCTGCTTCTTGAGACCAAATGTTTATATGTTCTCTGCCTTCAGTGTTTTTGTGGCTAGTCAAACATTTCCCTTGGACTCACACCATCAAACTTCTATCAAGAACATTTAGAAAGGGACTTGAGACATTCCTAATGCCATAAATCAGCTGCTGTTCATCCATCATAACCTCTGTAAGCAAGAAGCTCTAATAGCAGAACTTGAATTTCAGCTGTTACTGTTCAAGTTGTACTGTTTATGTCGTTACCCACATTTTCAGAAAGACATTCTTTCTGCATGCCAGGAAATTGTCATTTTCAGATTTCTAATGCATTTTTTGGTCTCCATGACAAAATTTTCCTTCATTTGTTCCGCTATCTAATGCTCTGCTCCAAATTTCAGATGTGAGCTTCCTACTCTCCCTGGAAAAGGTCAAACCAGAACAGCTCAAACAAATTAATCTGTAGCTTTACAGAATTTCAGAACCAAACACTAACTACTCTTCTGAAGAGGAGGCCTTAATTAATTTGGTGTTTTGGTTTGGTTTCTTTTTGTTATGTAGAGGTCACTTATGTTTCTGGTCTTTCTAAGATGTCTCCAGGAGCTACCTCGTTTGGAAGAGCAAGCCAGCATGTCAACAAGTGCAAAGTAGCTATACGAGAAAAGAACTGCACATATAATGAATTCTCATTTCACAAGATCCCCTGCTATTTCTGCATTTCCCCAGACCTAATTTTTTAATTGTTGCCTTTGCTCTTGCAAGTGGGCATCTGCTGTGTGTCTGCTACTGCCCACTGATAAACACATACTCCCTCCTGAACTCAGACAGAAGTTCAAGTGTGTTTCTTTTGTACATGTATTTTAAGTATGCTATTCAGGTATAATAAATAGTATTTAAATTATAAATATTTAAATTATAAATTTAGAGTGCTGATAAAGTGTAATGACAATAAATTGTGTTTCAACAGTTCTGCTCTTACTTGTTGTTGGTTTAAATATATGTTTGGTAAGAAGACACATTTCAGAGAAAATTTATTTAAAAAATCTATACTGAAAGGATGGGACATTTCAAATACAGAAAACAGGTAAGTCAGAATTTGAAAACTATGGGCTCCTTTGAAAGTGTTATACTTCAATATCTAGTACCTTTGCACTTCTAGAAATGTACAAGAAACAAGTACTGGAATTCAGACACAGGATTCAGACACCCAACTCAAATCTGGCTGGTAGGAAGGAATGATCCACGATGCTCAGATTAAGATTCTGACTTCTTATTTTTCCAAATAATATTCTGTAGTCCCTGCTTCAATAACATTGTTAAGCAGCTCAGAAGGAAATATTTCATTCTTACGGCATTCAACAGGGATTTGTTTTTGACACAACTGTTCTCAAACTCATTTCCTTTGTGAGACATAATTTTTCTTTGAGTTTGACTATTATTGACATATATTTAAAAATTGGGCTTTTTCATTATATGTCAGCCTCCACAACTTACAGCAGGCAAAGTGAAGACTAACTGTTAAATACTTGGAAATCTTCTGTTCTAAAAGCTGTCCTGTTTACAGGTACTCGGGTAGGAAATCACACTACCCAAAGGTAAACCTGGAGGGCTTCACCCTCAGGTCATTCAAAGATCAGAAATAAGGTACACCTTCCTTCATTACAAGTTTTCTGTATAGGTATTACAAGGCCAGTATGTCCTCTTATTAACTGTGCTGCAGAAGCATATGAATAACCCAGAAATTCTTGTTAACAAGTTATGAAGATTTAGGAACTTTATGTCTTAGCTTGATTCAGCAGGTGATTAAAAAATAACATCTATTTCTACAGTGACAGAACACACAGACACATAGAGAGCTTACTTGGATTTTTGCTATTTTGACACGGGATTTACTGTATTGTACTGACACTGGCCACTGGCTGCAATCATAAACCCCAGGAAAAAGCAGCACATATGCTTAGCTGTCTGCTAGCTCCTCTACAGGTTACTGATTTTCTGAACTGCTGGTGCTAAGATGCAGCTTTGAAGGTATTTGACATTGCCATGTCCATGCCTCCAGAAAGGCTATACTTCATGCAGTACCTGCAGCCACAGATTCACTCATCCTTCAAGTGCTATGGTGTTTCAGGCCTCTGTGGGCTCCCTGATAGCTCAGGGCCTTTTCCCAGTATGTTACATTACTCCTGCTCTCCTACCTCACTGTGCTTTTCCCCCACTACTTACTCCCATCACCCATCGCCACACCGCAGCCCCCTGTGTTACAGGGGCCAAGACCAGAAATAGGAAAAACACATCTTTATCCACCATCAAATGAGTTAAGAAACAGGTTTTCCAGGAAAAAACATCTCAAAACCAAGATGTTTTAACTAAAGTTTAGAAAAGGAAAATAAAAAGGCATGCAACAGTCACAAAACCATGCTGAAAAGGGCAAAAATTTGAGCTTAGAGAAAAAGATGAAAAATGCAATAGCAGAAACAGACTGGACAAAACTTTTTAAAAAAAAAGGAAAAGTACCCCTTCTAAAAGACTTAGAAATTAAGGACTCAAATCATCCCTTGTCTTATGACATTTCATCCTCAAGAACACAACTATTCAGACACAAGAAAAACAGGTACAGCTGCAGATTCTACCCATACCTAAACAACGTAAGTAACAAAGCAGTTGCTCTGTGAAGTGCCATGATGGTTTAATACATACTTGCAAGTATAATTTTTAAAAAGGAGACATTTACCTTTTATTCCTAACACAAGGACTTAAGAACTGATGGGAAGACTCTTGCAGACTTTGGTGAGTTTTCTTTGGAGCCAACCTTCACAAACAAAAGCTTTTGAAGATCAGTCGCACCCAGTAGGATATTCGAAGTTCAGAGTTTTGTACGTGATTGTGCTTACACATGGAGAGAACTACAACATGCAAGTGTAGTTCACAGTACTTGGTTTGGCTAGCTCTAGATAAATATTTAATCCTCACCTGTGTTCAAAGAAAGCCCAGCTGCAATACTTAAAGGAACACCACTAGATCTTGCT
Source organism: Myiotriccus ornatus (assembly GCA_036023395.1). Classification (NCBI taxonomy): domain Eukaryota; kingdom Metazoa; phylum Chordata; class Aves; order Passeriformes; family Tyrannidae; genus Myiotriccus; species Myiotriccus ornatus. The sequence continues at coordinate 25,282,056 of JAYRBT010000093.1, forward strand.
GTAAAAGGTGTGAATTCTTCACTTGCTGCAAAGAAAATTGCTCTTGAAACACTAATATGAATGAAGCATGTACGTCTATATCACTGGACAAAATGGATATTATGTGATATTCTAAAGAGTGACTTTATCACATTACACTGATGAATGCAAAGTGTAAAAATTATCTCAGTGATGTTCTTCATTAACATCAGTTGCTCTTCTTGATCACTTTGATGTAATTCATGTAGCGGTAGTCCGTATTTACACACAACTTAGAATCACAGAATCATATCACAGAATGGTTTGCATTGGAATGGATCACTAAGGTCACCTGGTTCCAAAGCCCCTGCCATAGACTTGTTATCTTGACTAACAACTCTTTTTTTCTGACTATTTCTAATTAGTAGACACTTGTTAACTCCACTTCATGCACTTCATGCACTCTAATTGACCTGTGAAGAGGGTATCTTGTGTCAGTGTCATTGAAAATGACAGAGGTAGAGCCAGTTTGTTCTGAATAAGTCACAAACTCCTTTTACATGAAGAATAGTCAATGAATGGTTTTAATATATGAGTTAGTTATGTTGATATCTTGGTATAAAAATATTCTTACTTTCGTAATTTGTCCTCAGAAAAATGACTCAAATTCAGGACAGAGATAAAAAATAAAGTAATCTTATGAATAGGCACCGTATCTTGAGTAGATAAGGTAAAAGCTAAAAGCATTCAGCAGAGCTGGCAGATTTAAAAGGATACTGTAAGAAAGCATGACAGGAAAGTCTCTCTCAAAAAGTGAAAAAGACAAGAAATAACAAAATACAGCTACGACCAAATTTTAAAGGACATCTAACTCTGAAAATCAAAACATAACAAAAAAAAATAGCAGGGTAAGGATGAAAGAATAGCACAGAAATATATTAATATAAACCATATAGATGGAGGCATAATACCAGCTAAAAACCGACAAAGATACTAAGCATAAGAATAAAAACATTATACCACATTTACGGAATCAGAAAAGAGTTAAACTGAAAGTGTAGGCTCACTGATCGTAGAGCACCAGGGCAAACAAGTATGGAAAGACAAAAGTTATGAAGTATTAAATGCCTTATGACTAAAGTTTTGAAAACAGAACTAGTTACATAATTGATTTTAATGCAGAGAGTGGAGCAACAAGGAAGGAAGGAGCACTGAGCAAAGTCCAATTGAGTTCAAAAAACCCAGTCAATTAATTATCTTAGTATAAGAATATTCAAATTTATTCAGAATAGTCGAGTTAATAGAGGACAAGCTAATAGAAATATACAGAAAAGAGGCAGGTGTTAAACCATGGTCTTTATGGACTGATTTCATGTTGGTCAAGCCCATGTGTGAGGTCAAACTGTTAATTCCATCATGGAAAACTGAGAAACTGCTGATAATTTCATTAAACTCCCTAAGCGTGGTTATCAGTAGTTTTCTATCACATTGAAAGGATATACAAGTGGCATCCCATCAGTCCTTCTTAGATCTAATCAATCTTTATGATTTGAGTGATGCTGCACTTCAAACAGTGTGCAGTCTTAGGAAGCTTTATGAGTTTGAGAGATAACACAGAAAACATACATAAAAACCCTCATACGTCAAGCACAAAGTGCCAAATATAAAAGGGAGATCACAAATAAGTGCATGTGAAAGGAATAAGTGTTGGCAACAACAATGCTGTGACAGAAACCATTCCAGTTTATACTAGCAGGCAAACTGATTTTAAATTAGTGATACTGCCTAAAGAAAAGCAGATTTCAGTAAAGAAAGTATTTCATCAGCTGTACTTTTTGGAAGGCAGGGGAGATAACCACTCAGCCATATACAGCAGTGTTGAAGCACTGGATGAGGTGCTCTTAGGTTTTGCCCCTGTGCTTAAAAGAGGGAGAAAATCCAGCAAATAAACTGTGACAAGGGTCTTGAACTGTGGGGAAATGTCAAAGAATCAGCTTTATTTTGCCTGGAAAAGAGAAATATTATACGGGAAATGGTAATTGTGTTACAACTCTGCTGGAATAAAGGGATGAGAAATGAGTCTTTCACCATTTGGAGTGGGTAGCTGAACAGTTAGCTCAAACTGCAACAGTGACAGGAAAAAAAAAGGAAACAACAACAAAGAAATTATCACTTGTATCTGAACCATGTACCATGTACCTGGATCAATTAATTCAGGAGTCTGTTTTCATTATTGAATATTGTGTTCAAAAAGCAAAATGGCAGTTCCAGATTTACCCAGCTACTTGTATATGTCCCAAAACTTCAGCAAAAAATCTGCAGATAGAAGAGGGAAAGACTATTCTTCATTCAGGACTGCTTTAGCAGTGTAACTTTGCATTTGCAATGATTGAAATAAACACAAATATTGCAGGGTACCTGTGACTTTCTGTACAGAGTGTACGCTTCTTAAACTGATACTAAAGTACTAACATTTCCTTGGACTCTTCTTGGTTTACCACTATGAAAAAAATCACAATTTCAGTTGCTAGACGATTTACTTTTGAGAAACACTTTAGCAACAACCATTGTACAATTTCACTGTGAGCCTAATTGAGAAAAATATTGCACAGATTTGCCAACAAGTGGGGCACATTTATGTCAGGGGCAGCAATTCTATAAGACAAACAAACAGCAAAACCAGAATAAGTTAGGAACAATTACCATTGCAAAAACAAATACTTATATAAGAAATATTTCTATTATTAAACTAATGCTGTTCTATTTTCTTCCAAACTTTGCAACCCCCCCTCCCAAAAGTGATAAATTTACTCATAATGAGGTAGCATGTAAAAGTAATCTCCTGATGCAAAATTTTTATTAACACAATAACTCTTTCTAAAGTCATTACATCTGGTGCTTCCTCTGCACAATTATGGAACAGCTTCTTATTTATGTAATATGCTCATACAATTTTCTGCTTAGCCCAGCTAAGCGAATGTGTTGCTCAAGCAAACTTCAAGCTCATTGATCATTATGGAGCAAACAGTGCAGTGTCCCTCATCTGTGTTTCTTACTGTAGACAACATTTTGCTTGAAAGCAGAGACTCTGCAAGTTCTAATACAACATGCATCGGAGTAGCAATGGTTGCCTGTTGGAAGAATAAGAAGAGGAAAAAAAAAAAAAAAGCGAAGATAATCTGGAATAACTCTACCTCTTAGAAACAATACAAGGTCCACTTACTGAGCATATTAATTAATTTCCAAAGATCCAGGAAACTGCAGATAAAGTCTGCTAAAGTTGCTGTGCCTTTGGCAAACACACTTTAGTGAGTTATATAGACTAGCAAATACCAAAGCAAGTTCTGAATTAGCTAAATATAGGGCTACTTTTTTTGTTTAGTCTGGCATTTCTAAATTAATTACTTGAGAATTCTTTGTAAAAATTAGAATAATTAGGGAAAGGAAAACAAAGAATTGGGTCATTTAGCTCACAAAGGACAGGTTGTTCAGTGGAGGTACAGCATAGGGAGAGAGGAAGGCAAAGGTGAGAAAGAAGCCCCATCTCCAAACCTTTTTTTGTGTTTCACCCCAAAGAGACTGCAGTCATCCCAGCCCTGTTCCTCTGATGTCATGGAAGAAATTCTAAGTGATTCTGCGGATTACTGGCCTGGACTTGTGTAAATTCCTTAGTCATACTTAAGGATCTACTTTGAGGAGTAAATTAGACAAGTCAAGAACAAGACTCCTGGAAATTTCCTGCTTTTCCTTAGAAAAGATCAACCAGGAAAACAAGGCTGTCCACCAATAGTTTTGGCAAGACGAACAGTCTGTAAACAACCTAAAAAAGTGACTGTGGTGTATAATAGAATTAAAATTCCTTTGTTTAGTTCTGTTGAAGGAGTAGCAAGTGTAGAATTTCTATGGCATTTTCTTAATAAAAAATTATAGACTTCACTCAGCAATATGAAGAGGACTAAAGGAACTAAACACTTTATGCAGAATGGTATAAGTTTAAAACCTCAAGTTTTTAAAAACATCTGCATTAACTAAAAAAATAATGCTCATTGTCTTCTGAAACACTTTGCATAGAATCCTCTTGATTCTGGGAGACATGATGAGTACATGCACTTGGCTAGATTTTGGTTCAGGCGTTATGACATCCCAAATGAAGGAACAAATAAAGCCTTATCACATACACATCATCTTCCTTCAAAGACAGCTTTCTGTCAAAACAATAATAATAATAAAGGACAAATAAAAATCCAAGCTCATGAAAATATCTCTACAGATTAAGATCTCATTTAGCTTTGACAAGAAATGGCATATAAAGTTTGCTTAAATAGTAAGGCTGGCAGACTTTCTGAGATATCATTAAAAAAATAAATCACTGGATGAAAAAAGAACAGTATGTACAATGCTGGGAAGCTAGTTGGATTACAACTTTGAATTAGTACTTCATGATTAAGGCTAGATATCCTTTCAACAGGAAAAAATATTAATGGAACACATGATATACATGATAAGAATAATTTATTCAGTGAAAGATCACAATGCTTAAGAGAACAGCAGGAAGCTGCGCAATGTTCAAGCTCTATAAAAGCACTTGAGTGCATTAAACAATTAGCCCTGTGACTGTAGTTATAGAATCTGTAAAAAGACCACTTAAGAATACAGTAATAGATGATGGATTTTGTATTTAAGTCCAAATGAGATTTTGTGCTTTCATATAGTCATAGAATCATTTAGGTTAAAAAAGATCATTAAAATCCTCAAGTCCAACCATTAACCCAGAAGTCCCAAGTCCACCACTAGAGCATGTCCAGTGCTCTAAGTGCCACATCTACATATTCTTTAAATTCCTCCAGGGATGGTGACCCAACCACTTCTCAGGGCCAGGACAGCCTGTTCAAGTGCTTGACCACACTTTCAGCAAAGAAATTTTTCCTGATGTCTAATCTAAACCTCCCCTGGTGCAACATGAAGCCAATTCCTCTTGTTCTATCACCTGTTCCCTGGGAGAAGAGGCTGACATCAATCTCAACATAACCTCCTTTGAAGTAGTTGTAGAGAGTGATACAGTCTCCTGCCAGGCTCCTTTTCTCCAGGATAAACAACCCCAGTTCCCTCAGCTTCTCCTTTTAAAATTGTGCTCCAGACCCTTCACCAGCATCATTGCTCTTCTTTGAACATGCTCCAGCACCTCAATACTCCAGGGTCCTTTTCCACCAGGCCAATTCCAGCCACTTCATTCCAAACCTGTAGCAATGCATGGGGCTACTTTTGAACCTCATGCAATTGGCCTCAGTCAGTTTGGACAGAACTCTCAGGCACATGGTGTAATTCTGAGGCTGTTCTGTGAAGGGCCAGGAGTTGGACTAAAGACGATCTTTATGAGTTCCTTCCAACTCAGAATATTCTGTGATTATGTGAAAGCAATAATTTCTGCCAGGTTATTACTGTTTCAAATTCATGAACTGCCTATTTCTCCTCTGTGGTTAACATTTCTAGATAGTGGTCAATGAATCATTTGCAAACACAGAGAAATTATGTGTTCTTCCAGAAATGTTCCCTTCATGCTGTCCACCAAATGTTTTAAAGCAAATAAACATTACCTAAACTAACAGTTCATTCCTGAAACATTAAATTCTCAGATTGCAACAAAAAATTTCTCTGGTATCCTTTTTTTGAAATCATGCATTTAGGTATATTTGTTGTTGTGGTTTTGCCCTGGGCCAATTTGCTTTCACACCCCCCACACAATTACTTTAAGTTGAGAGAAGGTTTATGCA
>JAYRBT010000093.1:25291853-25325221 GCA_036023395.1 Myiotriccus ornatus
CCCAAAAAAAAAAAAAAAAAAAAAAAAAAAAAGAGAGAGAAAAAACACAAGCCACTCCCCAGTGAGAGAGACAAAAGGTGGAGGTTATAAATGGAGACAAGAACAACTTACTAGAAACAGCAATGAAATTAGAAAACAAACAGTAACAGCAACAGTGCTCTGTGCAAAAGAGAGGAAGATTTACATGCAAAATGCTCACCAAATCCAGGTCAATGGAAAATAATGCCAGACAGAGCCTCCACCCACCATGCTTTTCCACCTCCACAACACCCAACCACAAGCCACACCCACCTTGTTTTCTGAAGAAAGAAGCCCTGGCAGTGCTCTGAACAGAACAACATCCTAGACACTCCCACACATAATGCCAGGTGAACAGACAAGGGAAATTGGCTATTTTGTCCCTTTTCTTGAAGCCACATTGTTGGACTACGCAGACTACTTCTATTCAGTAGACATTCCTTGTGTAATGGTCTGTTTAAGTGGATGGGGAACATCTGTTTCGCCTCTCTCTTTAGTGTGAACTATCATTAGATAATTGTAAAATGAAGAATTGTCTGTAACTCAAAGGACGGGAAAATAAAAAATAGGAGATATGAGGTTATTATCAGCCATGCAAGGGCAAAATTGAGGGTAAAAAAAAAGAAAAAAAAAGGAGGAAGAGTTAGTGGGAAGATTTGTTGGTTTCAAAATTGAAACAGTCATAATCAGAAGCTTTATTTTTGTTAATGTGAAAGAAGCATTCAAAATTACTTATTTCAAAAAAAGGTGTGCACTTTTGACAAAAACATTCCAAAAAATGTAATTTGATCATCTCCATTCACTATACTAACTGACTGAAATTGTATCTCATCTGCAGAACAGCTGCTTTCATCTAGGCCTACTAAAGTAAAACTGTCAAAACATGACAAATCTCACTTTTGCTTGTTGGCTTTCATTTCCAGTTACTCAAGGCTGTTATATATGAGTTCAAACACTCCAGAAGGTGAACCAACATTGCTGATAGAACAGCTATGGGCTTTGAGGTACATTTTATAATTTCATTAACTTTTTTGCCACTCCTCAGTTTTACAATAAAAAATGTCTCTTTTCACAAAATATAAGCTTTTAATCAAATTCATTTGTCTCCAAAAGGTTCTAGTCACATCACTTTAAGCTGACCAAGTGCACCCATTGAATGCTAAATGGGAGACAGTCAAAATAAACAGGTTGTGAATTGCCCATAAAATAACCTCTGCTAGTTGGCAAATACGTAGCAATAGTAATATACATCTGCAGAAATTAATGCCCTGCCCTCATGGATTTAATGGGTCTCAACAGACACAGCTCATGTGAGCAAAGCTTGTGAATTACTAGGAGCAGAGAACAAGGAGAGAGTTGTCTGGGTGAATTATTCAGTCAACTGTGTTTGCAACCACCTGTGATGCAAATGTGCTGTTAACTCCGATCAGCATTAAATTGCCTTCCCTCCCTATCCCCACTGATGGTCAGAGAATACTGATGAAGTCATGTACCGCAGCATTTAATGTTTATTTGATTAGCAAGTGCTCCACTTGCTAATTGCAGGGTTCCCTTCATGAATCAAGGTAAGAACACTTACTCTTTAAATCCCATGAAGGTTATGTAACTTCTCAGGTTTATTTCCAATGCACATTCACCAAATTGAGCCACTTCCATTCTAACAGAGCAACTCTTCCTTCAAAAAAACTCCACTAAGTGTGTTATGAAAAAAGTCCACTGAGTATTTGAGTATATTTAGAAATAAATGTCACGCATGGAGAGAAATGACTAAAGATTTGGGCCTTATAATCCATGTCATCAACAAGCCAAGATGTAATCAAAAAGGGGACAGATTACTGTGGTAGCTATCAATAGAAAATATGATTTTGACAGGCCCTCAAATCCAGGGTAGGCTTTTATGCGTGAGTAATAGTCCAAAAGCACAAGTAGTGGTTTTTGGGGTGGAGAAACACCCTAAAAAAATTCAAAGATGAAAAGTTTCGCAGTCTACACATCTAAAAAAATTCTTGGGAAGTCTCTAAATCAAAATTTGAGGCTTCAATTGGAAAAATATTTGGGGAACAGCTTTGGGCTTTTTGGTGGGTTTGAGTTTTGGGGGGTTTTCATTAGCGCTTTAAAGATTGTAAAAGGGATTTACTTAGTCTTGCTACTAGGAGCTTCAGTTCTTCTGAGTCTTCCAACTGTAATCATGTTACCCCATAAACAGAAAAGTCATGAGGTCATCACATACAGGTGTAGAGAGACAAGCTTCCACATGTTCCTTTGACCTTGCAGCAAAATGCCTCAAAATGCTTAGTCAGCCAACCATTCACCCAGCACATCTATTGTTCTCCAGTTATTGTTCTCTCTGTGGCTGAGATGAGGGAAAGAAATCAGACAAAAACCAAAGTCCTCAGCTCAGCCTTACGTCAGATACTTTTTCCACAGTGATGGTATTTTTTTCAAAGTGAAATATAGGAGCTGTAACAAGAGTGCAAAACTCATGAGACATCAAAGCATAAACAGAAAGTCACAAGCTTGAGACCACTAGCTGGGGACCACTTCATCTGATAGCTTAAGGTAGCAAGTTTCAGAGTTAATTAAATCCTTTATATTTCAATTGCACTGCAAGGTCACAAGCACTGTCATCAGCTTTCATAGCTGCCACATAAGAAAGAGTAACTCTCCACAGGGTATGGTTCAGACAAATAGATATTTCTCAGTTATAAACTGAAGGTTAGAGTCTGACCAGGTGAACACAGAACATAATAAAGAGACTCATTAGATTCCCCTGGGGTGGGTAAAGACCAGGATGGACAGAGTCCAGCGCTGGTGCAGTTGCCTGCTGCTCTACAACAGGCATCCTCTTCTTCAGAGCAGAGGACACATAAAGCAGTCTGAGATCAAAACAGTTCCACAATACAGCCGTCCTGCTTCCATTTTTTTTGTTTGGAGGGCTAAGTTGCAGACTGAAGAGTCTCACTACACAGTTTTCATGTTAGTGCATGATAGAAGTCTGCATAGGATTTAGAAAAACCACCAGGATACTAATCTATGTGCAAGCCTGCGTAGATAAAGGCAGCAAAGAGTGGACATCAAGTATTTTAAGCTCATCGAGACAAAAGCTGTTACCCTGGGAGGAAAAAACATGATGCTGTAAACTCAGCTTTACTGTCCACTAAGGCTGTGAGGGGTCAGTAAAGGAAAGGATGTCTTACAAATAGTCTGCCACAGAGGCATGCTAGAACTTTTTTATGTGGGCTGCAAGATAAACAAGGTTTGTACCAAGAGTTCTAAATTTGTTTTGACTAATGAGGCATATAGGTACAGATTGGCTGGACTGCCTGAGAATCTAAAACAAATTCCCCATGCATTTGCTGTGAAGCTTTCAGTAATTTCTTTCATGCACACTCAAATCTAGGGACTCCCTTCATGGAGCCATTCAGGAAAAAAAAAAAAAAAAAAAAAAGCAGGCAAATGAAGCAATGTTCCAGTTAAATGCACCATAAGCTGTCCACAGTGACATCCAGGTCAGTTGCACACAAGCATAACATTTGAGCATTTGAATCTGTTCCACTGGATACTTCAGCTTGGCCAAAAACAGCAAAAAAACTGATGCTGTGTAACTCCACAAGTCAAGGAAAGCCATTGTTTCTGCTCTTTGCTGTTGCTTAAATAACTACCTGCAGTAAACAAACCAGAAAAATAACAAATGGGACTATTGCTTTCTTTTCCAGGCAGAAGAAACAGACAGACAGCTTCCATTTATCAAGAGACATCTAACCAATGTTAGGTGAATTGAAGAGAACCACAACAAATTTGAAATAATGAATTGCATTCTGTGTTGCTTATGGGTGCATTTGGCTGCAGAGCATTTCTTGGTCTCTCTTTTCTCCCACGTGGCAAGTAACTGTCTCTAAAAATAGAAAGGCAGTAGATGCATAAACTGGGATTTTCCAAGAAAGAGATTAAATTGCATCACGCTTGCAATGAGGATTTGTACACTATCAGTCCAGATGGACTCAGATTGCATTCATCATGGAGTCCTCATGCAACATGATGGCCCTGCACCCACAACCAACATCAGGCTATGTTCAATGGCTACCTGGTCTCCTTTGGCTGCAGAACCAAAGCAATCAGACTTGAGACCAACACACAGACATCTAGATCTATTTTCTCCTTCCACGGAGGTACCCTTTACAAACTGACAAGATGAACTGTGTAAGTTTACAAGATGAGAAGCACATACAAAATCTAACAGAAAAATTGTATTTAACACATAAAAACATTTAAGATGCTGAATAAATAAATTTTCTCTCTAAACATTGTTATTATCAGAGTTTTTCTTGTTTAATTCCAGCCATCCAGCTATTAGAAGTAGATAGACAAACAGGTGGGTTGGTTTTTGAAGAAACAGAAGAACACTGATTTACAAACAGGAATCTTTTACCATAAGAAAAAACTGAAAAAAGCTCTTCTCCTGGTCATAGAAACTTAATTTGCAAAATAAGTAGTGTAGCATTAAAGATTTAAATTAGATTATTATTTCTGTTTTCCTAATGACTATATATTTTAAGCTTTAATTTTCTGTAAAATGTTTTGATGTCAAAATCAACAAACAGGTAAAAAGACGTATGTTATGTTGCATACACTGGCTTCTCTTGAAGCTTTCTGCTGTTTGCTGATGTTGTGACAGTTCTGCTTTCCATGATATTAAGCAGATCTAAGATCTGGTGAAATGGCCAAGAGTTACGGCACCTTTATAATATGGTTTTCCCTTTCATCAGGGAAAGACATAAAATTAAAGTCATAAATTGAAAAAAAGGGAATTTTCCCTCATGGCACCTTTTTTTTGCCTCTACCACACTGTCTCTTTGCAGCTGAGTGCTGTAGCTCACATATCCTCTTCCAAGGACCATCAGATTTTAGGTGTCTTGAAAACAGTTTGACCAGAATACATAGCTGTATTGGCCAAGTCTGTCATGCAGTATTATTCCTCTCAATTCCCCAGAGGAGCGAAGTAATTGTTAAATAAATAAATACTCCCATTTCTGCTTAAATGTTTACAGTCCATAACATCTGTTATTAACAGTGTTCCTTGAACTGACCAAAAATTAAATAATCATTAATCAACTCAAAAAGGCTTCAGCACCTGTAAATCACTGAAAAGTGCTATTCAGCTTAAGTTCCTCTATTCACATATAACCTAACGTGAGACTTAAACCAAGTGCTTTTTAAGAAAAGACTAGAATGCAACTAAATACTTTGATTTCTTTTTGGAATTGCTCTTCTTCCCAAAGAATGAGATTAGGAAAATGATGACAAGATATTCTATTTCCTGGCTTCAAATAAAGTACTGGAGTACATCACATTTCCTCTCCTACCTGTAAATATAACAACGTTTATTTGGCACCTATAAAGTCGACCATCCTTAGCAGAACATACAGATGTTGTGAGACAGGGTGGGCAGCACAGAGGAGAGAGCAGATCATGCACAGCTACCAAAGGCTTTTAGTCCAACTTTTTTACCTTTTGTACCTGTCAAACTACCCTCTCCTTCCCAATGGTAAACCATGAGCATTTCAGAGCACGAAGCATCTGATACTTTTATGTTTCCACTGAACACAGACAAGCTCAGTCATGACCAAAATCTGTCACATTTTAATGCTCCCTTATGAAATGTTTCCAGCATTGTTCTTCCAGATGAGAGAAGATTCATTTATTAGCATTTGTTCAAAGAAACAAGCAGTTTCAGATGAGAGGGGCATCCACTGGAAATAAACAGGAGCAAATTATTGCTAAATGATTTGTTGATTGAAAAGATTAAAATGGAAACACTGGGTTTCACAGAACAAGTGTATTTTATTTCAGTTTGTAATGATGATTAATCCTGATTAAATAAGGCTTGAGATAGGAAGGGAAACTGCCACCCACTTTACTGTGATAATCTGGAATAAGGTTAAACATTACAAAGGAAAATTCCTTTCCTGTCCTTCCTTAAAAACTGTTTTTCTGTAACTGGTGCAACTTTGGGAATACAGCTTTGCATCAAAGAAGGCTATTTCTGGCTTGCACAATATTTGGACAGAAAAATGAACCGTACCTTCAGAGGAAGGAAAATAAAGTGGAGAAGTATCTGGAAAATTCTTTCCTTAAGGCAAAGTACCTTTCACATGGAGAACTAAAATAAAATAAAATAATAAAATAAAATAATAAAATAAAATAAAATTTAAAAATAAATAATAAAATAAAGAATTGTCTCCAGTTAAAGCAGTATTCAAGCTCATAGTAAAGTGAGGGACTCTCTTTTGCTCCCTCTTATTCATTCATTTGTCAGGACAGGGTCAAATTTGGTCTTATATGTGCAGCATTGCCACACTGTAGCACAACTATCTCCAAATCACGGAGTCATGCATCCCAGCATAGGCTCAGGAATTGCAACGAGAATTTGAAAGGGCCAAATCAGACACACTGAGAAATCACTTTAGTAACTGGGACTTGGTTTTCGTTCTTCTACAGCTTGTATGAACAATCTCTTCATAAACTCACAGGAAAAAAAAAACAGATAAACCAGTGACTGAGGAAGCTAAGGCCAGTTGTAATAGCTGAAGTCACCTCTTTTTTTTTTTTTTTTTTTAATAGGCTAGATTTCAGTTTTGAAAACGTTTCAGCTGTAAAGAAAGCACATTAAAAAAAAATCAACTCACCTACATTTGTATGAACTCTTAAAGATTGTGCAAAGAATTATCTGACAAGTAATTGCAGTGCTCAAGAGCAGAACAGCTGGTGTGGACTAATCACAGTGGCTGAACTCTGTCAGTTTCCTCCCAGTGTGCTTGAATCTCTTTACATAGTTTAACAGGGGACTTTAGGTAGAGTTCATAGGTAAAACATCACCTGTCATTGTGACAGCCAGAGGTTTTCCTGGCTTTCTACAGGACCCAAGCACTCCAAAAATTAAAGAAGTTGGTCATCCCCTAAGAGACCTTTCAGATCTCTGCATAAATGCTGCTAACAGCAAAGCATTTGCATAAGTTTCTCTACTGCAGTCTTAAAAAGGGCATCATGGGAGGAGGGGACGATACTTTCTCCTGTCCTTCACTGTTAATTTGCATTTCCTTAACATAGACACCGTTCTCTATCTTTTGCATTGCCTGTTTAAAATATCAGACAAGTGTTGTATATCTGTTTGAGCCAATATAAAACCATCTACCAAGTTAGAGCTCCTGACTCCATTTGCAGATATCAGTCTTGCTAAATGAGCTCTCTGGCATACACCACATAGATCATGTTCTTTTGTTCCCCCGTAAAATCTCATCATAATTAGTTTTTGATAACTCAAATGCCAGCCTTAACAAAAGGTTATACATAACTAAATATCTCATAATGCTCTTGTTGGCAATTATATAGATTAAGGAGGAGAAATGGCAAAAACTCTGACATTTAGACCACTTTAAAGGTCTACTATCAATAGAAGTAAAATACAATTAAAGGTACAAACCCTTGACAAAGTATTCTGTATATATTCTATATTTTAGGTATGTGTGTGTATATATACATACATATACATATATATATACATATATAGATATAAAAATATAAAAGTTTCCTTAAACAGTTCATTTCCACTCAAGATTATATATCATTGGGCAATCACTGTATGCTGACATGACAACTAATTTTCTTAGAGGTGACCTAGAATATGCAATGTCCTTGGATTTTTCACTGAGATGTCATGTGAGGTTTTCTGTATGGATTTACCTCATACTGCAACTCTGGGAAGTTATCCATTCCAAGGACAGTGACAAGGGGTACAAAAAAAAGAACTCATCATAATCCGACCCGGGCCTGCACAGTCTGATGGCGCACAGAACATGGGATGTAACTGAGCACTGGAGGCACATTGCCTCAAGGTCAGTCTACTGAGCAGGCTGAGTAAATGATTTGGGCATCTGCATCTGCCATTTCTTTGGTCAGGTCTCCAGCCTGCAGATACTCCACCTAATGCAACATTTCTCCTGTTCTCTTCAACAGGAACATTCATGTTCAGCAGAGTGCCTCAGGCATTTGACTTTGGGGTGCCCCACCCATGGTGCCACAGCGTCCCTGTGCTCAGTGCTGTCTCCACAGCAATGCGAGGCACACTGTCCACTACTTCACCCCAGGCTTGACCACCATCAGCTGCCACCCACAGAGCTGCTGTGAAAGCAAGGATGAGGCGTGGAGCAAATACGTCTCCAGTGACTCACTTCCTTGGTAAGAAAAAGAAAATTGTCACATTACATTCTCTGCCTTTTAGAACAGTGTCCATCCTCCTCAGTGAAATTGCCTTCAGCATCAGCGGACAGTTAGGCTCTGGGACAGTTATCACAGTCACAGAACTTTTTTTCCCTCTTGCAAATCTGCTTGTGTATGGGTCAAAGCTGAGGAGATTCATGGCTGTAATTTGTCTGCTTGGGCTTGCCACACCCTACATGGGTCAGTCAGTTATAGACCACTCTGGAGACCGATTCCTAATCCTTTTCAGTCAAAATAAACTGAATTAACACATTTAATGAAAAAACATTTGTCCGTGCATTCATAATTATTGGGGTTTGAGTATTTTACCCATCTCAGAAAGCTTCATCTCTTCAGAACAATTGCTCAGTAGCTCATATTCCGGTGTTTTGGTTACTTCACTGGCTTTTGTTCTAAATCATTTACTCAGATTTCTAATGTAATTGCTTAATAACACGTGGTCCAAAATATTTGAAAGACTATCTAGCTTTTCTGCAGATCAGTTTCTTAACCAAGCAGCTGTCATGACACTAATTTTTCATGGTCAGTGCAGGGAGAAGCTGTAACTGCTACCTGTGGGATACCCTGAATAACCTACTGTGAATAAAAGTGAAAATAGACTCCCACCTGCATATGAAACCCAGGGATTCCTTTTCAAAAACAGCATTTGACCTAAATTGTGCTAGAGTCATTTTCACAAAATGTCAGCTGTTAGGAAGCTTTCAGCTGTCAGGAAACCATCAGCTGCAAATCTCAGAGCTAATCCCATTGTGCCCCAGCCTATTTGGGGCAGAACTGTGAGTCTTTAGCAAGACCTGACCACATGTCCGACAGCCACTGCAGTGCTCTTTGCACAGTTGCCTTCTGTCCGCAGAAAATGCCCAACACAACAGAGCTGGAAACCTAAAGCAACTAAACATCACTCACAACAATAATTAATCTCATAATCATCAGCTCAGCTGGCTGTAATTGTCAATATATTGTTTTATGAGCTTCCATTGGCAGGAAATGAATGATTTCTATCTCCCAAAAATGAAATGACTCCCCGGGTACAGTACAGAGATTATTTATATAGAGAAGAATAAATCATAATGAAAGTGGCAGGAAATAAATAAAAGGGTAATTCTGCTGGCTGACTATCTGGAGTTGAAATTTCAGTTTGAAGCGGGTCTCAGGGATTTTCCATACTACTTTAGTTGTTTAACCCTAGGTCCTACTTTAATGGATGCTGATTTCTGTTTGGTTCAGATGTGTTAAGTGTTAGGCCATTTGTGCTATCAGAATGTAACTATATAACCAATTTGGAAAAAAAAAAAATCTGGAAACTGCTGTAATATTCCAGCAAAATATAAAGTTATGGAAAAAAACAAGCATCTAGTCATTCTGCTCTGTCAAAGCTATCCATTAGCTGGACTCCTGTGCCAGGCATTTAGGTACAAAGTTAACAATACAGCCAAGTATGAGTCAGGAAATAATATTATTTGATAATGAGTGGTATTCATATAAAAAAATTAAATTACCAGGTGAAGTGGCAGGATGAAAAAAGATTTCCAGTAGTAGAAAAAATAAGATTTGCAGCTCAAACCTTCAAGAGAGCTGAATGAGAAAACATCTGTGGAAATGCAAAAATTTTACCATTTGCTATGCCTTCTTTTAAATCTTACAGATAAAAGCAACTGCACCATCACTTTCCATATAAGCTTTATATTTTGATATTGTGTCTTTTTTAGCAGATACAGTGAAAATGGAGGACAATATGACTGGGCCCAAACTTGGCATGCCAGTCTTCCTTTAGGCAACAGAACCAATGTTTGTTTTTCTTGTGACTTTCTCACATGTAAATAGATTTATTCAATATTTTGACAAGAAACCATGAGTATATTTAAGTCCTCTTCTCCCTTAATTCTATTGCCTACCAAGTTTATTCCACAATCTTTTTAGTGTTTTACTTACACACCAGTTCCATGTTACCTCAGTGCAATTAGGCAAGGTTTATTCTGTGATTTTGAGTCACAACAGCCACTCTGCCAGCACAGTGACAGTACATGGAAATCAAATGCCAAAAAAAACTTCAAGGTTTGTCTCATGAAGGGAGCAGCCTTCAGAAAGCCTGTCAACTTGCAGGATTTGATAGATCTGCAAATGGGCAAAGTATCTGCTGGGTATGCAGACCACCTTGGGAATTTTTTTGGGCTTCTTCCACTCCGCACCTACTCTTGCAATGTGTCCAAGAGTCCAAGTGGACTTCACCACAGGAAAGCAGGGTAAAGCAAAAATTCAGTCAGCAAATCTTGCTGCATACACTGGAAATCCTTTTTACTCACTTTTGTTATTTAAAGTGCTGAAACAAGGGTTTACTGCTAGGGAGAAACACTGTCAACAGCAAGGCAGAAACAAAGGCTAGAAACCCAAAACCAGTTTTCTGCCCTTTCAGAGCAACTGAAGACTGTTTCCTTTTGGCCTGTCTCTATGCAAATGTTAAAACTCATCCCCAGAAATACACACTCCTAACTTAACCACATTTTCTTGAGGAGCTACCATATGGTCTGAAGGTGAAAAAGCAGCCTGCACAGTGCATAATGCATAACTATTCAGAGATATATGTTTTGGTTTGATGACTGGTACAGTATGCCTGCTCTCTTCTGTCTTTATAATTAAAACATTATTTTAAACTGTATAGCATGAATTCATTCCCCTGTGTCTTCGGTTCCTCCTTATAGCTTTTCCCTCTTTTAAATTTAATAAATTTTCCCTCTTTTTCCCCTTTACAACCAAGAACTGAAGCAATTCATTTCACAGCAATCCCTTCTCACTGCCTTTCTAATACCCATGCGCATTAAAACCTCATCCATCATTGTTTTCAGGGAGTCAGCTTTTTAATCAGATCTGTATGTATATTGGTTTGAGCATGTGGCAGTTTAATTACCCTCTTGAATATGTGAAACACATCTTTGTCATATCTACTTATATCTGAAGAGAGCCATCCTATAACACTAATTAAAGAGGGATGATGACAATTTTTCCTTACTCAAATTGTGTCCCATCTGTCTAGTCATCCTCCTGTTCACTCTCTGGATTAATTAAGGGTGGAGAAAGGTTGTTTCCCTGGAGTTTTGCCTAATGCAGGATGAAAACTCTCTTTTAACGAAGAAACATACAAAATTCTTTTCTTCTCATCCCAGAGTAAAGCACACAGCAAAGCAGAAGAGAGTCGTTAGTTTTGCTGCACTCTGATCAGATAGTCGTATATTGCATGCCATCAGAAGCCCTGTTACTACAGCTAGCAGTTGGTCTGAAAGGACATCCAGCAAGGTCAGCCAGTCTGTACCCTGATACAGATGCTGTACCCTGATAGCTGGACCCAGAGTTGAAATCAATTTTATGCCAATATGGTTGAAGGAGAGAGTACCAAAC
The DNA here is from genome assembly GCA_036023395.1 of Myiotriccus ornatus. Classification (NCBI taxonomy): domain Eukaryota; kingdom Metazoa; phylum Chordata; class Aves; order Passeriformes; family Tyrannidae; genus Myiotriccus; species Myiotriccus ornatus. The sequence continues at coordinate 25,303,542 of JAYRBT010000093.1, forward strand.
GAGTGCAGTGTGAAGGCGCAGCAGCTTTTCAGCATTATCTTTTGTCACCCTGGGAATATTTTGCCCATAAACATTTCCTTCAGGTATTTTAAACATCTAGATAAAATACAAAGCCTTCTGCTCTTTCTTAGTCAGAAAAATTTCAAAGAATTTATTCTTACTAATAAGACTGGTTTTGATTCTACCTAAACCAATCTGCACAGTCCCTGTTCACTTTCAACCTGTTGTACATTCAAGCAGACCTCTCAGATGCCTAAACCATTAATTTTCATGTAAACAGCAACCAGAAAAGCTTGGGAAAGGGAAAGCTTAGGAAAGGTTAACAGGGAAGGATGCAAAGCCCTAAGGAGTCAGGACTGCGTGTCATCAGCAAGGAAGGGGTGCTACCCATACTAGATGCTGTCATGCTCAAACACAGCTCTCAGAGGACACACACCAGTTGCCATCACACGCCAAAAAGTGAAAAATGAGGCAGAAGAACTGGTGTCAGCAAGGCCTGGGCTTCCCTGGCCCTCATTACATGGGTGGACTGAGAAAGAGAATCATTTCAATTCCTTCCCACTTTAAAAGCTTTTCCACTGTCTGTGCAGTGGTCCTCCAGGCTTTTTCTTCTATTTTGTTTTGGGTTTTTTTTTATTTATGTGTTGTTGGGGTTTTTTTCCTTGTTGTTTTTGTTTGTTGGGTTGGTTGTGTTTTTTGTTTTTTTATTTTGTTTTGTGAGGTGGGGTTTTTTGAGGGTTTTGGTTAGTTGATTTTTTTTGGTTGGTTGGTTTTTTTGCTTTGTTGGGGGGGCCTGGTTTTTGGGGGTTGGGTTTGGGGCTTTTTTTGTGGGTTTTGCTTGTGGGTTTTTTTTCTTCCCTTAGCTGAGACTAATGAGAGCATCCTTCATTCAGAAGAACATGCCAACACTGATGACTTTATTAGCTCAGAAAGTGGCAGTGTTTCTTTCACTATCCTGATTTTCTTCTGTTTGTACAAGGCACTGCAAATATACTATATGAAGTTAATTTATAGAAATGACTACACAGTATTAATTTAGGGTCATCACTTGCCGAGTCTATTCTGATTCTCTAATTAGGCCAGGAGATAATAATGGCTGTAAATTTGCATAAAACAAGGGAGCAAAATACTGAAACTGTTAAAATATATTTCTTTAATAGCTGATATATTTCATTACCATTGTTCATGTAAACTGCATAAACCTAGTTTTATTTTCAATATTTTTTCATGCCTACTGTGCATTGTTCTTTTTTTTCCCCCCTCTGGCCTAATATAGAACTAAACAAAGTACTTACAAACACTTCATACTTCACTTTACAAATTATCTGCCACATGCTGATCCATTTTCCAAACTACAGGATAAAAGAAAATACACTTTGCCATATGTAAAATATTATTTATTTATATTTTTCCTTCCAGACTGTTGAAGCTCATCATTTCAAAACATTAAAATAAAATTTTCTGGGGAAGCTAATAAACTCAAACCATGCTAAATTAGGGAGGAAGCCTGTGGCTAGATATTTCAGCAGTTGCTATGGCAAGAGGTTAAAGAAAGTGTTCTACAATCTCAAAATTTCATTTTGGTGAGTTTTGTAACTTCGAGTTATTAACAGCACTACAAGACCATAATTACTGAGACACAGAGATAAAAATACTTCTTCGACTTTCCATTTTCTTTTACTTTGCATATTTGTTGCTGTTGTATTCACCTCTATTGCATTACTCATTTCTCTCACCATTTTCTCCTCAATGGGAGCACAACAGTCACTGGTTCTCCCACACTCTATTTAATTTCCTATTTTGTCCTTGCGTGGTCTTGCCACAAACCCTTATGTTGTTTTCCAATTGGAACAAACTGCCCTGAAAAGAAAATTAACTCCCCTTTTAGTGAAATGACAGAGGTTCTCTCACACAAACATCCCAGCTTACTCTTGCATGGAAATCCTAGGCAGAGCAGGGGGAAAACACAAAAATAAAAATAACAAAAAAAATTTTTTTTCAAAAAAAAATTTTTCAGTTTTTTACTTCTGTCAGCCAAGGACTATACTCCAAGTACTTGAAATAACTCTTCTAGGTATTCTAAAATCTGCTAGCTTTTCTATATGCATAATGTTTCATGCTGCTTGCACACTAACTCTTACCTAGAGTTTGGAGTGCTGTTTTCTTCCACACAGCTCTGCAAGTAGTCAGCATAAAGTTGGACAATTAGATTAATTTTAGAATTCTATAGACTCCTAAGGATTTTGCACCTGGCTTACCCAGCAAGAACAGATTTGTTAAGACATTAAAAAGTTCTGGCAATAAAAATACCTAATTTCAGCAAGAAATTGATATTTGAGTCCTTAGACAAATATTTTTTCACTAAGTACTGTGAAAAAAAGAAGCCTTCCTAATAATGTATCCTATTTCTAATACTTTTTATTACCTCCAACCCCATTCTACAACATGAATGCTTGAGTAGCAAAAGAGGACATTTTAAGAGATACGATGGAAATATTTGTTTTCTTTAGTCCAGTATAATCATGAGAAAATGAGCTAACAGACTAGCATGCAATTTCAACCTCTGTCTATGGACAACAAGATCAAAAGGATCACATTTTTTCATTTTCCCATCACAGAAAAATCTCAGTGTAATCATCAGATGTGATGGTTTCATCCTATCCATCTGCAAAATATAAAATCTTGTCTCATAGAAAGACATATATGTATTTTATATTCAAAATGCATTGGTATGTTTCCTATAAGCTTGCAAATTTAGTACCCATTTTCAGCCCTTCTCTCCCCACTGCCAAGCTGGTTAATTGTTGGTCCCTTTATCCCTGTTCTGGACATCTTAAAAATTATGTTTACAAGAATTTACCTGTAAGAACAAAAAATTCCTGGAAAGTTATAGTAAAATCTCAGCTCATTTTGAAAGAAATAGCAGCATAGTCAAGACTGAAAAAGAAATATAGAAAAGAGTGGCTTCACTTGCAAATTCTGTTTTAACTAGTCAATCATTATAAGCATTTCCATGAATTTAATAACAGCACCAATATCCAATATTCTGACCCTCATGTAATAAGTGAAGGGTGATCATATTACCCAGTTTTAAAAATTGCTTTACATAATGTAATCACTTACTTGCTCTAATTTAATTTCACTTTACGTCATTTAATAAATGAATGCTGATCATTTGACATAATTGAATAAGTAGTTCAGTTCATTTTCTGTACTTCTTAGGTCAAAAATTAGGCTGCTTTTTGTCGTCTTCCAGGATGGCATTGTGAGATTTAAGAGTTAGGTTTCATTTCTTCTCTCCACTTCTTGATTACCATTGTGTAGTAATTCCACTCTGTAGGAAGGAACCTAGCCCAGCCCTGCAAGTTGAATTTTTCAAGAAAATACATAGCATAGCACTACAACCTACTCCTTTGTTGTACAGGAAAGGGATGGGGGGGGGGGGGAAAATTCACCTGAAAATCTTACTAGACTATAAAAGCCACAATTTCAATTAAAGAGTAACTTTAAGTAATTTGACAGTACCTATGTGAGGTAGGCAGGGACTGAGTCTTCAATCACTTTCTAGCAAAGCCCAGATCTTTCTACTTTGTGAGAGAGAATTTAATTTTAACTGAAAAGACAACAGATTTAATGACAAACCACTCATAATTCAGAATTTGAATTATGTTCTACTCAGTTAAATCAGGCCATCATTCACAATAAAGGAAAAAGAAAAAAGAAGGGTAGACTTCTAGGACAAAAAGGAGGAAACACAGAAAGAGAGTTGTGAAAGGGCTGTAATGATGATTTTTACCTTTCTGAAATAATTTTGCCTTTCTGACTTGTCTTTTAAGAAAGGCAAAGTTTAATCACCAACTCAGTCATGGAATATGTAGGATATATATATATGTATAAAAATAAGGAGATTTATATATATAAATAAATACAAGTATATGCATTTTCATGTGTATAAACTCTACCAAAGAGTAATCACAGATATATTTCTAGCTTTGCACTGGACATCAGTTCCTCCCCTTTAAATCCAAAGCAACACAGTTTTCAGAAATGTTGACTGTAAGTCATCTGCTGCCTTCCTATACAACTGTTCATTTTTTCAGATTACGAAAAAGATCTGGTGATCCTTTCAGAATGAAGCATGTAACACATAGATTGCAATAGTACCCAAAGATTTATGTATCTTATAAGATAGAAAAATACTGCAGTTGCTTAGAAATAGCACCATTTTTATTTCAGAAGAAGTTATTCCTGTCCAGAAGTAACTATTCAAACTGCCCAATGCCAAAGGGGTAATAAATCTCTTGTTTTGCCCTGTAAATCTCTAGTAACAACTACTTGTAGCTGTCTCATGTATCCTCACACTTCATTCCAGGCTTCAGATCTGCTCTTCTGGACTAGTATTTGGGGGGGGAAATAACTACTAAAAGTCATTTCATATAGTTAAGGCCCAGAGATTTCTTTTATTTCATATTTATCTTATAATTTTCTTAGTACAGCAAAAGCAAAGGGAGCGTACATGACTTTGACTTTTAGCAGATTAAAGAGTAGATGAGGATATCCATATAAGTAACTCTCTTTAATCATCCTAAAATTACTACTTTCTACTTAGTGATGAAAAATATGTGCGTTCCACTTTGAGAGACACCGGCTCAGAAACTCTGAGGGAAAGTATAAGATCTGAGAAGAAAAATACCCTTTCCAGTAAAGGGAGATGGTGAAAAGGTACTACATTCACTCCACTCTTCCACTTTCCTTTCTTCAGCAAACTCTTTCTTCCTGGGCCAATTGCTGTCACTTCATTTTCACTGCATCTTTGTAATGTCATAGCAATAAATTTGCATTACAAAACATTTATGTACCACAGAACCCCTACTGTGGTTCTTAACTAGACCATTCATTGCTATATGCATCCCATGTCAAGCAATATGAAAGAAATGTTTCCTTCTGTTACATATTTCTCAAAGGCACAACTATTTTCCTTTATTTACTTTGGAACATTCACAATTAATTGTTTTCCTCTATCTAAATCAATACCTTAGTTGTTTGGGGTGTATGCAGGGAGGGGCGGTTCTTTGGGGCATTTTTTATGGTTTTGTTTGGTTTGTGGTTTGGGTTTGCCTTTTTTTTTTTTTTTTTTAAATGAAGCAGTCTTGCAGTACATTTCATGTTTGATTTTCACATAGTCAATAATTAGCACACAAGAACTGATATGTGTCCTCTGATTTTTTTCTTTCCCCTGCATAACAATCAGTATCCGGTGACTTCAGGTCTGAAATTTGTCATAGGGTACCTGAAATTTGGTTGAAAACTTAGAGCAATAATGACTTAGCTGACTATGACTTCAGGTGCTAAGGGAGTTGCCTAGTCCAGCAGCTTCTGTAACTCAGGCATTTTCCTAGTTTCCAGTCTGATAAAACCTAATGTGGTGTGCTTGTAGGCCCTGGAGATTCCCAGCATACACTAACTAGAGGATAAAGCTGCTGGACTTCCCATTCTCAGGTCAGTAGTGAGGCATAGGGCATTTCCTAAACAGACACATACGTACAAGCACCGCTACACACTCCAACATAGGTAGAGCAGAGCCTTCACCAGCACTTCTCTAAATATCAATAGCACTGACATAAACAAGCACATGAGTAGCCCAACTGCTTAGTCCATTTCATCATAGACAGAATGGAGGGAGACTGACAGAAAAGTGGATAAGAGCATTTACTAAGAGTAGGGCAGGCACACCTTAAGAAAAAGCATTGTATTGCTGTTGTCATTCAAGCACTCATATGACCCACCACGACTTTTCCAGCAAAAATAATAGACTCATTCCTTGCTCTGTCATGAAATAAATTAATAAATAGATAGACTTTCTTCTTATTATAGGAATTGTTGCTGTGCCACTCCCAAGACTGCAATACCTCCTGCTGCATATCATCTTATTAGTTACTCTGTTGCTGTCAAACCTATTTAGATTGTACCCTCGTGTCATGTTAAAAACTGACATATTTCCACTGAAGAGTAAGTTTCTTCTTAAACATTTCTCTCCATGTGAAGGAGAAAAAAGAAAGATATAAAAATATATTAAACTTTATCCGAAGGTCTTCTAATAGAAAAACCAAAGCATTAAACACAAGTTTGAAGATGGAAGAATCTGCACATTAATTACTTTTCAAGAGTTTACTACAGAGACGATTCAATCCAAAACTTCAGGTCATGACCTCACAACAAGTAGTCCTGAGCAAGATATGATTTTTCTTACTGCTTTCCCCACACTCAAATACAGCAGTTTTAAGTATCCACACGATAGAAACCACCCCCAGCAATTAAGTTTTTCAGATATAGAAGGCTTGTTGAAAAAGAACTATTGGAGAACTGATCTAATATCATGCCATTAAAGAAAAAAAATAATCCAGCAGTGAGCAATTAGTTTGATTTAATTGTATACTTTTTTTTTTTTTAAATTGTCTTCCAGTTCAGCCACAGAGTAGTACAAAATCAAGGAACCATGTAGCAGGTCCAGCAAAACAGCCAGTGCCTTCAGTCCAATGAGAAAGTACATGAATCCAGAAATTGGACGTGCCGGAACGGCTGATGCCTCATGAGGATGCCATTGCTAACACCAGCCAGCAGCTCCAAGATGCTTAACACAGTACAACACCAAAACACATACATCATGGCAAACCACAACTGGTCTTCCAGCTTCTTTAGACAGCCTTCCTGAGAAAGTTCCTCCAAATGGCTTAAGTGTCCCCTGCAGTGAGAATACTTCTCCTTACAGCAGCTCTCAGGGACACAAGCTGTAAGAGGCCAAGAAGCAGCTCTTCCCTTTAACCAGTCTGTGTAGTTGTGGACCCCGCAACACTGCAGCTCCCTCTGCATTACATCCATAGCTCTACTTCCAGGATCCTGGGAGCATGACCCACTGTTCCTATAGACAAGGTAACCCATAGTACTTTCCAGCTGAGAAGCCATCCTAGTAGAGTAGACATGTGCTAGTACAGCTGAAGATGTTTCTAGGCAAAGAAGGAGAAGCATCAGGTACATAAAAGTCCCTTGCTGATTGTAGGAGCTCTTGATAGAAATAGAGATAGCCAAAATTCCGGTAGGTAACAAGATAAGTGCAGCTGCAACAGCCAGCCAACCAGGGAGAGACAAGTAAGACTCCTGAAATAAGTAGCTGTAGTCCTTGAACAGCAAGATCACCAAAACTCCACCACAGGCCTGAATTGCAGCTGTGGCCCAGAAGACAAAGCCTAGGAATCTGAGGAGAGCTCGAGCAGAGAACCTGAGCCAACCATCCTCATGGCACCACAAAGATGATGGCAGCGGTGGCAGTGGTGGCAGCAGCAACACAGCCCTAAGCCTCTCCATTGTGCTCACTCCAGCAAGCTCTGACCCTCATCACCAACATTTAAGAGGCTTCCACCTCACTCATTCAGGTGCAGCAGATGGCATCTCCACCCAAAAACACCTTGAAAGGAAACAACACTGATGAGACTCCTCCACTAAAGACTACACCCTGCATCAGTTTAACCACCTGTTGCTGCTGCACCTTATTCAGCATAGCCTGCAAAAAACAGGAGAGCATGTGCCCAGCGTTCTGTAGAGTGGTCCCTTACACTGTTTTCATTGGAGACATTTGCATTTGAAGGAGGAGGGCAGCTGGAAAAAGCCTGCACCCCTCTCACGTGTGGAAAAGCTAAATGTAGAGAAATAGTCAGGGTGGTAGCCAGCACTGCTAGTTCAGATCATTTAGACTGCCCAATTCTACAGCAGTAGCCAAGATGGCAACAAATGCACAAGTCAGAGGCATCAACAAATGAGTAGTTTAAGCAGAGTTACTCAGTCAGGAATCTCCACAGGTGACACTTATCTAGGCTCATTATCCTCCCCAATACCTTTAGCATTCATTCAATTGTATAAGGGCCATAATGATGTTAGTAATATTTTGCCCCTTTTTACTTGGTGAGATTTCTCTGTAGATAGCTTCAATTACTCAAGTCACCTGGAAGAGAAATCCCTACCATTTCACACCTGTACCCCTCAGCTTGCATTACCAGTGATTTGACTGACTGCTATAATGACTGAATTCAAGCCACAGTAAGTACTGTATTAACTTTTCCTTGTGCATAAAGAAACTGAATTACCCACAAGCTAAATCACTACTCAACAATCCCAAAGGGAATTAACATTATTTATCAGCATTATCAAAAGAGCATTATTACTCAAACTTGTGATACACATGAGACGAGCAGGATGGGTAACCTGCATAAATCTTTCCACAGGTGCCAGGAAGGCAGATCCCAAGTCCAACAATAATTCCCTCCCTAATCATCCTGATGATGTCCCTTAACATCTCTTCTGCTTTTTGAGATATAGAGCAGGACTAATACAACAGACATGCATAAGAGAGAATGCAGAGAGATGATCCTCATTTTCAGAAACATGAGCACCTGCGAACATGGCAGAAAATCAGAATAAGTTGGTGCTCAGATGCCTGGAACCCTGTAAAAGTCTCAGCAAGGCTGATAATCTTACATCTGTCAGACATTTTGCAAGAACATAACTGCTATTCTATACACTACGCACACACAGATGTTGGGCGGATTTCCATCAAAATCTCTTTCTGCGTGCTGTGCAAACAAGTTATTAAGGCTAATTATTTTGGAATGAGATAAATTGCTTTTATTATTTTTAATCTTTTCATTAACAGTAATTAGCATGCAGTGATTAACTTGTTAAATCTTAACCAAATGCTTCTTTCAAAGCTGCTCTAGGATGTATGTCTTCCTGCAACTGTTCTCTGAATTCTGTGTCTGCCCTCTCTCCTGCTCAGCATGCTGCTACCCCCAGCCCTCCTGCTGTGTTAGTTTTGCTGCCATTCGCTTCTTCTCTTGAATGCTTTTTTTCTCAGATTTCTGTCTTCTGCATCAGAGAGAGCGAGAAGGGGAGGGAGCAGAATTTCCTCTCACACCTGTACACACAAGCAAGCTACATCAATTTAATGTCTCCATGATGCAGAAAAACTTACCAGAAAAGTGTGAAGAAACATATCAGAAACATACCAGAAAATACTGTGAGGACTACCAATGACTTATTTTTAGGTTGCAAGCTTTGCGAAAAAAAAAAGCATATGAACCTGCCTCTTTTCCTTCTGCCTTCCCCCATGCTCATAAAGCTAAATGAGATATTAAGAAATGAGTTACAATATTATTTACCTTTAGCTTATTCTACATCTCTGCTCATAGCAGAAAAAGAGTACTAGAGATCACGCCTGCCTGCCAGTTCACCAACCTTAAACACTGCCTGGAAGCCAGTCCCCAGATAAGAACTCTCAGTGTCTACTGCCTACGGGGGTGGGGATAGAGCACACTCACACCATGAAAGAGGAAGCTGCAACAGAGGGAATTAATATTTGCTGAGTTATCTAAAACCCCTCACCCACTTCCTGCTACACAATGCGTAGTCACTCAGGAAAAGAAAGCTTCTGCTCAAAATGTAAGATGAAGAACAAGAAAACCAGAACTGGTCCCTGAAGTACCCAAAAGACCTAACTGGCACCCTCAGAAGCACTGCCTTTGTGCTAAGTAATTATGCCTCTGTTTGTGGACAGAAGCTTGAAAAAAGCAATGAGCAGAGCTATCCATCAAGAGAATGTAATGTGACAAAGAGAGTATAGATATGACAAAATAGGAATGCTCCTCTGTTTTCTATCCAGTGGTAAACAGCGTAGCATGATAAACACTGTCCCCATTTTCTCTGAAGTTGTTTCTGCTTATGAACTGATGAGTATTGAAATTCAAATGTGGGTGTAAAAAATAATACACTGTAGATAAACTATTCTCTGGAATGTTGCTGAAAGTATAATCCTTCAAGTTAATAAAATTTCAGCTGGTTTTTTTTTTTCATTCACTGCTCTAGAAAGCTGTGACTGACATTAAACAGCTCTGATGTGCCCAGGAGGTCAAAGAGGTTCAATCTGTCTGGGTCCAGGAGTGGGACTGGAAGGCCATCAAGTCAACATTGTGTTTGTGCAAATGCGACATAGGCAGATGACTAAACTCATCTTGCATAGCACAGACTGTCATATAGATTGATCAGGGAGCACATCTGAGCTTTAATGGACAACTATTCAAATCAGCCTGGCCAGCTAGTCTGTTCAGACTTGTGTGAGGTGGCCTAGAGGTGGCCATGGCATCAGGATACAGTTACACAAGCCCACCTTAGAATTATTGTCAAGTAAGATAATACACAGGTAGCCCCAAAATGCTAGGCAGTGGAATGACTTCAGGAAAATTTATTCCAAAGTCGAGAAAGCTAGACTTACTAGGAAAGTTCTCCTGGCAGTGCTGCAAAGGCACTGGCCTGAGAAAAACACACCTCCTCTTCTCCTCAGGGCTCTGTCTTCGCTGGCCTTCCCCCAAGGCCCTCCCTGACTCAAGGCCTGTAACATCTGTGAGGGTTTATCTCTCCTCATACCAGAGAGAGTCTGAAAGCTTCCTCTGGAATGCAGAAACTAAAAACATCCAGCCACCTTTGAGAAAGGTGCTTCTTCCTAGGCAGGAAAGCATTCCTAAGTGAAACAAGCTCTAACCTTCTGGCTTTAAATCTTCCAGAAAGTGTATCTACACTTACAATTATAGAATGATAGAATCATAGAGTCACGTAACAGTTTGGGTTGGAGGGGACCTTGTAGATCATCTAGTCCTAACCCCTCTGCCATGGGCAAGGAATCTTCCACTAGACCAGATTCAGTAATCTTCTAAGTTTCATACAGACCTCATATAAAAAGAAATAAGATCTCAAAGCCTTGGGCACTGCTCTCATTGTCACAGTGACTAATTAGAGTCACAGACAAACCCTAATACTGTCTCAGTAAAACTGCTGGCATTTCTCCTGTGACCAATGCACACATGAAGCTACTGCAGCTGGGCCTTGCAGGTGAAGTTAAAGCACTCTGAAAGAAAGTTTATCTTCAGAGTTTAGAACATTTTTAAAGGTCTTTTTAGATTAAAGCCCACTTATAGCATAGGCTATGACTTCAAAGCTTTACTAAAATACAGAGGTTATTGTCAGCTTCATCTACTTCACTTTTACATTAAGCTTCTCCATGACTACCCACCTTCCTGACACCTTCACTGGTGGAAGCTGGTGTGTGACCCACCTGGGCCGACAAATCCAGAAAAAGTGTAAATGTGTATCATTGGTATCGTTCCTCCCTTCACTGGTCCCGACCCTGTCTGCTGGCCCAGGCAGTATATCTTTCCCAAGTTAAAAACACTTCCCACACAGTTTTTCCAGTTTCCAAGAAAAGCCCTGCCTGCACACAAAGTGGCAAAAAAACCAAACAGTAATATATTGGGGGGGGGGGGAGGGAGTGGTGAAAAAAGAAAAAGAAAACAAACCCAAACTTTGATTCTTCTCAATCAGATTATTCAAGTTATGATAGGTACTCAAAATACCACACAGCAGAAGGACTGGGTACCAGAAACCTATTTAAAAAAAAAAAATCCTGAAATTTGCTAAGTATATTGACTTTTTGCGAATAAAAAACATTGCTTTATGAAATATATCGTATTACACGATTGCTCAGACAGCTCAAATGAAGGAAGATGAACAAACATGGATGGACCCAGAGCCTACCGCTGCAACCATTCACAACCAGTTACCATAGTAACCAAAGTCAGATGATGTTGCTTTGCATGACACTAATACCTCCCACGGAAAGCTTGAAGCAAACAGAGGACACATGATTACCACTTCCTATTCAGGATAAAATATACTCCCCTCAAGCACTGATTTACAATTGTGGGGATGTTTGAACTCAAGTTGGTCAGATGTTTACCCCTAACTCTGTTTACCAGACCAAAAGTGGCTTTTTCTGTGATTGAAGAAGCACATCAAATGTCTTCAGAATTTTATTTAGTTTTGCTTTTAATATTCCAGGTTTTCATTGGTGTTGAAATATTGAAAATCAAATATCAAAAGTTTGCTGTTTTCATGTATTTCCCTCTTTCCTCCCTTTTATGAATTTAACATAAGAAAAAGACTAAAATCTTTTTCTCTTTTTTCTTATTAAATTTTATTTTTCCCTTCCTACTTTTGTTTGCAAGCCTGGAATTGCTATGAAATATCTTATGACTGGGATGAATGCAGACTATCAAGATAAGAAAAAAGGAGGGGAGAAAAACCTAATACCTTCTGTATTTCTGTCACTTTGGAACTTGGAGAAGATTTTAAAATACACAGAATACCAAAAGAAAAAAGAAGTTGAAATGAAAGGGGAACGTCTGGGTTTTTTGATAGCCTTTCTTTTATTGCAATTGGTAATAAAAACAGGTTTGAAGAAAAGATACTTTGTAAAACCTTCAAAAAATTAAGAAAGGACAGAACATTGTGAAATTCAAGTCACCTCGACATTTAAAGTATTTTGTGATGTTTTTTCATTGTTTTCAACCATCACTACCTACAATATTATTCATGTGAATGCAGTGCTCTCTTTTGTGCTTGAAACGATATGCACGTTTTCTGGGCGTTTTCTGAAGTTCTGAAAATGCCTTTAATATGAATTAGACATTTAATATGAAACAACCCTTTAATTGTTACCTCACAAAAATAGTTAACAGATTTCTCTTTAGGAAGGAAGTCAGGAGTGCCTGAATACATTATCTGGAAGTTATTAAAGACCTGACAAGAACCTTACACTTGTCAGAACTTCCCATGAGTAAAGTTTCTTCTCTGTTAGGTCTCCTCAAGGTCTCCTCAGAAAATGGAATCCTTGCAGAATTCTTTTTCCTCAAGAGAAGGCTTTTATGTAAAATTGGGCTGGAGCCCTGCTGGGCCAGCTTTCTCCACAGTATCATCTGTGAAAACTCAGGCAGGTTTCAGCAATATATAAGTTTCTACTTGTGATGCTTTTGCCCGAAAAATGAATGAATCTAGCTGCACAGCCACAAAGCAGCAAGTTGTGAAAAAAAAAATCTTTGTTTCATATTAATACTATAAAATCTATATACAGCACCTGGGACAACTCTCTCAAATTAACTTTGTGATAAATCTTAAAATCAGTCAGTCTCAGCAACCTAAAATACTGGGGTGCTTTTTCAAATGTTGCTTGTGGTTACTCTGTTTATCAGAGGATGCAGGCTTTCTAATGCTCTTTGAGCTTCAAAAAATTTACTCTTAAGTCATCAGGGTTTATTACAATATAGCAACTTGAATCCCAGTGTTTATCTTGCAAGGTAAATCTATACTCAGTGTCTGTTCTTCAGAGCACTTCAGCAGATATGTATTTGTTCTGAGAGTTAGGGGTTCCTATAACTACTCAAAATTAACGTGAAGGGGAGAGATTCAGCATGATTATATGCAAAAAACACTTGATTACGGGTTCACTTGATCAGCAGTTTAGCAGGCGAGAAAAACCATTCTAGCAGCAATTATGTGAGGAGCATGGGACTACTCCTTAAATACTTGTCCTGTGCAATGACAGATACAGCAATTTCTTTAAAGATGAGAGCATTGGATTACCTTGATGTGAGCATCTTTTCAGACCTCTCCAGACCTGTAATGGGAACTCACCCAAAAGAATAAGATTTATGCAGCTTTTGCTTCATGAACTCACTGGTGAAGAGGAAGGCAGGCAGGGTGTAGGCTCTTCTCCTGAATAAATAAATACTTTTCAGCTCATTGATGGGGGGCTGGGGGGGGGGTGTGAAAATAAATGAAAATATTCCTTTTGCATTATCTGACAAATTATTAAAAATTGAGCTTTTTCAACAAGAAAGACATTAGCAGAGAATGTTGTCAACCTACAAGGCAGCTGAAAATGTAGCCAAGTGAAAGTAAAAGGAGTATTTTAATAGAGTCCTTGTCTCTTTTTACTGGCATAGTACTAACTGTATCTGTATCAAACGTAATGTTCCTCTCGTTCCAGGTTTTACAGTGACTATACAAGAGAACTTATTTTTATTACCTTTTGTAAGTCATGACAGGAGCATATAAAAAGTCAGCTTTGTCAGAATTAGTCTTACAGCACTTCAAAGAAGTGTAACCAATTTTAATGGGATTTTTATGCATTTCCATTCATATGAAATGCAGGTTTTAGACAAAAAAAAAAAATCAAAACCAAAGATATTTGCAATTTATTTCTGTGTCCTATTTCTCTTTTCAATCTCTCCAACAAACAATTGTCTTCAAGAAGTATTATGCTCTTAAATGGAGATACTGTCACTGACATGGAAAGGATCTATTAGATTTAAAATCATACAAGCTTCTAAATACAAAACAAAAGCAAACAAATTAAAATATATTTGAACATGGAATGTAACAACACATTTACATTCCAGAACCAGGAGAGGTGTCTCTGCTAACTTCCAGACCAATGATAAGTAGTACAACTTGGCATTGCCTTGCTAGGAGTCACTTTATTTTATTTCAGAATTTAATGTACTCATCAAAACTTAATTTTCAAGCCAAAGTGCTGAGAATCAGGGGCCTTTTCATAGGTTTCCATGGTGTTTAAATCCAGATAGAAATATTAGAAATATTCCAGTGTTCCAGAAGCATTTTACTTTCTCACACGGCAGCTTGACAGGTGTGGTTATTGTAACCCAAGTCCTTCTTCAACACCTTCAAGCACAACTGGGCTCTGGAATATGCTCTGCATGAGAAAGCCCAGAAGAGACTGTTTTTCTGCCTACAGCACAGTTTTCCTCTGTTCAGATAATGGTCCTGGCTGGGTACTTCCTTCAGTATGAGAATCCATGCCAGTACAAACCAAGACATGTGAATAGTCCCATTTTCAACAGTCAGATAAAACTCAAAGACTCGATGTGAGGCTGAGGGATGAGCAGGGAGAAAAGGATTTGGAGAAAGATGTGACTAGGTTTACACAAATTCCATTAAATGTTGCTACCAGTGAAACAGTGATGAAGAGTATAGTTGCCGAACCAGGACAAATGCTCAAAATATTAAAAAGACAAAAAGCATTATCTGGACTTTTCTTCTTTAATCCACTTCCAAAATTTGTTTGTGGGCTGTCTGTAACAACACAAAATAATTTCTATTTTTCTGATTGGCACTGTGGAACAATCACTCAGGACTGAACAGAAAATAGCTCCACAGTCACAGAATCACAGAATGTGCCAAGCTGGAAGGGGCCCACAAGGATCATCTAGTCCAACTCCTGGCCCTGCACAGGACCATCCCCAAGAAGTCACACCACGCGCCGGAGAGTATTGTCCAAATGCCTCTTGAACTCCAGTCTCAGTGGTAACTGTGGTCTTCCTTTTGCAGAGAATATAACACCAGATTGTTTAGGGCTGCCATGAGATTTCATCCAAAATAAGGCAATTAGGTATTACCTAAACTCTCGTTCCCCACCACCACCCAGCCATCGAACACAGCGTGATGTGGTAGCCATGTGATTCAGGCAAGGAGAGGGACTCATATTTCACGCTGGTCAGAGGGTAACCTTGCAACTGCTTGTGCACGTTTCTCCTCCCTCAGTGTATATTCACAGGTGGACCACTGGAAAAATATTAGAGTGGTACAGGCATGAAAAGCAATAGAATTAGAAATCCTTTCCTCTGGGGAACTGAATAGGCATTTTGAATAATTGATCAGGAACCATAGGTAGTTAGACAAAAACCTCATTAATTCCAATTATGGAGAATTTCAGCAGCAGTGTGAAACTTGAGGCAGAGAATATTGCAGTGGTGTCTGCTCCAGTCTGAAATCCTGAATGTGTGGGCCAGGGCATGCAGAGGTAAACACTGCAACTCTACATCACTGGAAACCAGGTAGGCCTCCCCACACGCAAATTTAAATGTTCAGGAACTCCATTTAACAGCATCCCAAGATGTATGGAGGAAGGCAGAACCTCTGGAGCAACCCGGACCCCCTTCCCATGCCCTCAGGGTGGAGGTGACCAGAGCAGCTTTATTTTCTCTACGTGCCATTCCGACATATTTCATCAGCACTATGTTCACCTTAGAAACAAAGTTATATTTACAGACCTGTGTCGTGGGTTTGCTCTGGGCCAATTTTCTCTCACCTCCCACACAATTACTATAAGTTGAGAGAAGGTTCATGCAGACAAAAGAGATCTGATTGGGGAGAATAATATTGGGATTTATTACTAGTAAGATAAAAACTAAAGAATTATATATACAACAATTCTATTTAGGCAAAAATGCTGTGTACAAAAATATCCCTCCCCCCTTGTATCAGTTCAGGAGAAATAATCTCTTTTCCATTTCCAGAGCCACAGGTCTTCTAAATAATTTTGCAGCACTTGAAAGTTCTTCTATTATCTCTAAGATGACAACTCCGATTCATTACAGCTGGAACTGTTTCTCTTTCTCTCTCTCTTCTATGTTGACCTCAGGGCTGGGCCTACCCCCTTCTGGGCTAAACACAAAGCTGGGGGTTACCCAGATCCTGTGAGCTCTTCCATGGACTGCAAGGGGACACTTGCCTACCATGGATCTTCACCACAGAGCCACAGGGGATAATGGATTTTGAGTCCACCCCTGTTTCTTGTGGGGTCCCTCCTCACGAGAGACAGCCCTTGACGGACCTCTCTAACATGAGTCCACCTTCAGGCAATAGTTCTTAATTCTCTGCTGTCCCTTAGGGTCACGAATTCAGCTGCACCAGCATGGATCCCACACTGGGATCACCAGATCCTGCCCGAGCCAACTCACTCCAGCGTAGGTCTCCATCTCCACGGGCCACAGGTCTCCAGCAGGACTCTGTTTCATCTTAGGCTTCCCACGGAGTCACAGCTATTTCATGCACTCCTCTGCTTCGGCGTGGGCTCCTTCATGAGCTGCAGAGGGGGTTTCAGCTCCCCAGCAATCTTCTACAGGTGGCAGAGATTTTAGTTTTCAGTATCTTCCCTGCTGAAGGGAGAGAGAGAGAGAAAAAGAGGGGGGAGAAGCAGCCCCCCTCTCTTCAAGCTTTTCTTCTCTCTCCTCCAACTGCCAGCTTTGACCTTGGAGGCTCCATTATCTCTGCCTGGGATTCCTTCTGCAGTATTTCTTGTCCAGGTTCTTCTTTAGAGTTTTTTTTTCTCTACTCTGTCACAGGAGAGAAGGGGGCCTGGCCCCCCTCGCACGGCCCAGACTTGCCCCAGGGTGGGGGGGCGCACGCCTGGGCCCAACAGGGCCGGGTGCTACGCCGGCTCTTCCATTTTCTTCTGCACAACAACCTTCTGTTCCATTTTCTTAAATACCTAATTGGCAGAAGCATTACTAAAACTTTGGACTGGCTTTGCTCTGGAAATCCACCTGTAAAAAAACTACTTTTAACCTCAGGAGCGGCTGGATGGCAAACCCATGACAACCTGTCATAGAGTGGAATACAGAAGAAAGCCATGGCAGACGTCCTATAAGAACTCCAGTTTCCGAAAAATATGAGATTTAAGGGTAGTGGAGCTGACTGAGAAGCAGCTTTTGCAACCAAAGACTTTCTGAGATGGGAAGGAGGAAAAGGGCAAGAGCTGAGACCATGGGCCTTCCAGAGATTTGCTTTGTCACGGACTGCTCTCTGAGCACCTTCCTTTTCCCTACGTACAGAGAGGGAAAACGCTTTCTGCCCTGCAAAATACCAAAAGCAAGATAGGGCATAGTGCAAGGGAAAGGCCTGTTTCATTCCTAATAGGAACAAGCCACCTCTAATTCAAATATTCAGGGCTTACTCTGTTCTGGCTGTTCTCATGCGTTTTGCCAAGTGGCAGCCCCATCCATTTTAACATAAAAATGTAACATTGCTCAATGTTTGAACAAGTGCCACTTTAACAAATGCTTTTGATAAGCCTTAAAAATACTCAAATGTCACAGAGGAATGATGGCAGAGCCCGTCACCCTGACTGGTATGGTAAGAAACACTACTGAAAAAGACAGTGTTTCTTTAGATTTATAAACTACTAGAAGAAACGCAAAAGCTACTAAATACACACCTTCTAGGTTTGCATCAGTTCAGTCCAGCTAATTAACCAGCTTTATTTGTAACAGATACGTACACAATTTACCAGGCCGCAGTGCATTCTGTTTAATTTTAAAAGATCTTCGATACTGCTCAGGTCGGCTTCCAGAAAGGTAGCAACTGTGGGTTTAGGTTCACCATGTCTCAGTATTATTCTTTAAAGAAGTAATGATGAAATGTTTGCTAATAGCTAATGGTAAAATTTGTTATAAAAATACATTATCCTTACAAACAAGAAGATCTCAGATAATGTGATCCATGCCTCTGTTTCACAGTGTTCCTCTGGACAAATTTGCAGGTAGCAGTAAAAAGTAGAACTCAGTTCGACAAAACATTCAGGTGCCATAGACATGAAAGCAACAGGAAGAGAAAGCAATAAAATGAGTTTTGATAAATGAAAAAGCCTGCACTCAAAGAAAAATACAAACATGCACCCGACAACATTGAGATTAGCAAGCAGCCCAAACCAGTGCATTAAAGCAGACTTACTGTTTTTCTCAGTCATGTCCTCACGCTTACAAGTGCTTCTGCAAAGGCAGATTGCAGAAAAAGATGCATGGAAAAAGTCAACGTAAACTGGAATCCTACCAGAGATTTCAGAGTTGGAAGAAATGTCCATGCTAAGATTCTGTACCCTACAGAAGAAATTCTGTATGAGTTAAAAAACTGGAAAGCCATCAGTTAATAAACATTAAAAAATATTAAAAATTTTCCTAGGCTAGAAAGTAAATATTTTCATGAGTTTAAACTAGGACTTGAAATCATAGCCCATAATTTCCAGATTTCAGGGGGAGGGTGGGCAAGAATTTTTTTAACCCTTCAGGGAAACTCCATAGATATCTAAAAAGTTTATTTTGAACTTACTTTACTGACAGACTTTCATTTAAGAATGAACTTTGATTTCCATGGTATTTTTAAAAGTACTTTATGTATCATGATATAAAACTCAAAATAACGTTAAAGGGATCAGAAAAGTTTTCTGCAACAGTCTCTCCTTTGAGAGTTTTAAGGTATCTCACCCTTTTTTTTTTTTTCTGAACCAAAATGAAATCAGATTTTCCAAAAAACAGAATGGACAGTGCACTGTCACTGAAAAAAAAGACATTAAAGTCTTCGTAATTTTAGGGGGGGAAAGGAGATTTCCATGCATGTTTCCATCTTCTGACCCAGATCTCATCCTGCCTCAACTTTTGTAAAACCTCCTACAGGCTTTAAAAATGGAGAAGTTGGTTCCAGCACTTGGCTGAATTGCCCTTATTTTAAAGGTAAATGGATCTGAAAATTTTGAATGCTTTCTGATCTCTCTGTAGACAGAAACATACATGTACCTTAAACAGATGTGTACAAACTCAGAAACCTTCCCTTCGGAGTATGTGCATGACAGAATTAGCTGTTACCCACATTAATGAGTTTTAATACTTTTAATACCAAGTAATCCTGCCATTTGAACCTGTGTAAAAGAAAGTGTCTGCCCAGTGGTCTCTCAGGTAAGGAAGAGAAAACTCTAAAGAACAAATGCAGTTGACTGCATAACTCCACCATAAATTCTGAAGAAAAGTGGAAATACAGCTTTCCAGAGCCCTACTGCATAATTAATGGTTTTGAGCTTGGATATAAATAAAGTATTGAGAAATACCATTTAATTTCTGGAGCTGGAATGATACAAAATCCTATGAACTCAAAATATGACCTAGCCTGCACATGTTTATTTAAATCACCTCACAAGGTAAACTCAAACCATTTAATTTCAGTATGTAAGTACTGCCATTTTAGATACTAATCTACTAAATGGCCCACACTGACAGAGCTGGAAAAGGCATGAAAGAGGCTAAAAGCCTGAACAATATTAAACTATTAGTTTATCAACATGGATGTAAGACACAAATATTCATGCAGTAGATAATATTTTTGTGAATAGATTAACAGGTGAAGGTAGGTGCTGGCTTTTGAATTTAACTTCCACTCTTTCTCAAATGAAAGACTAAATCATATCTGTGCAGACTGTTTAGACTGGATTTTACTTGAATTTGAACAGCTGCAAAAATTGACATATTTAGTAAGGTTAGCTTTGTAAAAAGGGGTCGTTGAGAATTAAAAGAATCCTGAATTTGAAATTTAACCTTTATAAAAATATATGTAATAAAAGTCATTTAGTGCAACACCTTAGCTTAAATTGTGTGCTGTTTGACTAGGAATCATCTTTAGGGGTTTTTTTCTGTTCTACTTTCCCTTCTTTTACTTGTAGAGCACAAAGAACAAACTAAAACCAGTAAATTATCAGAAACACCAATAAAAATAACAATATGCAATCAAGTAACAATAGGTAATCCAGAGAATCCAGACTTGGCAGTCTTCCTAAATTTGGAGACACCTTTTCTAGAATTTTTTTAAATTATTTTTGGATGACAGAAAAAGGAAAAGCTGCATATAAAGGAAATAGGAAATGTTACTACATAGTCTACTCAAAGAGTATTGACATTGTAGTGAGATGAAGAAAAAAACAAAGATTTGGTTTTCTGAGTTCTCAAATATCTAGTAAATGCGTCAGAACCTGCCACATAATAAGCCAATTGCTTTTAAACGGAGAGTGACTGGTTTTAAGTTAATTTTTTTTCACATGTACCTATCTCTTTAGGAAACTAATCTCAGGGAAGTACTGGCACAAGGTGCTCTGCTAATCAAGAAGAAGTTATAAATAAGAGTTAAATATCCCACTCCTTGTGATGTCTTACAGAATAGGGAAAGTGGGATGAAGCTTGGTAACCAAAACAAGAGAATGGATACTGAAGATGTGTGAATAGCTGTTAAGGGAAGATTTTTGGAAAAACCTGAGTGCAAGAATAAACTTCAAGAAGCACAAACTACAAGAAAGACCCCTTGTTGCCATTGGAACTACTCGGAGATTTCCATAAATAGCAGCGGTAAGAACTAAGTCATTTTGTTGATGATGCCTTAAACATGAAGGCAGGCAAGCAAAAGAAGGCTGATCTCTTAATATGTTTGCCATTACTCCCCTTTCAAGTTTTATTTGTATGCTTTTTAAACTGTATATCTTCATGCCAGGTATTTCTTCTCAAATTGCATGGCACTGGGTTCAGTGGGGTTTAAGTTCACTTGACTTCTCAAGTGAACATCGCAGTCTTGGTCATCAGGTCAAATGTTTTGCACCAGTGTTCTGATTCGCCTTCAAAGAAAACCTAAATATGAGAATATAAAAGGCTCTGTATCACCAATGGCACAGACACTTGGGATTTTGGTCCAGCTGTGATACCAGTGAACAAATATTGCTTTGCAACTAAATAAAAATAACCAGAGTGTTTTTCAAGGAGTTTACTTGTTTTGCATGTCAGCCTCAGTGCAGGATTCAGGCTGAGTCACATCCTCTTCATCCACAGGTAGATTGACCTTTGATATTTTTCTGGGAAACGGCTGCACTCATCACAAAAGAAACACGTTGTTATTGAATATTACCATGAGAACAGGGCACTCGCAGAAAAGCCACTATTCCAAATTACACTTGGTCATCACGTACAAGAGCATGTGTCAGTTTTCATGCTTTATGAACCAGATTTTCTTTAAAAAATGCCATGGTAGTGTTTTCTTGATTTGCTTTGTATCTTTCAGATAAATATAATGGCCAGACTTCGCGAACGAAGAACCGGGGAAGGTCTTTACACCTTCCAGCCTGCGCATTGGATTTT
>JAYRBT010000093.1:25325321-25345058 GCA_036023395.1 Myiotriccus ornatus
ATAGCAAAATCTAATGATTTTTTTTTTTTTTTTTTTTTTTTTTTTTTTTCAGAAAAGTCTCTCAGACATGTAACATGAGGGACAGCTACCTATATCTCTGTATCTTCTGTTATTTACATCCCCTATGCCAACACAGAGCCAGAGATCTTGTTCTCACACTTTTTTGTATGTTACCTGTATAGTGTTTGGGGACTCTCAATTCATTTTCATTAGGAAGACTTCATTGCCTTCAGCAGCCACCCCTGACTTTTGAAGGCAGATGGGAGAAGCGTTATTTTCTATCAAGAATGTACTTCACTCTTCTAACTGCATCATGAGAAGGAGCTTTTCTGACATTATCATTAGACATAACTGCTGTAGGAAAGCACTGGAACCCTGCAAGAGCCAAATTTTACAGCAAAAATCTGACACTAAATCTTTCTGTATTATCATCACTGCATTTACCCTGCCCACGGGTCCTGCAGACCCCCTCCAGTTCCCTTTGAGACAACTGAGCACACCTCCCACCAAGCTGCTCCATAAGGAGGAACAGACAATATCCTTCTGTCATAAAGATCATTTCTTGAAGTTAAATCCAGTATGAAGGACTTAAAAAACAGAATTCTCAGGAAAAGTGACAGTAGGGTTTAAGAAAGGTATAAATTCAGGTCCCCTCAAGTAATGGAAGCATTTTAAAGGCCATGCTCAACTATCTATAAATCTGGGAGTATTATTACCTTTCAGGTTAGAGTCTTTAATGAGAATAAAATTGAGAAAGCACTAGGATAATATATGATAAAAAAAATTAGATATATCACTAACAGCAGCAGGGACATTTCAGAGATGAAAACAGAAATCACATTGCTAAAACAGGGAAACATTTAACTCTTGTCTTTCCTATGCCTGTGCTTGGTTATTGTTTCAAAGTCCTACATCTTGTCGTTAAGCTGTTTGAGCCACAGTATTTTGCTTCCACTGTCTCTTACCAGACTCCTGCACAACTGACAAGCTGATCAATTAGAGCACCAGAGCACAGTTCTTGAAGCAATAGCCTGAGATCTGCATTCCCCTCAGGCCACCTATCTGTCTGGGTTGTTTCCCCCCCATACTGGCCCAAATGGATCTACCACTGCTTACAAAGCCAGATCTGGCAAGCTTAGCTTTATATAATTATTGAAGTGAAGTTAAATTTCCAATTGGAAAAAGACATCTCCAACTCAATCTTGCTAAGGGAGAAACTGAGACAGATGCAGTCAGTGTATCTGAGGTCATTCCTCACTTCATGTCTCCAGCTTTCACCCACAACCACCCTTCAGTACTCAGCCCTTGGATGGGAACTGTATAGATTAATGGCAATTTCACATAACATAAAGCAGAATAAGGCTATGAAGTAACTGCCATGCAACTTGTCTGCACTAGCCATTAAGTCTGATCAGATACAACTTTATTCTCTATTGCTCAGTCCTCAGAGCTAACCTGAGATACAATGTGCAAATATTAATAAAGGGTGATACCTGTGGATTTTTTTGATTTTTAGATTTTTGCAGATTTTAGAAGTAGCTGTAGTTAGCTTAACCTTTGGCACAGTAGTTTACCTCTTTACCCAACCCTATAACCCATTTCATATCTAACTTTCTAAATTCCTTAGCTTGTTTAGACTTCCCTCAAGGTAGGCCTTCTTTGTATGTAAGAACATTTGCACTCTGGCTTGAACAACAGGATATATCATAGTCAAAGCATCTTTCAAAACCCAGAACTCTGGGGGAGCTCCAAGGACTGGACATGCTGTGACAAAGAGGAAGATGAGGAAGAGAAGGTCTCAGGACCCCTGCCCCAATTTCCAGAGGGGTGTGCCAGAGGGAGGATCACGGGGGCGGATGGATCTGAGATTGGATGGACAAATACCTGAAATTGTGGAACACCCAGGACAGAGCAGGCATCTGTACTCCCAGTGTGGTTGAAGGCATTCTATTAAAACTACTCTCTTATCTCTACTAAGAATTGCCTGGTGAGTAATTTTTTGGCTCCCTAGAGATTCCTTAAGGCAACAAGGGTTTGTTAATACATTTGCCCAAGAGCTGCAGCAGAGACTGCTGAAGCTGCAGCATTTGCAAGTGGACCTGGAAGAATATTTCAACAACAACAGCACAAGATATTGACCAGCTTTATTTACAACAGCTTTTACTCATTCATTACCTCCCCAAGAAAATACTAAGGAATAGATCTTCAATGCCAATAAGGCCACAAATTGCCACAGCAAGCAGAGAGCAGTTGGACACAACTATGTGAACCTGCAAGACAAGAGAGCCAGTTGCCATTACTGGAGTATTTTGGCAGAGAAAAACAAAGGGTAAGTCCTTTTTGCGTACTTCTGTCAGACCATTGTCTGACAGTGTGCCATATCAGAAAATCCCATAACAAAAAAGGAACATGCTGGTGCATTTGTGTACAACCAATGCAGAACAAACTGTTACTGTCACTTGCTTCATGTATTTCTGTGCAAAATACAGTCATAATTTCTGTAAAGCACAGCATTATTTTGAGTCCTACAAAGATTTTAATAATCTCCTCAAAATTTGTTATGCTGCTTCCAAAATGTAACTGTAGTCACTAGACCTTAGCAAACTGGATCAGTGCTATGTAGAAAGATCAAATTTTTTCTATTTAAGTGATATTTGTTAGAATCTCAGATACAGCTGTATTGCATTAAAGTCCTTTTGTGTCTTTGCAAGTCTTTTGAAGACTTTTTCTTAAATTGCTAAGTGTGACTCAAATTCCTTGAGGAAAACAAAAAATTAAACATAGATTTGACCTGAAACTTATCTAGGCATTGCTATGCAGACAAACTAGGCAGATCCTGTGACAGACAAACCACAGTATGAAGTTCTCTGATTTTGTCAGTCAACAATCTTCGGTGGGTACACAGCCTCTTTTACTCACCAAATAACAAAAACATTACAAACACAGACCTTAAGCAGATTTAGCCTAGCCATCATTTAATCTGACTGATACTTTAGAGTACATTGATTTGAGTGTCTCTTTTTTCTGTCAAACCATGATAGTTAGTCCCTTTAGCAGTCTGAATTTTTCATTTGAAAGCTTTTGTGAAGCTTTATATTTTATATCAAAACAAGACCTCAGATTTTCTCTCTGAAGTAAACCTGAAGGAGGTGTGCTTACCACACTGCTTACTGATGTCAGTATCAAATGATGAATAAAGCTCGTACCACAAGTGACAGAGCCATTCACATTAATTTGCCTTACACTGCGAATACCTGCCTGAATTTGCATTTGCAAATTAATGTTACTGTTTCTACATCATTTGTTACTGATGTCATCTTGCAAAACAGAATAATGATTCTCCATACAGACATCAATGTGCTGTACTTCATTTTTAGTTCTCCTTGCATACACTAAAATTCAGTGTCTGAATAAATCCATGCAGATTAACCTTATATATTGTACAATGAACTTTTACACTAATCGAAGAAATACATCCTCACAATTGAAGACAGTACTGAGTTAGAGGTGTATTCCATAAATCAAGATTCAGTTCACACTAACAGTGTAGAAGGGTACCTAAGAAATATGACATGTCCACCTAAGTTACTTGCACAGCTTATTAAAAGAGAGCCTCAAGCGCACACTTAAAGTTGCTAGCCTGAAAGCAAAGTCAACACTTAGGGTTTTCTTGGTAGCTAATCAAAGTAGACAGAGAAGTGAAAAGGACTGGACGCCATGGAAAGAGCAGAATGGAGGCAAAAAGATTTAAGATGACTCGCTTGTTATTAACCCAAGTAGGTTACAGTGTCATTCCTCACTCCTATCACACTGCTGATTTGTATTCCTAAATAATGACAAAAAATTAGGATGATTGCACTTCAATAATTCTTTGATGAAGCAATTCCACTCCTGAAATTAAAAAAGCAATGAGTAAAACCCATGAGAAAAACAAATTCTTTGTTTGTCTTTGTTTCTCTGATTTTTCATTCTTGCAAAGCACAATAAAAGCATAAATCAGGGATTCATGTTTTCAAAACCTGAAGGGAGCATTGAAATTATGTGATCACACCCCAGACTTTGCCGTGGGAGACACATGAAAAAGGAGTTAGTAAATGTAATCAGAGAACTCCCAGTCTCACTTGGTACCAAACTGAGGAGCTTTGAGGATCTAAACCAATCACAGGATCACAGAATCATAGGATAGTTAGGGTTGGAAGGGACGTTTAAGACCATCTAGTTTCAATCCCCCTGCCATGAATAGGGAACCTTCCACATAGACCAGGTTGCTGAGAGCCCCATCCAACCTGGCCTTGAACACTTCCTGGGATGGAGCATCCACAGTTTCTCAGGGCAACTTGTCCCAGTGCCTCACCACCCTCACAATAAAGAACTTCTTTGTAATGTCTAATCTAAAGCTACTCTTTTTCAGTTTGAAGCCATCCCTCCTTGTCCTATCACTACATGCCCTTGTCAAAACTCTCTCTCTGGCTGCCCCTGCAATACAATGCACAGTGCAGAAACACAGCCCATGCCCAAGTAGAGGAGGAGTTGTGACGATCCAGTTTTTGAAAACAGAGTTTCACAAGCTCAGTATTGCATGCAATGGGATGGTAGCACCTTAACTATTGTTTTAATCCTATATAATTAAAATCTCTTTAAAGAGTTTTCCTGGAAGTCAACACTGAAGTTGTAGGCCACACTTGAATACACACCCAGGGTAGGGGTGCTGCCACAGCCCACCCTCAGTGAGCACCCCAGAGGACCCACAGAACTTGTAAAGAGAGGTTTTTGACAACCAGTGCCTGTGCAGGTAGGGGCTTTGTGTGCAACTGTGTGTACATGCCTGTGACTGCACAGGTAGGATTAGACCTTCTTGGCATTTGCCACAGAAGGGTCTTTGCAAGTTTGTATGTGTTTCCTAATGTTTTATAAATGTTTATTATTGCAGTTTATCTGCTGCTTTTCTGATATTGATCCTCAATGTATAGTTCACTGAATTGCTCATTAATTATGTCCCATTAATATCTCAATGAATCACAGCAATCCTTAGCTAATGTTTTCTACACAGTATTTCTTTCCCTGTGATACTCCAGTGTCACTATCCCATTTCATCAGAGGAAGGTCTTACTCTTTTGCCAGTAACTCTGTGTAACTCAGTACTCTGTGCCACTGAAACACAATAGAAATAAAAACCAAAAATGTTTATGTATGAATTTACAATTAACATTTCTAAATGTCATTCATACAAATAAACCCCAATCATTAAGAGAGGGATATTAATCTGAGCATATCAAAGACCAGGTCGCTGCAAAACTGCTCTTATTAGTTCTCAAGCCACCAATGTATATTCATATATGAGAGGTATAGGGTTTTATTGGTTTTTTTCCCCCAACCAATATCATTAAATATTCATAACACAATAGTGAGCAAAAATAATCCTTTGTTATTTTTATGGATTTACAATTACTTTTTCAGGAGAAGAAGGTCCCCTCCCTCCAAATCAGGAAAGGATAGCAGTACTGTAATTCTCTTTCCTCAGCTTCTTCACAGAAGTGGTGGTTTGTGTTTTTATAAGTTTCTTGCAAAAAAGTGAGGCAGACAAGTTTATCTCCAGAGTGGCAAGTACTTCATCAAGATACTTCAATTCTGTTTTCTGTTATTGCAACTCTGTTTGTTATTAAAAGGAAGAGTCTTTTCAGTGATCTCTTGTGCTTAGATTATGGTTTTCGAACCTGTGATCACTTCTTGCTACATGTGAAAATAGTATTAAATACAGTAGGGACCCTGTAGATTGCCTATTGCTTAAAAATTGGCTCTCAATAACTCACTTAAGTCATTCTCCCTGTTACCCATGTGAAAAACATGCAGTCACAGACAAAGATGCTGTTTCATGGCTAACTGTTGGCCACACAGCAGCAAACAAGACCTGTTGTGTTTCACATGCAAGAGTGATCTCTCTGACCTAGCCTGAACAAAGTCCGTGATAGGACACAGCATCACATGAACTCTCAAAGAAAAACAGCTGCTCCTATGTGACATCAGCAGCCATTATAATTTTTCTTTTCAATAGTGCTTAGGAGCTTATATTAATTCTAGAACTACCATTTTTGAGCTCCATTTCCATACATCCACTATTGCCATCTATCTAGCAAACTTCTTTCTTCGCCACTATTTCCAGTCCTTCTGCTGCTGCACGTGCTTACACAGCTGGACTCAAGTTGTACCTCTCTAGATATGTATAAAAGCTCACAAAAGCCCATTAAGGAAAGATGTAAAAAGAGTGAAATAAAAAGTGGAAGGGGTTTCAGAAGGTCAAGAAGGAAACAAAAATGAGATCACAAAGATAGCTTTGTCACCTGAATCTGGAGACCTTGGGAAGAGGGACAATTTCAACTGGGATTTACTGCAGATGGGTCAAAAGTAAAATTTAAATAAGTAAACCTGAAAGTAATACAGAAACACAAAAAGACAAGAGCTATGAAGAGCTGGTGGACATTCTCCAAATTTACTTTGTTTCAGAATTTGACCACAGTAAGAAAATCCTTCTTTGAAGCTCCGGCAAGGTAGAAAGTCTTTGAGGAACATGTTAAAATCCACTGATTGACAAGACTGCCCCTCTGACTGCTGATTTCTAGACCTTCTGGTATTTTGTAAAATAGATAAAGATGGAGCGAGCATGAGAAAAAGCTGCTGATTTTGTTTTCAACTAGCACCTTCTGTGAAGACTCCAGGTAGTATATACCATTACCATTTTCTATGAATATCACACTCCTCTGAGTGCTGGTGTTTGAAGCAGGTGGTTGTTTTCCTAAATCTTTATCAAGATTTATCAAGATGGTTAGAGGAAGAGTTTTATGGGTATCCCAGTAGAGTCACTGCCTCGGTTTTTTCACACTGACATGACCAGCACACCAAGACACTCCCAGAAACAATAACTTAAATTCTGCGGGAATTTAGCATAAACAATTAGGACTGCAGGCAGCAAAAGAATAAAGTATTGATGTCCTAAATTTTGAGCTACATGCTGTCAAGTTGTCATTGAGTTATGAGTTGTGTCCCACCCCTTTTTGCATAACTGATCATTAAGCTTCAAGAACTCTGGATGCTAAATTCTCTCAGGCTCATCCGATATCAACATCAGAGGTAGAAACTTGGTTACCTGAAAGTCATCAGAAGTTTGCAAGAAAGTTTTTTACTTCATTACTGCTGTTTAGAAAGACAAGTCAAAGCAAAAACGAACAAAATTCAGACTATTTTTCTTATGAGGTGTTACAAATTATCTATTATTCCAATTTCTTCTACAGAGATCTGACAGTGTCCTAATGCGTTTAGAAAAGGAAAGAATACCAAGACATCTGTGTAATTAGGAGTGATGATCTTATATTGCAGGAGGGCTACAATTCCAGCCAGTTTTTTAAAGACTGGATTGGGAGTGCCTCTCTGTGTTTGTTTACCCATGAACATCTGCGCAGAAATCTGATATCATGGTTTGCCAGGACTTTTTACTGGAAGGGAGCTGAAATATTTAGCAGTTTGATCAGTCTGTTTCTCTGCCCCAAGGAGTATATGCAAGTTTGTCAGTTCTTGTTATTTCAGCCACACTACTTGTATATCCTCATCTAGGTGCTGATTTAGCAAATCAGACAAACTCGTACGTAGCTTAAATAAGTTGCTGATTTGACAGTTCAGACAAAGTAATACATATCTTAAATAGGACCTTGAGAATCTTCTTGTTCACTGATGTTTAGGAGTAGAGGTTTTTAAGCAAAAACTCTCTTCTCACAAAACCCACTGACAATTTTGCCACGGAATTCAATCAACAGAAAGAGGAAGACTGTCTTTAGAGGTTTATATTTCTGTGTGGCCTTACATTATCTCGATCAGTGGTGATTGTTTCTGATTTAAGTCACTGAGAAGAGTCTCCACACATCAAAAGGTTATTTGTTTATTCAAATGCCTGTATATTTTTGGTGGATGAATCATTAAAAAAAACAGCACTTCTTTCTTTCACTTCGAATCAATCAGTAATAATTTGGACTTCTTCAAACAAATTCTGTGCATGTGTCTGCACTGAAATCTTGACTACTTAAATATACACTGTACCTAAATATATCTCAGAAAGAAACATGTAAGGTTATAGGTAGGATTCAACACATTACCACAACAAAAGTCAAGCAAGAAAGCTGATCATATGACCACAAGTGCTGGGTCTGTGCCTGGATCTACTCCTGCTATCAGAGCATGGGTTTGGGCCACTCAAAATGATTCAAGACTATGGAAAAAGATATCCTTGAGCTGAGGATAACAATCCTTGGAAACAAGTCATGCAGAGCCCCCTTATTTCACAGACTAATCATGTGCCTTCCCTACAATACTCTGGCATTGGCTCTTCATTCTTTCCTTCCCGCTTTCTTTCCTTTCTTCCTTCTTTCCTTCCTTCCTTCCTTCGTTCTTTTTCTTTCTTTCCCCAAAACACTTATCTCTGAACCAAAAAACATCTTTTCAAACTACTTGGTTTGAAACTCTTAATTCAAAATGAGGCATTTCAGTGAATAGGAGCAATGCCTGATAGAGCATCACAGTTAAAAGTGATCAGGCACTCATCAAACACCAGCTTGCTGAGACCAGTGTAAGCACTTGAAAATGCTCTGTGTTACTGAGCAGCATAAGGTTTATGCTTTCTTAGGTGGCCACAGTGAACAAGGTGAAATTTTTCTGGATGGGTTACTTCTTATAGATGTAGCTCCTCTCTTCGTTTTTTCCAAGTTTGGACAGGTGTGACAATATAACTGTGGCATGGCTTTGGATTTACTCTGATGTAGTAAGACCCTACTCTTGTTCAAAATAATTCATACTGTTCAACAAACAACAGCATGACCTGACAGCAGCAGATGATGCTCACAGAGCAAAAATAACAAGGGGTTCAGTGTGGAAAGCAAGTCACATCCCTTTCCTTTCATTGCTACAGAAAAACACGGAGGCAAAGATCTGCAGCTTATTTAAGACTTCCATCTACAGGCTTTAATGGTGTTCAAATGTTATTCTTCTCTTTAACCGAAACCTCACCTGGGATCATGACCGTTTCCCACCTCTGCTATAGAACTGACTCCTTCCTTGGTTGCCCAGTACCAATTAGGGTCGTTCAGTTTTCTGGACAGATCAGCAACAGTCAGAGTAAGGAATTACAAGCCTTTTAACTGTGAGCAAAAGCAGTCTCCAGACCCTCCTTTCCTCTTTAAGTGCACAAACATGAAAGCTAATGGAGAGATGGAGGTGAAATTGCTGTGTCATTTACAGCTTACTATTGTATCTGAAAATGTCTTTTGCCCTCTATGTACCTTTTTAAAAATCAGAGTGAGTGCTCTCCAGTGAGAAACGTGTATGTACTATCGCAAAACACAGATATGGTCAGAGGAAAGAGAAATGGGGTAAAATATTTGTATTTTTCCATTTTATGAAGCTTTTTCTTACCTACCTTGAGGTCATTTCTTTCAAACTTGGAACACCAAAGTACTTGAAAAAAAAAAAGATGCTGGTAAAAACTTTCCTTAGAAATCATCATCCAAATACATACAACTTGCAAAAGAGTTCTCTCTTTCCTCTTTTAGGAAAAAAAAAGGTAGTAAGTATGCAATGTCTTTGTGATTCCTTATCCTATAAAAAAATCTATTAACCTAAAGCAGTCAAGAAGCTGCTCAAACTGTGGACAAAAGCATACCACACTACCAGCTTATTTCATTTGCAAAGACTACTTGAAAACATTTCTCACTCTTCACATTCCTAAATGAATAGAGAAAGACATCTGTTTCAAGTCCTACACCCTAAGTACCTGAATGCTCAAGATGCCAGCTAAGACTCATTTTGTACTCATCTGTATTTGTATATTTGTACTGTATTGCAGCAAGCATCTCCCATATTTGAGTAAGAATATGACTTCTCAACACATTTCTGCCACTTGTGAAATATAAACCACTGTGAATGCCAAAGAATTTATATCAGTTTCATTTTATTCAGCACACATACAATACATAGATAACAGACATGTCAGGTTTCTGAACAGCTTTACGAATTAGGAACCTCCAGCTCTATGATCAGAGTTTTCCAGCAGGAGAGGTGAGTGAGTCCTTGGACTCACTGTTCCTCACTGGCTTAAGCACATGAAATCTTCAGGAATGGATATGTCTCCATCTATGGATGAATGGTGCAAAAGACCACCACCATACTGAGCAGCAAGAATTTCTGATGTTCACTTCTACTATTTTGCCTCTCCCCAGACCTCTCCCCATGGTGCAAGTCTGTGTAGATCTTCTATTTTGGCACCAGCGCTGGGTCCAGTCCAGGGATCAGTGCTGAGACTTGATGATGGAAGAGGGACCAAAAAAAATCATTAGAAAAATTTATCTCAGAGAACACAACAATCTTCAGCTGTTCAGATAGATACCAGGAAAACATCTGTAACAGTGTATGATTTCAGCGCAAAGTATTTGTCACGTCTCTCAAGTGCAACATCATTCAAACAAGTCTCATTGCCTCTTTTCCAATACAAATCAAAACTGATGGAGAAGTGACCAGGACCATGCTGGGAACTCCAAATGTTTACAACTCCTACATACTATGAACAGACAAGGAGGCCCTCCAGTTTTCACACTGGTTGGAAAATGCACTATCCCTAAATCTCATAAACCATATGAGAACAGTTAGGTCTATGGTAGACAGAAGTTATGGGACATTTATGTCAAAATAGATGAAGCCCCGTTGCTCCTGGTGAAAATGAATATAACTGTATTTAACTTTGCATTGACTAGTTATGATTCTATTTACTGCAGCTGAGCATTTGCCCTACACTAATCTTGAGAGTTATTTTTAAGGTTATATAAAGCAATATAAAATAAACAAATTTTTTAAAATCCTTCACAATCTTCCTAAGTTTAAAACAAAATGTTCATAGTCATGGAAAAACTAATCCTATAGATAATTTCTATGTTAGCACAGCTCCACATCAGCCCAACACGTGTTTCCAATACAATTTGGATAGGCATCACTGGGACACCTATCACTGGGTATCTTACCAAAAAAAATTTCATTCATTGTAGGTTTTAGCTTTTTTATTCTGTTTTGTCACATGTCAGAGACATTCCTTCTTGTCCATGTGGTTTACAGTAGTGGTCCTTGTATAGTGGCATTGTGTGGGAGTGACTGGAGGGGAAGTGATGCCACCTGGAAGAGAAAACACAGGTCACTGATCAGCAAACCCTGCCCTTCTCTGGGAGGTTAGTGCTGACCTGTCTGTGTCAGAAACTGAGGCCTACCAAGCCATTAGGATGTCAATGCATTATTGGAAATTAAAATATTCCATCTTGCTATTTCGTCTTGATTCTGACTTCCATTTTAAATTACTTTGTCTCTTGTGCCCTGTTAAATTGATTTGTTATGCTAAATTTGTGCCAAATAAATAATGAGCTTCCTAATTAGCTTATGCTGAAGCAAGGCAAGGATGAAATTATATCCAACTGTCTTAGTGTCTGGGGCCCTATGAAAAAAACACACTGAAGATACTAGAAACTGTGCAACTCTTCAATACATTAGTTGTTAGCATGTTGATTCCCACTGCTCTTATGCTGTAGGGAAGCAGTTGCTTTGAATGCTTCTAAGAGCACAGAGCTTAGCTCTCATCACAGCAGTCTCACAGATAGCTACAACCTACAGATGAAAATTCCAGTAAGTAGTAGAAGAAAAATGTGAATTCACACTCCTGAACAAATAACTGATACAACCTTCTGAATTAAAAAATATTACTTTATTTTAGTTTTATCTTAACTAATCCACAACTTTAACCAGCAGGCATAAATAACCTAGGAACTCTGGCATATTTTCATGCTTTTAAAGGGATCTGAGTTTCTCTCCCATCTTTGAAATAGGGTCTCAGCCTTGTACAGCAGCAAATGCAAGGAAAAAAATTGACTAAAAAGATCAAAAAGGAATCTCTGCCTCCACTTAAGTCAATGTCAAAGTCATTGTTAGCCACCATCAGCTCAGTCTTGAGTTCTAAGCTGAAAATTCATTTATCATCTAAGAGAGGAAAGAATAAAACCCAAGGCTCTGGTAAGGTCTGTCTGCTTTCCTAGGCAAAACGATGCCTATGATACTGGCTGTTACTATAGGTATCATTAGTATTACTATATTACTACCTTTTGCTATTCCTATTGCTTTCAAAATTGCTAATATTACAGTTACTATTGACTAAAGGATTACTACTCTGTCCAGACAACTTCTGGTACTTTTACATGGCAATATTTCTGACCAGATGTACATACATCTTCTGCTGCTCTTTTCAAGCATTGTATTTAATGAGAAATTCAGGAGCAACATAAATTTTTGTCAGGACTTAGATCCTGAAAATAGTGCACATGAAGCAGAATAAGTATCAGCAACTTTAATAGCTAACCAAAGAACACATCTAATCTATCAGCCATGACAAGTATTTTCTTCCTGCATGGGAGAAGTCTCATGAAAATACATTATGAAATGTAATTAGACACATGCATTTCTTTTGTCAAGAAAGATAAATACTCCTTTGGCTGCTAGTGTTCACCATGAGATTAATAACCATATGGCATGGTTATCAGCAGAGTGAGTCATGAGAAGGGGAAGCTGTTCACTAGATTTACCTAGAAGCTAGTGAGGTCTAACCAGCAGAAAGAAGACTTCCTATTTAAACACCATCTCTATTTGCAACAGATGAAAAGTATGAATTGTTTGCCTAGATAGTAAATACTTTAGCAAAAGCTTATAAACGTATGATGCAAGAATTCCCCTACAAGCCCAGACCAAAGGTCCATCTAGTTGAGTGTCACACCTAAAACATAAGGTAAAAACATAAAGAATGAGGGAATGGAGGCCTGTAGTTTATACTGAACATGGGAAAAACCTCTTCATTGAAAAGGTAATTAAGACCTGGAGTATGGTACTCAGGGAAGTAGTTCATTTACCTGTGGCACCAGCATTCCTAATGGATGATGATGATGATGAACGTTGTTGTTACCATTAAAATTCCAGATACTAGATGGTCAAATTAGTGGTTGCTCTGGGAGAGAGGGGGGAGGAAAGGGATAAAAACAGCAGGAGAAAACACATATCATCATAAAAATATATACTACATCACAGCATGTGGTCTTGAGAGATTAAATCTTTCCAGGAAGACTAACACCAAGACCTTGTGTTCAGTTGAAGAAAGATGAATTTTAAAGCTATGCAATAGAATTTATTTAAATTCAACACATACGCTTGCTGTAATGCTAATATGTAATGTGATCCAGAAACAAAATTAGTATCATCTAAACTGGGTGTTATCTAGGCTGCTTTGTTGATGCAAGAGAAGTCCACTTTTTTTCAAGGAATTTGGTCACAGTAAAATCATATTTTTTAATTAAATTGTTTTTTGATTTTTGGTTTTTTGGTGGGTTTTGGGTCATCAGGACATGTTTTGGTGAGTAGCTGAGAATGGGGAAGGGCTCAAATTGAGGGCTATAGGTAAGGTAACTTAGATTGAAGAACTGGGTGTACAGAAATCAGTTATAAAAGGGTCAGCTGCAAAGATTTAGTTGGATCCTCCAGTGTGCTGAGCTGTTTGGCTGATAGACGAGGACTGTGCAACAAGATGGATGACTGCAGGGGTAACAAGGATTTTTCGTCATTTGTTCTGCTGAACACTCCCCTGAAGAGTTGCATTTCAGCTCTGGTATCTACCTAAGAGTTCCTGTGTAGCAGGAGATGAGTTGTTTCAATATTTTACAGATCACTAAGCGTATGACACATTTTTTTCAAGTGCCATTGAGCAAGGGGGAATGTAGAAGACCTGAGCACTCAAAGCTGCAGCTGAAGGCAGGGAGAACTGGTCTTTGACATGTTCCTGTGGCGTATGACAGTGAACCATTCCGTATTAGCAAACACTTTACCAGACATATTTTTCTAGTTGCTGTTAAAATCATCCTTCCATCAGTGAAACAAATACAAATACTCCTTTTAATTCACAGAAACATATGAAGCCTTGTGTTTAAAGCACCCACACAACACAGTGACAGACACTTTTAAAAAGCCTGTGAAGAAATTAATTATTCTATCTTCACAGTAGGGTTTGAAGTGTGTATGATAAAGAAGTAAGATAAAATAAATGTCAAATAACTGCTCATGTAACCAAGCATCAGCCGATCATGGGTCACTTTGAAGAAAAACAAGTGTGCATGTAATTACGGTATCAGAAGATATAAAGTGGCAGCTGAAATGAGATCGGAGACATAATTCTGACACTCTGTGCTGTTTAAGTGTTTGGCTTTGGAACCCCCTAATCATGTTCTTTTATCACCAAGGGTGGAGTGAATTCATTTTTTAAATCAACAGAAAGGCACTATTCAAAATAAGGCTACTGTTTGTCACTGATTAGACATAAAAGTACCTTACTCTCAGGACATATTCATGAAGCTCTTCAGGAGCCTCGCAGATAATCTCAAAACATTTCATAATGACACCAGGGTGATTAAACACCAAATCACCTTACCCCAGCTCAAAAGGTGACACTCACTAAGAAAATCTTGTAAATGTTCCTGTTGGTCTGTGGAGTTGTTTGTGTGTCTTTTGTGAATAAATTGAGACTTCTGCCTGCACCAGGATGTTCTTGGAACCACCATGTCTTATGTGCAGGGTCGTATTTTTGAATAAAATACTAACAAACGGGCAAGAAACTGGTTACACTCTGTAAAAAAGCTAAAGTTGTCTGTTTCCGGAATAGACTTTAGGCTAAGACATACTAGCAGGTGATGAAAGATATTTAGCTCTCTTTTTAAAGCTTTATTCTCCTTTTTTCACTCTTTTACAGCTCCTTGGGATGCACCAAGGAACATTTTCATTATCCAGAAGTGAAATACACCATTAGAAGATGCTGCACGCAGGACAAGACTGTTGGCATTTCACCTGAGCTCAGGTCAGTCCCTGCACCCAGGCAGAGTGAGAGTAGCTTTTACAGAAACTTTAAGAGTTGATACTGAGAGAGCTGAGACCAATGTGTCCCGAGATACCACTCATGCCAGTCCTTGCTGCACGACCAGCTTCTGCACAGGCTATTCTTCAGCCAATTGCAGCACCTCTGTTGCCACTGTCAGCTGAAAGAAGTTGGTGCCCATCTCAGCTGGAAGTGCTCAGACCCTGTGCAGAGGTTTGGAGACACTGTGGGTGGGTGTGTTGGTTTTGTTTTGTTCTGTTCTGTTGTGTTCTGTTTTGTTTTGTTTTGTTTTGTTTTGTTGTTGGGGTTTTTTTCTCGATGCTTTTGTCAACAGCAGGGATCCTTGTAAGCATTGAAGATCATTAGAAGGTGGCTAACTGTAACAACAGTTAAAGGCCTGCAGAATTTAACCTGACCCTTTTCCTCCTCCTCAGTTCTTATTAAATTACCTTCCTTCATTGCGAAAGCTATTGGCTTTCCCTTCTGTAACACAAAATCTACGGAAAGTTGTTACTTAAAAAGACTGGGACAGAAGAGCAGGCAGAGAAGCCAGTCCTCCAGAACAGGAGCCTTGTAATTTCTTTGGTGAACTATGACGTCAGCATTGTATCTGCTGTCACACTGTTGTGTCAGGAAAGCCATGATGTCTGAAATGACCACCACCAGGCTAAGCTGAAAAAAATGAAGACTCAGACTTAAGGACAGACATGCACATAGAGCCAGCAAGAAAAGGAAAATAAATTTATTGAGATCTTTGGCACGAGGTGAGGTTCACACTGGAAATCAAATCTTCAAAATAGGTTCATAGCTTGCTTTCTGGATGGTGACAGCTGTTTCTGCTGCAACAGTCCTTGCAGTAGCATCTCGAGCTGGATGGAGTGAGACTACTCATACCTCTGCCCTTCTTAATCCTTGTAGCCCAGCTGGCTATAGTCCTATGTGACCACTCAAGCATCAACATAATCCATCACTATATATTTTATAAACCAGATACAAGCAGTCTTAAATAGCTTAATGATGTACAAAAGACTATATTGCATGACCCTTTCTGTATTAATAGCTTAAAATGCCTCTTTACAAGTGTTTTAACTGAGCACTATTTGATCAGTTCTGCAACCAGGACCACCTAAAGTAGTCTTTGGAAGGAAAGGTCAGATGGTCCCACCAGAATACTGAGTGGTGCTTTTAAGCATATGAATTGGACAAGAACAAAGTTACCCCCAGGAGGATTCCTGCACCATGCAGTTGAACACCTATTTGTCAAGTTGGCCAGAAGTTAAGTCTCTCACTTGGTACCAAGAGGCTCCATCATCTCCATTGTCTCCCTTCTGGTGACAGCTTGTTGGGGGAACTCCTGGGTTATCCACAAATTAGTGACTCAGGAGCACTGAAGTCACACATAGGTGCAGTTCTGATATCCAGCACTATGGTAGAAGGGTAGATGGATGGATTGACTTGTTTTCTGTCTTCCAGAAAAATTTAAGTTTGTCAGCATCACTTGAAAAATATCCATTTCCCATATTTAAGGCTTAGTACTCGAGAAGCTGCTAGTTATCACCAACACTCTATTTTTTTTTTTTTTTTTTTTTTTGTGGGCTACATCCTTTTTACCGTCATGTGCACTTTCAGGTTACAGTAGGCATAAAACAAGCTTTGTTAATCCCTGTAGAAGAGCATTGCAAGGGCTCTGGACAGACATAGACACAGCTCATGCGTATTCATTGATTTTGAAAATGCAGCAGCAGGCTTAGTTGAGGCCTGCTGCTCCACTGTCTCACACCATCTACTGCTCATGTTCTCTTATCAGAAAACAGCAAGAATGGAGTTTTGCTTAAGACAAAAAAATCACATTCGGGTTTGTAAGAGTATACTGCCGAGACAAGATTGCTCTAAACTATTTGCACCAAAAGAGAAGTTTTACCCTGATGTAAGAAATTAAAATTCAAAACACCCCTTTCCTGAAGACTAAAATCAGCTTTGTAAACCAAAAGACATCACACAGTAACAGTCCATAAACACTGCATCCAACAAAGGAAATTAAATGCTTTTATCCCAGTCTTTGGGGAATTTATAATATTCAGCTTTTCAAGGAAAAGGTGAGTGTTGAGCACAATTGCTGTCCCGTGGTGAGGAACCAAATGCAGGACTCTTGATCAAGAAACATAACTACTTAGCAGTCCTGTACAGCAGTAATATTGATCAAAAGTTTGTCATTCATATCTTCTGCTTGCCACAGGATCACGAGTCAGGGCTCTGCAAAATTTTGGTCATATTGGTAAATCTCCTTCAAACAGCTCTTGCTAGTTTGTCATTTGCTGTGCAAGGCCTCAGGAAATAGAAACCTACAAAGCAACAGATTTGTGTAAAGGGGATGCTTATTAATGTGAAAGATGGTAGGAAGCATAATGTGTTTGTTTACTGCCGGGGCAGACTAAGGATCTTCTACTAGCTAAGAAAATAATTAACACCTATGCATTAGATATCATAAAATGAGAGGAAGCAAGAGGAGGAAAAAACAAGGTATGTTAGTATACGTCTCCAGCTCATTTGGCTTCAAGAGATCACTTTTTAAACATGCTATGATCTCTTCAGTGCAGGAAGAACAATCCTCAGGAGTGCTGCTGATAAGAAGCGTGGTGACACAGTTTTGTAGGCATAACAGCAGAGAGGCTGTAACAATGCCCACTACTGACCCTCCCTGCAAAACCTCACACAGATGCTGACCCAACAGGGACCATTTTCTCTCTCTGGTCCTTGAACAACATTATATGAGATCATGTCTGGAAGTGTCAGAGGGATGAGGATTTTTACAGGTAAAATGAAAAGTGACATGTCCTTTCTCAAAGTAGTGGTAGTAAACTGAACAGTCCAGAGAGGTCAACACTGGAGAACTCATAATGTTTGGTAAGTGGAATACATGACAAACTAAAATGTTTCTTTAAACTACTGCAGAACATCTGCAAAACATAAGAATTTCGTGCACATCTGAGTTTCAACCGATCTCTTAACTCCCAAGATCTCCTTAAAATAATAAAATCTGACATGCTGACAGAAAACATGTTTAAAAATACCAAGGGAAGAGTTAACTTTCCAAATCCCTATTCTTCTTCCTCTGTACATTATGAGAAAATCTGCTTTCCATATGAGCACCTGGAATTTCCACGAATAGCATTCACATGCAGTGATAGTCATTAAAAAGGTCTAATCATTATGCTGACTGTATTCAATAAGTTGTGAGAGTTACCTGCTCCTAGAGTGTTTCCTCTCCAGTGATTCCTTTTTCTCTTTCATTAAATACCTCTATTATTTTATTTTCTTGGTCCCAGGGAAAAGGTGTACAGAATTAAAGTGTTAGATGAAAAGCTTTCATTCTGGTAAGTGCTTAAGGGGAAACTCGCATAAACACCAGGAGAAAATAGAAATAACTCATTTCCATTTCTTTATTTCTGAGGACTGACTGATTTCTCTGTCAAACAGCTTAACAAGGCTGGAACAGAAGTTGTTTCTCAAGTGAATAATAATGAGAAAAGAATGTGATTTGAGGTGCCTATTTAATTCTGACTTATGTATTGGCCTTTGCTATAGATCAAGTAGCTTTTACACTAAAATAAAACAGTGTTGGCCCAAACAAGTCAGTGCAAAAGCTCTAGCTTTGAGTCAGGCCTGAAAAGGACCATCCTCTTACTGGGAATGGTAAAAAGAGGCTGATGTTTTTTTCTGTTCCATTAACTTTTCTTATAATCACTATTTTCACTTTCAAGTTTTCTTCTATCCTTCTTGTAATGACTTTAAAGACCTCCAGTGTTGCATTTGCAGCATATAAATAAACACACAACTAGACAGTGTAACTGTGAAGATTTATTTTCTGGTTTCAAATTCCCAGCATTTCACCTCAAAGATACCTCCAGGTTTACAGTCTGTCAGGAAAGAGCTGTGACTCTGCTCATAAATCAGTGCAGAAATGAGTAACAGTTTGTAGAATTAGAATTACTATGAATGTTGTTTGTGCCACATGAGCTCGCAGGCCAGACAGTCAACCCCCAGAAGACACTGCAGTCCTCACACCAGCAGCATAGCTAGAAGGCTGTGATGTATCACTTACACCTCTTTTTAGTCTGTTGGACCAGCAGGAAAGGGCTGTAGACTTGTGTTTCATGCTTTTCAAATATGGGAGAAGAGTCAGTGGACAGTAGCCTGACCCAAGATTTACGAAAGGGGAAGCAGGCATGAACTGAGACAAAGCATTACATCACTGAAGCTGATGCTTCTTATTGCATATAAAAGATCTGTCCAAAACATGTTTTGTTTTTACCAGCCAAGCAGTAGCCAAAAGATGCAGACAGAATCCCTCATCCATGTGCTTCACACATGTACCCTAGGTAGAACATCTGAACATAGACGCTTTGACACTTGTGACTGTGAAACTCTGAGAGGCAAAAATCCAACTGAATAAAGATTTAGTGTAATAAAGTCAGCTTTCTCTTCCTTAAGAACATGCACTAAATATTGTGACAATAATATTGCACTGAGGTCCTGATCAAGGAAAGGAAGAATTCACACACAGCATCTTGTCGAGGTGAAAACATCCAAGGGATTATTGCAAAAAGGACAACCTTAACAGTTGTTACAATAACTCACAGAAACTGTGCGTGGTAGTTTTAACCTAGGCCTTCCTTGGTAACAAGTTTGTAACCAAGGAAGGGGCAGTGTTCCCAGTATTCCATACGATTTTTACGTAAATCGGGGTATAAATAAGAAGG
>JAYRBT010000093.1:25360450-25373828 GCA_036023395.1 Myiotriccus ornatus
ACTATATCTATGATTTTATGAAAAACACTGAAAGTTTCTTGCTAAAGAGGGTTGAATGAGCATCCTATAATCCCATGGATCTGAGAGCATTCAGCCTTCTTCATATCAGTCATGAAATTCAATGCTTATTTAGCATAATCCTCTCAAAATACGTCTCATAGCAAATCTGCCATTCTCCTAACTCATATTAATGCGAAAAGAGTGACTTGTGTGCTGATGCCCTTAAACAACCACTTCCAGGGAGCTGATCTGTTCAGCAAGAAATAAAGAAACACCTTTAAAAAGGAACAATTATTTCTGAAATCAATACCTGTCAGTAATAATTTGAGCACTCTCTAGATGCATAAATTTAATCTCACAGTCCATTAACTTTCCCCCTTCTTAGTCTGCCATTGCACAGGTATTACCTTGTAATCTTTAGACAGCATGGGAATATTTCAGCCTTTAATGTTTAGATCTCTCATTATTTCTTACCTGATACCTTATGTTCTCTGTGTTTAAATAAAACAAAGCTGGGGAAAAAAAATTAAATTATTCTATTTTTTTTGACTGACAGCTGGAAAATGACTGAAGATTGAGAGCTGGAAGAAAACATCCTGTATGAAATCCATTGGTTTCCTAGAAAGGCTGTAATTAAGTTGCAGTTCATAGAAACATATGAATGTAAGAACTGTTAAAATCTGTCTCACTAGGAACCTAAATCCTGTAAAAGAACCAAAGAATACTGCTTAAGGGGAAGAAAAACATTATGCTACAACAAAATGTGTGATTATACATACTATGCACTAGTTCATCACCTAACCAATGGTCAACTAGTGTTTCCATTAAAAAAGAACAATAAAACTAATAAAACTAATAGATTCAAACAGATGAAACACTTTTTAAAAGCTTTTTAGAACAGAACAGAAGGGCTTTAATTCTTATCAAAAAAAAAAAAAAAAAGTTTATGCTTTTATTTTTTTCAGATATTATGGCCCAGGCCAGGTTTGTCTCTCATAGCTGACAATGAGTTGGGCATGTCTGTCCACCTCAGCCATTGAGTCTGATTGTCACAGAGCAGGTCATGTCACTCCAAAGCTGACTACAGACCGAAGATATATAGGTCCTTCCTTTACTTTTTATGAAAAAATGACCCCTGCAGAACTTTTCCTTGAATTACAGCTATCAGTGTTTCCACGTTTTGTGTTTGTCCTGGGATCTCTCCCTGATTTTTTCTAAAGAGTTTTCAGAAAGGTTTTTACGAGGGCAATGAGAGAAGTCTAAAATATACATGTACCCAAAGTAGAAAATATGTAGTACAGAACATTGCTGCTGTGGTGTTCCCTAGCCTCAGTTTAAAGCTGTTCAACAGCTTATTAATTTCTGACTGGTGCTGCAAATTGAGCAGACATCTTCACTGCCCTTCCACAATGCAAACCACAGTGTATTTTTCCCTGGGAGGTGACAACTAATTCAAAAGCCATTGATGTATATAAGGAGATTAATTTGTTCTATCCGATTTGTATTCCCTTGTAGCCACCAACAATAAATGTAATTTACCATCATGTTGCCCAACTGTCTCAAGCTACCTGCAGCAGTCTTTTCATCAACAACTTTGGCCACTTTGCTATTCAAATCCCTTCATTCAGTAATAGCATAAACCACCATTTATTTAGGAAGAGAATTCCCCTCCATGTAAATTAACCCAGAGCTCCTGGTAGCAGCCAGTACATGAAATGGGGCATAAAGGATAAATTATTATGTGAGTTGCATGTGGCATTCTTACATGTTTATGCATGTGAAATTAACTGTAACTCTCTTCTTCCCCATCAACATAGCAACAATTTCTAAGGCGCAATACTGCTTTTATCCTTTTCTTAGCAGTTGGATGAGTAAACAGATTCAGGCCTCCAGTGCCTGAAGGTGCTTCTGCTATTCTGTGGTATTAACTTGTGAAGTTCTTGCTTTTAGCATGTGGAAGTCAGGAGGCCTTTATGGTTCCAATAGCTCTTAGTGGAGAAGTATCAATGTCATTCCAACCCATGTTCACAGCCAGGAAGTTATTGTGGGCAGGCGTATGTCCCATAGCTTAATGATGAGCTGTTTGATCTGCCCCAGTTCAAGAAAGGAGTCAACACTGGAGCTCATAGTATGACTCAGACCTACAACAA
Organism: Myiotriccus ornatus; assembly: GCA_036023395.1. Lineage (NCBI taxonomy): Eukaryota > Metazoa > Chordata > Aves > Passeriformes > Tyrannidae > Myiotriccus > Myiotriccus ornatus. The sequence continues at coordinate 25,362,601 of JAYRBT010000093.1, forward strand.
TTCTCTAAGTATCCTTCTGATCAGGAAGGGCCACTAGTCCATAAAGTGAATGATATGAAATGCTCCTGGTACCTTTTTTAATCTCTTTCTTCCGTAAAGTTAACCCCATCTTTTTGGATCTGGACTGTACTAATGCATCTCACAGAATCACTGCTCAAGACTATGCTGGTGCCACAGTCACCATTACAGCGCCTGCACTTTCCAAAGTCAGTTAGAATATGGAATATCTGAAAGCCTCAGAAGTCTGCTGTGACTGTGATTTATAATATGGTATTGCAATTATGCCAGAAAACTTGCCAACCTGCCAATTTCATTTCAGAAAGTCAGTGAATGTCATAATCCTCTTAATTCCAACTTCCCTCTGCTTCTGTCCAGATTTCTTTCATCTTTTAACACCCTGCAGTCCAAGTCCTTGTGCAAGGAAAGAGAATTAATCAGTCAATGAATGTCACTTGTAATTGACACTACCAAACTTTTCCCCAGAGATGCTGAGAGAGGCCCCCAGAAGGAGTCTATAAGGCCAAGGAGCAGGCAGGATTCTGCTGTGGGGAGATTTATTTACTGAAGTGGGAGAGACAAGAAAAAAGAAAACAGAAGCAGTTCTTTCAAAGCACTTTATGTCAATAGCATCCCAACACTTGAAAGGAGAATTTCATATTCATGAAGGCTGTCAATCATTTCACAGGCTGGAGACATATGTCCAAATGCCTGTAGCCGCAGCTAATACTACAAGCTCACACTGGTTTTACTGTGGGTCTTGCCAGCGTGTGTCTCAGTCCTGACTTAAAAATGATACCTGTAGGTTTGTCAAGGTCGCCTGCTCTGTGGCAGTAAGTCTTTATCTGCAATGACTGCTTCATTTGGTTTAAAGTGACAATGTCAGCTAACAGCAGAGCTGTCTAGCAAAGCCACCCCAATCTTTTCTGGGTAAAGGACACAGTTGCACACTATTTAATGATGGCCAGCAGAGCAGTGACACTGAAAGAGCTCTGTGTCTTTTGTACTCCCGTGTAATGATTCCAAGATGAGAGACTCTGATGCTGAGAATTTATCAAACTATTCAGAGGGACCAGAATAAGCACAAAGGTGACTGGGTGCAAAATATGGTTCTTAAATTTGCAGGGTCTGAAAGAAGACCCGCTAAAATCTTGCTGATGCATGAAAGGGAGCGTACATATGTGACTTTATGGTAAAGTTCATCATAAAGTATATCAAAATTTTGTTTACATTCAAAGTATCATCTGTCCTAATAAGGACTTAAAAGGAACAAAGTCATTGTTGGAAGAAGGTCAGAGTGGTGAGAAACAGAGTGAGACACACAACCAAATATGCTGCTGTCACACAGCACCACACCTTCAGGAATTAGCACCATAGTTAGGTTTCCTAAACAACCTCATACTTGGAAAAGGACAAGCAATAGTGACAAAAAGATAAGTCAGGAAGACCAAATAAATTTCACTAGAGAGAATGAGAACAGGCCGAAATAGAAACCTGGAGATTGAAACTCAGTTAATCCCAAGGAGGAATCTGAACTTTTTTCACATTAATATTCTAAAGATATTAGTTTGAGGCTTCTAGCTTTGTGAAATGATGAATACCTGCAGGAAAGACAGAGAAGGCACTGCAGTGACAACAGTATATACCTCTAAAGCATATTTTGACCTTCTTTTAATAAGAAGGGAGTTAAGGCTTCAGAGACAGTGAACAGCTACCAATCTCCCAGGACTTCAGGAAGTTGCACTATGAATGGGTTTTGTTTCCTGCTGTAACCTAAAGACCACTTAAAACAAGATAAAAACCCAAGGTTATTCTAGGAGACAGAAGTGTTTCATGGAGGCTGGAGTCCAGTGACCACAGCCTTGGTCTTACCAAGCTGCTTGGGCTGCAGCCACAGGAGACAAATACTCCATGAACCCCCTGTGCAATACAAGACAGATCCTGTGTGACCTGCCCAGGGTCAAGCAAGGAGTCAGCAAGGGAGCTCATGGCATGACTCAGACCTACAATAATTCTTTAGTGTCCCTCTGCTCAGGAAGGGAGAAACCAGAGCCACTTCTCTATAAAGTGGATGATATTAAGTACTGCTGGGACTGGGTGCTGAGTCACACTCCTCCTCCAGCAAACAGAGGGATCTAACAGATAACCTTTTCTTGCCTCCACTGCACCAGAGCCACCACTGCTCTTCAATTTTCAGTTTCTATTTAAAGCATCTATTAATTAATGCTTGCACAGACTGTACTTGCACTTGGACTTGTAGTGCAAGTAATGAAGGAGAGAGGGTTAGGTCTGATGTTCTGTAAAGGATATGAAGACTCAGTGTGTTTCTGAAGAAAAGATGCTAAAGACCCATAACATAGAAAACAAATCAGGCTTTTTAGTATAGATAAAGAATTATTTACCCAGAAAAAGTGCACATCAATTCTGTCAAGCCATCATCAAGTTATATATACCAGCAGAGCAGAAGCAAATTGTACTTGTGTGTGTGGGATGTCTATGCAAACAGTGTCTGCTTGTTCTCAGATTCTCAGCCTAATTACTGTGTCCAGTATCTGCATTCTCATTAGGTGAAATACACACTTAAACTGAGACAGAAATTCATAAGAGGACATGGGTATCACTTAGGTTGTATTTAGGTAAACCTTTCTTCCAATTTACTAATTTTTCACTGCAGCTGCAAAACCAGAACAGCATCATTAAAGATGAGGGGTTTTTACATTGAGATAAATGCATATTTTCCAGTGGGTCTTTTTTCCCCGAGCATATCTGAAATACAACAATTATTCATTACACTTTTGATAGTGGTAAGGCTATGAAGAGTTCAATGCACAATTCTATCCTCTTCCTCAAGAGTACCAAGAATGTGGCTCCTTTTCTTCTTGTGTGCCTGATGGCTTCCCACCCTGACAACTGAAAGTGGATTGGTCTCACTATGCTTTCCTCACTCCTGTTTAAGATATTCTACACCATAATGATATAAACCCCTTCACACATCCATGTCCTGAAATGTTTTATGCAGTTTAAAGGAAGTAGATACAATATCATTACTGAGGAAAATTACATAATACATTCTCCATAAATCATTTAAAAACCAATTGCCACAGTTGTGAACCTGTCTTAATTTTGTGGATTAATCTTAATCTTGTAATACAAATGCCATTCTTCAACCTACAACACAATCTATCAGTACTTACGTGACCTGAACGGTACATTTAGCACTGCAAAGTACAATATATAATTAACTGGCTATATGCACATGCAATAGACCAATGTTGACCAAATTACATACTGTGGTTTGCCCTTTAGTGCCTGATATATAAATATAATAAGTAAAAATAATTATTTTTTGGCATGAAATTGATTTTTAAGGTATGCCATTTTTGTACATAAAGTTGCATTCTGTATTACACTGAAATGTCTCACCTCAACAGCTACACAGCTTGAAATTGGTTTATTTTATACCTGGAAAAGACAAACTTGGAATCAACAATTAAGATTCTGTCCCTCCAGAAAGACTTCATATCAGCAGTTGCTATTCTTGCCAACATGACAGACAGATGAAGTAAGAGGTGTTTTTTAAAACAGATGTGGTTAAAACGTCCTAGCTTTTCATGTTGCACAAGTGGCTGTCAGAGTAACATGATTTTCCTAAGTTCCCAGTGACCCTTAGATGAATTAGTAGCCACAGTCTGATGTGTTAAATCTGGAACAGCAGGTCCAGGTAAAGCAGTTTCTCCTTAGCTGCTTATCCCTCCTACAGGTCGCAGGTTATTGCTCTTTCAGAGCTACCGTGTAATGTGACACATGATCTTTCCCTACCTCAGGTTTGAGCACTAGCAGAAGTACTTAGTAGCAATGCTCTTCCAAACTGCTTTCACAAGCCTGGTCATAAATTACAGTGTGATAAAACTGTTGCTACAGCTAAGCAGCCAGGCTTCCTCACTCTCAGACCCCACAATATGCTTCAGAGTGCTTTGCACCCCTCTCCAAGGGCTCTGAGTTTGTAAAAACTTCTTCCAATACTTCAGGGAACAGTAGGCCAGAGTTCAACACACAGGTCCTGCCATGCCACATAGGGGTCCGTGAATGTAAAATGTAAAGCAAGTTTCAGAGACAAAATCCAAAGCATCTCTTGCTGACACTGTACTAAAAAAATGGAGAGGGGCAAACCTCTGATGGGTTTGTGGATCTTTCCCCTCAAAGACAAGAGACTAAGAATTTTAAGATTTATACTTTCCCACTGCTTTCTTCCTCCCTTCCACTAGAGGATGACGGGTCTGAGCCAAAGTTCACCCCCTTGTGGAGAGGACTCTGCAGCCTCAAGGGTGAGCAGGCTCATAACTATAGTGCCATGAGCTTGCTGCAGACTAAAGATCCAGAGTAATTTTTCAGGTTTTGAGGGTTTTTTTAAATAAGTTGAAGTATTTTTCTCTTTCTCATTTTCCCACTGACATGTCAGCATGAATTGGAAGCTCCTTCAAGGGAAGATATGAAAGGAAGACATTAAGGTTGACCTCTGTAGAGCAGTACCTGTTGGATTTAGTACAGGAAGACATCAGGTTTGCACATACACTTTGGGTGCCTAGTCTTCACAGCCCAGTCTCAGCTAAGACCAGTGTCCTCTGGACACAGTCAAGGAGATGCAGAAGAAGAGCTGATGATAGCAGGAGCTTCAGGAACATGCCAGCTAGTCTGGTAACTAACCCAGTGTATGCCATCCAAATGTATCGCGCTTTCGTAAGACCTTCTGCTCATTTACTCAGTGCCTGTTCATAGATCAGGTTACAGAAGTGATCTATCTATTTGCATTGTAGACATACACACCCTGCTGAGGCTACAAGGGCTTGATGGGGTTACTAATGGGTCAGAGAAATTAAATCCTGCTTTCCAACCCTTTACACACTTGGAACAAATGGTGAAATCTTGCCTGTGATGCTCTGAACTATAAATGTAAAATTTCATAAAGTGTAGCTGTTTCTTAAGATCTAGCAATGGAATTTTTTATTATTGCTTTTGAAATAAAATTCTTTGAAAAGCTTCTTATATCTATCAATGACATCAGGAAGAAAGTATTAGCCTTCTGTGCAGTAGCAGTTTCCATTGAATTAACCAGTGTGAAAATCATTGTGCTAGGAAGCAGGGAAATTTCCACAGATGTCAGAGTTGTTCTCACTGAAATACTCCACAGTTGTTCTCTGAAGTGAATGTAGTCAGCAACTTGAGATTAATACACTACTAGTGACACTATGAATGTGAAACAGAATGAAAGTGGTTTCTGTGTTTTCCAGCCCATAAAGTTGCTGTTTGAAAGGTAGCATTCAATATGGAAATGTAACTAGCAGTCCTTGTCTGTGTCATGGACTTTCTTGTAACTGTTTTGCAGTGCATTACTAAGGACTTTCCTAAGGACTCCATGCAATATGGATTTTAGTGCATGTTTTAGTATTAGTAAGGGAAAGGTCTTAATGTTTTAGAGGTCCGTTAAGGTCCTGATGACAAGTTTTCAATAACATGTGAGAAGATGTCCATTTCTGTATGACAGTCCCCGCATTACTATAGTTTCACGTGACAGATCAGCGGTGATCCTTCTCAACACTGCTCTCTTGTTCTCAATTACTTTTAACCCCTACTTGCTCTTATGGAAAGTGAAGCCATCCTACTCCCTGCAGAGCGAGAAGTCTGCTCTGCTGCTTTCACAAGCATCTCAGTGACATTTCCACCCCACGGGATGGGGCGAAAGTACCAGTATTTCTCTCTGTCTCAGAGAGAATCTACCAGTATCTGATCCACAGCATGGTGGCCATTCCCTGCTGTGCTGAACTGTAGCCTGACCTCCTCTGTTTGTTGAGATTTCCCAGGATGCACGTGAGTTTATCCACCATACGACTCATGTTTTATGTCTCTCTCCACCCACTGCTCCCTGATGCTCTCTCCACCTGAAAAAAAGGTGTCATTTCAGGTAGGAGATTCCTTTCCCATCACTCACAGGAAACTGCCTTCTACAGCACACATCTAAATGAAAAGCTTTCACCACCCCCGCTGCTGCAAAGGCACGAAAGTGTTTGGCTGGTGTTCAGTGGTCATCTCCCTCTCCCACAGCTTTCTTCCTAGAGTGCCCAGCCCATTTCTGATCTTAGAACCATAAAGATACTGACTGAATACCAGAGCCGTCAAACAAGCTGGGTGGGAAGGGATCTCTGGAGGGCATTTAAGTCTAACCCTCACAAAGCAGCATCAGCTTTGCAGTCAGATTCTGGATAGGGGAAAAGGAGAGAGAGGGAAAAGCTGTGAAGAAAGAAGGGGTAAGGAGAGACAGGCACAGCAAACAGAGAAAAAGCTTACTTGTATTCCTATTTCTCTCAGAAACAGAAAGTTTAAACAGAAAAGCAAGAAAAATTTAAATATCACTAGATTTTTTATTAGCTCAAATTTTCTGACAGTTACATGAAACCTCTGGCCTGACAACCAGTCAGGCAGAACCCTTCCAGTTCCCACAGCAGATGCTCTCCTTCTCAAACACATGTTTAAGATCTGCAGTACCACTTCTGCTTATACATAGACAGCTTGTGGAAACTGACTTTCTCCACCACCCCAGTGTTGTTTTTTCCCTCTGGCAAGGTGTAACTTCATGGCTGCCTCTTGCCTACCCTTTAATGCATTCACTTACAAAGGCAGCTGTGAAGCTTAAAATTTCTGTTTGTACACTGAACTTATCACACAAAGCAGAAAAGAGCGCCATATGTTCTTTTTTGCACAGCAGAATGGGAAAGCCAAGGTGAGAAAGCTTAAAACAGGCATAGATACACGAGTTCAGCCTTGCAGAGCTGATTGTCATCCGTGCACAGGGCCAAGGAATGGCCTCTTCTAAATTTGAATCAGTCTTCTATAAACATACCAATAGCCTAATGAATTGAGAATTAGCTTAAAGCTTGAATTCTTGTGGATTTCTATATTCTGCTTGGGCCTTCATGTGCAATCTCCACTTAAAAAGTTTATTATTCTTATTTTCTCTTTCTTAGGGAAGATATTTTCTTTGGCATCAGCATTCTGTCTGTCAACTCAAAGTTCCTTAATGAGTCCAAAGTTTCCAGGGAAAGGATGGACAAACAGCTCATTATACATATTAGCATAAGAAAAAAGACAAACAACTTTAAATTGAACTTTTTTTGTAGTGCTCAGTCAGTGTGGAACTAAAAAAAACTTCCTGAGACTAAACTGCTGCAACACTATGACTATTCAGACTTAAGGCTTTCTCATCAGTTGATTACCAATGTGACACTTTCACAGGAGTAGTTCTGAGGAGGGCGCCTACACCTGGTCAGCCAGAAATTCATTATGACCTGTAATTCCTTCTAGTACACCAGGAAATGCGCAGGCCCAGATAGAATGAGTGGCTTACACATATGTCTTTCGATAGAACTCTTCATTAATGATGTTATTATGGTTACAAGCCATGGGATGTAGCTATAGCAATGTATTTTCATACCTCTACGTCATCAGAAGGGATCACTCCCCCCACCGGGTGTGAGGAGTTTGAGAGAGGGGTTGGCCGTGGGTCAGAGCTGCTCCAAGAGTCTCAGCTGCCATCAGCAACTGCTCCTCACCACCGCAACAATAGCAAACCGGGAGCTGTCGCTCTGTCACCAGCAGCTGTTCCTGCCACCAGGACTGCAGCAAAGCTGGGAGCTGCCACCCAGATAGAGAAGCTGATTGTGAGACTCAGCCAGGTAGATATACACGTGCCTAAGAGCTGAGCTAACGAAGAAGAGCATAACAGTGAACAGGCAGATCAGCAGCTGCCCAAGTCAAAGTGTCACAGGTAGATCCTGAGTGGCAGCGCAAGGGAGAGGTTTTCCTACTAGTGGGCCCACGGTGCCTCAGGTCATCAGGAGATAGAGGCGACATATAGATGGGCTCATGACCAGGAGGTGGATTTAACTATAGACACTGTCTCACAGATTATCCACAACTGAGGAACATGCGCTGCAATCAAACAGGCCAAGTACGTGAAGCCTCAGGGATGGTGGATGGTGGTGGAAATATAGATAAGAGGAGGCCTGGCAGATTGATTACCTCACACTGCCACAAACCTGCCAAGGCAGACACTGTGTGCTGACAATGGTAGAAGCAAGCCTGGATGGCTGGAGACACAACCTGTACTTCATGCCACTGTCCGGAACACCTTGCTGGGCCTTGAGAAGCAAGGCCGGTGGTGGCATGGCACTCCAGAGAGAACTGAGTCATACAATGGGGGTCATTTTAAGAATAGCCTCATAAACACCTGGGGCAGAGAGCATGGGATTGAGTGGTTACATCATACTCCCTATCATGCACCAGCCTGTGGGAAAGCTGAACAATGCAATGGGACTGTTAAAAACCACCTTGAAAGCACTGGGTGGGGAGACCTTAAACATTGGGATCTGTATTTAGCAAAGGCCACTTGACTAGTCAACACCCCAGACTCCACCAACCAAGCCGGTCCTGCCCAGTCAGAGCCCCTTCACATTGTAGATGGAGATAAGGTCCCCAAAGTGCACCTGAGAGGTATGTAAGGGAAAACAGTTTGGATTAGTCCTCCCTCAAGCTAAGGCAAATCCAAGGGATTGTTTTTGTTTGAGGAGCATACTGCACTTGATGGGTAATGCAGAAAAATGGGGAAACATGGTGTATACCTGAAGGGGACCTGATTTTTGGGTAACACTGTCTGTAACGTATCTGTATGTGTGTATATACATACATGTATAAAGTTGAAATGTGTGTATATATGTATGTATATAGTTGCAAGATGTAAATCTGGGCATGATGTAAATGGTATAGAATAAGGGGTGGATAATGTTACGATTACAAGTCAGGGCATGGAGCTCTAGCAATGAATATTCACACCATTCCAACACCAGAAGGGGCCACTCCCCCCACCTGGCGTGGGGAGTTCAAGAGAGGGGTTTGCCATGGGTTGGAGCTGCTTTAGGAGTCTCAGCTGCCCCAGCTCCTCACCTCCAGAACAGCAGCAAGGGGGGAGCCACTGCTTTGCTGGCAGTAACCATTCCTGCCGCTGGGATTGCAGCAAAGCCAGGAGCCACCACCTCACCTGCCGGTACAGGATCGGAGCAGCCGAAGGGATTGCCCTTGCCCCAGCCACCCCCACATTCCACCACCCTTTGGAGCCTCTCGTGCTGCGGGCAGAGTGATGGTCCCTGCGCTTGTGTTGCCATCACCTAGTCAGCATTTCAGCAGAACAACCCCTGATTCAAATGAACTGTTTCTCCAGGTTTTTGCTTTGCTTCCCTCTTCCCCATGGTTTTGTTTTTGTCATTGTTCTCCTGGGAGGGCAAAAGAAGGGAAGGGAAGCAGGTGTTAATCATTGTCTGTATACAAAAGACAATCCAAAAGTCGGAGGGTGGAAGTGGAGACTAGAAACCTTTCTCTGTTGTTAATTTGAACCATTCTTTCAGTATTGTTGTTTCTGCTACTATTTCCTGGTCAGTAAACTGTTTTTTTGGGGTTTTTTTACATATACCTCCTCACACTTATTCTCTCTGTATCTGGTGGAAATTACAAGAGAGGAAGGAGTTCATTTTATTGGAGTTCCTGCCCAAATATTTGTCTTTAAACCAAAGCAAACGTTAATAATGATAATTCTGTGGACAACACCTCATCTGTGGAAATATATTACAAACATGATAATAATTTGCCCTGTTTGGAAGTATCATTAGAACACTAGTTTTCTTCATTACCCATTTGTTCTTCAGTTTCCTAAATCAAAGCAGAGCCTTCATGTGATCTAAGTTAACCTAGAGACCTGTCAATGTGAAAAGTTTTTGAAAGGTTTTTAAAGGTGAGACTATGTGATTGTTTTCTGCACATAGAACTACCGGGTAAGACGAGGAAATTAATTTCTTTTTCCTGAAGATATCTAAGAAGCATTTAACTTGACAAAAATGCCATCTGCAAAAAAAAAAACAGACCAAGCCTCTTTGGAATATCCCTTCATATTAATTTACTAGTTTTACTTCAAAAAAAGCCTTCTAAATAAAAACAAAAAGGAATGTGAATTTTAAAGATTCAGCTATCCAAAGCTTTTTTTTTTCTTCTAAAGGTTAATTTTTCAATACTTTAAGTAAGAAACATTCAAAACTGTGAGATAATAGGGATGCCAGACAAAGTCTGGGGATTAAGTTATTTTCCTCTCCCCTCTTACATGAATAAATATTAGTCATCCAGTATATTCTTGTCAGTGTATTGCATTCTCAGTTGTTAATAACATAGCAATTAAAATACAAAGTCAATGGGAGACAAGAATCGCCCGTGACTAGACTTTGAGGGGGTGCACCCAGATTAATCTGGGTTTGGAGCTTTGGTAGAACTAAGTGCTGGGCAACTTCAGATGACACATGAGATAATTAAAAAACATTAGAAGGAAGGCTTCACATTTTTGCATTTTGCAAGAAGCTTTAATGACTCCCAAGGTGTTAGAACATAACATGTATCTTGTTGAGAGAATACAAACCCAGTGTTACAACAAAATAATTGTTTGATTAAACTGTGGAGATGGGTGAAAATAGACAAGGGGGATTAATATTCACTTTGCATTGTCTGAATAGCCTAAGGGAAATATAATTTAATTAGGTCTATGTATATTTTTAGGAGACACCATGTTCATAGCTAAAGAAGAAAACATCTGCGTTCCCAGGCAGTCAAGCAGGAAGAGTGCTGATCCTCAGTGTGTTTTCACCAAAATAAATAAATGAAAAGGACCATATCACTGATTTCCTAAAGGCTGTTGAGAACAGTCTGAGTGAATTGTATGGTGAATAGTAGTTGTAAAGGCAAAATTATGTGAAGATAGCATCTTGAACTTAAGTAACATACAGGCAATGGGCACAGGAAAGTTGATTACACTGGCTCAAATGCATTCAGGTAATATTGAAAAGTGAGACTTCTACTAGAAAATTTTACAAAGTGCTTCGGAATTTATTGGTATGTATTTGTATGTTCCATGGATAGCAGCAGGCATCCTAGGAGAAGGACAGCTCTAATTTCAAACCTGGGTAGATGGAGCTCGGTTAGCCTTGTAAGGCCATCCATCCAAGAGAAGGATACTCTAATTAAACCTACGGCCTGAGGACCTCACTGTCACTGTCCAAGCTTGCTAGACCCTGGCAGATGAACCTCAGGAGTAAAGGGTGGGACCAGTTCTGTGCAAGCTGAGCCTCACCTAAAAAATCCACTGC
>JAYRBT010000093.1:25379062-25398778 GCA_036023395.1 Myiotriccus ornatus
ACCAGTCTATTTCCCTTTCACTTTCCCTAATGCTTCTCAGCCTCTCTACCTCTTCCTTGAGCTCTGCTACCATGCACGGCAAATCACTGACCTGCTCGCACCGCACACAGGTGCCTCTCACAATGTCCTCTGGCACTGCTGCCAGGGTCAGAGACCTGAATGGCTGCATCCTTCTTGGAGGATTCTGTCTGTGTCAACACACTCCTGGAGGTCACACTAGTGATGGCTTTTACTGTTTTAGAAACCACTACTGGCTTTAGTTGAAATATAGGTGGGTCAAAAAGAAAAAGAAAAGGAAAAAAAAAAACAACAACAACAACAACAAAAAAAAAACAACAACAAAAACCCTAGGAGATGGCTGTGCCCTGCCTGTTCACCCTGTCTGTGCAAACTGCCATGCCACGCCCTCACTGACGTGCGAAGCCCCTGTTTGCCCGCTCCTGTTCGCCACGCTCCAGCAGGAATATCCAAGAAGGTGAAAGCAAGCTGGTAACGGAATTCAGCATTTCAGTTAGTGTTGTCTAGAATTGCTTAAGTGCAGCAGGGACTTCAGGCTTAACTTGCTCTGGGGATGAAAACAAGATTCTTTTGCCCAGAAGCCTGGAGTCAGAAAGGACCTATGGGTTTGCTGCGCTCTCCTATCTGAAGAACATACTAAAATTATCCCAGATGAAAGAACTTCTGACAAGAGCAGCAACATTAGAAAAAGGAAAAAAAAAAAAAAAACCTACAGGTCTGCCATGTTATGGATAAAGCTGAATAACAGAAGCATCAAAATTGAAGTCTAAATCTGACATTGATGTTCAACGCAACACCCACTACTTAGAACATATTTGTTGTTCTGCTAAATTGGGACACTGCATCTTTGAAAGGAAATCTCTCTTTGCTGGAATTTCTGGCATTCTGCTAGGGCTCTTTCTAAAAGCTAGTTCATTCCAACATCCTTTGGAAAACGATGAAGGGATCAGAGAGCAAAACCATTACAACCTCTGTAATGTTATAACTAAATCCCTTTACCCTAAATAACAAGCTTTCTTCACTAAGCCAGGCTTGTTTGACTTCTGCTCCTGCAGGCTAGAATCTTGAGCTACTTTAAATCTTGTAAGCAGAGGAAGGCATATTATTCTTATATTTCCCCTCTATTTAATATCCCCAGACAATCTGTGGGATAGCACTTCACCTGGTTTCAGAAACACTGGTTTCAGACAGTTTAACCAGGCAATTACTGATTTTACTGCATTTGTCTAGCTGAGATAACTTACTGCAGGCAGAAGACAAATGTTTCATTGGGATGAACCGAGGGGTAGAAGAAGAAAAGAAGAAGGAAAGCAGATAGTTTTTCCAGTTGCCTTTAACTGTCCCAACTGCTTTTCTGGGTCTGCTTCTCTGCTACCTCCTTTCCTATGTCATTAAGGTCTGCAGCAAGCAGACCTTATGCTTGCTGCATAGAGATAAGGTGCCACAAGCACACATGGACATAGTTTTCATCCTTTTCTACTGAGAAAAATTCTGGCTCCAAATCTGAATGAATGAATCTGCCTCAGGGGTTGAGACCTGTTGCAGGTACAGTGGTAATAAATACTATTCTTGACCAGGAAGAGCAGGATTGTAGAAGTACAACATGTAACTGCAGTACCATTTCTCTTATATTTGTGTACACGCCCGATAAAGATATCTTTTTATAGATCATGAGAAGTATCATTTCTTGCCTTCATCCAAATGAGCACTCTGAGCTATGATACTAACACTGTCATAGCAAACCAGGTTCTGTCATTGTCTTTGTAAAAGTTACCAGCCCAACACATCCATTTTATCTTCGTGAGATTTGAGTCACTGCAACAAAGTTAATCCAGTTTTATGATGGCATAAGTGGTAATGTTCCCTGGAGTTTTCATAAAAGCTGGTGATTTGAATTCTGCAGATTTTTGTAGTCCACGGCGGGGACTACATTATATCATAGGCTTTTTATAACACTTAAGACATCTCTGACCACCTAAAACTGTTCTGAATTGCCCAGATATGCATTTATTTAATAAGAACAGAATTTCTGTACTCCTAAATACCCAAGATATAGACATAACAGAATATTCTCATGTAAAAACATTTATGCAAAATTGTAGGAAAGTACTTAAAGTAAAAATAATATTGGTAAAATAGTCTGGTTATTAAGTAAATAAAATTTGTGAAAGCTAAAGAATTGCTAAATAAGGATGAGCAGCTTAACCTTGGCATTGTTCTGGCCTTGTATGTGTAATCTACCTATCCCTTTGTAAGACTCCAGCCCCAGGAACTACTGGCTCTCAGGCTTGGCTAGGAGTTTACTTTATATATATATGTAGGGTTCTCTAAAACCTCAAGATAGAGTCAAGAGAATAAGCCACAGACTTGTTCTCAAGGGATTTCTTTATTAATTTAGGAGACCAAATAAGGGAACTTGGCCAAAGTTCAAAAGGACACCACACAAGCTAGACAAAAATGTTTCACCACAATACTGACTCAGCACATACTATTAATCCACAATACTTAAGTTAAAATCCAATAAATCCACTTGAGTCAAAATCCAATCCCTCCAGCTCCAAGGCACCCTAAGCATCAAGAAAGGAGCAAAGAAAGAAAAACAGAGAGGGCAAAAAGAAAGAAGGAGAAAGAGGAAGAGACAGATAATACAGCTACCACTGAAACCTCATGGAAGACTGGCTCTCACACATCCAAGTGTCAGGGCTGCAACACAAGGCAAACACATGCCTTTGGTTCTACCTGCTCTGACCCACTGGCCACTCTGGGATCCCAGAGCAGGGTGAGGGGTAGTGTTCTCACTGACCCTGCCAATCTGAGACTGGTTTAGAGGCTGCAGGAGATGTGTTGTGTTATAGATTTCCCATGCTGTTTGTGACTGACAGCTACTCCAGGACTTCCCCATTTGGATCACTGATCTGGTGTCTAACTACATAAATGGTGACCTGTCAGAAGACACAACACGTAATGCAAGACACATTGTACCAGGCTTAAATTTCATCTCCAAGGCTGAGTTTTCAAAGCTGTCAGAAAGTATATCTATGTAAAATTATAATTTTGTATATACAAAAATATATTTGGGAGGGGGTGGAAGTAAATAACACCATAAGCACAGAAAATTTTAGGAGAACACCCTGGCTTTCACACAACAGACAAAGGTACTCTTGAAAACTAAATCACTTGTTTCAGTCGTTTAATGACTGGATGACTTTCCCATGATGCTTGCCCCTGTATGAAGTGGGAATGCCTTTCCCATATTATCACACAAACAAATTCACAGGCTTAATTACCACAAGGAAGCTTGTTAAGCTAAAGGACTAAATAGAAAAGTAGCACAAATCACTCACACCCACACCCTTTCAGTGTCTTTCCCACCAGCTGAATAGTCCCTTCCAGCAGAAACTGCTATTGAAGCTAACACAAATCTGACACTCAGCAAAACACGGTAGTGAAGCTGTTTGTTTTCTGTGGTGTCTGTGCTACAGAAACAACTTCAGCCTTTCCAGCCCAACCCCCTTTCAGGATTTCTCAATAACTGAAGTGAAGAAAGATGTCCACAACCCAACCCAGCAGAATCAATATGATGGGTGGAAGGCTGCCCTCACCCCTATCCTGAGTAAGAAATTATATATATATATCTCCTGAGTACAGAAATTATTCCAAATTATGCATCCACATTGCTCGACACAGAGCAAATTCTATGCAAGGGGGAAAGCTGAAGAGAGTTAAGCTCCAAGCTCCCCATTCCTGTCTCTTAAAATTTGTGTCACCAATTTCCTGCAGCTTTTCTTTACTCATTTATAAAATAAGTCTTTCTTATTCCACAGAATCTCAGATTCTTCTGTGATCAAAATTTTTTGGATTTGGAAAATGTGTTTTCACCTTTTTTTTTTATTTTAATTAACTGTTCCTCTATCAGTACGAGCACTGGGGAGGTATTTTCTGGCATCAAGAAAATTCTGTTGTCCTGACGCCTTAGTAGAATTTAGGCACAGCAGGAACCACCAATCACCAAGGGAGCAAAGCCCATAAACAGTCGTACAGCAGGGTAAACCCTTACTAAAAAATAAAGAGAAGAGCTGTGAACATCTGGCATCACAGGCAGTGCTCTGAATACTCCGCATTTGTATTGCATATGTGCACAGTGGTGATTGCTTAACATCCTCCACAGCTTCCTGCCAAGTAAACACCCAAGAGCACTAGAGAGCTTTTGTTCAATCTTTCCAGGCTGAAGCACTGTTATAGGCAGCTTTTCATCCAGTGGCCCCACTGGTGGGGTCATTTTACTCTTCTGGTAAAAAGTACCTCTGGAGCCCACTTTGGGAATGGAGAGGAGCTGTAGAGGGGATCCAAACAATCGTTCCCATTTCAGTGCTCTTATCCTGCTGCTAGAACAGGAGAGAGGGATGTTAACAGCTGTCCCAGTTCTCTTTCCCAGCTCCCAGTCCCTGGAGTGCTGTTGGATGCTCTCAACTCATACAACAATACAGGAGAGGACCCACCTGGGAGGGAAGCACCGTCCCACAGCCATTCTTAGTAGACCAAACAAATATGTGTTCAGGCTGGGCATTCAACTCTGATGCCTTTCAGCTGCCTCCTGTGACTGCTCCACATGCTGCCTGCAGAGAAAATTATGCAAACAAGCCTGAGAGACAACACAACGAATTCTGTATATATTTCATATTTTATATATTATTTCATTATATATATGTACGTATGTGCGTGTATACATGTATATAAAAGAATAATGTTCATTTAATTATAACAAGCACTTTATTAAATGCCTGGATCCAAAAGAGGTGAAAGAGAAAGGAATTTGCAAATGTGGGATTTTTATCATCTATATTTTCTTATCTTTTGGAAATTTCAACTGACAGTTGAAATTTCTCATGCACTTTGCCCAGAGCTGAACTTTTTTTGTGTTTTACTTACATACTTTTCCCTCTGGTTTCTAACCCTTGACTTGGGAGGCCTGTAAATAGATGGTTTGATAATACATTTTCCTTTTGTAGTTGTTCGTGGTGCATGAAAATTGGTACACCATCAGCCTATTTCTCTGATGATCCACACCTGTATAACACCACAACAAGACACTGCAAGGCAAAATCTAATACCCAGAACTTAGTGATATGTGGGTACTTCACTTCCATTGATTTCTTTGAAATTAGTTCATTAATAGTTGGGGGGATTGGTTCTTACAGTACTGATTTGAATCAAGACTCATTTCCTAGTGGTTCAGATTCTTTTTTCGGGTTTGAGGGTTTTTTAGACTATAAGATACAGCTCAAGTAGAATTTGAATGAATGCAAGAGAACTGCAAATCTTGTTCAAAACTCTCAAATGTGCCAAAGTGAACTTCAAAATGCAATTTGTACAGAATCTTCTGACAGCTTTCCACACAGGACTATGTTAACATAAGAATATCTATATTCATCTCACAGTGTTTCTATGTGGTTACCACGCTCTTTTTTGGACCTAGATAGTACAACAGAGTAATGTTAAAAAGCGGGTCAGGTAAGTGTCTATTTAAAAATAAATATTATGCAAGTTATAAATAAGATTTTTTGATGCTTCTGAGGAAGTGTCAGATGACCCAGTAAAAAAATGCTATGTCAATTTAAATGAAAATCAGAGAATCACAGAATCAACTATATTGGAAAAGTCCTCTGAGATCATCGAGTCCAACCTATGACCTAACACCTCATTATCTACAAGACCATGGCGCCAAGTACCACATCCAATCTTTTCTTAGACACCTCCAGAGATGGTGACTCCGCCCATTCCAATGCCCAATCACTTCTTTCTATTGCCCAACCTAAACCTCCCTTGGTGCAGCTTAAGATGTCCTCTTGTCCTCTTGTCCTACTGCTTGTTGCCTGGGAGAAGAGGCCAAATCCTCACTTGGCTACGACCTCCCTTCAGATAATTGTAAAGAGTGATGAGGTCTCCCCTGAGCCTCCTCTTCTCCAGGCTAAACACCCCCAGCTCCCTCAGCCTCTCCTCACAGCACTTGTGCTCTAGTCTCTTCACCAACATCGCTGCCATTCTCTGGACACACTCCAGCACCTCAATGTCCTTCCTCAATTGGGGAGGCCCAGAACTGGACAGTACTCAAGGTGCAGCTTCGTCAGTGCTAAGTACGCTGGCCTAGTCCTGCTGGCCACTCTGTTCCTGACCAGGATGTCATTGGCCTTCTTGGCCACCTGGGCACACTGCTGGCTCGTGTTCAGCTTCCTGTCACTCGGTACCCCCCCAGTCTCTTTCTGATGGGCAGCTGTCCAAGCACTCTGTTCCCAACCTATAGCACTGCATGGGGTTGTTGTGGCCAAAGTGCAGGACCCAGCACTTGGCCTTGTTGAATCTCATACCATGGGATTCATTCCATCTATCCAGCCTGTCCAGGTCCCTCTAAAGAGCTCTCCTACCCTCCAGCAGATCAACATGCACCCCAAACTTGATATCATCTGCAGATTTGCTAATGCTACACTCAATCCCCTCATCCAGATCATCAGTAAAGATATTAAACAGAACTGGACCCAGCACTGATCCCTGGGGGACACCACTGGTGACTGGATCCCAGCTGGATCAGCCCCGTTCACCAGCACTCTCTGGGCCCGGCCCTCCAGCCAGTTCCTGACCCAGCACAGAGTGCCCCTGTCCAAGCCGTGGCTACAGCTTTTCCAGGAGTATGATGTGGGAGATGGTGTCAAAGACTTGGCTGAAGTCCTGGTAGACCACATCCAAAGCCTGCCCCTCATCCACCACAGAGGTCACCTGGTCATAAAAGAAGATCAGAGTCCATATACAAGAAAACACAACTAAAGTGATATTAGAAATTCCATCATCATATTTTTCTAGAAAAAATCTAGAAATTGTGTTAAACCCTTTGTCACAGTGTAGCCCTTTCTGTTTCTAATAAAGATCAAGGCTGCACTTTCACTGGATCTTATATAATCAGAAACACATCTGGAGAACTGGTAGGTATGAGGAGTGGAAAAAAAAAAAAAACACACAAAATTTTCTTTCCTTCCTTGGTGAAGTTCTTTGACACAAAAGCATTTTATTTAATATACTGTTGACTACCAATTCAGCTGTAGGCTTCCTCTGGGAACTGAATGAACTCTGGATCTGTCATCCCACAGCACTGCCTCATTCTGCTACCTTCAGACAGACATCTACACCAAGACACCTGTTCACTGAAAGCTGTTAGACAGCAAATGGCTCATCATAATCTACAATCATTCAGGCTCTGCCAGACAGAAGCATCAAACCTACAGTGACAATAAAACTTTAAAACTGAAAAGCTACTTCCCCTCCAGAGCTAGTGATTATTTTTGGGAAACCTTGAGGCATGTATCGTTACTTAAAGATATGCACTGTCTAGGGATTCAGTAGTGAAAGATATCAACCATAAATGATTAGTCCAAACCCTTTTGCAGTGCTTCGTGTCAGACCTCCGTCGTGATCCAGTGAGTCTTTCATGACCAGGCAGATGCACACTGACGCTCTCAAAGAACAAGACAGTGCTCAAAATGAAGGAGAGAAGTGGTGGTGTTTAGTTTTCTTGCTGTGCAGAATGCTGCATCAGAGCAGGCAGTTGATGCCTACAATCGACACAGCTGTGCCCCACATCTAAAAAGAACAAAAACTAAAGTAATCCATCTTTTTTTGTTGTTGGTTAAAAGGGTCTGTGTTATTCAGAGAAAGGATGACAGTGTCTCTATGCCAGACTATCTTCTTTGTCTTAGGATGCATGAAGATGGAGCTTCTCTGCAGGGAAAAGTTGTGATGGCAATGTATTATTGAAGAAAGGCATAGTGCTTTGGCTCAGATTTTAATTCCCATTATAAGGCAATGCTGTGACAATGTTCTGGTAATACAATGCATTTTGGCAGTGTTTTGCTTTGTTTCCCTTTTTAATAAAATAGGGGGTAAAATAGTAATAATAAATCTGCTTAGTGAATTAACTCAGATGACAGTCCTGTTTCTAATATCCAGATGACAGAAGAGCCCCCTTGACCGCCAGAACTTGCACCTGCTCATACTTTGTGACTTCTTCTGTTCAGTGAAAGACAATCTGATCTGCATTGCAGATGATCCTTTAATCCTCAGGTCCTACTGGAGCATAACATTGCTAACAGCTGGCTTGAGAGTCACACCACCATTCAACATGATTTTAGGGCATCAATACACATCATCTCACTACAAGAGTGTTTATAGGTTGCTGCCCCTCTGCCTCCCCTCCTCTGTGTCACTGCTTTCCCCTTAGATGAAATTCTTAAACAGGAAAGAGACAGGTCAAAGCCACTCTGAAGAAGAATACCAGATTGTATACTACCAGTTGATTTCATTACCCACTCCTTCTGCCTCAAACCAATTCATAAAGTCATTAGTCAAACTGTATTAGCTCCCCTGCCTCTGTAGCTATTCCTGGTGCAAGGCTTTATTTAAAAAAAAGGTACACATGGGCAAATTCAACATGCATTTATCAATCAGCTGTGCCTCCAGAAAGAGGATGTAAGGCATTGACTGTCCTCCAAGTTTTATGATTTTGTCTTTCCTCTGAAATTGAGTTAGACCAGTGGAGGTGAGGACTGCTTATCTTTGTCACATATTAGGCCTATTTCACAGCTAGGGCTCCTACTCTCCTTCCCAGTCCTGAAAGAAGTATAGAAAAAAAAATTCTCACACTTTTTGAAAAATCTTGCTTATAAATGAAATCCGTCTTCTGACTGCCTGATTCTCCCGTTCATGGTTGAAAGTACAAGAGAAGGAAAATCAGCTCAGAGATTTTGAATGGGTCACTTAGCAACCAACTACGGAGTGCAGAATCAGTTTCCTTTTGGGACCAAACACCAGGTGGAGGAGAAGGCAAAGGAAAGATCCTTTCAAATGTGGGGCAGTTTTGGTAAAAATTGTTGCATTTTGTTCCGGAATGAGCGAACCTTCTTCTTTTCATTAAATTTGTTAGATTCTGAAATGAATCCCAGCAGGAAGAACAAAATGTTGTCAGAGAGAGAGGTTTCTACACTAACAGATTTATGTTGGTTGTGATGGCTAGGGAGTTTGAATTAGGGTGTTTGTTACTTTTTTTTCTGAGAGTCTCGGTGGTTTTCCTTCATCTTGTCATTTTAGGCTCACAAGTGCAGCCTCTGCTTGAAGAAAATAAAAACTAAACAAAAAAAAATAAACAAAACAAAAAAAAAGAAATTATATGTTTAGTAAGATAGTCAGATGGATAGCAGAGAATAAGAAATGAGAAACATTATGCAGAATGAGAATATTCTGAAGGCAAGATGTCACTCAAAGTTGCTCCACTGAGCTCCAGGAGATCCAGGCTTCTTCATCCATCGCTGCCTCACTGCACTCCTGGTGCAGTAATTCACTAACATCTCTACCCACTGAAATTTCTGCATTAGCAATTCACTCAATATCAAGTGAAGCATGTGAGTGGCACTGCTGAGAGGGGTGAAATATCAGAGGTTGCTCAATCATGCTGAAAGGTTATTTTAATATGCTGCTCGTTTACACTTCCTTAATTGCCTACAAATGGTTACAGCAAGTTGACTCTGGCACGAGCTCTTTGTGAGACCCCGGATGAATCAAACATCCGTGGGCTCTGCAAAAAAATGAGAGATAATATTTGCTGCAGAGTAACCCTTTAACTCACTAGACTCTTGGAAGAAAGTTGATGTATGTGCTCTGATCCAAATGCACGTCACCATTTTTGAAGATCCCCATATCTCTTACCCTGTGTCGAGAAACAAAACAACAGGCACTAAAAGGAAAGCTACCTTTAGTTCAGTTCCACCAATACATCCTCATTGCCTTATTAAGCAGCTCTCTCAGTAGTGTCTTCCCTTTCATAATCTAAAAGGTCATTTTAATTCATGGGCCTTTTGACATTATTTCCCTTTAGGGAAAAACCTTTCCTTTTCTAGGAAAAAGGAAAGGAAATACCTTTGTTTTCTACAGAAAAAATCTTGTCATTTCTTCTTTTCTGTTTCTTTTTTTTTCTTCTGGTACTACATTCAGCTATACCCTACATCTTTAATATCTTTCATAAAACTCTTTTTTCTGCATTCATTAGTACATTTCATTTGGTACTTCCCAAAAAGAAAAGAAAAATCGAGAGGGGGAAAAAGTATTCACATAAATTAATATTAGGGAAAGGCATTTAATTAAAATTTTTCAACTTCAATGATACAGAGCCAGTTGAAATTCAGTTAACAACAGGGAATTATATCTACCTCACATGATTACCTCCAAGCATAACTTTTATAATTGTGATTGCTGGAAATGTGATTATTAAATCCACAGATCTCATCACCATATCCAAATGAATTAATGTATTAGACTGCCAACTTTTAAATATTTTCAGTTGTGTAGTATTCTGCCAACAAATTTATTCAGTTTCTGTAAATGTGGTCAAAACCTCACAGATTACTGTGAGTTAT
Organism: Myiotriccus ornatus; assembly: GCA_036023395.1. Taxonomy (NCBI): domain Eukaryota; kingdom Metazoa; phylum Chordata; class Aves; order Passeriformes; family Tyrannidae; genus Myiotriccus; species Myiotriccus ornatus. The sequence continues at coordinate 25,389,535 of JAYRBT010000093.1, forward strand.
AAAACCTGAAAACACTTATAGGATTACTTGTAGTTTGTATCTAGGTTTTTACTAATTGTGACTTCAAAGTTTTTCATGGATTATACGAAAGTGTTGTTTTTAATCACCCTTTTTGAGTGATCTCTAAACCATTATCAGACCACTCAGCATTTACCCCAATTATTTTAAACTATAAATGTTTCCTTAAAATTAGTTTCAAGTAATTCTGCAGTGCCATAACTAGCACAGATCCTCCAAAAGCACATGAAATACTCAATATAGCATGCAGGCCGCAAAAGACCACTCACTCTCCCCAAATGCAAACTACTCATTGAAAAGAGAAGTACAGCCTTGAAAAGGGAAGTACAAAGGAAAGGTGTGCACTAGCTGTCTCTGAGCATTTAGTTGCAAGATGAAATCATAAATACTTGCGGGGCGCATCAGTTTAAGAAACATCGTGTTTAAACACCATCTACACTAGAACTGCCATTCTCTGGGGCCGGAGTAATCACTTTCTTTATCTGGCAAAACTTAAAGCTCAGTTACCTGCTGAAAGTTCTTCTTAGAAGATATTCCCTGGCATCCTCAAGTTGTCCATTCTGGAACATCAAATATTACGAAGTGAGGTGTCCTCACATCTGCCCTTCTACAGAAAGGCTAACAGATAGGTAGCAGAATTCTCCAGAAATGAGTAAAAACCACCCCAGATGATGCATTTTGACTGGGTTTTCCTCTTAAAAAAAAAAACAAAAACAAAAACAAACAAAAAAAAAACAGTTATATTTTGAAGCCAGCAACTCTTCTGAAAAGGCAAGTCTGAACACTGAGTTTCGTACTCCTTTTCTTTGTTTTTTTTCCCTTCCCCCTTGCTTTATCCACATAGAAGAACTTGACTCAGTTTAGGTCATCGCAAAACTGCTTCTCAACAAAGGAATTTTGCTGCCTGCAAATTTTTTGTGGCTCTTTACCAGATCCCACAAGATCTTCATAGTGTTTCTCATTATCTGTCACAACATAACTGCTTTCACAGTTCAGTACAGGGAGATCATTCTGTGCATATTTCACACCTTTACACAGACAGATGTATTTTATATCCTGTAAAGAAAGTGCTGGCAGATGATTTTAAATGGCAATCCAAATAAACCTCATGAGTTTCTGTTTGATTATGTATGTGCTCTCCCACACCCCTTCTCGTAAATAGAGAAGGAACAATGCAATCTGGTTCAGATAACTTTAGCCAGTTACTCTGACCTAACTCTAGACAGGGTTTCTTCTATTAAAAATGGATTGATATTGAATTCAGTGTCCCACAGGATCAAGAATTAATCCAAAAGAAACACTTGCTAGGGGAGCAAGGAGCAGAATGTAAGACAATACTTCGTTTGACAGAAGTATGATCAAGAGGTCTAAGGCCAGGGTAGATAGCTAGGATCTCACAGCAGCCAATTCTGCTTCTTGTGCAACCAAAATTCCTTTGTTTCAATTTCTCAGCTGCTGCAGCAGAGGTGATTCTTACTTGCTGCACCTACTTTACAGGTCCACTCTGAGATTAATCAATATCTGTAAAGTCCTTTGAAGATGAAAAGAACCATGAGAAAACTAGGGGCCAGGATGACAAACAGACCTTTTCAAATACAGTGTTGGAGCTGAAGGCGTACTTGCTGAACTTGGTGGTATTTTCATTTTTCTCTCCAAATCCTTTGGAAGAAGCCCAAGCAACCATTATCATATAACAGCGTCACTGAGATCAATGGCATAACAGAGGTGAGCTTGCCCAGTGTGTAAATTCCTGGACAAGTCCTTTAAAACAATGTGAAAATCCAATTATATCAATGTTATCTTGCCCTTGCAGGCACAACCTTAAGCCTGAAGTTTTCTGAGCTTGTGTTTTATGATCTCTCCCTGCCTGGCTTTAAAGCAGTAATTTATGCAGCCTTCTCTGGCAGGGGCTTGCAGCAATCCTCATTGTTTATCAGCCCATCATTTGAGAGCCCAGAGGTGAGAATGTCACAGAACACTGGCCAGGAGGTGGCAAGGTGACTCACAAGTCATCACCCGAAATGTATGGAGTGTTATGCCATCAAACAGACACCGAGGAGCTCAGATTGCCTAATTCTGCATTTTGAGAGTGCAGGTCTGCAGTCTTTAATACTGGTAAAGTCACAGTACCAGGTGAGAACTTGGTTTGTAGCTTGCACTGAGTCACAGTCACAGCACCGGACCTTGCATTTGGAAGCCAAAGAAGAAAGGCCTAAAGTGAAGATAGCCTACAAAATGATTTCTGGATGGATCCTTCAAGTAAGGTGAAACCCTTCCTTTGCTCCTTGCTTGTGTCGCTTGGTGCTGCTCAGCACACTCCCAGACATGTTCCGCACTTCTCCCCCTATCCCAGGCACTTTCTTTAATCGACCAGGACTTGTGCATAGTACTGAACCCGGAAACTTTCTCTTTTCCACATCAGTGACTTTCTAACATAACAGCACAAAACACACAACACACGCAGGGCAGATGTTTCACACCTATGTTTCTCACTATAGTCCTTTCCCTTTCTCCCCATTTTGATTTAACCAAGCTGAGCCAAACACCTTTTGTGGTATACAATCTGATCCCTGTGGACCAAAAATCTCAGAGGAAAAAGAAAGAAAGAGATATTTTTGACTGTAGTCCTCTGGCATCAGACTTATCATTTTCATGCACCTTTTGGCTGGTAGAATAACAGGGCAGTGCTTTATTTAAGACATTAGTCATACAGTTTAGGTGACAAAACAGCGAACAAATTGAAGAAATGAGGGGATTAGACAACTGCTACCAGTAAAATAAATTCTAGATATTATTTCCAGGTACCAGATTTAACACTTGAAAGAAAGTCCTTGACCCATCATAGGAAAACTATTTAATCACTATATCCCTGTAAGAAGAAAGAGGTCTTTTGCTGCAATTAAATTCCTCATCTCAAAGCCAGTGCCTTACACTACCAAACTGTGCATTACACTGGCAATGTGAGGAAACTGATTTCTGATTATCCATGACAATAATTTGGCTAATAGTAACGCTTTTAGGAGCCCTCCTGCAAACAGTTTGCCAGCTGCTGACATGCCATATGCGCTGAGAAAATTAGCCTGATTGCTTTGTCTGCAGCTGACATAATAGCCGGTTAGTATATGCAGTTGTATGGAATGTGTGTGTCATTTACACCACGAGGATAGCTGTGAGCACAAGTTATCCATTTGGTCAGGCTGACACCTGAGGCCCTTGCTTCCTCTGCATACCAAGTCTGTTAACACCGAGCCTGCTCTGCTGCCCCAGCAAGACTCAGGCTGTGTTTGTTCTAAAAAGCCCAGACTTTTGTCACATTATGACCCATTTGGCAAAAGATCATGCCACCTCAGCAAAGACCCTGCAACACAAATTCTGCACAGTGTTCACTCCTGATATTGTGGCAAGCTTGAAGGTAACCTTGCTTCCTTTTTTAATTTACTCACTACAGACTTACTATGCAAGGCATTGGTATGCAAGCACAGTCTACTGTCCCTATGCAGTGAGGAACACAAAGAGCTTTATAACATTTTTCAAATGTTATAATCTGCTCTGTAAGTAAAGACAGACTTGGCAAAGAAAAGATGTACAGAACAACATGCATAGTGTCCAATATGTATTATCTTGGTGAACAAATAAGCAGTTATTGAACCCTGTAAAGCATTACAAATGCTATGAGTGACCCTACCTGACCAGTGAATTTGCTTTCAAGTAATGTTACTAATCATAAATGGTCCCAATCTCTTTCTAGACGGAGGAGCTCTGTAAGAAGAGGTTCTGTCATTTACCATCGCACACACTTTCTCCTTCCTCCGAGCTCTTTACTCAACTGTGACTCAGCCTGATATCAGAGGGCAAACACTTATGTGATGAGATTGAAAGCTGAGGTCCAGACCTGCTGTGGTAATTAAAGATCCTCAAGTGCATTTTGTAAGTGCAGGTTTGTTTCCTGGCTAAATTGCACTTCAGGTAATGACACTAGGTACAAGATTAAATCACCTCTCTGGCTCAAACAGAATAGTTTCATCCCAGGCATCGTTTCAGCTGGAGAGAGTGACCTTCGCTTTCCCTTCCAAAGGGCCAAACAGCATCAACATTTTCAGCCTTCCACAGCGTTTCACCTCACAGGCTGCAGAATTTCAAGCCACCTGGCTCCAAACCCGTTTCACAGCTTGTGTATTAATTACACACTTTTACTCAGGCCAGACACTGAAGGGTTAGAGTTGGCACTGCAGCGAGCCAAAGCTGCATGATCTGCAGGAAAGTCGAGTCAGGCTCTGAATTTCAGGTGACCTGGGAGAAGATCGCTTTTTTATTTCTTAAACAGACAGGAAATTGTGCTGTAGTGTCTATATCAAACTAATTTTGAAGGCCGCAGAGAAAAAGTACATATGCCAGAATAAGGTCAGATTTCCATTAAGCACACTAAATTTCTCCAAGGTGTTAACACAGGAAACACTTCAAAATACAAGACAATACTTCCACTTTACAAAAGCAGGTGCAGAGAACAGCCAGAACAATAAGCATGGTGTCCCAGTATGAATAGCAGAGAACAATGCCGTTGACATTCACAGAGATGATGGACTCTAGATATCCTCTTCTGGCAGAAAGCAGGCTGACCTTCTCGTGAAGCTGGTGTCCAAGACCTCTTCTGGCTTGTCTGGAATTGCAGATATGGAAATACCAACTCCTTTTGTTGAACTCCATGGCCAACACTGGGTACACAGGATACGTACAGGGCCTCCCAGTTGCCCCAGCAATACAAAAAAACTACAACCAACCATCACTCTATGTCTGATCTTAGATCTAAAGATGAGTATCTTCTCTCAGCAGTGTTTGTCAGCCAAAAGCTGCAAGTTGTGTTCTCATCACTCACTTTTATCAGCAAAACATAAGTGGTAACTTGATAAACAACTTGGTGTTAGATGAAATAAATCTGGGAAAGGTGTCCTTCCTTCTCATTGTTGACTACTCTTACTATCCTGCCTCATGAAGCCCAGACAAAAGGATGAATCACAAGAAAACACAGAAAATGCAGAATTACTTCATTTGATCCTGTTCTCCCCATCCCACATAATTACTTCATTTGCCAGTAATCTGGAGCGCTTTGTGCCCAAAATCTCTGACAGAAAGTATCCAAGTAGTCTGCCACAGAAAACACAAAGGTCATATGTCAAAACATCATGGGGGATGTGAGACAGCAGCAAGAGGGAACAATGGTGCTGTTTGTAGAGGAGCAGCACCAGATCCCACCATGTAAACAAAGCCAGCAAGGGTTTTCAAAAGGCAGACATGTCTGCATTCGCTTCATGTGGGATGCAGGTATTTTCCACTGAAGATACATCTACAGGAGCTTCTCTTATTTGGTAGAAGAGAACTAAACCCAAATGTTGCTCTAACTTTGAGATGCAGCATTTCTTTCATCTTGTCTCAAGTAACATTGCTTTCTGATTTATGTCCCATAAATTAAATAATTTAGAACCAAGGGACCTGCTGGGCTCTGTGATACTCTCAGTTTTTGTGCCAAGCACATAGCATAGATTATTTGAATTTCTTTTTTTCTTTTTAATAGTCTGAAAAGAAAGAGGTTGGATCCAGTTAAAGTTGTTGTGTGGTTTCCTGCTTGTGCTTTCATTTGGGGTATTTGTTTTTTTCCTTGTAATTAGGGTAACACAGTTTATATTGCCTTTAATCACAGCATATGCACTCTGTAATTACTCAGTAAATACATGCATATGAATTGTTTATATGTGGAGGTGGGAGAGCAAGAAAGTGGAGGTAATTATGTGTATAGGGAAATGTAATGATTAATTATCTGGAGTACATAATCTTACCAAGAGGCTTGATAAAGTGCAAGCACAACTGTCTCTCCTGTGTGTTAATTACTTACAGGGAGTTTGATACAGCTGTTTCTACTCATGCAAATTCCCATTCCAGTCTATCTGAAGGGGAGTCCATAGGCTGAAACCTGTGAGCTCTTTCCCTGAGCAAACAGCTCCCATCCATACACATTGACCCTAAACATGTGAAGCTGCTCTTAGGTTGTGGTGCTGGATTTAGACCAGTTTGACCTGTCAGCCTTGGACCAGCAAGGAAGAAATGAGAGGTGTTATCACTGCAGTTCTTCAGGTTCAGAGGAGAAAGAAGAGAGCTACACTCAGCTGCAAAGGTCTAACCCAGAACATATAATTCAGCACAACATTTGTGAGCGATCTCTGTAGCAACCACGTTTAAGAAATCCTCTTTCTGCACCAATAACAGAGCCAGATTTTCACACCCTCCATCGAAAGCACCGAGGCATTTCTCCATAAGAGCCCCACAGGAAGCAGGCTGCTTGGAGGAAAAGCCTGCCTTTTTAATTCCAGAGTTTAATACTTTAGCAAATGGTACCTTACCAAAAAATGACAGCTCAAGTTTGGAAATTTTATGGGAAACACCACTGTGCTGCTGAATCAGCCACCACTTCACTCACTCAGGGCTGCAGCATCAGTATGCCTGGTGACCAGACCAGCAGCATGACTTATCACAACGTGGAGGTGCTTTGCATTTGGGAGCAGAGAGGAAGCACAGAAAGAACCCCTAAAATCCCTGACTATAATAAGTTTGTGCTACCTATGCATGGTGTGTTGCTACTAGACTGACATATATGATTTCATACTACCCATCCAAACTACTGCAGATCTTTCTTTTTTGCTGAACTATTTTTAGTGCAAAAGTTTTTCTTTTCTAGTGCTGTGAAAACCACATTTTCTGAGTCCCCAAATAAGGTTCTCAAGCAGCAACACCTTTCTCTTTCTCATCCTTGCTGTCACCAGAAGCTCTGCTACCAGTTAAAGTGACAAGTGAAGCTAGTACTAGGGTTCTTCAACATGAGTGGGGGAAGTACCTGAGCTTAGCTCCTCACTCATAGCTCCTGCTTCTAACTTTGAAGTCAATAAACGACCATTTATGATGGCCTCTTTCCCATCCCACTATAGATCTTGGTTTCCTCTCCAGCGGTGCTGATTCTGACTCACCAGCCACACATCAGTGTAAGCCTGACTGGTCCGTGTGCACATTTCCTCACACTTCTCTGTTTTAGCTCTTACTGACTTTAAGTGTAGATACTCTTTCCAGAAGATTTATGATGAGGAGATTAGAGCTTGTTTCGCTTAAGGACACTTTCCTGCCTGAGCAGAAGCACCTTTCTCAAAGATAGTTGAATGTTTTCTTCTCTTGCATTCCAGAAGAGGCTTACTGTCTCTCTCTCTGGTATGAGGAGAGATAAACCCTCACAGACATTACATGCCTCCAGGTCAGGGAGGACCTGGGGAGAGGCCAGCAAAGACAGAAACCTGAATAGAACAGGAGGCGTATCTTTCCTCAGGCCCAGTGCTTTGGAAGCGCCGTTGATGTTTTTCTTCATTAAGTCTAATGTTCTCGACTTTGGAATAAATTTTCCTAAGATCCTTCCAATGCCTGGCATTCTGGGGGTACCTGCATGTTATCTTTACAGCAATCAAGCCTATCTGTCATTTCTTGTATGGATAGACTACATCAGAAAGTACATTTTAAAAGTTCCGGTTGATTCCTGCAAACCTAGATACGTGGAGAGCCCCGTATGAATAACACATCTTTTCCTCCATGCTCCACTCCTAGATGCTCACCCAGCATTTCAAGAGAGCAAACTGGCCTGGCAGGAAAAAAAAAAAGTGAAGGGACTTACTTGTCTTGCATAAAGACAGACATAAGCACATGCATGCTGCTCCAAGGACATGCTTCTGCATTGCTGCTGCACTGCAGTAGTCTAGTTCAGGAAACAGGATACAGATACTCAGCTTTCTATCAATTTATACCAGACATCAGTGTTTTCTATGAAGATGTCATTGTTTACTTCACCTGACTGAATGCAGTTCTCATTTTACAGGGAACTTAATTTCAGTGGATTGCAATTATCCCCTTCTGTTGTGTATACCGCTCTATTTCTTTCTTAGAAAATTCCAACCTGAGCTCTTACAGCTCATGTACCAGGGCACACTGCAATCCTTGCCTGTTTAAAAAGTATCTTGGCATAAAATTGAGACAGAGAAGTTTCTTGGTTTTATTACAACATCACTTAATTTCAGTTCAGAGATGAATGGCTCCCAGAGAGGGTAATCTGAGAACGTTTATAAAACAGCATCAGAGGTTTGGTTAAATGCATCTGAAGCTACATTAATCCTTGTAATTTCATTCAAATTCTGCATGAAAAAGAACACTTCAATGTCTCAGTCAAGATGTACTGCAGTATTGCCCTACCCTTTTATCATTTCAGATCTCTCTTTTAGCAGGTAATAGGTAGAAAGTCACAGTCTAAGACTTCTGCAGTTTTCAGTTATTTATACTGAGACTAGTATCTTTTTTAGTATTTCTTCCTTCTTGACAATCCATCCTGTAAGTCAAACATATGAAGATTGGAAACATCAATAGTTATTCAGTATTTGAGAGCAAACCTAGTCGCCTTTCTTCACGGTGTTAGAGGAGTCATTTATCCTAATGCTGTTGGTGACATTCAGAACAGTCTCAATCAATAGCTAGAATCTAATTTCACAATTCTGATCCCTCCGTGGCAATATTGTCTCAGCTGCAGAGACACCTATCAAAACAGCTTGAGGTCCAGTCCTCAGTCAGGTGTTGTTTTGATAAAATCAAGAAAGGCACAACTTCTTCACGCTCTCACCTCCACAAAGAACTACAGTAACATGCACATCTCTGAAAAACACAGCACCACTGATAACAGACTCACTGTAACTCTCTGAAGTTTTTTCTCAGCCTTGGCAATATTGGAAGAAGATTGCAGTAAGTTTGTGGTTTGATGTGAAAGTTGGTGGCTCTGTTACCTCACTCATGCTAAGTACATACCTTGACACTTTAAGGAACTGGGCCACAGTAACAACCATGTGCAAAAGGCCCGAAGCCTGTGAAATAGACTGTGTAGAAAACAGTGTGACTGCCAAACCTAAACTAAATTTTATTTTACTTTTCCATAAAAAATAGCTAACCACAATCCTTGAATATTAGGTCATAATTCACAGTATCTCTGCCATTATTTCAGTTACAGGACTTAAACATAGTACAATTACTCGGGCCTTAGGTGTGAAAGGTAGCAGAACTAGTTCTGGAACACATTGGGAAAATGCAGACAATTTGTCCAAACATGAGCTCTTTGAGTGGAAATTTAGCAACTTTATCTACACCAAGCACTTCCTTG
>JAYRBT010000093.1:25398878-25414024 GCA_036023395.1 Myiotriccus ornatus
CTCTGAAGTGTACACTACTACAGATATGGTGAGGACTTATAGATGTGGTCCCTGGATTTTCAAAGTTCTCCTTACCCCATCCGAGAGCACTGGAAGATCATAGGATAAAGAGGTACCAGATAAGAAAGTCCTTCAGGCTTCTTGGGAGGACAGTGTGAAGAAGTGCATTGTACAAATCAAAGTATCAGCTTTAATTTCCTAAGTCTAAGTAAGAGCTTGTATAAAGTGACATCATTAGAGTTCCATCTTCTTAAATAATAGTCATGAATTTAACTGATATTATTAACACAGGGATAAAAATCAAACACACAAAAACCACAAACAAACAAAACCACAAGAAACAAACACACAAAAACCACAAACAAACAAAACCACAAGAAACAAACACACAAAAAAACTTATGTTACTGTTCTTGTCAAGTTAAGTTGATGTTCTTGTTTCCAACATTAAAGAGGTTCTTCATACTTCCATGTACAATGGTTTTGGTGACTTACTACCATTATATCAATGATTAGTGTAATTTTCTAAAGAAACTTGGGTTATCTGAAGAATTCTCTACCTCCACCTGATTGGCAATAACTCAATACATAATTCAAAAAATGTCTGGAGCATTGACAGTACTGCAGAAATGTTAAGGAGCTCACAGTAGTCAGAAGCTCACTAGAGACTTGCCTAGACAGACAGCCTATGTATCTTCCTAGGGCAAAAACAGAGGAGACCTCTAATGTGAAAAACCATAAAGGGATTTCCTCCCATGGCTCCCTCAGTGGGCAAAGGGAAAGCTGATTGGTCCCATTTTTACAAAAACTGCTCTGCAGGGAGTGACTGTAGCATTCAGGGGAGCCACACCAATCTTTGGGGTAAAACCAATCCTTCCACAGTTACAACACCCAGCCCTGCACTTACCTAATTCCCCTAGTCACTGGTCCTTGTTCAAAGGTCAAAAGTAAGACTTCCCACACCCACAATGTAGCATTTTACACATGATTATCTTGTTTACTGATAAGTCAAGAGAAAGTTTTGAAAACTGACAGGAATCACAGTATTGTGCTGCCAAAACTAGTCTACTTCATGCCACCTTGTGGTTGGTCCAGTGTCTTAGAAAGGAGCTGAGAGGAAACAAACATGCTACCCAGCCAGAATGGCAGCATCCTCCAGAAGTCCTGCATCCCCTTTCCTCTAGTATAAATGCTTACAGAAGGCAGGGGCAACCAAGAACCATGTCCAGCCTTATCACATCTCACAGTTCTGATGTATTCTAGAAAGGGTTTCTGTAAAATGCTCTTCCCCCACTGATTTCACTGGGGTTGCGCCAATGAACACTAACCCACATCCTGGCCATCTGCTCCAAAGAGCAAAGTACAACAGTTTCATGATACATTTTTATCTGCCATGTGGTTGTATTGTATTATCGAAACATGATAACCTGGAGAAAACATAAAACATGAACAGAATTTACAATAGAACAGAAGGCAAATAAGCACTCCAGTTTCACTTCTGAGTAAGAGTAACTCAATTATACGGGAATATACAGGAAATTAAACTTTCAGTTGCAAAAAGCAACTTGTTTTAACTCAGAAGTGCAGAATATTTGTGTGCACTCTCACTTTAGAATAAATTACAAGTACTAACATATCCAATCAAGGAACAAATATTGTGATAGAAAAACAGTGTCAAGCAAGCAGAAGCCCATGGAAGAGAAGTTATTGCAAGCACAAATTTCAAGTTCCAAACCTTAAGCACTGTTTTACGGAGAATTTTTCCTCTTTCAGAAGTTGTATAAGCATTGGAATAGGTTACCCAGGAAGATGGTGGAGCCACCATCCCTGGGGGTGTTTAAGAGGCATCCTGGATCTGGTGCTGGGTGATGCAGTTTAGTGGTTTAGCAGTTACAGTGGTAGTGCAAGGTGGACAGTTGGACTGGATGATCTAAAAGATCTCTGCTAACCTTGATGATTCTATCATTCTTTAATTCACTAGACACAGCTTGCTTTGGATGATTCACTGTCTTTCAAACTTCTTTCATTCAGCTTTAAAGCATCCTTTGACTTTGGTGGACTTTGAATCAGGCCTCACAAGCTGCAGGCACTGTAATCAGATGCCTTCACTTTATAATTGGCATTACTGTTAGCAAATCAAATGAAGTCATGTGTGTGTGTCTGCAGAGAAATAAGTCTGGAGCAGAACTTAGACTTACTATAAAGTATCACTGCAGTTGAAAAATACAGTGGCTTTTTCTGTGATAAAAATCACTATAGATACTAATCATGTTACACTTTTTCAGAATGTGAGTGCCTGTGATAATGACTGGACTAAAGCCTTGATCTAGTATTGCTCTCTGCTATTCTTCTATTACATAGGTATTGGCACCAGGACCAGAAGGTTTACAGGTTGCCAGCCTGAATTTTGGAAAGGGGAAATAAAGCATACTGGGGCAGTTGCTATTGCCTTTAGCAAACGCAGTACGTCCTTACCCGAAATCAGACACTTTAGCATCAGTCAAACTGTGCAGCTGTGGCATACAGCTCACTTTGAGGAGACTCACCTTGGACCTCTTTCACAGCTGATTCCATTGACTTTAGCAGCATAAGTTGAGAGAAACATACTGCAGCACTTCATCTCTTGTGTTTGGTACTACTCCACTCTGCAGCAAGCACCATGCATTAGATACACATAAAGAGGAAGGTGCCTAAATGAGCTTTTGAGATGTTTATGGGTGCTAGAGAAAAAAAAATCAAAGCATCTACTAAATGCTGTTGCTAACTATCTTACTGCAATGTGCTCAGATTTATCTTTGATAGAAGATCTAAATAACAAGTATAAATGTACTCTGTGGAGTAACAGCCATGCTCTGCATGTACATCATGCCCCACAGGTTCTCAGCAATGCAGTGTACAATACACGCACAAGTAGAAATCTCCACAAATAAAGTAAAAACACCAGAGAAGCAGTAGAAGGATCTGAGATTGAAACACCTGATTCAGACAAACAGGCAAAGCCATGGAAACAGAATCTTTCATTTCAGTGGAAATTAACTGGGTCGGGAGTCACAGGAGCAATAACAATGAAGGGCAGTTGATCAATGTCCACCTCCTCTTGGCTGAGCCACCCATCTCTGCAGTTGGCTCTGGTTGTCATTTCCCTGCTGTTCTCCCAAATCTGTGATTTGCTTCCCGTGTGGATGAGTGATCCAGCTTCAATGGGGCTGGAGAGGTTGCTCACCCAAGCAACTCCTCATCCTGGTAATTAGTAAAGTGCTTTGACCCCATGTGCTGAGAGGAGGATGTTATTGCATGGTGAATAGAAGTTAATTAATAGAAGTTAATTAAACCAACATAAATTATCCTTTTCCTTCCTATCTTTTCTTTTTTAACCTCTCAAAGGATAAAACACAATGATTTGAAGCTTCTTGGTTTCAAATTTAAAGTTTCCTCCCACTTTTCCTGACAACAAAATCAAAAACGACTCCCCAGCAGCAACAAGGTGTTTTAAACAGATACAGACTAACTTTAAAACTCAGTTTTGTTCATGAAATGACACATTTCTCAGGGTTCATCAATTTATTTTTTTTTTACTTCTGAAGTATTTCGCTAAAATGGTCCCCCCGATCATCAACATAATTCACAGTTTTAAGTGTGATTTGAAGAATTACTGTAATTAAATAACACTAAATCAATTTATTCTTCTTGCAGCCACACAAAACAATGGCTTTTTTTTTTTGTGCCATTTTAACCCATTCATGTTTTTTTTTAAATTATTTTTCTACCCTGGGTTTAGGGACAGGAGAGATTTTTAAAGAGAGCAAAGGAAAGATTTCCTTAAAAAAACCCATTAATTCCATAGAAGTTATGGAAACTTCAGATGGGAACACACCATGGACAGGAAACAAGCGTCAATCTTTTAAAACAGTCTGTCTCTGAAGATTATTCTCTGAGAGAGGGCATTTATTGTAAATTAGAGTGAATCCACACTTGAATGCAATATTTTAAGTGCAACTGCCAAAATTTAGAAAATATTCAAATATTTTTTATTGTCTCTCCTTTTTTAAATTTTCTTTTGCACAGCAGTTCCTACCTAAGCAAAAAGCTAATTTGGTGTCTTTAAGTGTGTTTTGGGAGAAGAGTCTCCAAAGCAACCTTAATGGGACAAAGTTACTAGAACTGGCTGATGCTTTGAATTCATGACATTTTAATTTTAAAAGTTTTCAAAAAAATATCAGTTTTCACAGGAGCCTTGTTCATTGTAACCATAAGGCAAAAGACAACATCCACCATGTTAATTAAATAGGAGACAGTAGAAGTTAGGACTTAATTAACACAACACAGATAATGGTGGAAAGAACCCTTAGAAATACAAGACAGGAGAAAAATAGGTCTTGCTAAGGAGAGGATGGATAATAACATTTTTTTCTCTGGTGAAAGCATGTTCTTCAGCATCATCATCTTTCCCTTTTTCAACAGTGAAATGGAAATTGAACTTTTTATTCATTCATCGACTTTCAGGATTTGGGGGGAAGATGAACGGGAGCTGCTAAAAGAGCTGTCTAAGAAGCTACAATTAAATAAAAAACATAAAAACCTTTTCATGCAAAATAAAGAAGTCCTACTGGTCATACATACGTACACAACTCTTGCTTAATATCATGTATAGTTCAGCAGCTCCCAGGCAGCTGATTTGTTCCTCACTGCTGCCCCAGTTCCTGCAGTAGGGGCCCTACTTTTTGGGGAGCAGGAAAGCCAAACAGCACAGCAAATTGCTTTAAAATATCAGAGGGTTTAGCAATGAAGTCAGCTGTTTACAGTCAAGCCGGTAAAGAATAGAAGTTAGAACATCATCCCAATTTATTTTCCCTCCCTTCCCATTAGAGACTGATCTTTCAAGCAGAGACACAAGGTGTGTTGTGAGGGACATTAAGGTGTTCCTCATTCTTTGTATGACTAGAGCAGAAAACCCCAAGCTGATGCCCACAGGAAAGCTGTGCTGCATCCTTAGTGGGATTAGCATTGGTTTAACCAGCAGCTTCTGTTCTAACAATGTGACTGAACGGGGCCTGAGGATCCATTCTTCACAGCTGCTATTTTTTGAGCGTCTTTTATTTGATATTTCATGCATATTTATAAAATAGCTCATTTGCATGCTAGCCAATAACTTACAGGTACACAGAGGTTTTGAGTTATTTTTTTAAGGCAGGGCTTTTGCCAGGACAGAAAGACATACTGCACACTGTGTTGTGATACTGATGAAACAAACACAGCACTTAAATTTAACAATATAATGTTAGACACACTATCATTTTTTCTGCACCTGTTTCTTCAGCAGTTCGAGGAGTTAACAGGAAAAGTAAAGCTGATCCCTCTGCCCGAAGGAGCAGAGCGCTTTGAATTGTTTTGAGGATGGTTTGGTTCATTTTATTTCATCACAGTAGGGAATAAAGTTCTCTGCAGAAGGGAAGACATAACAGGGAATCACAGCCAGGATTATAAGCATCAGTTTATGGAGGGGAAATGATTAATTCATCTCATTTCTGTTGAATCTTCTTGTTTTTGAGCCATGGAGCAGGCTCTGAGTTGGAGCTGCATGGGAGACCGGCAGGATCTGGAGCCATAGCCCCCAACACCTTCGTCAATACCAGCACGACCCTTGATCAAAAAATACGAACGTCCTGAGCAGTGGTTTCCATTATATTTGAAGCTGACATTTCATGGGCTTTTCTTTCCTGTCAGTTCAAGAATTAGACTGAGAGCTAGCTGAATCCCACAGAGTAATGTTTTAATCACTAATACTGTAACTACAATAAAGGGGACATTCGCTGCCTTTAGCGTACTAGTTCCCTCCACTGTGCTTCATTCATTAGGACCAGCGTCTACTGATTAGCTGCAGGGAGACCCCCTGGAGTCACATTAATCCTGTCAATTCAGTCAGTCGCTGCGGCTCTGCAGGATACGGCTGCTGACTGCAGGATCACAGAGACGCTCTTCTGCTTGGTTTAAGCTCAGCATGGGTCCGGAGGCAAAAGCGGGGAACACCTTCCCGCTTTGTGCTGTGCTGGGAGGGCTGGACTGAGATGCGGCCGTGCCTTCACCCAGACATGCAGCAGCTCGGCAAGGGGGGGTAGCGGGGCAGAGCGGGGGCGCTGGGAATGCTCACTGCAGCGCTCGGGCGCAGCAGCCTTCCAGCTCCGAGATCACTCCTCCAGCCAGTCACCGCCGGTCGGTGGGACGGAGAACAGCCGCGCACATGTGCCGAGGATGACTGCAGTCGTCACGCGAGCACCTGGAAATGCAGGGAAATGGCAGCGCGGCACCCCCTGGGCAAAGGTGTGCATTGAAATTCAAGTGAACATCGCAGTGAACGTGTCCCCGGTAGGGGGATCTGCGTGTGCTCCGGGAGCCTGGTGTTCCCAGGCTGCGCCAGTGCACTTCTCCTGCAGATCACTGAGCCACGTGCCAGGCGGGACAATACTCCCGCACGCAGCAATACCAATTAGCTAGATAGTCTATCCTCACCAGGCTGCTGTTGCCTGAGGTTTGGAGAAGATAGGAAGCGATATCAAATGTGGCTGGGCAGCTCTCCAAGAGGCACTTCCGAAGAAGAAATCCGACGAGGACAAGCAAGCCTGTAGTTTTTCCAAGGAAGTTTCTGTCAGGCTTTAAAAAAATACTTTGCGGCATGAAGGGCTAGTTAGCATTTCAGATAAGCCCAAACTAACAGCAAGAAGGACCAGGTAATGCTTTCAAATTAAAAGCCAATTACTAGAAAGGACACACTCTGAGGCCCTGGACAAGGACCTGAGCACAAGAGCAGGTACTGATTGCTGTAGCTTTTATTTGTCTTCCATCTGCACATTATACCAGTAGTAAGCCCAGCCCACGGAGACTGCGGGCTCTACTAGAAAGTTTCCCTCAGCACAGCCACACTGACTTCAGATGGCTTTGTTCATGTCGCTGCAAACCCCTGAGGGTGGTTCACTCAAGCACACCTGAACCTCCTGCAGACCAGGGCAAGCACAGCATTTCAATGAGCCACATCTAAGAGGTACAGCACGGACTAGAGCACATCAGCACCCACCAGTGAAGCTGTCCTCATCCCAGGAAGCTGACAATATGAAAAAAGTAAGGTTGCAGCCACTAGGGCATGTTAAAGAGAGAGAGAAAAGCAAAAAGAAAGGGATATGGATAAGAGAAAGGGACATGGAAATGAAGGTGGATGAGCTGGTATATCAGAGAACCTAGGAGGCAAGAAAGAGGGTGAACACAAAGTCACAGCTGAAGAATCAATTAGCTTTACGAAATAAGTGTCCACAATAACAACTCCATTAGAGGCCCCACCCAGGAGCAATCCTGTGTGAGGGGCAGTCCTGCCTCTGTTTCTCTGGGCATTCAAAAAGGAGATACTGCACAGATTCCCTCTCCTGGTCCTGCTCTGCCCTGAGAAATGGCCATCTGGGACTGCCTTGAAAGGAAGGTTCATAAGGTGTTGAAGGATAAGCTCCTCCTTTCTTCTCCACAGCTCTTGGGAGGCACTCCAAGACCACTGAGATAAATAAATGGATGTCTAAATGCCACCTATCAGTGTCTATTAACAAGAAACAAGCAACAAGCTAGGTGGGAGAGATCTCCTTGGCAGTTTTCTCTTTGCTGCTGCTCAGCTGTGGGCAGCATGAGTTGGGACTTGTATTGATTGTTCTGTTTGTAATTTAGCATAAATGCAAATGCAGGTTGAGACCCAGCGTGTTCTGTTTAGTAGAAACCATGAAAAGAAAAGGAAATTACTATAAATTAAATGTTCCTGTCTCTACAGGCATTGAGATGGGGATTCTGATTTATTTTAGCTGTGGCAGAGAGAGGCAGTAACAAGAAAACAACATTTATTTGAGGGAGAAAGATTGACTAGAAGCTTGCCTCAGTAGCAAAAGTTTTTTATCTCAGGAAGTATAATAAGAGGTTTTAAAATACTGCCAAAACAGATAACAGCATAGAAAAACTTTGCAAACAAACAACTTTAGGGAGAAGCCATACATTTCAGACCAAAGGTTCGTCTAGTTCAGGACCCTACCTCCAGTGTGGTTGCATGCTGAATCCCAGAGAAGGGTGAGGGCAAGGCAAATAAACCTAGCACTGCCCTGAAAAACTCTACCACAACTCTGTAGCACTAGAGTCTTCCTGAGCCTGCTGCAGATACATCTGTGGATACACTTTTGTAGGCCTGATGGTTTCCACACATCT
Source organism: Myiotriccus ornatus (assembly GCA_036023395.1). NCBI lineage: Eukaryota > Metazoa > Chordata > Aves > Passeriformes > Tyrannidae > Myiotriccus > Myiotriccus ornatus. The sequence goes on from JAYRBT010000093.1 coordinate 25,407,104, forward strand.
GAGATCAAACATCACATCTGGCTTCAGCCACCTGCCCGCCTGGCACTTCTAATTCAAGTTTTTTCAATGGAAGCTCAGATTTATTTAAGGTTAGAAGAGTTGTCTCCTCTCCACAAATGACTCAGACCAGTGATCTCAGCTCTTTCTGTGTTTGATAGATTAGTGCTTAAACAAACCTTACAGAGTGCAAAATGCCTTTTAGAGAGCCATTTTTTTTCTACTAAGATGCATGACTTTAAAATCCATTCCTACCCTTGAAAAGTTATTATGTGAATGTGAAATCCTTTACCTTTATTTGGTATTTTATTACAAAACTTTCTTATCAGAAAAAAAAAAAAGTTTGTTTGGCACTGGTTTGTTATAGTTTAGTTTGGTCAGAACTGCAGAGCCATCATGAATATGGAAAAGTGATCATATTTTACTTTAGTTTGTGTATCAACAATTGAGTTATAAAACAAAAGAAATTCAGACTTGAAGAGTTTCACATATGAGACCAATAGTGAAATTAAAAGTAAGTAAAAGACATTAAGACATGTAAGGTTTTTGCGAGCACCCACTTTGTTACAATATTCAAATTTACTGGATGCAATGAAGGAAAAATACTTCTCTACCTGGGCAGTTCTGGCCTGGGTTTTGTGGTCTTGTTCCAAAATCATCAGTTTAGTCTCATCCCATTCTGTCACAAAACCAAGTGATCTCCAAATTAACTCACACTGGGGAAACCAAAGCGAAATTCACAGAGCCAAAGCTCACAGCAAGAGTAGAAATAAAATTTAAAAAGAAAGTCTTCTTGTGACTCTCTATATAATTACACTGGTGTTTCACAGTAGCAGGTGAGAAGAGATGTCCAGGACAAAAATGACCTCACTGTCCTCACATTTGTAAGTCAGCCAAGCTGGCTGCCCTGGTGAGAACTGCCTGGGTCGGGCAATGGGCCCCCATGTCTTCCAGGGGAAACACTGCCTTAGAAAACACCAAGCACTTCCTGCCTGGCATCACTGCTGTCACCTTGGTGGGATGTTTTCAAAGCTCCCTTAATCCAGAAAATGAGTGGTGGCAAAGCAAGGCAAGGCGAGTCTTGCTGTTGGTCAAACCTATGTGGCTTTGGAGAAAAAATACTTATTTTCAGAGAGAAGAGGTGTGTGAGATGGGGTGATGGAGTCACACAGGGCATCCACAACTTCCCTAGACATGCCTGGAGCTCCGACAGAGACACTGCAGGAATTTGCAGTGTTCTATCCAAAAGTGAAAAAAAAAAAATCTGATACATAAACTCAAAGCACAGTATGAAACTCCAAAGCCCATAATCCTCTCCCTGAGAGAAATGAAGCACCAGCTAAGTCCTCAAAGCTTGACTACAGAAGTAGACACCCACACACAGCCATCTGTATTCCTTAACTCTTCCATTTTGCTGCAGTCTATACTGATGAAGCTCTTCAAACTTCGTTGTATAATTAGTCCTGAGCCTTTTGTAAAGCTTCAGTTCTAGGAGTCATGTGTTAAGAGTAGAATGAGTTCCCACTTCTGGAAAAACAAAGGCTTCCAACCTCCCTTGATGCTGAGAAAAAAATTAAAACCATGCACCTGGAAATGCAAAGAAAACTTAAACTTATGTATTTATTTTTCAGTCTCAGAACTGTGTCTCACAAGTTTTGACTACTTTATACACTGCCAGGTAGTTGTGTTTGTTGCATAAAGTTCCCTCAAGCTCATCTGGCATAATTTTACAAATGTCTATGGCTTTGGTTTACTTTTTGGAAGTTTATTCTTTATAAAGGCCTAAGAAACATGTGTACAGGCATAGGTAAAGCTATCTTCAAACTTGTAAAGGTGATTAGAATGGAAGACTAATCATTTACTTTAACAGAGCATACAGAAAAAAAAAAAAAAGGGAACACTTCCTACGGTCATTAGGTCAGCAAGTGAGAACATGTAGATTTGATTTCCCCCCTACCCTTTGAAGTGTTTCTTGATATTAGTCAATCACGTCTCTCCTCTTGAACAACTGGGTACCACTTTTCTGCTTTGCAGGGGTGGGCACAGCAGCTTCCAGGGTTGCCAAGGTTTCCAGCATGCTACTCACCTGGAACCCAGTTCCTGGGTGGGGATGGACCCACAGTCTCACGCAGAGGGAAATGCCAGTAAAAAGAAAAGAACTCACTACTGTGATTTTACATGCCAGGCTTTCTAACCTAAAGGCTACAGATGCCCCACAGCTCTTCTGTTGCTGGAGATAATGCAGGTATCTCCAGATCCACATGTCCAGATTGCTGAGCTTGGGCTTGGGAGACTTGGACCTCACACATCCTATCGATGCTCCATGGGTGAGTTACCTCTGCCAAGCCAAGCCACATCCTGGTGCCACAACTGCTTCCCCTGTGAAGCTGGAACAGCCAGGCCATAAAATGAAATGAGTGAGTGAAAATTAGCATCTTTAACTTTAACACAGCAGATAAAGTCTGTTGCATTAGTACAAACAGACTTTAACTCCACTTCTAGGTCTGAAACCTAGACTGCCATGGACTGAAGAGATAACGTAGCTTGGACAGAGCAAGCACAGTTCTCCTCTGCTTTGTGCGTGATCCAGCCATTGCAGGCAGGTTATGATGGCTGAAACACATGACAGAACAGCCCCTTCCTGAGTCAGACCTACGCATTAATGCAGATTTTGGGAATAACCAGAACTCAGGGTTTGTTATGCAGCACTGAGAGCTCAGTAATATTTTCTCCTTTTTTACTGGAATCACCGTGCTTGTTGGTTTAGGAACACTGAATCTGTCTTTGTTCGGTGAAATTTGGGGATAGATCATATATTCTAAACCATTTTTTGCTTCTCTTTGTGACACCTGTCAGTTACTCAATAGCTGACAGCAAATGCTGTTCTATTGATTTATTTTTCTAAACACTACAAATCACTCCAGAAGATGGATGTGAGCCTGTTGCAGTAAAAACATTTCTTTAAAACAGAAAGTAAAAAAAAAAAAAAACAAAAACAAAAACACCCACAATGATGCAAGTTCTCTTCCCCCTCCCCTCTAAGGTAAATGGATAGTTGCAAAAAGTGGTTTTTTTTCCTTTGGTTAAAGCTTGCCATCTGGTGGAGTAAGACCAAATCAGCTGCTCTGCTGTAGGAGGAAAACAGGAGAAAACACCCTTTTTCTTACAGAAAGTCATCTGGTATTCCTACAAGACAGAATCTGGATCAATCAGATATGGCTGGCCTTGTCTGCCTGGAAAGCTAAATACAGTGCTGAAGAATGAATGCTGGCACATCAGTAGATTTTGAACTTTGACAGCACAGGAGCTTTATTTAATTTGATCAGCTGACACAAAAAGTTTTAAACTGTGCTCAGCAAAGATGCACTGCCATTCTCTCATAGATTTTGAAAGCTAACATTATTTATAATGTATAAGCTATGTTTTATTATTTCAAATTCAATTAATAAAATCCCCTGTGACCAGTCTTGTGACCAGATAAATACAATCCTTGAGTTAGCCCTCTGTGAGATTTCTTACCAAACAACTGGATTATTCACCTAAAAGGAAAGGAAAAAGTTAGGACAGACAAAGAGCAAGATATGAGGAGATGGAAGATAAAGAGAAAAAGAGAAGGAAAGGGAGGGAGTCAGGGAGGGTGGGAGAGGGGAGCAGAGAGAGCAAGAAAGACAAGGTCCTTCACGTGGATTTCAATTTCACTGCACCACTGATACTCCTAGTCACTTGAAGCAGCTGCTTCAAAAAAGTAGCTTATGGAGCTGACAAGGAAATGTGATCATTTTTTCATTGCTGTTCTTCATCCTATAAAAAGACTAGATAATATACTTTTAACCAGGGATACTCCACAGCTATCTTTTCCTCAGTTTCATGAGGATAGGTGCAATTTATAATTAAAGTGAGGTTAGTATGACAGGATCTACTTTTAAAACAAGCAGAAAAGCCTTTTTGAATCTATGAGGCTTTTTCCCATCTCCTTTACTAGAGAAAAAGCAATGATGATAGGTTTAATTACCTTTTTTCTTCCTCGCAATACCATTGTGAAGAAATGGGAACAGCGGGCAAAGGGCCTTCTATCTAATGGTGGAGTATGAAACCTTATTCTTCTTGCAGGAAGATATTTTTACTTTTAAAGTAAGATTCTGTTTGTGCCGAAGCCAAAGCAGGAATCTCTAGAGGGGTCAAGAGGAAACACTGTCTATTCAAGACAACAAACACGCTCCTTCCTGCCCTGCTCCTCGCTCTAATCACACTTTGGTGTTATCAGCTGAAGCCACAGGTATCAATCAATGTATTTATGAGACCAAGAGCTGACAGTCTACTCAGCTCCTCTCCTACAGCATATAGCCAGCCACTCCTCATGACAAACAGCAAGAGACAAGGGTGGGAAGAGCAGAGGCCATGGGAAACTCCTTCCCTCCTCCCATCCTCCTTTGGTGCAACAGTCAAAGGCATATCTAAACCCTTTCAGTTGAAAAGGCAGTGGAAACGCAGGACAGCTTTCACTCTGCCCCCGACCTCTGGCTCAGAGAGCCCTTATGGTCATGACTGATGCTCATTTTCACTGCCCTCAGAGCTCAAGGATGATTTGCAGTGTGAACAAGAGTGGCCCTCCATAATATATGGGTCTCCAGATCAGCTCCTTGATCTATGTGCATGTGTGTTGGTTTAATTCACTTATTCCCATGATCAGCATCTGTGCTAAGACACTATTTTCCTTCCCTTTTCTAAACTTCTGCAAATGATACCCTTCAGCACAGCTCCCCAGGAACATCAGCCAAAATTCAGAATCCTTATGTCCCACACCTCTTTGCAGACAGTGCAGCCCTCTTCCTGATCAGGTTGTTTAGCTCAAAAAATACCTCACCACATTCTTAATTCAAGGTTGCTGTGGGATGCTTGCCCTCAAGGTTTCCAGGCACAGAAATACTACTGCCTGAAGGCAGTAGGTAAGAAGTAGATCATATGAGTTGTTCCTCTCATTATTATGCTCTGTGTGACTCAGATATTTCCCTTTGATGGCAGTCAAGACAGAGCATTAGGAAGCCTGTAGTGTGGTAATTCCACAATTGCAAGGAATGAACAGATATGTTTTTCCGCTGTGTGGGGTTAAAACATTAAATACAGTCCTTTTTGTGTAAAAGCACAATGTCAAATCATTGCACACACTGACTATACGTCTAGCAACATTTCTTTTCTGGCTTGTTACCTACAATGCCTGGTGGTCAGGGAATTTTTTAATTTGTTGTAATTTTGGTTCTGCTGATATAGCCCATTTATGTCTATTTCTCCAGAGTAGGTTGGTGGGGAATTTAGCCCCACCAGCTAATCTCAGCTTCTTGCCTTGCTGAGTCCCTCACCCTCCCCAGTGCCTATGGCTCCAGCTGTGAACCAACCTAGATTAGCTCAGTGGGAGAGAATACACAGCACTCTGGACTTTGGAAGGTCTTCACTGAAGTCTTCCTACTGACCCATTGCCCCCAAAATGTAACATTTAAGAAAAGGAAAGGGCAAGTTATATTTAGTAATATAACACCCTAAAATTTATATGGCAAAATAAAATTACTTACCATGCAACAAAGCTGACAGAAATAAGATTTACTCTTGCAGCTGCAAGCTAGATTTGTCCCTCACCATGAGAAAGAGAAGATCGTTTAATGTTTTACAAACTACACCTCTTGGGGACAATGTGAGTGCTACTGATTTTCAGTTTTCTATTATTGCATTGTTGCAGAAACTGGGCTGTTTTCGGGCTACATGAATGATCAGGAATTACCAGAGAAAAGGAGCCAGAAATCTTTTAAATCAATGGAAAAGCACTGAAATATGAATGCTTTCAAACTGAAACAGATAACAGAATTAGATACAGATTTATGAAGAACTGATAAAAGCAATATTGTAGCTCTCCAAAATGACAAACTGTATAACAATGTTAATAAAGTTCACATATAAGTGACATCTAAGTGTGATAACAGCACCAGAGAATCACACAGTGACAGCATGTTTGAGGTTGAAAGGGACCGCTGGATGTCCTCTGATCCAGCCCCCTGTCTAAGCAGAACCACTTATAGCCTGTTGCTGAGGACCACGTCCAGGCAGCTTCAAAAGCTGGATATTCAGAATGTCTGCAAGGATGGAGTCTGCACAGTCTCTTGGGGCAACCTTTGACAGAGCTCAGTCACCCTCACAGTGGAAAAGTGTTCAAAGGCATGTTCAGCAGGAACCTCTTGTGTCTCAGGTTGTGCCCATTGCCTCTGGTCCTGTCACTGGTCACTGCTGAAAAGAGCCTGCCTCCATCTTCTTTCCACCCTCCATTCAGGTATTTACATTCATTAATAAGATCCCTTGAGACTTCTCTTCAGTAGGCTAAACAGTCCCAGCTGTCTCATTGTCCCCCAGTCACAGAAAACTATTGTCCCAAAATTGAAAATTCCAAATAAAGTTTTCAAGGACACATGGCTCTTCACCTTGAAGATTAGCTCTGCAAAGCCTCAGAGTTTTGAAGTCAATGAGACCTAAATCACAGTCAGGTATCTTCTTTCAAAATTTAGAAATTTCACAGTCTGTCCACGTCTTTAGCCACCTTTTCAATTTGTATGTGGAACGCCAAAAAATTTGTAACAGGAAATTAAGTAAACTAGTGTTTTCAAGCAAATACTGAAAAGGAGTTGCACAAAATCAGTGTTTGAATTGAGATAAACAAACAACATAATTACAGTGAAAGGACAACCCTTACAGTCTTTGACATGAATGATTCTGCTACAACTATTTCTGTGACAGCTCTGAGAACATTTCACAGCTCTCCTGAGAAACCCACTGGGTGACCACTGTTCCCACAGGCACAGCCAAAACTGTGTTGTTCTTATCCTTGTGTTGTCACTACAATTTCAGCAGCCTGGCCCTGGTGGCGGTGTGGACACAGAGAAT
>JAYRBT010000093.1:25417007-25494261 GCA_036023395.1 Myiotriccus ornatus
CTACTCCCTCACCCAGGCCCCAGGAAGGCAGCAGACCTCCCTGTGGAATCGGTTCGGTCAGCTCATAGGGCCTCCTCAAAAGGGAGTCACCTACTACAACTACCCTTCTTTTTTCCTTTATAGCTGTGGTTGTAATCCATCTAGTAGACAGGCTGCAACTGGGAGATTGTCCAGACAGATCCTCTTCTTGACTGCCCTCTGCCTGACTCTCTGGGTCCAGGGCCTCATACCTGTTCTTTAGGGAAAACATGGGAAGTAATGGGGGTCAGGAGGGGATTCCTTTACCTCCTAAATTGGGGATCTGTTTCCATTCCCCTCCATCTACTTGGTTTGCTCCAACTGCCTGATGGAGGTGCAGAGCTTCACCATCTCCTGCTGGACTTCCTTTGGGGTCAAAAAGATATGACTCCAGAAGTCTGTTTCTCTTTACTCTCCCTAATAACTTCTAGCCTCTCTACTTCTTTCTTGAGCTCTGCCACCAGGCACAGCAAATCATTCACCTGCTCCCACTGTATGCAGGAATCTCTCACACTGTCCTCTGGTACTGACACCAGGCTCAGACACTCTGTGCAGCCAGTGACCTGAACAGCTGCGTACTTCCTGGGGGGTTCTGTCTGGGTTAGCACACTCCCACTGAGAGCAGCAGCAATGGCTTTTGCTGGTTTGGAAACCATCACTGGGTTGAGTTGCAGGAAAAAGAAAACAAGAGAGCTGGGAGAGTGGCTGTTCCCTTCCTGCTCACCCTGCCTGTGCGAACTGCCGTGTAAACTGCTGTGCTGCACAGTTTACTCTAAAAAAATCACCTCTCGCTACACATTGTCTGTAAATGTCAACATGATTGTCAGCATTGTGTAACAGATGAATAATTGCCATAGAATCTTAGTTACGGAACATCAAATTCAGGGCAGATGACATTCTTGCAGGACAAGATCATTTAGAACTGATAACTTAAACTTGAAAACTCATCTACAATCTATTTACCTCCTGATCATTATGCAATATTTTTCATCCATTCACTTATTTTATCACAAATAGATCTGTCACATTCTGGGGAGTGAGACCAATCTAATTTGCTGACTATCTCATGACTGTGACAAAGCTCTGAATTGTTCTAAAGGTAAAAATACAGATAATGAAAAAATATGCTTATATAACAAAAAATGTTGATGATGCCAAGATGGTGACTTGACTTTACAGTGAAATGAATGTAATAAAAAGATAAAAAAAAAATTATAACACTACGGAAGACATTCCACTTTCTTTTTTCCAAACATTATGTACTCACTGATGCGGAAATTTACATCCCTCCATCTATAAATAGGAAAGATGTATCTTCTTTTTCTAGCAGAAGCAAGTGGAATAGTTGTCCATTTCTTTTCAGTTGACTAGTGGACAGTCACTTGTGCAGGTGACAATGTCATGAACATCTGTTGAAACGCATCGATTTGTCATGGAATATACTTCATTCAAAGATAATCTTACTCAAGAAGGAATGAAGAAAGTTAATTTTCTAGATAAGTTCAGTTAAGGTCTAAATATAATTTGTGCATTTGAAAATTATACTTAGCTGAAATGTTCTCTTTAGTCAAACATATGCAGCATTTCTGAGGGGCAGAGACCTTTTTAAAGGACATCCAAAGCAGAAGAGTACCTAACATATGAGATGGCATTTGAGCACGCATAGAGTCTCCCTTTGCCTCTGGGATAGGAAAGTGAATGTTTATGCAAAAGTATTTCTACTAAGTGTTGAATTCTCTATACATATTAAAAAAGTTCATACACATCCATTTTATTGGGCCCACTTTACTGAACTCCCAGCACAAACAGAAAAGTGGGCTTAGATTGTCTTTATAGCAGTAATGTCAGGGTTTGTTCCATTTGCTTTTTCCTGAATATAACCAAAGATAATAGTGGTGAGATCAGGGTGGGGTGGAGGAGAAATAGAAGTTGCTGCAAATAAAATGGCCATCTAAGGAATTTATGTCAATGTCCCAAAGCTAGCCTACTAAAAATACAGAAGGGTCTGGGGGATGAAAGGGAAACATGAATATCATCTACTCTCCAAGTTTTAATTTTTTGATTCTGTTCTACATGCTTTCAAATTAACATACTTGATGTAGTGAGGTTTTTTAGTAAATAAATCTTAGGATCCCAGTTTTAATAGACATTTTAGAAAGCTATGGTTAAGAACATCAATGTCATAGGGGATTCTACAAAGTTGGAAGAGGAAGAAAATTGGCAGAGGAGAAGAAAAGACATGCACAAGAACAAGGAAAATATTTACCCAGGTTATACAGCTCTAAAGAAACCTCAGGCTTCTTTACTGGCAATCTACTGACATACATGCTGATTGAAGTCAAATCTCACTTATAAAAACTTAATTTTATTTTTTTATCCCACAAGATGTGCAACACAAAATTTCTCTGTAAATGTTATTTACCAAAGTCCCCTTATGCAAAATGTTTCATGCAAGAAGGTGACTCTTTTTCCATTAAAAACAAACAAATAAACAAACAAAAAAAACCCCAAACCAAAAAACCCTTGAAGAATGTCAGGAAAAGAGAGTGGATACTATGAGCCAAATGCAGATTGCTATCTCCAGCACAGCTGAGGAGCATTATGAAAACAACTCTGAAAGCTCTCCTCCATTATAAAGATGTAGAGAAAAAGACTGACTAGAGCATTAGGAAGAGTCAGCTTAGAGGATGAATTAAATGGAAGTCTTCTATGGCCTCTGAGCTAATTAACTGTAAAGTTTACTGTGGAATACTTTAGAAGCTTGCTTTCTGGTATCAGGGTTGTATTTAGAGGCTAGGGAATAATATCACTAGCTGTAATTAGAGTCACAGAAAGATTCTGGTTCAAACACCGAATAAGTCAGGAGTAATAGGCAACAGATTGAGTGAAATAGTCAATAAATATTGTTTCATCTAACTTTTCATAGTCCAATAATAAAAAGAGATTTTCCCTAGAGAAATGTCATTGTAGGTTTCATTGTCATATAAAATGAGCTTTTATTAATCATCTAATTTAAGCAATATAAAAAAAATAAGACTAAGCACAAATGTAATCATCCTCTTATATACTATGGGTATCACATAACTATGCTTTACTTCCATGATATTACATATGAAAACTATCAGTGCAATAGAAAATTCTTTCCCTGAAACATTTAAAATGTCCCAATGTTTTAATATTGCTTGTATGTTCATAATTCTAAGCAAGATCTCTTTTTTTCAAGATAAAACTCATCAGGTTATCTGAAGATATCGCACTCTGCCTCATGAAGGAGTTTGTTTTGCATGTGTATCATAGTATATCAAAGCTTGTGATATGGCTTTTAATTTATTTTATTCTCTTGCTAATGTTTGATGCTAATAACCTCTGGATTTTTTGAAATGCACAGAATTTTTAACTATCCTATTAAGTCATGATGAAGTTTACAAAAGCTGAGACATCTGGCTTAGATGTGATATATATGAAAGTCACCTCACAAATCAGCAGTCTGTGGTGATTGAGAGAGATTAGTCAGGATGGTTACTTTAAAGCTTCCTTGGATAAAGAGATCAGACACATCACCTAGTTGTAAAATGGCTCTGTCTCTCCTAGAGAATATATTGAAAGGTGACTATAAAGGAGAACTGGGTGCCCAGGAGGTATGCTAGCAGACTGTGAAGAAATTCACCTCTAAGCTGTTTATTGGAAACTACTATGGCCAGGGAGATTTATGTGAAACCAATGAAATAATTGTTAAATTCACTGTTGAATCCTATTGCATTTGTGGAGGCTCTGTTGTAACTTAGAAGCCAGGAATAATGTACATTAAAAACAATAAAGTGCATTGCTTCTTGTAAACCCCGTTTTCTCTGACAATTTTTAATAAAATTGACCATAATAAAAAAAGGAGGAAGCTTCCATGCATGACATTTTTTACCTCACCTCTTTACTTAATAGAACAGATATTTGCTTCATGGTCTTTATTTTTTAACACGTCACTTCTCGTTCAAACACTCAAGGAGGGAGGCAGGTGTCTAGCTCTATTTACAGGATTTCTTTGGAAAGTGTGGGTACCCACCTCGGCCTGGAGGGGTTAAATAGTTAAATTGTCAGAAGAGTGCTAGAGTCATGGAGCCATGAAGTAGTTTTAGATGAGTAATGGCTACTAAAGCTACAGGAATCACAAAGGCAAGAGACTGTTTTCTCTGACACCACTTTGGAGTAGGGGAACTGCTGCTCGTAGTTCAGGTATTTCACTCTAGACAGGAAAACCCATGTTTAAATAAAGAAAAACCCTCTAGAACTAAGGAAAGATAAGAGTTTTGAACTGACCATTCCTCATGGCTCTCTTTTCTGCTAATGAAATGAACCTGGTATTTATGTATGTTTGTTGGTGCTAGCCTGCTTAAACAGCTGGAGACAGGGCTGTTCTGATGCATTTGTAGCACTATGCTTAAGGCATTTTTCCAGGAAGTGGGTTTGAATGTACTCAAGCTACTGCCAGATAGTCCCAAGCCTCCTATCTTTCAGATCAGTGTGCTGAACACATTTTAGTTAATTATCTAAAGGTAATGGCCAACATAACCCCTTTTAAAATGAATTATTCCTGCTTATATAGGTACCTAGATTAGGTAGTAATTTGACAGTAATGGAGGCATCTAACATGCCACTACATTTTATAGATTTAGTGTTGACAGAGCCATGGGAGTTGCCTCCTACAGACTTACCCTTACACTTACTCTTTCTTGATGCCTGACTTTAAATGACTTCATACTCTGTGTGAGGTTTTTAAGCAGCATTTTTCAGAAGTATCTATGTCTACATGTTGTCTATATAGGGTGCCATCTATTTTCCTATCTTCTGTAAAGTGAGCTGGTGTCTTAGGAGAATGTATCTTTAGGTTTGGAAAAGCACAGAGCACTGTGGTGCTGGACCATGTGCTAGGAGATATGGAATCTGTAGGGTTCTGTGAGGTAGAGACATATCATCTTATTCTTAAAGAAGAATCACTGAATAACACGCAACTTCAGAAATACAGACTTGGTCTAAATGTTAAGGCTATAGTTGCACAATTCCCGAAGCAGGTGATATTTGCAGAGCTTTGCTTTTATTGTGTCTGTGCTGTGAATATATATGCTATAAAACTGGACCAGTCATTCCAGTGCATTTTAAAAACAATTTTTTATATGGATCTTACTTATTAAAACTTTACTGCCAGATTTTATATATTTTTTAAAGGAATGTATGACAAATGGGTTAGATTTTTAATCAGCTGGAGAGAACATAGGTATGGGAATAATTAAATAAATGTAAAGACTGGGGGAGAAAGGGATTGAGGCAGAACAAACATGCATTCTCCATAATTTTTCTATTGTTTTGATGAAACTGAAACTGATGCATATGGCAAATATCACAGCACCCATCCTGGACTTTTTTAAGTCTTCTTTCTTCCTGTAAAACTGAAGCCAGAGATCTTTGGGCAATGGAATTATCACACATTTGGTGGTTTTGCCTTAGTCTCTAACTATTTTGGAAATGAAGATGTGTTTATATCTCAGAAATAAGTGGGGAGCCTCTAGTAATGCATCCTACTATTTATTAATTAGTTATTTTCTCTGAAGGTCATTTATCTTCTTATTAAAGTGAAATCAAATCAACTGTTGCTGTTGGCAATTCAGTGTGGAATAATGCCATTCTAAGATAAATGAAAAACCCTCAATGGATTAAAAATGTGGTTAGAAAAAGCAAAACAGAAGCCTGGAGACCCTTTCCTTAGAAAAAGTGTCATGGTAGTTTAAGGTCAGTTTGAGTAGCTGTACAACAATATAATTTATTATGTCCCTTCTAATCCTACCAAGTTTTTGTAATGAGGCAATCTGAGTAATTTTAATTGAGGATGCATTTCTACAAGTTGGGGGGTATGTTTAAGCTTTAGGAACCATCAAACAAGGTTGTTTGAGATGGATGTGTCTAATGATATTCTGCTTTGGGGACTCAGTCTCTGAGCTGGTCCAGTTTAGTTTTGTTTCTGTCACAGAATGACTGATAGTAGTGGGTAGTTTGGGCCTACTGTGTAAGTAGAGTTGGCTGCCACTACTTTTGTAATTGAAGCTTGCCCAAAATACATTTCAGCTGATGAGGAACGAAATAGTAATTATGGAGAATTTTGTGTTAAGAAGACAATTTTACTGATTCTGGTTATAGAGGTTTTTATTTGATTACTTGAACATAATAATAAAGGATCAGCCAGCTTTTGGCTATTGACAGTTCTCAAGGATAATAAGAGAAGTGTAACCAACTATGGCTTCTGACTGCACACCTCAGTCAATCAAAAGAACAGATGAAAAACCACAAGGAATTCAGGAAAAAATATATTGCAGGAAATAAAGAACAATGGAGGGAATACTGATTTTTTTCAGAGACCAGATAGCAGGACCTGGAATGAAGAAGACTGTCTAGAGGCTGCATCTTAAGAAATCACAAAAAGGAAAATTTTGGTTCTGTTAGCTTCTTCGAATTTATTTTGTGCACTATGACTCCAAAATGTGCCTAGAATGATCCCTTCCATTGTATGGTTTAGCTGTCTTTGGAAAAAAATAGAATCAAGATGTCATGATTTTCCTGCTAATAGTGACCCTTATTTCTAAATGCTGGCCCATTATTACTGCAGTCTTCTGCCAGGCCACATTCTTTCAGGCTGCAAACGCTCAGCTTATATGAGTTATACAAGCTGAGCTTATGTAAGCAAGGTTGATTAAAGTTTTTCCCTGGCCTAAAGGATTGCTTAAAGGGTATGGTTAAATATGTGGCATTACAATATCAAGGCTGAGATCCTGCCTATCAGTAATTTATGACAAAACACCTGCATGAATGAGGTGAAAGAAACTGAGCATGCTGAATTATTGCATGAGTTACTAAACTCAAATAGCTTCACATGGCCACACAAGAAAGTTGAAAGGCTAAAAATATAATTACTTTCAGTCATCGTGATGCATGAAAAATGGGTCTTATTGAAAAACCTGTTGTGAGGTTTTGGGTTTTATTTTTAACACAAAATCACAAATCTGTCCAATAAAAGATATTATTTTGATATTCTATTCCAAATTTCTCCAAGTAAAATGATTGTATTTCACATAAAATTTCAATTAAAATAGTTCTATCAGATAAACATAATGGAATACACATTCATACCCTTCTACAGGAATGGAGAACCATGCTACTGTTCTCTCTTCCTCACTGTCCCTTTCCACTGCCTTAAAATCAGGGACAAAACTCACTGAGCAAAACTGTAATGTATGGATTAACTGCTGCCAGGATCTCTGCTCTGGGCACTGGCAAGAAAGACAGCCATGACATGTGGAAAGTAGAGAAAACTGCAACACTGTGAAAGAAATGCTAATTTTTCAACTCACAGTTCACATGTTGAACATGTTCATGATTTTGAGTTCTTCAGCCAGTGGAACCACTGTTTGGTTTTGTTTTCTTCTGTCAACAAATGCTCTCAAGCTTTAATTTAACACTTATTTTACAGGGGTTTATGTAAAATGGGAGAGCCAGCTGTTTATGGCTTCCATAGATTACTGACATCTGAATCAGAAATATCTATTGATGGACCTCTGCACTACATCAGTCCATGGAGACCCAAAATGCAGTTTGAAACAATCAAACCTAGTTGAGTCATCTGCAAGAGACTGCTGAGAAGCATAATTATGCAGTTGTCTGTGCAATGTGAGGTAAATCTGAGGCAAAGAAAGGAGAGATGCTGAGTAACAATCAGTTAAATAAATTACTATCTCATATTTTTACCACCATTTTGCTTCAGGCAGCCATTTGCTCAGCGCACTAGGTGTTACTCATTTCTGCTTGGCATTATGATTTAGTTTAGCCCATACAAGTAAAAAAAGCAAACCCTTGTGCCCAACCAGTCTGTCTGCATCCTGTTACGGAGACCCCACTGCACAGCCCACTCTGTCAGAGTGTGATTTGACTAGACTGTTCAGGGACATGTACTGACAGCATATCAGAGTCAAATCCTTTTTTCACTTTAGAAAGATCCCTTTTCTGGATCTGCCCGCTGTTAGATGGCATATTATCAGTTTTGTCAAGTACGTTATCCACTGTCAGTGGCTGCTAGTGCCTTTGAAGGACTCACTAAACAATTTACAGAATAACACACAAACACAGGGATAATGGTAAACTATGGCAGATTAGGTACAAAGATTGACATTGATAGTATACTGACTGGCAAAAATTAATTTGAAGCAATATACAGACAAGTTCTAATCACCAATGAAAGTCAGCTCAGAATAATTATTTAGCATACACAGAATAAGATTCTTACCCTATAGATGTCCCTGGGGAGAGAGAAGACAGGTTCAGCCTGTCGACCGATCCCAGAAGTTAGAGAGCAGTCTTCTCCGACCTCCCTTCCCACTTAAAAGTATATTTATACCATTTTTCTTTGAGGAAGGGGAAAGGTAAATTTCAAGTTGATGTAATTTTGTGTTTAGGTGGATTCTGAGTGATTTTAGTCATTAGCATATGTAGGGCATGCAAAGTAATATGTATATTCAAGTTAAGCAAAGTTCAGCTTTCAGTCACCATCTGGCACATTTCTATGGCTTAGTTCCCATTAGGTGCATTGTTTTCCACAGAACATGATCACAAGACCATTGTGTTGCTCCAGTCTCTGTTTCGTATGTGCATTAATTTCAACAGAGCATGACCACAGCACCTCCGTCCTTTGATTCACGTCTCCCTTAGAGTAGTACACCAAGCTCCCTCAGTGTTCCTGCTTCTGATGTGGGCATGGTGAACTATAGCCAACACATGCACTTCTTCTTGCTGAACTTTGTTTGTCAGTATTCTCCCCAGAGCTGAACACTTTCATTTTCATCAAACACTTAAATTTTCATCATCCCTTCTCACTGTTCCAGCAAAACTGGATTAGTAGACTGTAGGAGACTAGCAGTGCACATTGAGAGCAGTGTGGCAGTTGGGCATATATATATAAAATTATGTACTGGAAATGGATGATTGAAGGTGAGAAATCACTGGTCACCTAATACGTAGGGAGTTGCTGGGAGAATGGAGTAGCTCTCCTGAACATTTGTTTTGGATCTGTGAATAAAAGGTAGGAACAGATGCTCAGAATGCTCTAGCACTTTGAAGTATAAGGACTAGGTTTTTCTATTAAAAATAATTTTAAAAAAAAATTGTTACTGTCCGCTGGCACAAAAGATAGCATTTTTATATAGAAGGACCCCAAATATGAAGAGCAATGTTTGATGGATTGGCTCCAAAACCCGAAGAGTGTAATTAAACCTGTATGTATACAAAGTGTATGCGTGCAATATAAGTACATTTATAGAAACACGTTTCCACCTGTGCTCCAAACAAAGTCTGATTGATATGTTATTGAAGACAACTCATGCTTTGCTTATGTTGGTCTGTATTTGAAGAAATTTTATGTGTGCAAACAACGCACTGTGGATTTTGTATGGATGAATGGATAAATGCAGATTACAGGAACTGCTTCTAAATTTCTGTATCTGAACACTGTAATTTGTTCTATTATCAGTGGAGCTGCCCCAGCAATAACACAGGAAACCCAGATTTTACATGATGAAATGAACTTCTCATCATTATATGGAAACATTCCTTCCTTTGCTGTTAAACAGTGAATTCAGCCCTGGGAAGCAGAGCAGCAATAGGTAATTCCTCTCACCAGAAGCCAACACAAGAAATCACTCTCTTTTGCCCACTCACTGATAGCCTTAGCTCCTACTATCCTATATTACAAGATGTGATAAAGTGCAAGAATTTCTTCCTTAAAGCTTAAGCAGTTGACATTGCTTCCTTATACTTGAGACAATTCTGTTGCCAGAATCTGTCCCCAGAATTCCTTCTGCTGTTGTTTGATGGAGATGCCTGCAACAAGGAAGAACAGTTTAAGATGTGGAGAAAGAAATTCCAAGTCACACTGGCTGAAAGTTATGAAGAAGAGAGTTTGGTGTAATTGACTTGACACAGAGACAAAAAGAGTGAAGACTTCCGTGTTGTCAAGTTATAGAACTATTGTTAATTGTTAATATTGTTAAGGAGTTTTGTACCCCTTTTACATTTATAAAAATCCAGTTATCTTTCCCTCATACCTCTTTCCCTACTGGCTAGCCCCTGCTGCAATACAGATTCCCCATATAAGGTTGTATCTATCCCATTCTCTCCCTATATGGTTTTAACCCCTCCTATACTTTTCCTTGTCTGTATAGGCTCTGTCCTACCCATTCCTTATTTGTGTTGAGCACACCCATATTTCCAGAACTATCCCTTCTCCCTCTGTAAATAGAGGGAGCCATCTTGAATAAAGACACCTACATCCTACTTGAACCCTGTAGGTTGTTGTGTGTTTTTTTCCCAACTGTGACAGTTGTTGACTTTGGCTTTGACTCAGACCTATGGAGTCTCCAATTTTCCTTCCCTTGGCTATTGTTCCATCTTCTGCACTTCCTCTCTAGAAGTCTAATTAATGAACTCTCAATTGTTTCCATTGTTTTCATGATTTTAGACTTAATATTGTCAACTAAATTTTAGACTACAGATTTGATTTTAGTCAATTACTTCACTATTGTGCCCAATAACTTTGTCTACATTGAAATCCCTTACTATCCAGGACTAAATTGTTTCATGTCAGGGAGAGATAACATCAGACATTGTCCAAATTCCACTAGTGCCAAAGGTCTGATTAGGTGAGAAACAGACAAATCAGCAACCAATCCATGCTTAGCAGTGCAGAGGAAGGCAAAAAGTCTTGCCAATCTGATCTGACAGTGAATTCCCTCAGAGCTGCAAATCTAGCAATTTAAGTTGGAATATGTGAGCAGAAGATGTTGACCAGGAGTCTGAGGGAAAGAATTATTTGTATTGCCTTACACTAGTTACCAACCAAGTACTGAAGAAGATGGAAAAAACTTATCACGTTGATCACTTTTACAAAACACTTGGGAAAATACATCTTCTCTAATTTTACCAGCCAATGAACTTAAAGGCTGGGACTTCATTAACTGACAATTTCCAGGAGAAATGGCTCCTTCATGAAAGAAGGGTTAAAGTGTGGGATTTAGTGAATCTAAGTTCAAATATCAGACTAACTGCCTATACTCATGGGTTACAAAACTTGTTACAAAAAATTAATATAAGCATGTTTAAGAAAGATTAATAATAAAGACACCATGAACTGGTGACTTCATCTCTTTTTATTTCAATTTAAATTATGCTCACTGTCTTTAATATTCTGGTTAAATTAAAATCTTAATCAGCTTCCTACTGATCTATGATTTTTTTTTTCAGCTAGAAGGAACCTTCTGGAAACAGGTGTGCAAGGACCTACATACAGGATTCATATTATCCCTTAATTATATTACTGATGATCTAGATACACTGAATATCATATCATAATGAGTGTTTTCTAGTTTCTCCAACATTTTATGTTGTCCTTTTCTTCCCTAACCTATTTAGAATTTCCATCTTTAAGTTTGAGTACCAGATCTAGAAATGGCACAATATCCTAATTTTGTTTGTATCAATATTGTGTCAAGAATTTACTGTTCCTATTGGACATTTTTCTCTTCAAGTAACCAAGAATCAACGATACTCTCATCTATGACAGTACAAGCCCTGTCCAAATCCTTTGTTTTCAAACCAAATTCTCATTCTCTGTAGATATAAACTGTGGACTTCAAGTATATTTTGTTGCACTGGTACTGATAAACTATATCTTAATGAACTGTTTCTTTCTGAGCTATTATATTTTTTGGAGTTGAGAAAGGCAATTATTACTTTTTTAGTCTTGATACAGTTAGAAATTGTTCAAAAATCTTGTTTAATTTTAATTTTAATTTGGAATGAGTTTCCTAAATACTTATAAATGAGATTCACTCAGTTCTTCTGTCTAGAAATTATTCCAAACTGCTATGCAATTTTGAAAATTTTGGGTAATGTTTACGGCTTTCATTTGAAGCTTTGCACCATAATACTTGGGTTAGATTAAAAAATCAATTATATAAAAACCTTTTAAAATATCTGAGAGAAGGACAGAAATCAGACCAAAAGTTCAGTGGGCCCATTTTTTCCCCATTAGACCCTCATGCCTTTGACCTAATTTTGACTAGGAATTGTGAACCTAATTTTGACTAGGAATGGGAGTCTCCATCATATGCCAACAGCTCATCTCTGGGGTCTTGCCTCTCCTAATACCTGCTCATAGAAAAATGTTCTCAAATGGGGAAGGAAGGAGAGAAACAAAAAATCCCCATCTTAAATCTCAAATTCAAATCATGGTTGTATATGCCCACTTCAAACTGCATTCTCCAGTCCTTGGAGAAGCAGTTGACGCTTTTAAAGGCAGGAGAATTGGTTATAATTGAACTTGACTTTTTTGTTTTACGTCCTTATTCTTTTGTTGCTAATATCTCTTTGGACCACCCAACATAACTCAGCTATCTTTCTTTGGTGTTTATGTACTCAGAATCCTCACAAATATTGTCCCTATTAGTCATTGCTTGGCCCAGCTACAACTGGCAAATTGAGGGTTTGGAGTATATTTTTAATTTGCAGTCAGTTCCTTTTGAGTCTTGGACATGAGACCAAAGACAGGATATCATACACTAAATTAGGGTAATAATTAGCTTGATATATGCTTCTTAATTAGAATAATTGTAATTGGCAAAACCCCATTAAATTCTCATGACACAGGGGTTAATGATGTATATAAATTATGGTAATGCTGTCCCATTAGTTGGAGTCCCAAAGCCATCACTGTGGAGGGCATATATAGCAGAGCTATAATTCTTGCAATGATCTAGCTCTATAGAGGAGTTCTAGGATCTCACTAACTTGCAAGAGCCTGGGTGGCCCAAAATTACCATTTGGGTGGCCCATGGATCAGAATTTCTCTGTTCTAAGTAGTCATGGCATGTTTAGCCTGACAATGTAAATGAAACAAAAGTCCATCACCCCGTATGTGGGAGCAAGGCACAGAAGATTGGGACAGCATGCAACTGAAAGCATATTGCTACTCCAGGATTAAAAAATTTCCAATTTAGTACATTGTCTACTTCTAATCCTGAATGCAGATGGTGTCAGAAATAGTTGTGCTTAAATTAGAACTAAGACAAGATGTACAAGCTGAGTTATGGCTCCTGCAGTCATCCTTCATTCAGGGTTGCATACAGACAGAACTAAATGCATTCTATTTCTGCCTCTCCTCTTTGCTAGCTGAAACCCAAATGTGAATCACAGTGTGCTTGAGATGTTCTGTTAATATATATCATTGTTCCAAGTGCTGTGTCTGCACTCTAAATCTCTGTTTTCCTTAAGGGATTATGTCTGTAAGGGATTACCTTAACAATGGGGATTTTTTGGTAATTCATTTAAAAGTTGAAAGAAATAAGAACTTCCTAAATGTGATCTGTTCATGTGTTTCCAGATGGACTGGCAGATATAGTAAGCATTTTGATTAGAACTGAAGTCTAACACAAGGCTTCTGAAAGCCAAGTGGATGATTTGCAAGTTATCAGCGCTATTTGGATCAGACTCCATAATAAAAGAGGAATGTGCCATGTCAGTTCCTAAAGTACATAAATATGCTTCTGGAAAGATCAAGCAATGAGACAACAGAACTGATTTTGCATAGAATGGAAATAAGACAAAAGAAGGTTGCACAGATAGCAAGAAGATAGGTTTTCCCAAATGAATGGTATAGTCTGAATATATATGAAAATATCTGACTTAGTCTAATCTTTAAAAGCACAAAGTTCTCTGATATTACAGATTCACAGAATCACAGAATATGCTGAATTGGAAGGGATCACAAGGATAATAAAGTCCAACTCTTAGCCTTTGCCAGGACCATCCCCAAGAGAGTAGAGTATCGTCTAAATGCCTCTTGAACTCTGTCAGACTTGATACTGTGACTACTTCTCCAGGGAGCCTGTTCCAGTATCTAACCACCCTCTGGGTGAAGAGCTTTTTCTAATATCCAAACTAAACCTCCCCTGACACAATTTCAGGCCATTCCCTTGGGTCCTGTCACTGGTCACCACAGACAAGAGATCAGTGTCTGTCACTCTTTTTCCCCTCACGAGGAAGTTGTGACTGCAAAGAGGTCTCCCCTCAGTCTCCTCTTCTCCAGGCTGAACACACCAAGTGACCTCAGCCACTCCTTATATGGCTTCCCCTCAAGGCCCTTCACCATCTCTGTTGCCCTCCTTTGGACACACTTCTAACAGCTTAATAACTTCCTTATACTGTGATGCCTGAAACTGCACAGAGTATTCCAGCTGAGGCTGCCCCAGTGCAGAGCAGAGCAGGACAATCCCCTCCCTTGACCATCTGGCAATGCTGTGCTTGATGTCCCCCCAGGACACACCTGGCCATCCTGACTGTCTATGGCACTGTTGACTCATATTCAACTTGCTGTCAATGAGTACCCCAGTTGTGTTTCCATGGCACTGCCTTCTAGCATCTCACTCCCCAGTCTGTATTGTACACCCAGGGTTGCCCCATCCCAGGTGCAGAATTTGGCACATTTCCTTGTTGAACTTCATCTGGTTGGTGATTTCCCACTTCTCTAATTTGTAGAGAAGGGCCTCTCTTCCTTTGAAGGAGTCAACAGCTCCTCCTAGTCTTTGCAACAGTTTGCAAATTTGCATCTGTAAAAGAGCAAAATATATCTGACCATTTTATAGTTTTTAATTGCTGTTGAAAGTAGGAGTACATTGCTATAAATACGCTCAGTTCTTTCCTTCATGTCCTACATATTTTGCATTTTCCAGGAAATGTGGCTTCTCTTAATTTATGAAAGTCAAGGATCCACAGACAACCTTTTTGCATGGAGAGAACTATTTAGCTTCCTTGGTATAACACATATCTCTCTAGGATAAAAATCAGAGGAAGATTTAAACTGACAAGCATCATTTATCTGTCAGGAACAACTTTTTCTTTGAGGTTACAACAGAGTAAACCAAACTGTATGTTATATATTTTGTTGTTGTTATTGTACTGTTTTTCAAAAGGTGTGAATTTTCAGAATAACTGTATGTGGTGCAGTTTTTATTGCAGCAAACCAAAAGTTCTGTTAGAAAAAAAAGTAAAGAAAGCCAGCTAACCAACGTACTTAAAATTGGTTTACTATGACTGTGTGGGGTCTTTGAAGTGCTTTTAAAATGGCACAATGGCAACATAATTGTGTTTCTATTGCTCTATATGGGTATTGGCTCCAATTCACAAATCCTGAATTCCATACAATTCTCTGTGTCTGGTTTTTTCTATTGGCAGGGCACTTCCTGCAGGCTAGAGCCAATTAACAGGAAATCTTAGGGGAAAGGGCTTAAATAGATTTAAGGTGCCTGAATTTGGAATGTACTTTTGTTGAAATTCTTGGCCTATATCACCTGCCTTTCAGACTCAGGTGTGAAATAGAACTCCTGTCTCCTATCCCTTCTTCTTCTTTTAGCATGTAATTTACTCGCTTCATTGAAAGAACACCAAGCTGGAGGGTAGTGGTTGACATAACAGCACATATAAACAATGGTCCAGAACATATCAGTAGGTTTGCTGCTGCTATCAAGAGACTGAGACAATTAAATGCTCTATTTTAATATAAATCTTTGCCAGTACTATATTTGCTTTACTATATGAAAGTTTCTAACAAGCCTTTAATGTTGTTACAACAGGATATTACTTTTTCTTCAGATAAAATATAAATGTTCTGCTAAGAAAGGAGTAAAAACCATGCTATAAGGTTATATGTTAAACAATTTCTGCATACTTCCAAGCACTGTAAATTAATCTTAGCATAGTAGGGGTACAGGTTTGCTATGGTGCAAGATGTGAAATGTTTATATAAACCACAGTTAAAAGAATTTCTAGGCTCAGTTCAAGAGTTTACACTTTCAAAGTCATTCCACCAGGGCATTCATCATGATCACACAATTGCTTTGTCTGAGTTCTTTAATTCTTTCACCCCTCTGAAACCGTGAATTTAAAAACCTGTCACAGGATTCCTAAACAGAGAAGGTCAACTAGGTGTTGTAATCGCACCTCTCCACCGAGAAAGCCATATGTAATCAGCTGAGTTGTGGCTCCAAATTGTTGTAAACTACCAACTCCTATGAGTATTACTTGGAAGAGATCTAGTGAAACAGTCTGTAATGTCTGCTATCTGTGTAATAAACAGAGTTATATCTATCATTAGCACTTAAGCTAATAAATACTGATGCTTTTATGGTACCTAAACATTTTTTTTTTCTAATGGTCGCCAGGACTGCCGCTCAAAACACTTGGGCAACCTGGCCCTGGTGCTTGGAAGCGGGGGCTGGGAGAGTAGGAGTGATAATTGCTCTCTGGCAGCACTTACATTTATGTATTTGGTTTGAGAGGCAAGGTTTTGTTTGGTAGCAAAGGTGCTGCAGGCTTCTGTGAGAAGGTGCCTGAAACTGCCTCCATGTCTGACAGACCCAACAAGAGCCAACTCCAAGACAAACATGCTGCTGGCCAAACTGAGCCAATTGATGATGCTGGCATGCCTCTGAGATAATATATTTAAGAAAGGCTGAAATCTGCTGCACAAGAGCAGCTAGGAGAGAGGAGTGAGTATGTGAAAGAAAGAGCCCTGCAGACACCCAGGTCAGTGAAGGAGATGTTGAGAAGGTGCTCCATGAGCCAGAGCAGAGATTCGTCTCATCCTGTAGTGATGATGATGCTGAGATAGGCTGTCCCTCCAGCTCAGAAGACCAGGCAACCCAAGGTCTATCAGTGTCATCAAAATCTAAGGGAGGAAAAAAAAAATCATTGACTAGCTCCACTTTTTCTTCATCCTGATTTCCCAGGTGATCATCTTCAGCAAGTAACCTCCCAATCTTTCTTTAGACTTCCTTTACTATTACTGTACTTTAAAAAGGCCTTCTTGTTGTGTGCCAGTCTCAACTCTTAACTGAGCTTTGGCTTCTTATGTCTTCTCCCTGTGTATATGAACCATAGCTCTGTAACTTTCCTGCAAAGCCTAACCTTACTCCCATGCATTTAATTTCCTTTTCCACTTGAGTTCCAAGACAAGTTCCCTGTTCAGGTTGATGTTGGACACAGTGAAATTGCCTGGTCCTGTGCTTTTAAAAGGTGCTTCTTAAGAAGTGATCAGCAGTCATGGACACATAAGCCCTCAGAGGCAGATTTCATTGGGATACTGCTAAGTAGCTCCCTGAGTAGCTTGAACCTTGTTCTCTGGAAATCCAGGGTAACAACTCTGTTGACCTCTTTTTCTCATTACATTGTAAAGTTTAAACACAACCACTTTGTGATCACTGTGGCCAAGACAGACCATCAAAGCCTCCACGAGTCCTTCTCTATTCACAAACATCAATAATATATTTTTTTTTATTATCTCTCTATGTTGAAACACCATGTAAACAGATTGTGGCATATTGAAAATCTTGGTTTAATGTAATTTTGAAATAATGAATAGAAGAAAATCTTTAAATCAAGTTTTATATATCCTAAGATTAAAAAAAAAGTTAGAGACTATAATTACAAAAGTTATTTTTGTAAAAAGCACATTTGGTTTGAGCTGTCTGGTGTTGCATAATTCACTTATTTAATAATCCTAAATAATTTCACTGTTTTCCATTTTTATATATATATATACACACACACACACAGATGATAGTAGAACTACTTCATGAAATTTCAGTGTAAAGTAATGATAGGCACTAGAACAATGAAACCCAGAAAAGGACTGAAACCATTAATTCTGTTGTCATATCTTATCTGATTTCTTTTTAACATTAGATAATTGGTATATTAATTCAAAGGTGTTTAATTTAGTTTTACAGCAAAATGTTGCTCTTCCGTGTACTCTTTAAGGAATGAAAAGATTTTTAATATCAACTTGGTATATTCATTAACCTTGATTTTATTCTTTTAATACATGAAGGAATACAATCTCTAATTGCGGTGCAAATGTTGTTTTTCTTTTCAATATTTTCAAACTAAAGAGTTCAGTGCTGATCTCATCTTTGGGTGCCCTGCCCTAGCAAAGTTAAATCTGTACAAGGGAAAACATCTCTTTGGGCTACATTAATGTCTGGAATTAAATACAGTAAAACAAGTTCTGTGTTGGTTTATAGCCTGCATAATGAAGTCACCTTCCATGGGGATTTCTCAGGTTGTAATTCCACATAGAATCTAGCCTGGCTAAGATGCATGGGATAAATGTTGCCTTATCAAAGCCACAGTTCAAAATTCTTAGTTAACCTGTAGGTGAAGATTTGTTCATATAAGCAATTTATTGCAAAATACCTAGTTTTAAAATATGTCTTTACTTCAGTGAATGTGCTAAAATGTGTTTACTATGTAGAATAATTTTAAAGTAGTTTTTTCTTTTCTGATACAGAGCTTCTAATGGGCATACTTGCTCACTGTGAGGAGATTATCTAATCACATAAATATATTATATATATATTTCTAAATATTTTGTTGCAGTTTGAAATATTTTAAAGGTTGTGGGTTGTTTGGGTTGTTTGCTGGATTTTAGGTTTTTTTATAATGAAGTAATAAATTGAAAAATCTTTTAAACTTCCTATTTGATTTTTCAGATGGGGTGTGAAAACACCCACACTGTAACTGAATATACTGTATCTATAAGTCTGAAGATATTTAATTTTCCAGTATTACCCAATTTTTGGATAATTTGTTTATTACCAACTTCTACTTTTCTTCCAGATTTCCCCTGATTGAATGACATGAATCTTTTAGTTTGTAAATTTGCAGGATAGAAGTATCATCATATTCCAAACAATTTACAGTTTACCTAAAGTGATGGCTAAAGATCAGCATGTATTACACCCATCACATAGTCCATGCTAGAGTTCATTTTAATTTGTTCTTGATGTGTAGGTTCCCCTGTCTCCTCCCTCAGCCTACCCTTCTCCTTCACCTGGCACCTGCGGGGAAAGATGTATGTATGTCCAACCTCTGCTGACTGAAGTGTCCAGCTGGGGTCCTATAATTGTCTGGTCAAACAGGGCATACCTGTTGCTCTTAGAGTGGAGCTGGATGTGATTTTTTGTGCTTGTTCTGAACTTCTGACACTTTTGAGGCTGTGGCTGCGTGGTGCATTTGTGTCAAAGAAAAAGGGTTTCTCAGAGCATTTCCTTTGCACTCATTTAATTGCTTGAACTCTTCCATGGCCACAGGAATACGAATAATTTCTTTTCTGTTTCTCAGGGTGGAAGATGTAGGTGGCTGAACCATCTGATTCAAAAGCAAACATGCAAATAACTCTATCTGTTCACCATTTTACATAGTGAAAACTGCAGTAAATGAACTGAAAGGAACAAGAAAGACATTTTAGAGGATAAACTATGTTTGCAAAGCTATTGTTTCTTGGCATAATGTAGGTAAAAGAGCTGCTTTATTGTCACTGGCTTGTACACAAAGTTGAGGAGGTCCTCTGGTATGTTTGTAACATCAACCCTATCTTTGCGTATTCTTGTTTTCTCCGCAGTGCTTTTCCTAGAAGCAGATGGTACAGGCCTCAAGGTTACAGCATGCCCCCTCACTGTGTTATGTGTTCATATGGGCTGAGGCAAGACATAATTTGAATTCCTTGGTGTACATTGATTTCTCCTCATCAGCAGAGCTGAGAGAAGTACAGCACCCTAGCATTCAATGGTGCCTGTAACGTAACAGATCATCTCTTTTGAACAAGTACTATCAACCCAAAGTAACACCTTCAAGTGTAAACAGTATTACTCATAAGAGAAGTATGTCAGTCCACCACCTGTGCTTTGACATTGAAGAAACGGTGTCAAGGTGTTATATTTAAGAAGGTCAGTGCCAGGTGTTGGCTCACCCAGTCCTATTACATGTAAATAAGATAAATGCCTTGTGACTAAAAAAAATCCACCAAAAAACAAACCGCCACCACCAAAATAAACAAACAAACAAAAACAAACAACTCCACAAAATACTGTTCTCAAAGGATTTGAAAACTGAAATTCATTTCTTTTACTAGCCTAGATGGAGAGGAGGGGAGTGGATAAAGATTACCAACTTTTGTTTCCACACTGATAAACTTGTAGGCCTTTGTATGCCTTCCCCCATTAAAAACTTCTGCTGCTGAGACCATAAGCATCTCAAATTGACAATCACTTCTTAAGGGAGATGAGCATAATGCTCTGGATCAGTTTATATGTACACTACTAGAGAGACAATCAACTAGAGACAAGTTCTGTCATATCTTTTTCCACTTTTTGTCTTCTTTTTTTTTTCTTTTTTTTTCTTTGCCAAAGTACCTTACACTGTGATAAATAATAGGGAACTACAAAACTGATTATTAACAAACCCAGTTAGCTGATGCTCCAAAGTGGATTGCAGCAGGTTCAAGTGCACTGGCTGAGAAAAAGCCATGTACTGCATTTATGCCAAGGAATATTGACTGTGAACTTCCTTATGATAATCTAAATTCCTACAAAACTAACTAATCAAAACATCTGCATACTTTTTATAACTTTCTGAAAATCAGTCTTTTTTTTTTTTTTTTACTCAGTTTGATTAGATTAATAAAGATTGGAAAATAAAATTTGACACCAGAAATTTCATCATATTCTACACCATTTGTAACATTTTAACCGAGACCAAATGATTTTCATTAGATTACTTAATCTTGCTTTTCTTTAAAAATCTATAACAGTATTTGTTTTTCTACAGACTGAGGTAGCTCTAACCAGCAAAGTCACTCAAAATATAACATGATTCAATCTGATGGAATGATCCTGCTGACTCAGTGGGATTTACCTCGGAAGTTCAGCCAGTCAGTACACTCAAAAGAGAGTATAAGGACAGAACTGATTTCCAGTAAAGTAGCAATTGTGTGATACTTATGTGTGTATCTGACTGGTTCTTCATTTCATTTCACATATGCACCATATTGCCCTCTAGATATTTCTCTTATAGTCCATAGACTAGAAAAGGAGTATATATACCTTAAGGCTTAAAATTTATATACAGTTTTTAGACAAACAAAATTAGGTGGGAAGAATGTCTCCCTGAATGGGAAGAGCATAAAATATACAAATTAGGAGAAATAAATTCGTATAGAAGAAGAAATCAGAAATTTGTCCTGTGATCCAATAACCAGAGCAACTAAATCCACAGAAATTGTAGTGGTGCTTGTTTATCTGTCTGTTTACCTAATGTATTCACTGAATCTTCAGTTTGCTTATAAGGCACATATCACATGCTTGAAGACAAAGGCCTGCAAACTATTTCAGAGGTGAGTGGATTTATGTTTTATCAAGACTTACTTACAAAGTTAGCTCTGAAAAAGCAGGATTTTAGATTCCAAAAACATTAAGAATATTCAAAACTTTTTGAAGAACATTAAAAATATTATTCTGAGAGTCTCAAAAATTGAGAAATGTCTGGCAGATGTCTTTATAAACTTTCCAGAACAATGTACTGCCAACCCAAGGTAAATGATTACAATATTTTATGCAATTTTTAGTAGTGGGAACACAAAATATGTCCCATAATGAGAAACAAGCTTAGTTTTTAATTATATAACATTTTAGCTGTCGTTAATCTTTTGGACAGTCAGTGTTTGCTCTATTTAGTATTTAAGAGTTATAAGCAGTTACTGAAATATGCCTACAAAATTATTATTGGTGAAACATTCTATTGTGCATTCATTTCAAAATTATATTTATTTAAAAGATCTTGTTTTTTCTTATCCCACTGTGAAATGAAACCAAATGTCAGAACCTTAAAATATTCCACTATATTAATTTTTCTTCATTATGTTGCTTCAAATTGCTTACTGAATACATGTGGAATTATACCAACAGGATGCTTTAAAGGCTTAGACCTAGGCAGTTTCAAAGCTTTGTACTAGTATGATATGCAACAGTATGATAATACTTGTTAGTATCATTGTAGATAAGTGCTCTCTGACTGGTTAGGAGTTGGGGAGCTGAATATGCACTAATGGTTAATCACAGCTAAAACTCCTCCAGATTGAAATGTTTACACCTATTTTTAATTCTTTACTAATAGGGTTTTTTTTTTAATTATTTTATTTTGGTTTTGTTTGTTGTTTTTTTTTTTTTTAATGTATGAACACCTAGTTATTATATTATTTTTCAGAGATGAACTTTACCACTATGGAAAATAAACATGGTGAGCTACTTTTTTACTTACTGCCCTGGCCATTCCCTACAATATGAAATATTCCCATGAAGCAGCTTTTGTTTGTTTGGGGTTTTTTTGTCTTGGCTTCCCCTCCCCCCGAAATGTTGTTCCTCAGCCCTGTGATCTTGCTTATAGGACAAACTGCAGAAGTAAAGTCTGTTTTCTTTGCGAAAAGTTAACTGTGAGTTGTGTTGACTGAAGTATACAAAATTCGGAAGGAAATAAGTGGGCAGATGCTGGTCTTGCCAAATGTGCAAGAACTCAGGAGCATGGTTCATAGTAAAGAGTAGGTCACTCCTGCAAGGAACTCAAGAGGGATTTCTCTGGAAAACAGACAGAACAGACACCAGTCAGCAACAAAAGTCATTACAACAGAGGAAGGTAAAAGAACATATAAGATATAGAGAAAATGTTGTACAAAAATTTTATGCTCAAACATAGAAAGGGCTGGCCTATTTGCCACCTGCAAGCTGTGGACCTGAGAGGGAACTGACCTCCTTGAGTTCTTTTACCTGTATGAAAACTAAACTACAAATAGGTACTCTTGATGAATTAAGTCCTATTTAACCAATTGCTTTATAAACTGTCCCAAAAAATTAACATTAATAAAACAGAGGGATTTGTTCAAAGCCCTGCAAAGCCTATATGAATTTTTCAATACACTTTGATTAGGTAAGTGCATGTGATAGTAACAAACAATATATACAAAAATGCCTGAAACATTTTTGTACCGTACAATATTTTTTTTCCTCTCATTTCTTCGGTATGTGGTAAATCTAAGTATATTTATTTATGTGGAATATTTATGATTATTTTTCTCATTTATATCAGTTTACATGCAGTCCTAAGTATTATTTATTATTTCTAAGTCACCTTCAACATGAAAAATGCTTTGCAATGTAAAAAATGTTCAGTTTTTCTTTTCAGGGAGATTGTACAAGAAGACTGTAATGTAGGAAGACAACATGTGATTAAATTGTGGGAAGGAGAAAAGAATTATGACAGAACACAGCACATCCTATCCTTACATAGGGGAAAATACTGTTGGCAAATTTGATCAGGGGAGTGTAGCAAAGGGAAGGTGCAAGCAGATTAACTCGCAGAAAAGTCTGCTTCTTGGGTACAAACACTAGTGTAATTTCTCTTGGGTACAAGCACTAATCCAAGTTTTATCATACTTTAACTTTGAAAATAGGGACTATTAAAACAATATTTCTGGCTTCTAACACATGGCACAGTTCATGCATTTGAGATTTTCCTTTCCATGAAGCTTCTAATAGAAACTGAACCTTATAAAACTTGGAAAAATGACATGGAAGTAATTGGATAGAGAGCATAGTGAGGGGGTAGAAGGAATGTTGTTGCTAAATTCCTGAAATGGAAGTTAATAATCCTAATAAGAGGACTGCTTTGAGCTCCTCATGAGTATATTCTGGCAGATGGGAAAAAAATTTGGATTCAGAGACAATGGCAAGAGAAGAGAAGAGGAAAGGAATACTGTAGGTCTAAATCACCATGGTATGAACCAAAAGACAGCTCATTTAAGTGTCTGACTCCAAGCTCTGCCAGTGACTTATAGAAGAAAACAGCCTTAACTTTATTTACAATGCCAAAAGGATAGACACAGAAATTTATGGGAAAAAACGAATGGTTCCCTTCCTCCAGCTTCAGGCCTTCTCAATTAGAAAGTTGGAGAGATTCACACCCACTTGGGGCACACAGTTTAGCTAGCTACATGAATAAGTCTCCCTGAGATCCCTCACTAGTCATGGGAGACATGTAGTTTTCTGCAAAAGCAAGGAGTTTAAGTTCAATACCCAGTTAACAGGAGTCTCAGGAACAAGTTGTCTAACCCATAGCTGCTGGTGGTAATATTCCTCATGTAAATTGAAATTCAACAGATTTTATATTACTTGACACACAAACAGGCATTTGTTAATCCGAAATCACAGATCTTCACTACTGGAGTTAAAGAGTCAAACTAATGAGCTCAATATTTTTGCAAACTCATCTATCACACAGCTGTGGCATCATAAACGCCAATCTGTTAGGTATAATAACAAAACACAACATCACATTAGGAGCTAGCAAAAAGTAAAGTGTTTAGAGTCCTAAGACACTAAGCTATAGAAACTATTAATCATACTAAGAAATACATAGGAAGACTGGACTAGATGCACTGACGTGAGGCACAATCATACACCAAAAATGCATTAACTACTGTGCCTCTAGAACTTTCTCTGAGGGAGGCAAGCTTTAGAAATTACTTCAGAACAGAATGCCAGAAGGTGTGTGATCTGATAAATCCAGTTCTAGCAGCAGCTTACCCGATGAACTGTCAGAACTGCAGACTAAATGTCTAACGCATGATGATCACAAATTCTATTAATTTCATAATGGATGTCTGCCTTGAGTCATGTAATGAACTAAAGCTGTAGCTTTCAACTTTGGTCCAGTAAACTGAATTCATCTTGACCTGTGACTTTGTTTTCAAGGGATAGAGTTGGCCTTTGATTTGTGCCATACTTGAAAAATCCTTTATAGAATATAATAAAACAGGTCCAGCAGAAGCTGAGAACCATTATATTAAAAAGTGTAGAGGCTGAATTCTAATTTTGTTTTTTAATGGAACATTTTATGGAGACCTGTGCCAGCAAAATTCCAAAGCATGTGCCACATGTCATAATTAATTGTAATCTGCTTTGAAAGAATGTTCTATTTTGAAGTGATCAAAACCTTTGTCTTTGATCCATTTTGGATCTGTGTCCTGCAACTGTGCAGGAGACAGCATGTATCTCCTCAGTAATAAAATAATGAATTCACTCCCAAGAAAAACAGTGAGCTGGAAAGGAATACAAAAGAACTTTTAACATTTATGATCTGAATCACAAAGAAATATTTCATAACAATGGACATGCTTTTTTAATGTAAGGAGGAGATAACTTCTTGAACTCTGTGCCAGAAGACAGTAATAGAGGAGCACAAATTGCTGCCACCTCCCCTTTCATGTAGTAACCACAGTTTGCATTGCTCTGAGCATGACCATATGTAGAGAAGACCTTGTTGTTTTCTCTCCTATCATGGGGTCCTTCATGAGGACACCTGTCTCAGGGAGTACAGGATTCAACAATACCCAAGTAGAATCTGCACTAGTAGCCTGCACAGGCCCAGTAACAGGTTGGCCACAGACTGGCAAAGGCCAGTTAGAGCAGCACACAATATCTGGCTTTCATTTAGGCAATATATTAAATATCACAGGTCAATTTTATTTCTTTCATTTTTTTATTTTTTATTTATTAGCAATGTTCCTTCTCCCAGACAACTTTGTGACCCACGAGTGTGGACTTTACAGTTGCTTTTCCTTTGCACTTCACAGTATGATAAACAGATTTAGGTGTTCATGACAGAAGCTGGTCTGCTCTGTTTTCAAAGACAAAAACTCCACCATCACCACAGCCAATCTATTTCTGCATTTTTCTGCTCAAAAATATGTTAATGCCTGGAGTTTAGAAACTGCACACAGTACTGTAACCCTGATGAATCCTCTGTTAATCCCTCTCTCCTCCAGTACTTTTTTATGCAGAACCACTTCCTAGTCTGTTGTTGCTCATCCTCTATGCAGGTAGTGAACTATTACAGTTTGTATGCAAAGTTTCAGACTTGTCTCTATTGAATAGGATTGGTTTGCATATATCATCTAAGTTATCAGTATCAATTCTAAAGAAACTCAGATGAAGTCCAAGTGTATGACATCTACTTTCTTTCGTGTCACTCCCCTGGCTTTTCGCTCACGATAAACCCATAAAAATTATTAGTCTTTTCTCTGCTTTCAGGTAGACTACCACAAATAGCTTTTTTATTTGCTCCAGTATTTTTCTTGGAATTTAACTGAAGCAAAAACCTGTAATTCCACATGTTGTTTTCCTATCTTTTGAAGAGCATCACCATGTTTCCCTTCTATTCATACATTCACTTCAATTTATTTTCAGATAACTGCTAATGGCTGCGAAGTTGTGTTTGGTGGCTCTTCAGTAATAACAATACGAATTCCTGAAAATGTAACGTATTTAAGATGGTCTATTCCCAATTTTTCTCTGTTGATGTCATTAATTGTGAAAACATCATTTGGAAATGAAAACTAGTGCAAAAAATATTAAATGTTATGGTCCTCTTTATCCAGTTCTCTCTGATAATTCTGACCCAAGGTAACAATCCTTTCTTTTCTTCCCCCTAGTATCAATGCCCTTATGGTTTCTTGTTTTACCTGATGGATGTTGCTTATTGAATATTTTTTGTTTCTTGACTTTTCCCTATTTGCTTGAACCATGTATTTATTCTTGTCCTCATAGTATGAAGAAGTCACTAGATATCACAAGTTCTCTGTACTCCTACAAGCAGCAGTTGTGAATCTTAAAGCCTCTGAGCTGTGCAGATATTTTTATGTGTCACTGAGGTTAGAGGCTCCCCTGTTGCCATCACAGCATATTAAGGGTGATCTTAACAGCTTTCCTCTTGATCCTAATTTTAACACATGGCTTTTCTATTAATCTCTAACCTTTGGAGGCCATGCTGTTGTTACCATGCTGTGCAATGGAAACTCTTACTTCATTCGGATTTTAGAGAGAACACCAGCTTCATATTTTAGACCACTGGAAGTATAGTAAACACCATTAGAATCTGCAGCATATCTAGGATTAATTAATTTTAGCAAACATTTAAAATGCCTCTGCTACACTTCTCTAATATGATTCGAAACACAGATACCTCCCCATATAGCTAGACAGACCCTGTCTCAAAGTTATAGTAGGATTTAAGCACATAAATAATTCCATGGATCTTGACCCTGGATATATTTTGCAAGTCAGTAGACACAGTAAGCTAAAACATTGATACGATATCCCTTTACTTTTTGCAGTAGCACACACACACCAAACCTCACACTACCAGCAACATTTTTTGGCAAACTGTATTATTAATGCAAATTAAATTAGGCTGCATGACATTAAGCCACTTGGGATTTCTCCAGGATATTAATTTAGCAACATGTGCTTTCAATCACTATATGTTCTGTTCCCTTGGAAACAAACAAACAAAAACAAACATCAAACCCCAATAATTAAACATAAGCTACAGTTTTTTCTGTGTGTGTGTGCAGAAGTCAGAGTTAATTTTCTTTTTGAAAATCAAGGGCTTGTCATAATTTCAAGTATTATGCTTGTATTTTTCTGAATGACAACAAGCAGCATCAGGAGCTAGCAGACAATTCCCTGTCTGCCACTGAGGCTTTCTTCACAGATTGTTGCTCTTTGCTTGTCTCTCCCTTATTCTTGCTTCTCTATATGCCCTTCTCTTACCTCTCCAAAGGGAAAAGTCTCTTGTACACCTACCTTTATTTTCCCCAACACTTATGGATATTTCTGCTCAGAAGACAAATGGATTTAGGGCTCAGTCTCAAGGGAAAACAGTTCTTATCTAGCAGAGATTTGAGGTCTCTGTCCATACAGCTGTGGCAAACCTAGACTTCTGTGAAAATAGGCAACTGGATCCAGATGGAATCCAGATGTGTTAGTGTGCTGAGGCATCCAAGGTAGTAAGCCACTGGACAAGAACATTAGTTCAGGTGCAGTGTTGGACTGACGCTTCCAGACTGTATTTGGAAAGGGACTGGCTTATGTTAGCTTGTGCAGATATCTCCAGTACTTCCAGTTTTGGGGTAATGATAAAAGGCTTGTCTGCATTTGTCAGTGTAGTGGTGCTCCAGCATGTGAATGATGCAGAACCGGGTCATGCTAACCCCAAACTGTGATCCTTCACTCGTCAATTCAGATAGATCAACTTTCTTGATGCTTCAGTCCACTCTCTGATCACATCCACAGCTCTCTCGAATAGGCTTTTAAATCACAGATATTTATACTCTACTGATATATAAGAATCAGAAAATCTAGGAAATATGACAGTTTCCCTAGGGGCTCAACTGATTAGTTGTTATTAGAATATATAGGGAAAAACAAAATGAAGCACTAAAAAGATTCTTCCCACCCCCCCCATAAAACTTGAGAAGATTTGGAATAAAGAGCAGGAAGGAGAAAAGAGGCTACTATCGGCAAACTGTGAGAGTTCATGTTGGAAGCTGGGAGGGGACTAGCAGCAGCAAAGAGACAGCATGGCAGCACTAATGTGGTGTACATCTTTGAGGTAAACACAAGGAAAAACAAGCTAATCAAAAAAAGAAAACATCCTGGAGCAAGGGAAGAAAGTAAGGAGAAAGAATTGTGAAAGCCTGTGATTTTCTCATTATTCTTGTCATTTTTACGTCTTTTTTTAAATTTTTTTTTATTGCCCTTTAGTTCTTTGAGCCTTCTGCAAGTTTTCAGTGAAATGTAAGACAGTTGCAACTAAATGGAACTCTGTTCCCATTCTCCCTGCAAAACAACTCGAAATCTGAAAGACTATATAAACACAATCCCAGTTTAGGCACTTTTGAAGTGCCATGTTTTTTAAACTAATTTTATTACAAGGAGGGAGATAGATAATGGGCTGGCACATGAACTCTGACTCCTTTATTCATAAAAACTAGTGGCTCACAAATAGCAGCCCTCAAAACAATGAAAACTTGCATACACAGACACACACATGAATGCACATCTGGAAGGTGCTGAGAATGTGAATCAGAGATAACAAAAGGGGAAGAGAACAGAAGAAATAAAAGCTATTCTATTAACAGGCTTTTACAGAAAGCTTGTTTAATCTCATGCTTACTTCTAAATTAGGGTGATTTGACTGTCTCACGTAATGCAGTCTCAAAAATATTTCCATAATGTAGATGGTGAAGGCAAAACATAATAATGGGTACCACCTCTCAGCATTTCTCTATTTTCTCTGGAAAAACCTGTCAGGTAATTTGTAACCTTATGTGCATGTTATCTTTGAAGGTGTCTTTATTTCACATTTTGTTTTTGTAGTTAAGAACACTGTAGCACTTTTTAAGAGTCTCTATAACTTTTTACTTTTAGGAACATATTCTTAATAATGAAAATCATCTGTTTGGCTTACAGTCTGTTTTCTTTGCAGAAGTGTTTTTGGAAGCTTAACAGTGTAATTCCAGGGATGATATCGGCCCCAGGATTTTAGAATCTGGGCCTGCAGAGACACTTTATATAGCTCTTTGGGAGGAAGAACTTATACTGCCAAAACATAGTTCTTTGCCAGAATTAGATCCTGATTCTGTAAATTCCCTCTATTATTTAAGATTCTGCCTAACTTTAAGTATGTGCACATTAACATGAATATTAAATAATTGAATTCTTTACACACTGAGGTCCCCAGAATGACCATCCTTGCTCAGGAGACAGGGACAGAAAGACTCTGAATCTATGGACCTTGTCTGGTAGGTGATGATGTGGGAGTAGACTGCTGCTTGGAGAGCATACCCGGTGTGTCATGCAGCTCCACTTCTTATGGCTTGCTCCACTTCCAGATGACTAGGAGGCAGTGAAAACAGAAAAAAGGAAGGAATCAGCTGTACAGGCAGAAGAGTCTTATTAAAATGTTGTGGTAGGCAAGAACTGGGTTAGCGTTCGCTGCAAAGGTGGGTAATGTTCATTTTCAGCTAAACAAGCTGGGACTGCTTAGCCTGGAGAAAAAGAGAATGAGAAGAGTCCTTATTGTTCTCCATAACTACACAAACCTATGTTTTAGTGAGGTGGCAGTTGGCCTCTTCTCCCAGGTAACGAGTGACAGGATGAAAGGAACCATGAGATGGGAGAGTTGCACCACTGGAGGCTAACAATGGATATCAGGAAAAAGGGCTGTCAAGCATTTGACCAGGCTCCTCAAGGAAGTGGTGGAATCACCATCCCTGGAGGCAGAGAAAAGGTGTGTAGATGTGGCTCCTGGGGACATGATTTAGTGGTGCATTTGGCAGTTGCTGGGTTAACAGTTGGACTTGCTGATCCTAAGAGATTTTTTCCAACCTAAATGATTCTGTGACTCTATGAATTACAAAGCCTTTGATATTGCAAATCTCCGTGTATATGTTCTACTATTTCTCTGCCCTCCCTGCTGTAAGAAGTAAGTCCAGGTACAGGTTACTGCTGGCATTTTAACACTATCTACTAACTTTGTGCCGAAAAGTAAGATATCTGTGTCAAAGGATAAGTCTAGACATGCTCATAGTAGTGAGGAAGACTAGGCTTCCAGCCCACCCTGGCTAGAGTGTATTTCCTTCTGTTTGAATGGGAAAACTGGGAGCTTAGACACTCAGAAAGTAAAACTGAGGGAAGCTGGGCTTTTCAAAAGCATTTTTGAAATGAAATTTTTAAAGGTCTTCTGAAATCCCAGAGGAAGATACACCTTGGAGGACAGAGTTAAATTTTGTTAAGGAATAGAAAGTAAAATTAGAGTAGAACTAAAGTAATCACAGGAGAATATGTATTTTTTTAGATTAAAGTCCTAAACCAAACTGTTAATTTGAAATGGAGACACTTTAGTGTGAAAGAGAAATATAAGAGCAATAAATGCTATACATATTCTACCCTGTACACCATGAGGTCAAATAAAAACAGAAAAATGAAGGACATTATCTGGTTCCAACTGCTGATTCCACTTTTTTTGGAATCAAACAAAAATATAATTTGTTGATATGTAACAGGCCACGTGTGACAGCAGCAGGATATTAAAAGCATCTTATTTTTATGAAAGAAATGTGGGAGTGAAAAAAGCAAATCAGGCTCAGTGCTTAACATTTAAGAAGAAGAGAACTGGAAAAATGAATGAGGTAAAGTGCAAATTGCTAGACACAAAGAAAGGTACAGTGAAGGCATAAGGAAGTCTATCAGTGATCACAACATTTCAGGTGTCATTCTAGTAAAGGCCTAAATTTAGGAGAAAAGAGGTACATTTTCCAACAGGAAATTTTGATTTGTTGAAACTCATTCCCATTCTGGACTGGCATGAAAATATTAATTTCTTTTCTTTTGAGGAAAAATAAGTGTTTTACAGGACATTTCTGTCTCATATAATTATGGAGAACTATTAAAAAAATTCATTGTGAGTGGCTCCAGTGTCTCAAAATCCAGAGAGAAAACAAAGCTGCTGTTTTAATTCTCCCTTCAGTTTTGGTAGCTGCAATCTGTTTTATCTAAATAGTTGCTATTAGTTAGTAACTAATTAATGAAAACAGTCTTTTCAGAAGCCTGAATGATGCACATATCTACTTCAGAATATTCTGTATGAAAATGCAGACTTTTCACTGCTTCCTATAGGTTTGGGCTGTACCTCAGCACTGTAAAGGCCCAGAGCTGCACGTTTGCTGCAGGAACAACGACCCATCCGTCTTCTTGCTTTAGATAAATCACAACCCGAAGGTAAGCCAGCGGCTGCTGGGATGGCTGTGAGAGGGGCAGGGGCATGCAAAGAATGTTACTTCGTAGGACCAGAGCATTTCCTCCACAAAGCAAACTATTGCCTCATTTCTGTGTCAGAAAGAATAGCCTCATTCCCATCGCAGCAATGCTTGAGTTTGCCTACACTGCTAAAACACCTTTAGCCAGCTTTTCCAACCCTGATGTGTTATTGAGGAAATGGTACTATCTGTTTAAGTGATTAGGGATGGATTCAACTCTGATGTCTACCATGTGTGTTCTGCTATGGTGACTGGACACATAATTTCCCATTTCAGAGACTAGCTGAGAGCTTACTCAGATGGTGTCTACTCCAGAAAGAAATTGCTTTCTAGAGTGCACTGACTGCTTACTAAATATCCTTGGATTATACAGGAAGCCTGGACAACTTAGCTAATATAAATACCTGCTTTAGGTGTAGATACTAATAAGTTGATGAGATTTACTTCACCAAAGCTCTCCTTCAAATGCCTACATAAAATACAACATAAGTAACCTTTAAAACTGCAGAAAGTAAAAACAGTTAATGTTTCTTTCAATGCTGCCCATTGAACATCTTAAATGATGGTTTTAAGATGGTTTTAAGAGCTCATTTTAAGTTTATGATTTCTTGAAAAAAAACCATAAAATATAAATTTGCATCCTTCATTCTCATCTAAAACGTCCTATATGTGTGTTCATCAACTTTGTCACTATGGAGTTCCTCTATTTTGAAAGTATCCCTGTTGTTATAGTTTTACAAATGCATTTAAAATCTATTACTGGAATATAAAAAATATTGCTTTGTTCATTTCAGAGCATGTAACACTAGATCTGTCTGTTTCCAAGAAAATTATGCATCATGGGTTGGGATTGTACTTACATGGTATCTCTTTTAAAGTAAAGTATGTGAAATCTTATGCAGGTTTATTGCTGCTTTTTCTGCAGTCTGTGCGTTGTCTTCCATCCTGTGCCTCGTTCCAAACTGAACAGCCTCTGGGGAACAGTGTGGACTACTATTTTGTGTTGTCACCTAGTGTGCTGACAGGATGAAGAAAAGTGTTTGGCACAGCCTTTCATTGGTAACATATACTGATAGAGACAAGCATGTCTCAGTCAAGCTGTTCAACATTTAAATATGTAATTAAATATAATCACTATCCCTATTAGGGCTGACAGTTTATGTTCTTTTTATAGTAACCTTTGTACTTTTCCTCATCAGTCACTTTTTGTCTTTTTAGTAATTCATACTGCATTGGTAATGGGACAGGCCATTTGGCTCAAAAAATCCTTTTCTTCTTCAAATCCAAAATATGGTACTCCCATCAGAACGTGAAAGGAGCCTTTCGCATTTGGGATCCCACCTGCTCATACCTGATAATATAGGATCTCATCTCAAGGAGGGAATTACTGCAGGAGTCAGAGGGGACTGCCAGTGGGAAAATGAGAGCTTAGAAGATCCATTTTGAATATATTTAGATGTTCTGTGGTTGGAATATATGTACTTAATTTGATCTTAGATATGGTCTTTTCTGTTGTGGATATTGTGCAGTTATTCTGTGCATTTGCCTTTGAAGCACAAAAATATCTCATGGAATAAGACAGGAGAAAATTCAAATACAGCAAAGATTGCATTTGCTCCCTTGTCTTATTAAAGATGAGAGGAAGTATTTTCCCTTAAGCTCCAAATGAGCAGATCTATCCATGAGAAAATAAAGATCCTGTCAATGAGGCATTTTTATAAAGTTCTACTTAACTGTATTTCTGCTGAAAAAAAATAAGTAGGAAACCCTATCCTGGATCAGAGCAGATAAAAGATGTCTGGCCAATCCAGGAGATGAATTGAATTGAGCTCCTATCTGTATCCCATATGATATTACAAACTTAAACCTGAATGCAATGTTATTCACTAAATTATATGAGAGCAGGAACTGATGACTTCAGATGTCCTGTACTAAGTATATCCAACAAGTCCTCTAATCCCAGCTCTGACTCCAGGGAAGTTTCAGTGATTGCTCAGAATGGAGGATAATAAGTAAGGCTAGATTAGGGAGTGGATATCTCCCTCTAGCATTTTTCTCAGCTGGACCTATACAACTATTTTCTTCAGACCATTTGTGCAATACCTGTCACTGAATTAAGATAAAGATGTTCCAGCAAACAACATTTCTGGGCTTAGTTCCTGCACAGAGGAAACTAGTGTTTATAGTAAACTGAAAACAGAAAAGCTAAGGTGAAATGGCTTGGCAAAGTCATACAGTACATCAGTAGAAGAGATGGGAATAGGATCTTGACTTCATACTCTCCAGCAATGCACTGCCATCTGGACTGAGCTGCAGCAGCACTATTAGGTGAACTCAACCATCAGTGTTTCCTCTTAGATTCATGAATCTGGGCTAGCCTCAAACCCAAAATCAGGTTTTCACCTGAGAATTAGGATTTTAGAACTATCTAAACACAATGCCACCAGAAACAAATGATACCACATAGCTTTTGATTGCAATACAAAGCAACAGAGCTGGCAAATCATGACTTAAGATTTTATCAGGCCTGTTGCTGATGAATTTTGTGCGGAAGGATGGTGACATCTAGTGGTATTGCTCTTCTCACAGCCCTTAACATTATATCTCGAAGCATGTTGTTTGTAGTACAGCAACATATTATTTTACATACTTATCCATTCTCTTTCTGAAAGTTCTAATACTTTATGCAGTATTGGCTTTTCATCAAATAGCAGCTGCCTCTTGATTTTTCAAACATAATTGTCCCTTTTGTTGTTATACTAGAAAACAAAAGTCATAAAGAAGTGATTCTGCAGTCTGCAAATAAAGTTGTGTCATAAAACACTGCAAATATTGCGATAACTTACTCTTTTCTCTCTAAATTCATGACTTAAGTTCAAGAGTTACTTTTCTCAGAAAGATGTGCTCTGTGTCCAAAGAGACTTAGATCCTCCAGGGAGTGATGTAATCCTCATTAAAAAAAAAAAAAAAGGAAATTGTTAAGAAAGGATGGAACAAATCACCCTTGAGGTGCTTTTCCCTTTCTGGCTTGTTAGATAGTATAACTCTGACAACTGAAGTTAGGTAAGATGAGTAATACTAAAACGACTTCTGTGCTTCTCTTACATTAGTAACTATAATAAAGTCTTATCACCTCAGTAATTGAAAGAACTGCTAGAAATGTGTCTTAAAGAGAAAACTGGACAATGAAAGACAAAAGATACAGCTATGTAGAGAACCCTAAGTATTATATATAACAGAAAACTGACCTGCTCCAGGGATTGTTTTTATTGCTCAAGGTCAAATATTTGAATTACTGACCTGCCAGACCAGCCTCTGATCTGGACTCTCCTAGGTAGATGCTAGACATGGGCAGGAAACATTCCCAATGAGTTGTATGGGCCCCTTGCTTTGGGAGCTAAACCAGGTTCATAGTATGTAGATATGCTGTACATGCCAGGTGCTTTATTAGTACATGTGTAACCTGTTATTCTGATGTGAGATGTATCAGTGAGATGCTCTCCTCAGCTCTTAGCTGCCAGTGGGGAAGAAGACCGGCCAGGCTGAACAGAGAGCTTTGACTAGGACTCAGGGGAAAAAATAAAAGAGGGTTTATGACCCATGGAGGAAGGAGCAGGAAACTCAGGAAGAATACAGGGATATTGTTAGGTCATGCAGAGAGAAAATTAGAAAACTGAAAGCCAAGCTAGAAGTCCATCTCACCACCATGGTAAAAGATTTAAAAAAAAATGTTTTTACAAATAAATTAATAACAAAAAGAAGGCCAAGGAGAATCTCCATCCTTTATTGGATGCAGAGGGAAACACTGTCATGAAGGATGAGAAAAAGGGTGAGGTACCTAAAGTCTTTTTTGGCCACAATCTTAACAGAAAGACCAGTTATCCTCAGGGTAGTCAGACCTCTGAGCTGGTAGACAGGAACTGGGTGCAGAATAAATCTCCCATAGTCCAGAAGGGAGTAGTTAGTGACCTGCTGAGCCACCTAGACATTCACAAGTCTATGGTGTTGGGTGGGATCCACCCAAGGGTACTGACAGAACTGGCGGAAGAGCTCACCAAGCCACTCTCCATGATTTACCAGCAGTCCTGGTTAATCAGGGAGGTCCCGGGTTGGCCAATCTGATGCTCATCCACAGGAAGGACTGGAAGGAGAATCTAGTGAAAAACAGGACTATTAGTCTGACCTCAGTGCCAGGTAAGGTTATGGAACAGATCATCTTGTATGTGATTATACAGTGTGTGAAGTAGAACCAGGGG
Source organism: Myiotriccus ornatus (assembly GCA_036023395.1). Taxonomy (NCBI): domain Eukaryota; kingdom Metazoa; phylum Chordata; class Aves; order Passeriformes; family Tyrannidae; genus Myiotriccus; species Myiotriccus ornatus. Next base: position 25,452,909 of record JAYRBT010000093.1, read on the forward strand.
ATCAGGCCCTGCCAGATGGGTTTAGGAGAGGCAGGTCCTGCTTGACCAATGTGATCTCCTCTCTGACAGGGTGACTGAGAGTGGAGGAAAGGACTGCTTCTCCTCCTTGGACTGATATAAAGGCTGGAAGAGTACTTTTGTAAATATATAGTACCTTTTACTTAAGTAGAATTGTTATAGGTATAGTGTTGGAGGTGGGCAGGACTACGAAGAGATGGAGACTGCATTAAAGGAATGGAAAAGTATTGGAGAGCAAGCTGTGTCCTTTGAAAACTGGAGGAATCGTCTGGTGCTTACAACTGACAGTCATACTGGTGCTTAGAGACTTTGTGGTAGCCATTTTACCTTTAAACCTATTCGTAGGTTGATTCCCTCATGTTTCCCCCCTCATGGACTTGAAGCCTGACAGGCTTGGAGGCTGTATCTCATTGGTCAGCGTACCTAAAGGTACTGACCAATCCAGTTATCCCCAGTTCTCTCCTCCTATGTTACCACCTCCTTATGTTTATTCAGTTGCCCTCACCCAACCATTGTTAGTGGATTGGCATGCTCCACCCCATCTCCACCCTCTTTCTAGAATTCTCCTTACCAGACCCTATATAACCCACCATTTTGTGTTAATAAAGTTAGATCAGCCTTGGCTGTTCAGGCGTTCAAGTAGTGTGTCATGTCTCTCCTTCTTTGGGCCTCGGGCGGGAACGAACCTAACCTGCTAGTCGTGCTTATAGCCTCCTAATATCACCTACAGGCTAGGCAAAGACCCCGCGCTGGTCTTAATCCCTTCCATCATTTGAAACTGTGACATACGGCCTGTCATTTATAGTGACAGGTCTCATGCAAGACTGTGCAACCGCTCTCTTAGATCTTCCCTCACTGACGTCACTGGTAACGTCTCTATTCCTTTTGTCTATGTGAAAGTAAACCTGTGACCTGTTGTCAGCACACCTGCTTCACCTTCTCATACATTTAAGTGTCCTGTGCTGGTGTTTTGGTAATGCCAACACATTAATCTTGAGCCAAATCTCCTGGAAATTAGGGGAGTTCTTAGAAAATGTGTGGTAAAGCAACAAGACTCTTCAACAACTAAATGGATAAAAATATCAAGAGAGGACAGTATAGCTGAGATATGAAAAGTAGCACTTTACTACTATAAGCTTATAGGATTACTATTCCTAGAGGGCTTTCCTATTTGGCTGTTAAGATAACAGAATTAAAGGTGGGTAGGGGTGGACATCACATATTTGCAGCTGTATAGATATAAAAACATGGACTCTATCCCTGCTGTAGATGGATATTAAATTCTATTTCATTATACCCAAGCACCACCAAACCCAAGGGTTTAAGAATGAAAATGTTGTGTGACATCATGGCTCCAATATTTTATGCACCCTTACTTTAACGACTTAGCTGTCAGACATAATAAACACATTAATTAATGGTGGAGGTAATTGGACCAATCTTCAAAATGCAAATTATCAAAATAAAATCACTCCGTTTTGTGAAATGCATAGATTTACAGCAGGTTAAAAAAGAGAGAAATGTTTATCTATCTAATGTTACCCTCTAGATAACACCATTTCATGCACTGATTCCTGCCAGCAGCTCAGAGCTTTCATTTGAACTGCAGCACACTTTGCAGACTGAGATTAACCCTTCAAGCAATGAGGAAATTAAGACTCCATCATACTCCTAGATATTTTGCTTGAAGCTTAATTACAGTTTAAGAATAGCATGAAGCATTTCTCCTGTCTACTGGCTGTGCTCCTCCTTGCCAGATTATTTCTATTTGGTGTGTTTGATTTCATGAATAGATTGAGGAGAATACTCTATGCCTCCAGCAACTGCTCCAAGCAGTTTTATGAGGAAAGGGTTTCCTAGTTTCCATAATCGCCCTCAAAACATTTCACTGCAATATAATAAGCGTGAACAGCAATCAGTCATTCAACACCAAAGATGTTCCCAGCCTGATCACAGGGACCAGTATTTAGAAACAGATGGTGTATGTAGCATTTCCAGGCTCCACTCCACAATGAGGAGGTTGTAGAGGAAAGGGGCAGTTGTAAGACATATAGAAATAAACAGACTGAAAATAGTCAGCCATACTTGCAGAAGTAAAATTAGGATTTGGGGATCATTTCCTAAGTGGATAAGAAAAGTATGTGAGGTGAATAAAATAGTTTATATGCCTAAAGTAATCATCTTTACTCAAATACAGTATGATTCCTTTTCAGGACATCAATCTTGGCTAGCTTTTATTTCTGCAGGGAGCACTGGTGTTTCTGGGCACTTGCACAGTACAGGTTCTTGCCTCACTTACTGGTGAGGTATATCCCAGATACTGGATCTTACATCTGCTAAGAAAGTAAACTTAAGGTGTGTTACACAGGCAGCAATACCTATCCTCAAACATCATTGACATGCTGTGGTGAAGCCCCTAGATGGCTCAAAATGTGACCTTCGTGTGAGCTGTAAATTTTGGTGGAAATGATTTAATAATTGCTAAGAGGAGCCAGACCCAGTAGGCTTCAGGATCTGAGGAAGGTTTCCATCCCAGCCCAGTGGAGCTGAAGTAGGTCAGTTCCCAGGGCCAGGATGATCCCCTCACAGCCTCAGCGAGGCAGTTGGCTGCCATTCCCCCTTCCACATCACTGATGAAAAAATATTAAATATGAGTCACAAGCCTATTCCTGGAGACCTCAACTAGAACTAGTCAATTGGATGACATGCCTAGAGGACTAAATTTCTCAATTTTTCAATGAACTTCTTCTAAATTAGGTTCATCACTGATTTTGAATAATGCTAATTTTTTTGCACGGGTATAATGCAGGACTGAGAAAAATGTTTTATGGAAGTGTGAGAATATTATGGCAACACAATTCAGACCATAAAAATTGGTCTATTTCATTCATTATATTGCCACCTATTTATTCCTCATTGACTATGCCACCCCAAATCTGTCCCACTGATTGCTTTGAGAGGTGGCTCCTACTTACTTAGTTTACTATATTTCCCCGTTCTGAACACTCTCTTTTCTGTTTACTGAATGTTATTTGTTGCTTTTAAAAGAACAAATGCTGATAATCAAACTTATGTACTGTAGTCCCACGTCCTTAAAATTGAGGAATGCTGTTTCTCTGTAGAACTCTGCAAAGAGAGTTTGCAGCAAATTATGAAACCTAGTTTATAATTGGCTTTCCCTACATAATCTCTCTAGGGAAAGATTGCTGAAAGCTTTACAAGTCTGTGCTGATTTTGGATAAACCTTCACTAGTTCATGGCTTCGCATGAAAATCATGTAACATGCAGACAGCTTGCACAATTTTACCACAGCTAAGCAGGAATATTTTCAAAGAAATCAGATGGCATTAAAATATGTTACTTTCGGGAAGACAAGTATTTTTCAGAGACCTATTCACTGCAAGAAAGTCCACCTTTGGATCCTCTTGCTGCTGTCAAGGGTAGACAGTGAAAAACTTGCGAGACTTACAAATCAGTCTCAATAAAGGGAAACGAGCTCAGACTTCTGCCTTCCTTGTGGGCATCTTCATTTGAAATTCTCTCTGGAAATTGCATTAGTTTTCATATGAGAAGGTCCCTATAATTTGCCTAATTATCAACCTGACAGTTTTACATGGAGCTTATGTGCAGAAAATGAAAGGAATTATGAGGGAAATTCATGGAAGAGCTTTTATTTCCCCTGACAGAAATATCATCTCAACCTAATTTACATGTTAACATTACACATTGCCCTCCAAATCTTACTGGTGGAAATATATCCAATCCCATCTATTCCCATAAAAACAGCAAGCAAAAAATGACATTTGTTCATCTTGTTCCAGCAAAGCAGCTCCAAAAAGAGTGAATTTGGGTCAGACTAAGACGATGTCTCTTATAGAGAAATTCAGACTTTTATATACAAGTGATTTCTTTTAAATCAGAATTAAAAGGGGGAAAATTATTGCATTTCTGTGTTAAAAAAGAAATTGTCTATGGGACAACCTAAGACTTACAGGCAAACATGCCCTTTTTTTGGACCATGTTTTAGTGAGAGACTGAGATACAGAAAAAAATAGGTCTTGCCAGGGAATTGATGCCACACCTGAGTGGCCTTTTCTTAACCAGATTCTTAAAGTGCTTTTTGATATGCAAACATTATCACCATTTGAACCTTTGACAAGGCTGATATCTACTGTAAACCTGTAGGACCTTCTGATGCTCGTATCCTCCAGTTTACTGAATAGCATCCTGAGTAATCAAAAGAGACTTGGAAAACTGTCCAGTCACTCACTGTCTCATTTCCTCCCTCTTTAAAATCCACAGTACACTCATCCACAGATGAAGCATTTGAGCACTTCCAATGAAAAAGAGAGTGCAATTGCAGAATTCTGTATTACTGATCCCTGGATAGTGATTGATAGCATATTTACAAATCCAGAAAAAATTGATTCAGTTCCAGTATCAAGGCTAGTGGGCTTTCTACATTATTGTACTTCATCTAGTGGCAGAAGAACATTTTGTAATACCTCGAACTAAAAATGGCATGGCCTGGCCTCCTTCAGTAAACCATTATCCATTTTATTTTAACTGAGCACTGAAAAATTCCATGTGGCTGGACAATGCACAGAAATTAAGAATTTAAGAGTCTATATTCTGGGTTAAAAGTATGAACCATATGTAGCTGAAATTATTTGGCTTCTCAGCTTCTGTGCTGCATCATGCATTTTGTTTAAACTGCTGTGTATGCCACTAATACACATTTTTGTAAGTAACCAAGACAGAATAGAAGAATTTGCATCTGCATATAATACAAAGTTCAGCTATCATTTTTCAGATTTCCTGATTTTTTATGTGTTTAGCTGTAAAATTTAAATTCAAATACACATATTTTTACAGGGAATATGATACATGTTCTATTTAATATTTCATCTTTTTCTGTAACGTACAGAGATTTTCAGTCAGTTCTTTTAAACACAGAGTGTGCATTTAATAGGAAAAGGATTTGAAATACATTCTATTTCTTCACACAAACAGTACTAGCAACATTCACCTTCTTAAACTGAGATTTTCAAGTCAATTCAACAACATCACTTTAAGCATAATATACTTCATTTACATTCTTCCTTGTGGGAGTTAGGAACACAAATACCATCTTAATTAATTCATAAAGGATAGATTTAGTGTTATAACTAAATGTGTCTGCAAAGTATCACTTGGGAAAATATAGGCAAGTGTCATTACACATAGAGCCATCTATCCTGCTAGAAAATAACTCCAAAAAACTAGAAGCTGAAATCATATACAGCAAGGAGTAATTGCAGCTGTTACTGCACTTACAGTGTGAACACGGAAAGTGCTGATCACAGTTTACATTCAGCACTCAAAACTGTTCCAAAAGGAGCCTAAAACAGACTTAATGAAAGCTTTCAGAAAACTACTTCTGTTTCATATCTAAATAAATGCATTAAACAAATAAATTTAACCACAATCCATACCATGACTTCAATCTCTGGAAATATTTATACATATGTATTATTTGACTTCTTAGCTCAGTAATTAATCTTAACATCATAATTTTCTTCGTGGATAGTTTACACACAGTTTTTGGCTGCATCCAGGATACAAAATAAAAAACACTTTTGCTACGAATAGTTGAAGCAAGAGAGATACCATGCAAATAATATTCTGAGAAACACAAGCAAGTTATGAGGCTGCAAAAGGTACCTCATATGAAGCAGCAGTGTTTCTTTGGTTCCAGTCAAGTACTGAGCATCTTGCAGTTAGAAATGCACAACCATCAGTGTTATACAGCCTTCCTATAGGCATAGCACATAAAAAGACTATTGTAATTATTTACAAATGCTTAATTTCACTCTTCAAAACTTTGCTTTAAAGATCAATCAGTTTCATTGCATATTAATATAACTGGTATTTTATGGTGAAAGGAAGCTTCCCTTGCTGTTTCCCATCTGTGCTCAGAAATCTTGACAAACCTGCGCACACCAAGAACAGTGATGTTCATTTAGATTGCTACTGTTCAAATCTCAAGTGAATCTTCACAAACAAATCTCAAGTGAACTTTCATAAACAAGTCTTTTTTCGACATATGTTCAGCACACAAGTGCTACTTATTAAAATTCACCTGCGTTCAATAATTACTGTTTGGTATTCATTGTTATGCAGAGTTCCCTGGAAAAAGGCCTGCAGTCTGCAGGATCTCACCAAAGAGTTACACAACAAATTTCTGGTACTAGGAAGTGCTTTTCTGAGTTTCCGCAGTAAATACATCATTCAAATCGAAGCACTAAAATTTCATCTTTGTAAAGAAATCAGTGTTTCACAGGACAGAGGAGGCTTGTTAAGCCTTCCTCTGTCCTGTGGAAACGAAACAAAATACAAACGAGCTGATAGGAACTAGGCATATATATCATCCTCTTAAAGTAATTTCCATTTCAGGCTGGCTACAAGAAATAAATTTGGAATGTCATATAGCCACTGTCAGAGAAAGGCTTCTCAACAGTCACAACAGTCACAGCAGCCTTCTAAAGGTAGCAGAGCCATTTTCAATGAAGACATTAGAGGGGAAGATCCTAGAATTGTAGAATCATAGTACAGTTTGGGTTGGAAAGGACTTTTAAAGACCATCTAGTCCAAACCCCTTTCAATGAGCAGGGACATCTGCAACTTCTTCATGTTGCTCTGAGCTCTATCCAGTCTGGCTCTGAATATGTTCAGGGATGGGGCACCTACTACCTCTCTGGGAAACGCAATCCAAACACAAACCACCCATCATAAAAAAATTAGTTTGAATTAGTTTTAAACCATTATCCCGTGTTTCACCCCTATAGGCCCTACTAAAAAGTGTTTCCTTCCTTGCAAGCCCCCTTTGTAAGGCAGCAATAAGGTCTCTCTTGAGCCTTCTCCTCTCTCCTCTGTCTGACAAGCTCTCTGAGGCATGGAGGAGTACGCCTGAAGGCATCAGTCTCCTCTTTCTATACCGCCTGCCCAGATAAGTCTGATCTTTCCAATCTGCCCAGGAAAAAAATGGAGCTCCTGTTGCAGCACAATGACATTTTAATGAGCTGGTTTAAAGTAATTTTTATTTTAAATGCATGGGAGGATAAAGCTCTCAGCTTCATTATAAATCTACAGAGTTCAAGAGGAAAAAGGTGACTCTCCCGCCAGTGCCTCTGTACATCATACTGAGCCTCCCCCTCTGATCTGCCTGCAAAGTGAATTATACTGGTGCTGGCCCACCTGCCTTTAGAGGAAACCTTGCTAGCAAGTCCTGTCACAGCAGGATCAAGTGCCTGTTACAGATCTCCTACCAGGTAGGTACTAATCATTCATGCACAGCAATCCAGACTTTTAAATGGGTGAGGGAAAAGCTGCTTCACTCAATTACAAATTGCACAGAAGAGAAGAACAACCTATAGGTAATTGGTTGTAACTAATTAAATAACCTGAACACAGAGGCTACTAATGACAACCAGTTGCTAAACAGCTACAACTGTTAATTGTAAAAGTTTCTGGAGCCTTTTGACATGATCTCTGGCAGTTTATATGCAAAGGCACCTGGATGAATAAATTAATTGCAGCTTTGCCTTGTCCAGAAAGAAAATGAGTAGGAAAAATGCAATGTAGCTTAAAAATGAAAATGTGATTATCAGAACTAAATTAATCCTTTTAAAAGGAGCAAAGTCAGACAGAAGACACGATCAGTGCAAATGTGACAAAATGGGTACAAGTGTTACTTACCTTTAAAATGTTCCTTTAAGTAAAAGGTGCCTTAAAACAATAAATGAATCATCTTCAGTTACCATGTATGGTCTGACATTGCTATCTCCAACAGGAAAGCAGTGATTCAAGCTCTATATATCTACCAGTAATTCACAGGGAAAAAAGATACCAATCCTGAAATTATTTTTTTTTAACAGCCGAATTCTGTTTGAAATCAAAGAAAAACAAAATCATAAACTAGATATACTAATAACCCATATCTCTGTTGGTTTTTCTCCTAGATGTCTTCCTACGTTCATCCAGCATGCTACCTACATGTTTGTAAATCTGATATCTGATATACCAAGAGCAAGAGATTCAATACAACAGACCAGGGTCACAACTCAATTGTCAGTCTGCCTAAATCCTCTTCCACCAGGCTCTATCTGTGGTACACAGACACCCTAAGACCTGATCACCTTAAAAAAGAGACAAATTCTTGTCTACTTTTAATATGTTGTGCACCACCAGTCTTCCCAGTATGGATTATTTACTTTGCAGGTATTCTGGAAATGCCTATATTTCTGTTTGCACCTACTGCCCTAGCAGATTCTGCTTTCTGAAACATTTCATACAGTTAAACTTGCCACTCCATTAATGAGCTCAGACAGTGTGATGGTTCAGACCTGGCTCCCTGCCAAATGCCCAAACCCACAGCAGCAATTCCCTTCCCCCAGTCCTTCTTCCCTTAGGGCAAAGGAATAAAAACTATAAAAAATTAAAGAAACCAAAATCAAGCTACTTATATAAAAATATATATATTTAAGTATATACAGTTAAGACGCTATGTACACAGCAAAAGGGAATTCAGACACCCCCCGAAGGGATGGGGAAAGGGGAAAAAAGGGACAAAAGGGGACAAAAAAGGGACACCAAACAGATATATGCAATTAAACCCGAGAACTAGCAGAATACCTAGTAAAACAAATCTCACCACGTCCCTTAGAAAAAGCAGGATTGGCAGACACAGCCTCAGCCTTAGATAAGCGAGACCAACACAGGACCCACTGTTCCCGAACCTCACCGGAAGAGAAGAGAGCAAAGGCCTCTCCTCCCTTCTTATTTATACCCTGGTTTATGTAAAAATCGTATGGAATACCGGGAACACTGCCCCTTCCTTGGTTACAAACTGGTCACCAAGGAAGGCCTAGATTAAAACTACCACAGACAGTTACATTCTTCCAACTTGGCTTGTATAGTGGCCCCCATTTCAATCTAAATACTTAATTACAACTCAAGTTCAAAACATGTCACTGCAACTTTCAGTACACAAGAAATTTTAGCCTGTGTTTCACAGTATATAGTCTAATCTGTCACATCATAATAGAGAGAAATCCCTGGAGGACACAGCATTGCAGATCTTGTTAACCAGGCAAAAAAGGTATGAAATGTAATCGGCCAGACGTAGTCTCTTGGTATTCCCTCGGAGGACTGAATTATCTAACGTGAAGGAGTCTAAAGACAAAATCAAAGGTGAGGGTGCGTTATTTTTGTTTCCTTCCTTTATTCCTTCTTGTCACAGCTCAACATGGTTCTCATTTTACCTGATACATCAGTTGGCTATTTACACCAATATGAGGGTCCTAGCGCAGCTCGTGTTTCTGAATTGCTCAGAAACCTAACAGCTCCTGTTTCAACTAACACCCTGTCTTCAGATAACCATTATCTTCAACTTCTGCCAAAACCTGTAAAGTTCAACTATCAGCTAGCCACTGAATATCCTATTACTTACTTATCTCCTAAAGTGCATGACATTTTATTTTAAAGTGTTCTCATTATATGTAAGTGTACGGTCAGGTATTATCTTCTCTGGGGTAACTCCATTCTGGAAAAGTTATGACTGCCATAGCTCTTCTTATAACCAAAAATAATTGCCTCCTACTCTTTCAAGACCTACATGGTTTTCATAGATCCTTTTAAGTAATTTGTGGATGGCGAATATTTTTCCTGTCAGGAAAAGTGAGAAATGTATCTCCCATCATTCAGGAAGAAATTCTTCACTGAAAGAGTGATCAGACGTTGGAATGGGCTGCCCAGGGAGGTGGTGAAGTCACCATCCCTAGAACTGTTCAAGAAATTACTTGAGATAGCACTTAGTGCCATGGTCCAGTTGACAAGTTGGTGTTTGGTTAAAGGTTGAATTCAATGACCTTGGAGGTCCTTTCCAACCTTAACGATTCTGTGATTTTATGATCTGAAGGAGCAGGGGGTCATTACATGGCATGGGGATTTGATATGACAATGCAAATTTGTCTCTGCCGCATTCAGTCACTCTGTATAATCCTGTGCTGATCTGGATTATCTTGAGGATCAGGATGAACGGATTTTGCTCTGATTGTTCCTCCAAGCAAATAACATAAATTCTTTTCCAAGTAATGCAAAGATAATAAATTTCTGGTCTTAATTGTTACAGATAAAGTAACTTTTCTTTAGTGAAAGCATGTTTTGTATGCTTATCTTTATCAAGCGGTGGTTTATATTAGACATCTGAGAATATTTTCATGACCATCATTGCTTTTAATAAAATATCATCTAAGTATGAAGGTTATCCTGAACAGGAGATATACATTATTCAACTATGTAGAATGAAATAAAGTGGTGGGTTTCTTTAATTACAATTTTTGCAGGCCATAGTAGCTCTTATTTGCATATCTGACTCTGGAAATGATTTGTCATGCTGTAGTTGTTCTGATTTCCTATAATTTAGCTTTCAGTCAATGTAATTATACTGCCCTACTGGTTCTTGACCAAGTCAGTGTACAATCCAAAATCTGTGTGAGGATATTGAAAAATTGCCACATTACTGTAGAAAACTGGATTTGCTCCAAATCTATTTGCTCTGGAATAATCTTGTTTGTATCATAAGGAGTCAGCAGTCATTTGCATTATGTGCAAGACAGTGAATATGGGATGAAATATTCTCTCTCAGCCTTGATGATGCCATTTGAAGTAACAGGAGCAAAGTTTGGGATTGGTCCTTCAGAACTCACATCCAGAGCAGTGATTATGAATTACCAGTAAGAGAGGAGACCTGGATCATTTGGCATGGACAAGGCATCATCCTGATGCCTGGAAACTCACAGGAATTCCCATGGCTAAGCAGAGCTGGCAGGTTAATGCACCACCTGGCACATCCAGCCAGGCTGCCAGAAAAGGCATAGCATAAACAGTGGAAAGGTGAGTGACAAGGCACCCACACAAGCCTCACCTTTGACTTTCAGCACCTCCACACCATCCTCTGCGAAGCCCCTGAGGACAGACAGTACCACCCACACTGCACCAGCAAGTCTATTCTGTAAATCATCTAAACACAGGCAATAGCACAATAAATTGCCCTGTGAGCAACCCAGGGACTGATTTCCAGTGGATTTGATTGTTCTAGCTGACTGAGTTTTAGCTGAAATATACTGAGGAAATGCTGTTAATGAAGCGTGCTCTGCCACACTTCATTAGGCACCTCTAGCAGAGAGAAGCCATAACTAAGGAATTAGGCCCCCAGTGGCTTGGGCAGTTGCCCCACACCTATATCTGACATACTTGCTTTGGCCTGTGGTAGTGCCTGCCTTCAAATATCACCTTTCTTTTTCTTTTCACAAAGAAAATTTTTCTTGTACAGTTTCTTTAATTTGCACTTTGACAAGCCCTTACTATCTTTATTTTATGAATGGAAAAACTAGGGAAATGCAATGTCATCCAAGAATTACCCAGCAAATGAGATAACTGAATGTAGTGTATGCTTCCACTCTCTAGACATTTACTTTCTCTTCCCTTCCTTTCCCTACAAGGTGGTAATCTTTCTCTTCCACAGCCACTAATTCTCTTTCTTGAGGGCCGTAACTGCCCTTCACTCATGCAACTAATATTGTTTAAATATGAAATTACTTTTCCCATTCTCTAGCTCCAAGTTTTTCACGTCTGCCTCAGCACTAAGGTTTAAGCTTCTGTGCAAACTTTTCAGTTACAAGAGTCAGCCTAAAAAAATTTACTTCTGTTAACAAACTCCTCTTCGTGGCCCTAGTTCAACACTTCTACCAACCTACCAGAAAGCCTCCTTAACAACAGAAAGTGCAGATACCAGCACTGAAGATAGGTCTAGGCAAAACATTAATATCCTTGATGATCCTTGGCAGAGGAACCCAGACACCAAGACTAAACCCAGGTTTGCTGAGGGCCACGCAAGATTTCAGTCATATTGTCAAGAATTCAGCCAAGACTACCGTCTGCAGTCTTAACCTCAGGGATATCTGTTGTTCAGCAGTGAAAAATGACAACAATCCCTTATCACTCAAGAGTCTTTGTCATGTCTTTCTCAGTAGTTTTGTGGAGAGAAGTGTTGGAAGTGTTAGACATTTGAGAAACCTTGATCTATTTCTTCTGCAGTGAAGTAGAAACACTTTGGCTGAGATTAGAAAGCTGATTTTTAAAACAACCAATCAGATACACAGCAGCTGCATCAGGTAAGGCTGTAACAGTTGGAAAGCCAGATAAATGTGAGCAAATTTTCTCAAGACTTTTGCCTCATTCTCATCCTTTCTCTTCTCCAGTCATACTTCCCAGCTGCCTTGCTAACACCCAGCAGAGTGGAGGGATGGGTTTTAGCAGCACAGAAGAAAGAATAAGAAAGTCAATACCGACCTTGTAAAGATTCACAGTTGCAGCCTGTGAGTGTATAATTGTACTTGCCAGTAATATCTGTCTGATTCATTGTATTGGGTCTGGCTGAGCTGGAGTTCATTTCCCCACAACAGCCCTCATGGTGCTGTGCTTTGCATTGGTAGCTGGAAAGGTGCTGATAACACACCAGTGCCTTGGATACTGCCAAGCAGTGCTGGCAGAGCATCAGGGCTGCCTCTCAACCCTCCCCCCCACCACTGAGGTGGGCAAGATCCCGGGAGGGGGCACAATCAGGCCAGCTGATCCAAATTATCCAAAGGGATATTCCATACCATATGACATCTCCAGTATACAAGCTAAGGAAAGGAGGAAGCAAGGGGGGCATTTGTGTTTTACAGTGTTTGCCTTCTGAAACAACCACCATGTGCTCCTGGGAAGTTGCTGGACATCACTTGCTTATGGGAAGTAGACAATAAATGGTTTTTTCCTCTCTGCTTGTGCATGCACAAACTTTCACTCTTTAGTAAACTGCTTTATCTCAATCTGTCAGTTGTTTTCTATATTATATTTTCTTCTGTCCAGCTGGGAAGGGGAGTGGTAGAACAGCTTGGTGGGCACCTAGCTGGTTGACACCCACCACATTCATAATTTTGAAAAGTCTGTTTTTTAGAGATCTCTTCGGTCTGTCTTAAAAGGTACCTAAATAATTGTATGAGGCATTACCTTGCAGGACATGATGCAGAACAAGCTCATCATTGATCTTTGCATCCATTTCATTCTGTTCAAACTGTGGAGACAAAAAACAGTTTCATTGCTACTCGGATCATCTGGGGAGAAAACTTTAACTACTTTCCATGCCTGATAACACAAGGCATTTTTCTCATCATTCTTCGTTTACTTTATGTTTGGATATACTCAGTTACCAATCCTGTCCTGTGATTGGCTGCACTCCCCAGCACTTACTTATTTCTTAGGAAAGCACTGCTTATAGATTTTGGAAAGGAACTAGCTTGCGAGGCAGTCAATGAAAGTTTTGGCACATTTTATATTCCACAGGGTCACAGACTGCTTCATAACAACGGGTGATTTGTAAAGAATATAAAAGGAATATCCAAAAATTAGCTTGATGCTTCCTATCAAAAGCAATCACAAAAAGCTGATAAGGACTTGACAGCGAATGCTTCTTGCCCTCTGTGTTCAGGCCACGTGAACTAACTTACTTGGAACTCCATGATTTTGTGAGTGTTGGAGAGTGAATGCATAAAATCCACTTATTTGAAGACCATGTAAATAAATATGATATTCCCATTCAAAAAGATCTTTCACTGAACTTTGTGGTGCTCATTATCCTGCAAGTGAGAGTCAGAGACCTGCATGCCTGGGATTCTTCTGTGTCTGGGTCTGAGAATGCAGAGCAGGAAGGCTGGAGCAAATGGCTGTGCAGTAGTGCAGAGCCTGCTCCCTGCACACAGAGAAGAATGGTATTGCCCTCTCTCCATCCCCATGGGACTGAAGCACCAAAGAAGCTGAGCAAAAGAGCAGCTCCTGAGGCTGGCTATTTCCAATTTTTCCCTGCAGTCACCTCTTAAATTTCAGGAAGAGATCCCTAGTCCTTTAATCTACTCTGCTACTTAATGAAAAATATCTGAGCACAAGAAATGTGGCCTAAAGTCTCTTGTGGTAATCTTTTATTGCTTACGGAGGGAACTTGCAGTGTTGAGGGCTGTACTTGCTTCCTCTTATCATTTGGCAACAATCTCAACAGAAAATCCGCTGCAACATCCAGCTTTGGCACTGCTAGGCTAGAGGGACTTTTGTCAATGAGAGTAATGTTTCTGAAATTAATTCACATACAGATACAGCTAAACTGATTCTGGGGATGCATACTGCCAATGATAGTCTCACTAAGTCTTCCACTGAAATGAATTTAGAATGTGCATTTGTTGCAGTGTGTGCAGGCTGTAATTATTCTACATGTATCATTGTGCGTAGTTAAATAACGATATCTGCCAGTCAAGGAGATTATTTTTACTCCAAGGAATATTTTTATACTGACCACAGTGGACTACTGTAAATAGAGTAAAACCCAACTGGATCTGTTCTGTTTTTTCACTCCACTTGCAACGAAAATGCCTCACAAACATCCGTGTAACCCGAGGTAATAATTTTACTCAGTGTCAGTAACTTCTTCATAAAAGCAAGCCTCTGCTGTTGCCCTTGTCATTTATGTTGTGGAGGAAAGACTGGAAGAGGCTATATTTAGCAGGTTTGTGCACAGAAACATCAGTTCCAGAAATATACAGTGATAGATGAGTCCTTGGTTTCTGCAGCTGACATCTGTGTACCCCACTGGAGCTTCCTGAGATGGTAGTCTTTGTTTAGTTCTAGCATGTTTCTGTCTCCACTGGATTACCGTGGTCATGCTTGGAGAGTGACGCCATGAGATCATGGCTTATCAACTCTGCCCTCACTGAACTGCACCTATCACTTGAAGTTGACAAACAACCCACACAGCTGGCCTGAGGGTATGTAGCAGTAATGCAAGGAGTGAAAAATGCCAGAAGCCAGACTAGAGGAGGCTGCCTCTTTAGTAAAGTTTCAAGGGAAGTCTAGATCAAAAGAAAAAATATATTTAAAAAAAAAAATAAATCCTGGGAATAGTTGTACAGTGTTATAAAACATCTTCTAACATCTACAAAACAAACAAAATTGGTTTATGTAATAATCAATCCTTGACGCTTTCCGGACATTTTATAGAACTGAAGTCCACATATCCATCTGTATCGGCTAAATCTGCTCTTTACCTATTCCTCACCACCTCTCTCCTACTGAAAGACCTTAAGCTTAAAAGAACCTCCAATCTCCTGGACGATTTTTCTGGTTTTAAAGGACACACAGAAATGCCTAAGTGAAAAGAAAAGAGGAGTTTGCTCTCCTCTGTGCTTGCTCTTTGTAGGTTGTTGCCTGGCCTTTTGGGCATTCTAAAGCTCTTGCGTGGCCTGAGCTCCCTTCTCACCAGCCTCTCAAAGCGTGCTGGGTTTCCCTTCTCTCTTGGTCTCAGTGTCCCTTTGCAGACTATTTACTTGCCAGTTCAAGGCAGGTCTGCCATGGCTGGCCCTATCCCGGGCTGTACTGTCACCTTCGGGCACAGACTGTGATTTAGGCTACAGACCTTGCCAGCAATTCCTTCACTGTCCCTGCATGCACTTCCTGGGGCTGCAACGCAGACTGCATCGGGGAATAACCAGCCATATGCTTCTGACCCCTTCCAGGAGCCAGCACCAGGTGGACTGGGAGCCCCGGTTGCACACCATAACTCTACAGCCCCTCAGAGAAGGCAGTTGCTCCTTGCGGCGACTTGTTCAGAAGGAATTACAAAATTCTGAGGTGAAGAGAGTGGGATTTTTGTTTCCTGAGATGCAATGCCTTTGTTGAGAGGTTTTATGGTGATGTGTAGCCTGTTATTAGGGGTTGTGTCTATTAGCCCTGTGCAGCAGAGGGTGAAATATCTTTCCAGGCCCATGTGTCTATATGCTGCATGTGCCTGTATGAGAAGACAATCTGCTGAAGTCAGCTTCCCTTGGACAGTTTTGTGTTACAGTTCAGCACCACAGGAACACCCCAGCAATCACTTATGTAACTTTCCTGTCACAAAATCCCTTTCTTTCAGTTCACATAAAACTCAAACCCAATCCCATCTGCAGGGTTTTCTTCCTCACCTCAGACTGCAGAGACTCTGGTTTCAGGTTTATTGGACTGTCCAGTGATGTCTTCACCAGCTATTACAATGTGGAAGATGTTGCATGACTTACAGGTCTCTCAAGTGTTTTCTCCCATCTTGCGAGCCAAGTAACAGGGAGAGAAGAGACTGATTCATACTGAGTCATGTGCATGTCTCCATGTATATTTTTTCCTTTTACATTTCTTTTACAGTCCTGAGAATTCTTCTATGTGCTGATTTCACCAGTTCACAAGACAGCATTAAGAGAAAGGAAACTGAAATGGAGTGTCTTCCTTCTCCTCTAATCACCCTGGCTGAGGGCTACCATACACAGCATGAGGTTTGCCTGACAGCATAGCAGAGAAGATGTGAGTTAAGTGGAGTGAATACTTGGAGATGAATGCGGTAATGACCAGACCATTGCATTTATTCCTTATAAATAAAAGTACTTCTGCGTCACTGGCCCACTGATGGCATATTGCCTTCATGGTAAAGATCAGATGAATTTATTGACAGTCCACAACAAACAAACCTCACGTCAAAAGCTCTGACCCTGGAGACAAATGGAAATGTCTCCTCCTGCAGCGCCACACAACTGTCTGACCTATTCCATGTTTACCATCAGCAGTTTCATCTCATTCATCCTGGAGGAAACCAGCTGCTTCAAGAACCAACAACCTTTGTTTCATTTGTTTTCACAGCACCTTGGGCAGGCAGTAATAGGTGACAGTCCAAGACCTGCAGCGAATCCACCAGCTGATTGATGGCCTTCTCTATGAGAAGAGATGCTTTCACGGCCTGTGGAAGGGACCATGGCAGAAAGCTTGTTCCTATGTTCAGTTTCCCACTCCTCTGACATTTTGGACAGTGTTTCTCAATGCCTCACTCCTTGGAAATATAGTGGAAATACATTCACAGACAGCACAGTCATGCATTTGGTGACCATGCTGCCCCATCTCACCCCTTATCACTGTTAACAAATTAACACCTCTGACAGCAGCCCCCATGGGCAGGCTAGCACTGAACACTATGCCTGCTCGTCCCTTCCAGATTTCTGGCTCCACTTAACAGCCTCATGAGAAGTGAAAGCTGCAATTGAATTAATTTACCCATCCTGCACACTTGAGGAACAGAGAATCAGAGAATGGGTTGGGTTAGAAGGGACCTTAAACATCATCTTGTTCCAACTCCACTGCCATGGGCAGGGACATTTTCCACTAGACCAGATTGCCCAAACCCCATCCAGGGATCCACAGCTTCAGTGGGTAACTTGTTCCAGTGCCTCATGAGGCTCTCAGAGAAGAAATTCTTGCTAAGATTCAATCTAAGCCTACTTTTTGTCAGTTTGAAGCCATTCCCCCTTGTGCTGTCACTACATGCTCTCACAAGCAGTCTCTCTCTACTTTCTTGAAAGCTCCTTTCAGGTACTAGAAGACCTCAATTAAGCCACCCCAAAGCCTTCTCTTTTCCAGGCTGAACAACCCCAGTTCTTTCAGCCTTTCCTCAAAGGAGAGGTGCTCCATTCCTCAATTTGGTGGCCCTCCTGTGGACTTGTTCTGACAGGTCAATGTCCTTCCTGTGCTGGGGACCCAAGAGCTGGATGCAGGTGGGGTGGGGTCTCAAGAGAGCAAAGAAGAGGGGCAGAATCACCTCACTCAGCCTCCTGCCCACACTGCTTTTGATGCATCCCTGGGTACACTTGGCTTTCTGGGCTGCAACTGCACATTCCTTGTGAGTCACGTCCAGCCTCTCACCCACCAGCACTCCCAAGTCCTCCTCAGCAGTGCTGCTCTCAATTTGTTCATCCCCCAGGGGGTGATTGCCCACACACAGGTGCAGCACCTTGCACTTGCTCCTGTTAAACCTCATGAGGTTCCCGTGGGCCATTAGTGCTTGTGCAGGACTTGACTCTCAAGAGCAGGGAGTCCTACCTGCCTCCAGTTCAGCATCCATTACATACTGGTGGCTTTTACTATTCTGTGTCTGGCAGACGCGCAGATGTTTTGCAGAGCACCAAAGAGGAGCAACATGTACATTTTGCAAGCTCGCTAGCAGTAAAATCAAATAACAACCCAGAAGGAACATTAATTTAGCTTTTTCAAAATAGGATTTTTGCTGGAAGCCACAACAATCACCAGTTCAAAACCCCAGCTTTTAGCAGGTAAAATTCCTGCCTGAAGAGGTTGAGCTGTGTAAACTGGCTTGCTTTCTTTATTCTTTTAAAATGGTATTAAAGTAATTTCTCACTTTTCCCATAAAAATTATTAAATGTTATTGGTTGTCAATCTTATTTAATGTTTTTTTCACTCTGTATTTACCTACCACATCTCTCTCCATCATTCCTTCCCTTGAGGTCCCAATTATTCTCAAGTACTATGTCATTAACAATATTACTTATGCACCAATAGCAGTACAGATAAGTCTTGCTTTCTCCTATTTGAGATCTGAATTATCACATTAAATAAATAAATGTTTACCAGTGTCTCCTCTTTTACTCACCCTTCTTGCTGTTTTCATTACTTAATGAATGTAGACATTCCTAAACAACAATTTACGAGTCTATAGGACCTGATGTGACGCTAGATGTATTTTCACTTTGGAAAAGAAAACAATTCAGGACAGGGAGAAGCTTGCTTATAGACTGTATTAAAGAATGTGGTGACCCTGTCCCTACATAAGCAGGCATTCTGGATCTTGTCCATGGCACACAAGAGTTTTGGGGAACTGCTGCCCTATACTTGAAATAAATATCAATACCTGTGCAAGCTGTTAGCAAAGAAGTGGCTGTGCTCTTGCATGCACCCAAAGCATAAGTGTTCTGTCATGTCACTTCATGCTGGGTACTCCTCAGAAAGAGTCCTTGATATTTTTTTTGGACACAAAGAACATATGACTAACACTTCCTTACTGACTGAACAGAGAAAAGCACAGGTCGCCAAAGAAAAAGGTACCTTCACAAATTATATTTTCACAGACCTTCCCCAACACTGCTGTAATGCAGAGAGCTGTGCTGTGTATTAATAGAGCTCCTTTCCTCTGCTTCCATTCCTTTACTTAGTCTTTGCTATAGGAGCCTGAAAAAGTCCAGCCTAGCTCAGGACTGTGTTTTGCGGGATGGTGTTCAAATACTTAAAAGGAGACAGTTTCCATCCTGAGAACCTCAAACCTACACTGAAAACACATAGGAAATGGCAAAAACGTCACTATCCTTGTATCAAAGAAGTTATCAGTCACACATAATGCAATTTGTGACAGCACTGAGGACTGAACCTCAGCCAGAATTTGACCATCATTTTAAGTGGGCATTGCCATTTGTCAGTGGCATAAACAGCCTTGCATCACCCTTTATCTGACTGCTTGGCTTGGTGCCTTTCAGCCCTCCACATCCTCATGACAGAACAAACAAACTGAAATGCAGGATGTTCCACCTGAATATGAGGAAGAACTTTACAGTGAGGGTGACTGAGCACTGGAACAGGCTGCCCAGAAAGCTTGTGGAGTCCCCTTCTCTGGAGATAGTTAAAAGCTGTCTGGACGCAATTCTGAGTAACATATTCTAAGGGACCCTGAGTGAGCTAAGAGGTTGACCTAAATGGCCTCCAGTGGTCCCTTCCAACATTACCCCTCCTGTGATTCTGTGAATCTGTGATTTTTGTACCACAGAATGAAGTTATTTTTATATAATACTTAGAGACAAAAGCAAAAAGCTGTTTAGTCTGCTTCACTTCACTAGGGGAGTCCGCCAAGCAGCCATACCATTGGTTTCACTGGTATGAGGGAGGAGAGAAGGAACAAGGAGCCAAAGGCAAGACTTGTGTTTTCTGGAGGCAGCACCAGTTAATGGAAGTTTTTGGCCATGGCCAAGATATCCTGTTTTTTTAGCCAGGAGACAAGTTTTCTAAAGCAAAGGAACATGAATTCTGACCTGCCCTCCTGGTTGTCTGCAACATGGCAAGGCAAATCCATTTAACTTTCAGTCTCTGCAAATAACAGCAGGAGCAAAACTTTGCAGTTCAGGGGAGAACTGCTCATGTGATTACGTAGACTCTGCATCAGCTATAAATGGAGTGCCTACTACCACAATGAAAACACTGCATTCTCACTGTGCAGTAGCCCTGATGTCTGTACACAAAAGCGTTCTTTTACACAGGGCTGTAAGGTTTTAATGCAGTACTACCAGTAAAAAGAAATATCAGCAGACATACTTGTAAAGACTTGGTCCTTAAAAATCATCAGAAGGAAATTTACAGTCCAAATTAAAAAAAAAAAAAGTAGAGAGGAGTTATTTATAGAAATCATGTTGCCTGCTCTGAGAACTTATCAGCCATCCCTCCATCCAGGTTCCTCTCTATGGGTCTTGAATAGAGAATGCTACAACCCAGCCCTGATCATCTAAAGTCATTTGTGCTCACAGGTGTCAAAGTCCTCTTCCTGCTTCCAAAATGTAGTCCTCAGGATTGCGAAAAATGACTGCACAAAAAATTATTTCACATGCCTTCTGGAAAATTATGCTTCTGTCCTGGGTCTCATCCCACTATATGTCAATGTAGTGCAAGACATCTGTTGCTAGGCTTGCTGCCAAGTCCACAAGACTCAGTGTGAAACCAGAGTTGCGAAAAATGCAATTATGGAGCTATAACAGTTTTATTTTCTGGATCCTGAATCACTCTGTTTCTTCAGGACCAGTGGGGACAATGGCTGTTTCAGGCAACCTACTGCTGTGGAAAGGTGCCCATCCTGTATTGGCTAGCAGGTATTCTGATTTTGCTTCTTTTCATTTCCTTTTCCTTTATCCCTTCCACTTCCCCATCTAAAATATAAAAACAATTCAGAAAAAATAAACAGTGTATATGCTGCACATGGAAAATATGGAGTGTTTTTGCACAGCTCTAGGATTCACTTATGAAGTGAAAGCTGGGTCAGTAGTCCCTTACATAGTGGACAGTTATCTTTCCATCATCTTAAGTGGGCTTTGCAACAAGGCAGAAATGATTACTGAACACGTATATTGGGAGGTGTGAAAGAAGAGCTCTAAATGCCACAGGCACCACCCAGAGCATCCCACAGACTCCTGCTGAGGGGGTAGTTTAGGGACAAGTGCCATCAATGGAAGAGAATCAGCTGAAACTGATGAAGATCCAGCGTTTTGCTGAATGTATACACATAAATTGACTGTAGGCTATTATTTATTTTTTTCATGCGTCCCTCAGTTCTAGTAGCCTTCCCTCAAGATTTACAGTTGTATAAACAGATTCACTCCCTCCTCTGACTTTATCTTTTCAATCCCTCTCCAGTTCCTCACTTTAGTGCCAGTGTAATTATCTCCCCAAAATAAACAGACGTATAGTACAGAGAGGCATGCAGAGAAGCCATTTCCAAGTCTTGTCTGAACCTGCTACTGTTCTGCAAAACACCTCTCTAATGAAAGACATTCAATAATCATGCAATTCAAGAGATCAATCAAGCTCCATAAAGTTTCTCCTTTCCTTCCTACTGTTCTCGTATGCTTTTGCAGACAGGAAACCCTGACCCTTGTATCATGAGCCTTCAGAGCCTGGGTTAGCTTGTTTGCTTTTCTGTAAATGAGTACATTAGCAAAACAGTGAGAAAGATTTACTGGATTGTGGGTTGCGGTTCCTTCATGGGGCTGCCTAGGAGACAGACAGGAGTCAGCTCATAAGTTTAGGGGGAACAAGGCCATCCCAAAGATGGACTAAGCATCAATAAAATGAGCCCAACCATAATCATGTCCTGTAAAACCATCTCGTTCCTGTCAGCTCAGAGCTCAAGTGAGCTAGTTTATCAAAGACAGGCCCCAAAACCAAGGGGAAGGTAGAAAGTGGAGCAAAAAATAAAAGCTTACAACTCTAAAACACTTCTTAGTTCAGAGGTGCAGGATACTCTTCATATGCTGCTTGAATAGTAGCTAATTTACAGCCAAGGCTCAAACCAACATCTGCCATCTGGGATGTTTAACTTTGCTGGGAATCTGAGGAATAAGAAAAGCCATGCTTGTCTAAACGTGCATCTACTACATTCTCCCTTTGAATCTTGGTGCTATAACATCTGTAGCCTGCATGTCTGGCTTTTTTCTTTTCCTAATAAAGGTAGATAATAGTACTCTAGGAAGAGCATCAACATTGGCCTTACAAAGTATCAAACATGCAGGCACTCTTGACACCATGCTTTTGAATATATTTTTGAAATGACTTGAGAAATGCAGTGCCTCTGTCTGAGAACTGAGTTTTCAGTGATACTTCTCCTCTGCAAGATTGCACTGTCCTCTTTCTTCACAGGAGTAGTGGAAAGAAAAGCCACAGGAAAAAATGCATTAAATTTTGCTGTGCAAGTAAGATTTTAAAGTGATTCTTTTATCCACAAATGAAAAACAAACAGTTAAAAAGATAAAATGCTCATCTTGCACTCTCCAGACAAGCAAACTTATGAAAAGGACAATTTCATAGAAGTTCTTAACCTAGCTTTGACCTCAGGCATGTTTAGACCAATGTCTTGCTCAATACTGTAGATTTCAGATGAACACTAATAAACAAACTCCTAACATATACTGTGATAAAATAATTTGCCACTAAGGGAAGGCTTTTTAACCCCATCCAGTTAAATTTAACTTACTTTCTACACTCCAGGAATTTCTAGAGAGCAGCTGCCAAGGGCCTGTCAATGTAGCAACTAAAAAAAGTCTAAACTTTCTAGGAATTTAGGTATTTATGTATTCACAATATATTAGTTGTCTTTCAAAAAGTAACTATCTTTCCAAACAATTTTAAATATATTTTGTCTGATGCAATGGAACGTCCCGTATGTCCAGATTCCCTTTGAGAGATAAAAAGGGAAACATGAGCAGTAGAATGTTTGCACCATTTCCTGTGTTATTTCTAGTATGTCTTATTTGTCTCCTCCTTCAGCTACATAGCTGCAGTCTCCAGATGGAAGACTGGAAAGCAATCAGAGCACCACTACTACCACCACCACCACCCTTTTTAACAGATTGCAGCATCATGGTCTCAAAAAAACGTAGTATAAAGAGGCTTTCCACAACGTTTTAAACTATGCTGCCCAACCAAGGCAGTGCAGGTAAGGAGTAGTCTCACGTGGTCTTTTATACTTTCTTCAAAGCTCCTGAAGTTGCTAGAGAAACAAAGTACCCCAGCTTCACCCCCAGTGAATTTCAGAATAACTCATATTGAACTGTGTCAAAAAAAAATTATTTACATTGATCTACCTATTCGAGCTTGAATATTTTAATAAGTTCATTAAAAAACACCCTGATTTCAAGCCTAGATATGAAACTGGTCAATGATAGGTTAGCATCACACTGTTCCCAGAAATGTGAAATATAAAAATAATAATTCTCCAGGCTGGTTGGACAACATGTGACTTGGAAATCTTTCAGTTTTTGTGACAATCTTTCAGTTTTTGTGTGCAATGTGGGTTCTAAAAAAAGTGATGAAGCTGTGATACAACATGCTTGTCATACTCCATTTAACATTAAGATTAACAGTTATTAACACTATGTAAAAGACTATCTAAAACAAACACACATCTTAGTGGGATGTACTGACTTAAGCCATTGCAGGGTCTGGTTTCCTGGTTGTGGACACTGGTTTCCACTCTTCTGCAATAAATGGAAATTACTTCCTGGTCATAGGTTTGATCTTGAAGAATGAATATATGAATATTCTCTTTTCTAATCCACAAATGGATCTGTTAGGGTTGTGGCAACAAATTTCAGCTTTTTCCCCAGCAGAGGTTATAAATCCTGGATTCTTTGCTGCATTTCAGCATAAGCTTCAGAATATGCTTTCTACTGATATGCTTCTTAGATGGAAAGCACAAGAAATAAAGAGATCAATTAGCTAAATGTTTATGATGATATTCTGGTTGTATTCCCAAGAGAAAGCAAATAAGGTAGTGGGAATACAGATAGTCAGATTCTATAGCATTAGTAAAGCACTCTGCTCATCACAGCTGAAGGGAAGAACGCTGACAATATCTCTAAACTGGGTAAAATCGAATAATGCAATAAGCACATCAGGATTGTACTTTGCCACTGTCTCATTGGTGGAAGACAATACTCTATGAAAACTGGGAGCAAAAATGGTTTCCTTCCGTTATTGTGGACCCATGTGAGGAATTACTCATTAATCATGAAGGATACAGCAGAACAGAGGAATTTTGTGAAACAGAGTCATCTGTTTCATAAAAGCAGGCTTCTGACAAAAGTCTGTTGGATTCAAATGCTGTTGCACCATTTTGCCTTGATGGACAATAATCCCACCCTTTTTATATTTTTATTTTTTTTTAAACAAGTTATTCAGTACCTTTCGTCTGCACAGCTGCTACTAATTACATCCTCCCTGCAGTTATTTTAGCACATATGTAGTTGTCACTAGGGGAAAGGCAAGAACTCAGCTTCTCTTTTGCTAAGCCTGGACTGTCTGATGGTGATGGGCCCAGGACTGCATTGCCACACAAGCAGGACAGCGCAAGGAGAAAAATAGTTCTTTCAGAGTCAATTACCATCTTTCCACTGTGCTTTGCTGAGGTTTATTCTTCCCTATACATCTGGTCTTGACTTGCCAAATACCACAGGAAAATAAAGAGCTGTGTACAGGCACAGTGCCAGCTGCACCACAGAGAGAAGTAGGGACAAGTATTTCCTGTCAATATGCAGAGCAAACCTGTGAGGAAAAATCTTTGTCTTTCAGCCACAGGTGGGTCACAAATTGTACTAGAAAGCTTTGCCTTACAAAGCCACCGAAGCCCAACTAAAATATCAGGTGCCAGACATCAGGCTCTGACTGATATTGGTAGGAAGAGAACCGGCACAGCATTAGGAGGCTAAAGCTTTTCTAAAAGTGGCACTGGCTCTTCTTTGAACTCAACTTCTGTTTGACTTGGCCGAATAATTTTGTACTGTGTTTATCTTTCTTGTCTTGACTGCAGGAGAGAGTTGTTCTGTAGTCACAACTGTGTACATGGTTTGACTTTTTTACTATACACAGAGGGTTGAAAACCTGTATGTACCTTTGTACATCAATGCATAATGAGGTCTTCCTGCAGATACCCTGAAAGATGAGTAGGTGCATACACCATATATTTAACAGAGACAGTAGGAGGCTGAGGTGGCTCAGGGATGGCTCTAATCCAGCAGTAATGTGTGGAGAACCCAGCTGGTGAGTTAGGAATAAGCAATGGGATGCTGACAACAGGCTTGGGAAGAATTATGGCTCATCCCAACTAAGCACATAAAAATCTCCCACTCCTAAGCAGAACTGGAACTCCTGTTGTTGAGTAACATTTCTTTGACCCTTGCAATACCAAAAGTAATACACCCATTTGAAAACCAGCAACTGTTAGAAAGCACTGCACTCTGCAGCTACCTCTCAACTATTTTGTCTAAATAAAGCTCAAATTCTTCCTTTTTCCTACCTCTTATATAAATCTCTACTTTTTGTTTCCACCTTATATCAGAACTGTTTCTCCATGAGCCATCCAGTTTATAACCACAGAATATATGACTTTCCATAGCCTCTATAACATACAGAGGAAATCAATATTTTGCAAAGCATAGGACTGAGCTCAGAAAACGTTTTCTCTTAATTGAGTACTGCAATATTCAGTCTGTAAAACACACCAGGTATATCAATGCTGTGAAATGGCATATCTGGGAATTGTTCAGAGCAAAACTCTGCAGTCAGTCACTACAATGCAAAGAGTATGTGCAAGTGACCTCTCCTAAACTAACACAGCCAAGATCTCATCAAGGTCTTTATTGGTACAGTATTTCATTCTCTCCAGAACTGCTCTGCATCACAATGCACAGTTCTTCCAGCGGGCTTGAATAGGGCTGTATGCACAAAGCCTGCTGCTGATTTCTTTCCATAGTCTTTTTCCTTTCGGTCGTGAGCAATGAAGTCAATGAATCTGTAGTGTCTTTCCTAAGTGTTTTATAAAGATACAACACAGTGTCCACAGTGTCACAATTACAGTAAGCAAGAAAAAAAAAATGGTGTGCATACACATATTATATTGCCTACAACAGCTTGCTGAATGATCAGTTCTCTCAATTTTCTTTCACTACCTCCTCCTTCATCTCTTCATTAGGTCAGTGAGCTTCTTCTAACCCTTTCCACCTCTCTTCTGTGAATAAATGGTAAACCTCTTCCAAAGCTTGGTAATGACAAATTCTGCTTTCTCAAACTCTAATGTTCATGTAACCTGCTGGGTAATGTTTTGTAGAAATAATGATGAAATATTCATGGGAGCATGATGACAACAAATAAATGGAGCAAAGAGAGTCACAAAGTAAGACAAGAGGTCATTTATCACATTATTCTAAGCTAAAAAATGAAATAACAAGCAGTCTTCTGAAGCCTGCTGGGTGAAGCATGAGCCTTCAGTTAGGCCTGTCAATATCAGACTCCTTTCTATTGCCATAGCAAATCAATCTGCCGCCATCTGCTTGCTCCCTAGTATGAAACCAACCACTCTAAAATCTCCTGGGTTTACCAAAATTGATAGACCTTGCACTATAGAAAAGTCTCTGTCCAGATATGACCAAATAATAAGATATGTAGCAAGACTGATAGTTCAAAACTAAAATATGAAGGAAAAAATTTTGCCATGGAAATTACTGAGAAATCTGGGTGACGGTTCTGCCACTTTTGTCAAAGTCTCAAAGGAGTGGAGGGGCTAGTTTCAGGAAGACATTTAAAAGGTTACTCACCCGTAATTCTTTCAGGTGTAGGCAAGCAAAAAAAAAAAAAAAAAATTGCCAACAGGATATTTTCCCCGGAAATCACTAAAACTTCACAGTTGCCAGAGTAGGACTCCAGTTTTGTGTAGTGATTTGCACTCCCTCGAAAGTAGATTTGAAGCACTGAGCAATCAGGATGGTAATGCTTTTACAATGGCATTGCAGAGGTGTAAATGAGTTTAAGCAGAGGCCATGTCACCTGACATGCAGACCACAGTTAGCTGCGAGGTTAGGAGGGCAGGTTGTCCTTGTCTTCCCTACTGCGAAGTCACACCATTTTGACCATGGATTTGATTCATCCCATTTGCCTAAAATGACAAAATGTTTTTAGTAAAGCAAAGACTGCGACAATTCCATCGACTGCTTAATCAGAGCTGTTCTTATGTGAAACCTTCAACTACACTTTAACAAACATGGTCTATTGTTCTTTTCTTCATAGAATCATAGTGCATTTCCCAGAGCACTGGTGGGAGACAGGGTCCCAGAAGGTCCTTCATTCATCACCTGCACAGAGCAGGATCTCAGCTCTGAGTTTACAGCCTTCAAGGGTGGAGACCCCAGGGAACACAGGGCAACTCCTTCAGAGCTTGGCCGTTATCCTTGGGAAGAAAAAGGAGTTTCTTGCATACAGCCAAGCACTGCTATGAAAAGCTTGTCCATGACCCATTGATCCCCTCTTTATAAGCACTGCCGTGCTGCTAGGTGCACTGAAGCTCTCCCTGTCCCAGATTAATTAATCCCAGACTCAGAGCCTTGGTGTTACCTACAAAGCTGATAGAGTGCCCTTGCAACTTCCCCAGCACCACTAGAGACAGTAACCAGGAAAGGCCCCAGAGCAGATCCAGCAGGACCCCACAGGACATGAGGCTCCAGGCAAATATGGCCCAGCAATCACCACCTCTGATCATGACTGGTTAACCAGGTATTTATCCACCCAGTTTCTAACATCTATCATGGATTCAAGAACATTGTGGAAGACTTTTGGAAGCCTTGCTGAAGTTACATCCCGTGGTCTTCACTTGTCCACAAACACTTTATCACACAACATAATCAGCTGCTTCAGACATGATTCACTCACAGTCAGTGGTGCTCACTGACCCAGTCACCTTCTCTTCCATGCAGCCAGGGATGTGCTCCAAGGTGAACATATGCTATGAATGTCTTAGGGAGTGAACTGAGACCAAAAATATGAAGTTCAATAAGGGAAAGTGCCAGATTCTGCACCTGGGATGGGGCAACCCTGGGCGTACATACAGACAGGAGAATGAGATGCTGGAAAGCAGTACCACGGAAAGGGAGCTGGAGATCCTGGTCAGTGGCAAGTTGAATGTGAGTCAGCAGTGCCCTGGCAGCCAGGAGGGACAATCCTGTCCTGGGGGGCATCAGGCAAAGGCATCGCAAGCCGGCTGAGGGAGGGGATTGTCCTGCTCTGCTCTGACCTGAGGCAGCCCCATTTGGAATATTGTGTGCAGTTTCGGCACCACAATATAAGAAAGATATTGAGCCACTAGAGAGTGTCCAAAGGAGGACGATGAAGATGGTGAAGGGCCTTGAGGGGAAGCCGCGTGAGGGGGGACTGAGGGCACTTTGTCTGTTCAGCCTGGAAAAGAGGAGACTGAGGGAAGACCTCATTGCGGTTACAACTTCCTTGTGAAGGAAAGAAGAGGGAGTAAACACTGATCTCTTCTCTGTGGTGACCAGTGACAGGACCCAAGGAAATGGCCTGAAGTTGTTCTCAGCCTTCTTGAGCCCTCTCTCTGGGGAGTCCATCAGTGAAGAGTGAGGCAAAGACAACACTGGGCACCTCAGTCCTCCTCTGTGCTTCTTTTCATGTAAACTGTTTGCCTTATTCATCCCACATTTTCCTTGTTTAGCCTGTCACTGTTGATACAGAGGCATGACTTATGAGACTGGATTTTGATATTCATTTTACCCAAGATGGAACAGAAATAACTGCTGTAAAAATAAAGAACAAATTCACTCGTATTATCTGACAATGACAAGTTTTAGATTACAGTATGAGTCCATCATGTACTTACATCACACAACAATTACTACCTAAATGTTCCTTCAAACTGCTATTTAATGAACAAAGAATTCCTTTTCCTATAGAGAAATTATTTCTGCAGATTTACAGTTTATTTAATGGGAATCAGCTTTCCCATTTTCATCCTTCTTCCTTATTTTCATTCCATTCAGCAGTTTTTTCATATCACACCTTTCTTTCAGTTGAGATCCCTGGAGATACTTTACCAGGAGATTGCCATACTTAGACTTGATGTTCCTAGGAAAGCACATCAATGAAACATTTCTGAAAGGCCAAGTTGTTTCCTGTTGTCCCTTAGGAGACAGTATCACTTCGTCCTATCATTGTTTATATGTACCAAGAGCTTTTTGGCACTGTGCCTGAGCAGGGCTGTCAAGATTGTAAATTCAAGTTATAACCCAAGGAGTGTTCACAATTTTATCTTATCCTGAGCTGC
Source organism: Myiotriccus ornatus (assembly GCA_036023395.1). NCBI lineage: Eukaryota > Metazoa > Chordata > Aves > Passeriformes > Tyrannidae > Myiotriccus > Myiotriccus ornatus. Next base: position 25,482,280 of record JAYRBT010000093.1, read on the forward strand.
CTAACATCAAAAGAAATATTGAGAACACAACCAGCTTTCTGCATCCCTGAAATGTGTAGCTGCAGAAGCCTCTATTTTAAAGGAGTTGAAAGTACAGCAGCTGTTTTAGGGAAAGTTATAAATGAAACCATGCTCCTTGCAGTTATGAGCCAAGGTAAGTCCACATGGTAAGACTTTGTGTCAGGAGGAGCTACTCTAAAAGACAGAAATGGAGTTCCATAATGCATAAAAAAACATATTCTGACAGAGAACAGTGCAGCACTCCATTCCTTATCTCTGCCATTACAGAGGAGCCTTCCTCCTCTTCAAGCATCAGTGGGGTGAAGCCATATGACCCTATCAATGATATCTGTAGTCCAAACTCATGGAGATGAGACTGACATAGACATGTGGCAAACGGAGCCCAAACCTCTTGAAACAAGGCCACCAAATTCCCAGTCCATGGAAAGAAAGTTTGATTCACATTTGGAGTAGCCATGCTTGGATGCCGTTGTCTTGTACAGACCTTTTGTGATGTAGAACTTACTCTCTATCATTCCTCATAAAAATTCACTCTTTTAATTACAATTTTCACATCCCAAGGGCTTAAGCCTACAGTAAGAGAAAATCATCATAAAAGTAAATAAAAGCATAGAGGAGAACTGACCTCTGAATAACAATTCCATTCTGCGGCACCCACAGTTTTGAAAGGGGATTTTGGCCCTCTGGTGAATAACAACCACATAGAATCTTCTTATAAACACAGAAATACACTAAAATGCACTATTTTTAAATTGAATTTTTAGATTTTCCAGTGCAAGTATGCATCTCTGTGACTGGGACATTTGCCAAGCTTGGAAAAGTCCCAAATGGAGGACTCTGCTTGAATTTTTCATGTCAGATAGCTGTGAATAAGATAGATGAGGGATACAAATACATATCCCATATTTCATATTTGCAGACTTACTGCAATGCTGTTGAGAGGAAATATCTCCTGGTCTTTTTGTTCTTTCTCACATTAACATGAAATAGTGTTCATCACTGAAATATCATTTGGTCATAAACATACTACCTGATTCTACTACTCCCTGTGTACTGTAGTACGTAAAATATGTATGTGTAGGAACAAAAGTAACTTTATGTGTACGTGGGTTTTGCGAATGCTGTAACAGCAAATGCACAGGTATATAGTCTAAAACACTCCTCACGAGTTCCACCTTCTCAGAAGCCGTACAGGTAGGTGTGCTGGTTACTACAGGGAGGAATTTACTTCAGGTTTCCTCAAAGGTGCGGTGCGCACAGGCGTGTTGGTACCCCTCTCTCACCCCTCCAGTAAGCACAATAGGAATCTCCACAGCACATCTTAGAAGTGTCCTGGCACTGGTATTCCCCAGAGACAGTATGGTTTCACCAAAATGTCTTTCGGGGCTTCGGCCCCTGCATTAAACCCGAGTGTTCACTGTTTCCCAAGGAGCTGGAAGTTTGTGGCTACCCATTACAGCATGGTGAGTCCTGCTGACCCCACAGCCCTACACAGTATTAATATGGAACACAAGAGAGGACTGCAACCTGTGCAAAGCTGGGTCACATCTGCTTTCCACATTTCCAGTCCTGTGGTGCTGGTTGTGCATCTCCCACGGTACATCTCCACCACCCTGCATCAGTAGAGCTGGGCTCACCCACACCCCACACGGGGGCTTCCAACATCAAAGTGTGTCTCTACAAGGGATTTTCTTTTAAGGATTCTGTCAAAGATCCTGCATCTGTGTATTGAAGTGATAATCCAGTGCCTTAAATTTTGGTTATGAGGAAGAGTCCATGGACTGTGATAGACACAGTTTTCAGAGGTGCTGATTATTCTCATACTCCAGTGATCAAGAAAATTAGGAGTGTTTAGTGGGTCTCTGATTAAAGATAAAAGTCCACTTACAGATAATGGATTTAAGTTCCACAAGCAGCCATTCTTCTGGTTTCTTTCAGCTTTCTGAATTCGTTATTCCTGAAGCTTTAATATTTTCAGGACACAAATTTTCGCCTTTATTTATTATACATTGCTGTCATATTGACAGCTTATACAACTTCATCTATGATGACCAGAAGGTAAGATGTAAGTAGCTATACCAAAGATAAGCATGTTTTTGATGCATGCTGTGCTGCTTTTTGTGTCATAAGGACATACTAGAAAAAAAGTACTGAATGGCTATATGGCCACAGTTACAAGTAACTCAACAATAAATTATATTTGCCAAATTTCTATTGATTGTATTGCAAACCTTCATACACCATTGAAAAGAACCCAAAAAGTTATTTTTTTTGATAATGCTTAGACTTTTGATTAGATTAGAACCAAGTATAAAAATACACTAATTTTTAGGTACCAATCAGACCAGTACTTCTTAGAGATAGTATGCTTTGGCCTCCTTAATTCGGGCATTTCATGTGGAGATGAAAAGACAAATTTCAGCTCCAGAATGCTCAGTGGAAGGTGTGCAGATCCACAGTCCTGTGTCAGATCCCTCTCTTCAGGCAGTTTCTTATCATATTTCTGTTGAGTTGGCAATAGCACTGTGATCCTAGCAAGTAAATCTTGAAGCAAGCATAATGAAATCACAGAACAATGGTAGCACGATATCTAGAATGTAAAGCATTAGGTCTCAATATTTCCTAGTGGGGCAATCTGTCCACCTCCCAGAAGTTCTGTACATTGGAGCAGTCACAAACACAGTAAAAAGTAAATAACACATTTTAGAAAATGCCATAGGGCTTCATCAGCTTGGGGGACAACCAGATTGGAAAAGTTATAAACCATAGTAATTTTGCAACTGTTCTTTCCCACTTCATTTTAGCATGATGAAGCAGTAAGCAAACCCCATACTTAAATAATGTCTGTGTAAATGTATATCCTCTGCAAATCAAAATGCAAGATCTGAAATAACAATAATAACAATAATTTTCTTTTATAAAAGCAAAGATGTAGGAGAGATATACAAATCCAATACCTAAACTACGATGTTTCACACTGAACTTTTTTCTTCTTTATGTCCCAGTAGTCAGATTAAAAAAAAAAAAAATACAAATTAATGAAAATATACCCCTACTGTCAAACTGGTTGTCATAGAAACAAATATCATTACATCTAGAAAAAGGTTTAAATAGCCAATAGAACTAATCTTCACACATGTCAAAGCATGGGGAAGCTTTACACGGTAGCACATTACAAACATTCCTCACCCTTGGGTACAAGTAGCCTCTTCTGACAGGCAGATCACAATTTGAACTCCATGTCAGCTCAGCTTATGGAGGGTCAGTGAGTCAAGCCAGATGCCATAGTTTTTTCCAGAGCCCTATTAGATGGGATTGCTTCAGATGAAATAATGAATTAAAATCAGACCATGAAGAGAGGAACCCTTCTCTAGTAACAAACTTCTGGCTGAGGTTACCAGCTCAGCAGCACAAGAGGTCATGGGACAGCTCTTCTGTACAAGTGCCAGGACAGGGTACAGACCAGTCTGCCCAGGACCACTCTTGTCTAAATTCCTGCACTCATAAAATAACAAAACTAAGGCTCCAACTCAAAGATGATGCAGATCTTCGCGGCCAGGTTAACTCTTTTCATGCTTCAGTTATTTGGGAGAGAGCTAATCATAGAATCATAAAATGGTTTGAATTGGAAGAAACATTTAAAAGTTATCTAATACAAAGTCCCTGCAATGAGCAGGGACATCTTCAACTGCATCAGGTTGCTTGGAGCCCCATCTAATCTGGCTTTGAACATTTTCAGGGATAGGGCATCAACCACCTCTCGAGGCAATCTGTGCCAGTCTTTCACCACCCTCACCATAAAAAATTTCTTCCTTATATCAGTCTGAATTCATCCTCTTTTAATTTAAAACCATTACCCTTTGTCCTGTCACTACAGGCCCTGCTAAAAAGAATGACCCCATCTTTCTTACAAGCCCCATTTAAGCTTATTGAAATGCCACAATAAGATTCCCCCAGAGTCTTCTCTGCTCCAGGCTGAACAAGCCCAACTCTCTCAGCCTCTCCTCATGGGACATGTGTTCCATACCTCTTACAATTCTTGAGTCTCTCCTCAGGCCCCACTCCAACAGACCCATGTCTTCTTGTGCTGAGGACCCCAGGGCTGGATCCAGTACTCCAAGTGGGGTCTCACAAGGGCAGAGCAGAAGGGGAGAATCCCCCCCTCTTAACCTGCTGGCCATCCTTTTTTTGTTGCCCCAACTACTTCATGAGGAAGACTCGACTGACTGTAAGAATTCCCGCTTTTCCATGTCTTATACTACACGAATATTCACTTCAGTTGGAGGACCTTTCACACTTGTGCAGCTGTGAATATCTCTTCTGCCAACCATATGCTGAACAACCACAAGACTTAAGCCTCAAAAAACTGAAGAAAGCTTCCTCCACAGAGTACTTGGGCCTGTCCCAGCTTGTAAGAAAGCATGGTGGACCTGGCCCTGGGAAGGAACTCAGCAGGACAATGTTTATTTATAATCTTACTATCAACTCCTCTGTAAACCTGCCTCACTTCAGCCAGTGCACTGAGATGAAATATTTAGAGCCATAGCCTCCTTATCCCAGCTCACCTTTGAAATTTTTTCTCTTTGCACCGACCTTAGAGCAAGTAATTGCAATATTAGTGTTAATTTTTACCCCTTTCCCGGTGTTAAGAGTGATGGATCCAAGCAAGGGTCTGATCTGTGCCCTAGATCTGCATCTGTGCTGACTGGCTCCTGCTCATATCATAGGTATGTGTTTTAGGGGAAGGGGAAAGGGAAGGTGAAATTATAAAGTTACCAAGATCTGTGTCATGTTTTGGCAATGTGCTCACTTAGTGTGCATCTTATAAAGCTAGTGAGTTCAATCAATAGTCACTGTAGGAAAACACACAAGCGCCTTCATGCTCTGCTGACACCAGATATGACACGTTGCTAATTCGTCTCACAGCCACTCAGCTTACACAAGGCCTGAACAGAAAGCAAACAAAAGCCTTGCCCTTGATTTCATCAGACTTTCAGTTGAGCTGTATCACTGCTCTGTTCGTGCTCCTGGATCAAACTTCCATGCGACACCTTTCAGGCCAGAGTGAATGTTTTTATTTCAGTACTATATTCTCTGGAGGAACAAGTTTTATAATGAAAGCACTGACACTGACTCTTACCTAAAACACAGCTTTAGATGCTGCTACTGCTCTGCCTTAACAAGTCTCCTATCAGTTTCACAGAAATAAAGAAGGAAAAGCCTAGTATAACAGTGCTGTCAGGGAGCATTGCAGTCCTGTTCTGCACATATTATTTTTATTCAACCTATCTTTGCCAAATTTTGAAGTCTATTTCACATCTTCTCTGGATACATCTGCTGTTGTCATGACACTGTAACTTCACTTGCTGTTTGTGATACACCAGCCATTAGATTTATGTCATCGTTAATTTGCCTTAGTGAATACCACTTATAGGCTGATTTGCAGCTTAAAAAAATCACTGGTCATCAGCATCTAGACCAGTTCTATTCCAAATGCAAATCATAGATAAGTCTAGCCTTTCCCTCAGTCCTAGGTAAATCCTCCTTATTTCTGTATGTGTGCTGACTTCAAACAGCCCTGAGTAGAAAGGCCCTTAAGAGATCTCACCTTTCCCACTTCTGTCACAGGATTTGCTATTTCACGGATCTGAAAATGAAAGAATTGTGTAGATTTAGGCAAATTATCCCTGGACAGGATCTCAAGGCTCAAGCCTATAATTCAAAACACTGCCTGTGCTTGTCCATTATGCAGCACGAATAAAGCATGACAGAGAAGGTAGACTTTGAAAGCTCTGGATGTTTCAAGTGTCTCCTGCCAGCCAGCCCTCATTGCTGATCCGTCATTTCACAGATGAAGCACTGCAGAAAGCTGTCAGTATTGCTGTCACTTTGATGAATGAGGCCACTAGCTACAACTTTCTCAAACAATATATCGAGCCCATCTATTGTCAGCATTTATAACATCCCTCTCCCCAGGCACTTCCAGGCAGCTACCACTTAACCAGATGCTTTGTTTATTTGAAGTTGCTGGAGGGGTCCTTAGAGTAAACATTTTGTGATTAGAAGTGCAGGGAGTGGCTCATAGACAAGAATGTAGACACAAACATTTGTAACAGTCATCCAGATACAAAGGAAGATGCTTAGAGATCGCTTTCTTGGCCCTTTTAGCCACTGTAAATTATATTCTGTTTTACCCAGTAAGCACCCTTTCATTACAAAACATCTTAACCATAGCCTTTACATTCATAGCAGGGTTTTCTAAACTCCCTCATCATTGTGCTTCACAGTAGGACAGACTTAAAAGACTTTCACTACCTTATCATCCCCTGCTCTCTTATGTCCGCTTATGGAATATTTAGTCAGCTGGAAGAGCAAAGTGATTCCAGTTCTAAACAAGTGAGTTCCCAAGCTGAAAATAATTGGACCCTGGGGGGTATTTCACATATGTTTTCCCTGTTCCTAATTTCCTCTACACACCTGGTTTGGTTACTACTGAAAATGGAATACTGCCTTAGATAGACATTTGATCTAGCTTGCCATGATCATTTTTATAGCCTTTGCACTGAAGAAAATAATCTCTGCCTCTGGCCACTTACATACTAGCTTGTAGGGTGTTTGTACTCATACAGTTTAATGGTGTTATCAAGTGACACAATGCACTGATAAACTCATCAGCATGGCTGAAATATTGAAAAGTTTCAAGTTAATGTGAACAGAATTTCTTTGCAAAAAAAAGCCTTATAAAATGACTTTCTGTCTATGTTTTTGCCTGAAACTTTGTTGCAAGACACGTGCAGGAAACCAGGGGAGCACACCCAGCCAGCACTGGTTTAGGAAAGGCAGGTCCTGCCTGACCAACCTGATACCTTTTTATGACTTAGGTGCCCCACCGAGTGGATTAGGGAAAGCCTGTGGATGTTTTTTACCAGGATTTCAGCAAAGCCTTTGACAATGTACTGATGATCTGGACAAGGGGATCGAGTCCACCCTTAGTAAGTTTGCAGATGACACCAAGCTGGGCAGGAGAGTCAGTCTGCTGGAGGGTAGGAAGGCTCTGCAGTGGGACCTGGACAGACTGGATCAGTGGGCCAAGGCAAACTGTATGAGGTTCAACAAGACCAAGTGCCAGGTCCTGCCCTTGGGTCAAAAACACCCATGCAACACTACAGGCTTGGGGAGAGTTGCTGAAAACTGCCCAGAAGAAAAGGATCTGGGGTTGCTGAATATGAGCCACAGTGTGCCCAGGTGGCCAAGAAGGCCAATGTCATTCCTGTCTGTATCAAAAATAGTGTATCCAGCAGGACCAGGACATGACTGTTCCTCTGTCCTGGGCACTGGTGAGCCCTCACCTCAAGTTTGGTGTCCAGTTCTGGGTTCCTCAATTTAGGAAGGACATTGAGGTGCTGGACAAGTCTAGAGAATGACAGTGAAGGTTGTGAAGGGTCCAGAGAGTAAGTCTGTGAGGAGTGGCTGAGGAAGTGGGGGTTGTTTAGCCTGAAGAAAAGGAGGCTCAGGGTACATCTTATCACTTTCTACAACTACCTGAGAGTAGGTTGCAGCAAGGTAGACATCAGTCTCTTCACACAGGCAACTAGTGACAGGACGAGAGGAAATGGCCTCAAGCTGGCCTAGAGGGAGTTCAGGTTAGACCTGAATTTCTTCACAGAAAGGGTTCTCAAGGATTGGAATACACTGCCCAGGGAGGTAGTGTACTCACCATCCCTGGAGGTGCTCAAGAAAGGACTGGACATGGCACTTAGTGCCATGGTTTATTTGACTGAGTGGTGTTTAGTCAAAGGCTGGACTCAGTGATCCTGGAGGCTTTTTCAACATTAATGATTTTATGATTCTAAGACATTTTTTCAGGTAATCACAGTAAGCATGTATTTATTACTTCTGTACATAAATAGCTAGTTTCAGGGAAAAAAACTGAAATCATTTAGTGATATAATTCCAAGTACAGAGTAATACTTTGTTGCATAATCCTAGGAGCTCAATAGCAGTTCTCAGGTCCCTTGATTCCACTGTAATGATCTCCCACAGCTGCTTTCAAATGCAGCCATTAATCTGCAAGTACAGAATGTTAAGTGATGTATTTTGTCTTTATTGTGGTTACATGGGAAAGAGAAAATGAAGAAACTGATCAACAGAAGGCCCGATTTTCTAGTTCTGAAGATAATGAAATTATAACAATAGCAGTAGCCAGCCCTGCTTGCATTTGTTTTTTTGAGAGAGATACATTAAATTCCTGCTCTCCTGAATTACAGTACTGAGTACCTTGTTGGAAAACTTCTCCGTGTCTGGAGGTAAGACATGAGGGTGACTGTTACCCCTGCTCAGACACATCTTTCATTCACTTCTCCCTGTGATACTTCAGACTGCACCCAGGTGGAAGCAGCTGGAAGCAGGTGGAAGACACACTGCCTATTCTCCCGCCTCTGCAACTGCTGCTGACAGCTGCAGGTCACTACATCTTACACAGTTCTAGCAAGAACTGCCAGAACTTCTCCAAAGGCATCCCTAGGACAATGAATTAGGCCTTTTCAAAACGCTAAGAAGAAAACTTACATAGCAGACAAAGAAGCACTAATAATGAATACCTGCCATGCAGATGAAATGAGGCCACAGGAATGAATGCCCCAGAAGGTGCTCTAAGGAAGTAACAAAAGCCAATTAGTGCTGCATATGTCTTTTCATGGGCTTTTGCAAAGCTGAGTACTTACAGTGCTTTACTGTGATAACTAAGCATCAACGGTGTCTGTTCTCAATAACTTCCTTTGAGGCAGAGAAAGAAAACTTCTCTACTTACAACTTCTGTTGTAAGAATCAGACAGATTAAGGCTGACAATGATCTATCTAAATGACACCTTTGATGATCCCTTAGGATCACTGTGACACCATATTCAGGATCCCCACACCATGCACAGGCTTCACCATTTTGAGAAACTGACTTATCCTATCCAAGGCAAAAACCTCCTTCTTTGGACACAGGCTGCTCCTCCGCTGACTCAGCTGGTGTGTGTAGTCTGGAGCTAAATGTATGCACTCTAGATGCCTACAGCTAAACAGGATGAAACCCCACACCAGGGGCTGGCCCAAAATCACACCTCTACTGGGACAACAGAGTAGAGAGCAGTGATACAGCATGATCCTACCTGTTTATTCTTTGTCAATCCTCCTGAGCAAACACTCTGCCAATTCTCTAGAATAAAATCTACAGGAAAGACATGTAAGATCTCTCTTCACAGGTAGAAGAAGAAATGTTTAGCTAATTTTCCAGGTACCAATATATCAAAGGCCCCTGTGCCTTTTTTTTAAATGTTCTGAGCCTGACAATTATGCTACATGCCTCATGCAGCTGTCTGCAGTCACAAGCACAAGTCACAAGTCTGCTCTGCCTCACAACTCCAGTTTTCCTTTTGAAGCCTATGGTGTCATCACTTCAGTGCAGTTTGAAAAGTACCAATACTGCTACCACTCCTGAATAAGCCCACGTTTGTTTGGGTGCTGTCTCTTTCACAGATCCTAATGAAACAATATTCCCAGCCCCTCTCTGAGTCCACTCACTTCTGCCTTGGCTGTGACATGAATGTTGGCATGTTCCTGCAACGTTGTTCCTTCATAGCAGCAACAGGAGCTGACTGTCCTCTCTCCTGTCTCATCCCTTGGCTCTTCATCTGTAGATCTGTTAGGAATTCTGTGCTTTCAGAAGAAACATTTTTTAGCGTATTTTTTTCTTTCCACACTTAAGTCTACTCCTCCCCTTTTCTCTCATGAGTTTATCTGCCTTCCACTTGCACTTTTACAAGCTTGCACTGGTTGTTGTGGCATATGTGTGTCACAGCAATCTTCCAGTGTTAGTGTGCAATCCGCCTTACATTGTGTGGTAAGATTTCAAATAGCCCAACCGGTAACCTCTTCTGCATTTTTTTATGGAACTTCAGAAACAAAAATTGCTTTGCTGGCCCATTAAGAGCTCCTTGTAAAAAAGTGTCCAGTTGTTTTCTCTGAGACTTTCCAGCCTTCCTTGGCACAGTGGCTAACTATTATGTATATCAGATAGAAAAGAAATTACAACCTAGGTATAACACACAATTATGTGTTTTCTTGTCTCACTTCTCACCAAAAGGTGTAAGTTTCTTGGTCAAGCAAGGGGAGCTGATAGTCCCTTCAGTGCATGCAGTTTCACTGATATTTAAATCTAGCTGATGTGCTTCTTTCAGTCATGTCTTTCCTCACTACATGTAACAAAGCTGTGATAGAGGGAGCACCAGAATCAATCCTCCTCCGGGCACTAATTCTTTTAGCATGAAGAAAAAGACACAGAAGAGTTGCCTTTCCCCAGCACTGCAGTAACTCCATCTGTTTGTGGCTACTTGCCACTGGCTTAGAGAAGCAGTATTTTTCCACAGGGCAGTGAACACTAAGACAAGTTGTAGTTAGATCTACCTCTTTCATGACATCTTCACCTGCATCCTGCATGCTTGTACTTGCTCTGTAACTCACCCAATTGCATCACAAGCACAACATTCATCTTCCAGCCCCTGCATATGACTTATGCATCTTATGCATCACAGTTTATCACCCATCCCAATATCACTATTTCACCTACTTGTGAAGCACTCAGTAGCAACAAATAAATGTGTCTTTGTCTGGTATCTATACTGCACTTTCTATTTTTCTTCTGACTGTCAGTCTGTCAGAGTGCTTGTGAAAGAGTACTGTAAAGTTATAAGTGAATAGGGATGGATAAATATTATTGCTAGAACAGATTATGCCTCACATTTCAAAGAATAAGTCCACACAGGATTTATCTGCTTATCATGAAGAGTCTGCAGTTTAAGAGTGCTTACTGTGTCTTATGTGGGAAAGAATGCTATGGGACTATTACAGAATCACCTGGACAGAAGGTCCTCATGTCAGCCCTGTCCCGATCAAAATTGCTACTGCTGTCACTTTTGCACAGTACTGGGTATCCATCACTGATGCTAATGTCAACATGAGAGAGTAGAGGTGCTATGAGATAATTCAGCCATGAATTTGTTTTGCTGTAGTGAAAGGTATTGCATAGTAACTGCTGCTAAGGTTAGGATTCAAATTCCAGTTAAAGGACTTAAAAGAGATTCTGATCCTAGAAAGTAGAAATCATATTTTCTCTGTTTTTTGGGATAAAGGCAAAGCCTGACTGAAGATACAAGACTTAGAGGGACTTCTGAGACCAAGAAAGCATTCACTTTTCCCTTATCAGTGTTTAGCATTTGTGTACACTTACCTGACTGAAAAAACGGACAGAAATGTAGGAACTCACTGCTTGTTTTGTTTCTCCTTACACTCAATTAAACCAACTTGCAAGATTTTTAATCAAAGAAGATATTTTCTTGAGTTGTGAGATCAGCCAACGGACAGCAACAATGTGAGTAGTAAACCCAACAAATATATTATTTTATTTCCCCTTGAAGCTTTGGGGAAACAGGACTGGACAGAGGTCAGAGCAGTGTTGAGAACCAAAGGGCAGTCGGGACTCACACCCCCAGATGCCAGTCTGCTTTAAAAAAGTAAATTAAAATGCATACCATCCAGACTGTTTTGAAAGGAGAAAAAAAAAAAAGTACAGAACTTCCTATTGGTGCCTGCTTCAGAAACAACATCAATGTGATCAGCTCCACATTGAAAGGAGCCTACTACCAAAGTGCACACACACACATCAGCAGTGCGTGCATGTGAGCATGCATGAGAGTAAACACACATATGCACATATTTGTATAGATTAGTCACCCAACCAAGGATCTGTATTTCTCTGTGTGGTGTGACAAACCTTTGAACTGTATCACAGTAGAATGTTCCTATCCATTGTACAACCCAGTGGACTGAAGCAGAATGAGAACAAAGTAAGAGAAACTGAGATGAGATGAGATGAGATGAGATGAGATGAGATGAGATGAGATGAGATGAGATGAGATG